>JANUYF010000002.1:240137546-241337546 GCA_026167975.1 Phrynosoma blainvillii
CTGCTCAGCCATGGAAGCTCACTGGATGACCTTGGGCAGGTCACACTCTCTTGGTCTCCGAGTAAGGCAAAAACAGTACCTGTCTGAACAAATGTTGTGAAGAAAATCCCATGATATAACCTTAAAGTCATCATGAGTCAGAACTGAGTTGAAGGCACACAACAACAACTCAATTCTACCTTGTGTGTCTTAGGATATTTTACCAGCAGGCATGGACTTTTCTTGAAGACAAATACTTCAAAAGTCATCATTCATGTTCATGAAACCTTCCTACCCCTTGATTTACCAACAGAGGCCCTGCTCTAAGACTCCAGGTGTATGTAATACCTTCCCAAGAGCTGAAAATCATCAGTAGTTGCAAACTTTCAGTGAAAGATTTGGCAGGGTGTGGGGAATGTCATGGTATCTTGTGATGAATCCTCTCTGCTGCCAGGTAGTGGTTGTTTCAGCTATTTTAAATGTGCTATTTTGGAATCATTTTTCAAGATTGCTCATGGTTTTGGTCATCAGAGTTTTTCTTCTTACACACACTCAGACAGCAGATTCCCAGTCTCCACCTTCTCTTTCTTTCCACTTCATCAGTACCCATTGCAATCACATAAAGACCTCTTTTCAACCTGAAAAATAAGCTTCCTTCCCACAGAGATGACAGTCTTTGCTGACATCTAGTGGCACTTGAATGCTGGAGCAGAGAGAGCAATGTGCTGGTTCAACCATTTCTTTTTTCTTCACATGAGTCTTCCCCTAACCAGATGTGATGAACTACAACTCCCACTTTCCCAAGCCAGCATCCATCAGGAAGACTATTTGACCTATGATTCAAGGGGTATACCTCTTCATGCCTAAATACTCGAAAGGTGCCAGATCTCATCTGATCTCAGCTCTTGTTAGTTTTGTTGTAGTCGATCTCAGCTCATGGCAACCCTATGGATGAGATATCTCCAAGACCATCTGTCCTCCACTGCTCTGCTTAATTCCTGCAACCCCTTAATACCCGTGACCTCCTTAATAGAGTCCATCCATCTGGCATGTGGCCTTCCTCTCTTCCTACTTCCCTCCACCTTTCCTAGCATTATTGTTTTTTCCAAAGAGTCCTCTCTTCTCATGATGTGTCCAAAGTACGACAGTCTCAGTTTGGTCATCTTGGCTTCCAGGAGGTTTCTGGTTTGATTTGCTCTAGGACCCATTTGTTTGTCCTTTTGGCTGTCTATGGGATCCTCAGCACTCTTCTCTAGCACATCCCAAAGGAATTGATTTTCTTCCTATCATCTTTCATAACTGTCCAACTCTTACAACTCTACATGGTAATGGAATACAATGGCTTGTATGATTCTAACTTTTGTGCTGAGTTGTATATCTTTGCATTCTAGAATCTTTTCTAGTTCTTTCATAGCTGCTCTCCCCATTCTTAATCTTCTTCTGATTTCCTGACTGCAGTCCCCATTTCTATCAATGTTTGATCCCAGGTATGGGAATTCTTTTACTATTTCTATTTCTTCATTGTCTAGGACGGTTGAACTTGTATAAGTCCTCGGTGGTCATTATTTTTGTTTTCTTTATGTTCAGCATTAAGCCTGCCTTTTCACTTTCTTCTTTGATCTTCCTTAGTTGGTGTTCCAGGTCTGTGAGGTTTTCTGCTAGCATTATAGTCTATGAAGCACATGCTGATTTACGTATAAATAAATAATAAGACCGCTAGCGAATCCCAAGTACTGTATTTCAGAGGAAGGAACTGGCAAAACCATTTCTGAGTATACTTTGCCTAAGCAAACTCTATGAAATTCATGGGGTCGCCATAAGTTGACAGCCGACTTGAAGACACACACGTGCATGCACGCGCGCACACACACACACACTCACACACACCACTCTTCAACTCCTTTGGCAGAGCGGTTCCTTTGAAGACTTGCATAATTAAATTTGGCACTTGGCAAACACATTTCTTTTAACCAGCAGGTTTCCTGTTTAAAGCCACATTCTATTCAATGTTCACTGTCATGTGCAGCAAGAATTCGCCATTTTGTTCTGCAAATGTAGTCACAAAGCCCATAAGCCAAGTGGAACCTGCCCTGTCTCAAAATATATGTATATATGCATGTTTGTGACCTCTGTATCCTCATGTTTTCTTTCTCTATTCCTTTGTTCTGAAGAGCACATTTGAATGGAACTGGAATTACAATGAGGTTTTTCCAGGCTGGTAAAAAGAGGTGGGTGAATGAATTTCCAAACAATGGTTTGTTTTGTCATTACTGCTGAACTTTACTGCAATGTGAGTGAGAGAAATATAGAGAGATGATCTGTTCATCAGAGATATGTGCCCATGTTTATCTATAATAGAAGGGTGTCTGGAATAAACATAGGTTTTTACTTATTCCACTTATCTGATCCTCACTCTTCTGAAAAGCAACTGGGAATCGATTATTATCCCCCACACACAAAATGAAATGTTTAATATATGTGCAGCACTGGAAAAAACAGGTTTACCAACATGTCCTGCTTTGCCATTTTCCTCCAGCTCCTTCCATAAGAGAGACTGTATTCAAAATGCAGGTAGACACAGAGGATCCCTTGGCCTGCAAACCTATACAGCAGGGTGACTTACTGGTTGTTGTTGGACTGTAACAAACCATCAGTTCTGGTCAGTACAGCCACTGGTCAATGCTCACACCCTCCCCATGCCTGCTAAACCACACTTATCTGGAAGTAATTCAACTCACTATTAATCTCTTCTAAGACAAGCATACACCAGAGTGTAATGTCAGTGGATTTTATATGTACCAAACAAGCCTAAATACAGCATACTAAATGCAGATCCAATCTGATCTTGGAAGCTAAACAGGCTTAGCTTTGGTTAATGCTTGGATGTGAGACCACCAATGAATCCCAGGTGCTGTAGGCTATATTTCAGAGGAAGGAACTGGCAAAACCACCTCTCAGTATTCCTTGCCGAAGAAAACCCTAGGAAATAATAATAATAATAATAATAATAATAATAATAATAAATATTTATATCCCGCCCCTTTGAGGTCAATCGGGGTGGCTAACAACAATAAAATATTACATAATACAAAACAAGTCAGATTCCCTCCCCCCTTAAAACATTATTAAATCAATCCAAGTTAAAACAACATACAACACAACAATAATTTAAAAACCAATCCCAGCAAGCGACGGCAATACTTAATTAACAAATGAAGCCCCAGAACCATCTTATAGAGGGGTTCCTGAGGCCGGAGTTATCTATCCCGGAAAGGCCTGCTGGAAGAGATCCATCTTGATGGCCTTTTTAAAGCTGTCCAAAGATGTCAATTGACGGATCTCATCCGGCAGGCCGTTCCATAGTTTGGGGGTGACAACCGAAAAAGCCCTCTGGGAGGTAGTCGCAAGCCTAGCTTTTTGTGGCTGCAACAAATTCCTCCCAGAGGACCGGAGTGTGCAGGGAGGATTATAAGGGAGAAGGTGGTCCCTGAGATAGTTTGGACCCAAGCCATTTAGGGCTTTAAAGGTGATAACCAACACCTTGTACTGGGCCCGGAAGCTGATAGGCAGCCAGTGGAGGGACCTTAAAACCGAAGTAATATGGTCCCTCCTGGATGTTCCAGACACTAATCTGGCTGCCATATTCTGTTCTAACTGTAGTTTCCGAACCAAGCACAAGGGTAGCCCCATGTAGAGCACATTACAGAAATCAAGACATGAGGTTACCAGCGCATGCACCACAGTCTCAAGATCCCTTACTTCCAGAAAAGGGCACAGCTGGCGTATCAGCCGAAGCTGATAACAGGCGCTCCTGTCGCATTTACCTGATTTGTCATCAGGAGCGACGAGTCAAGGAGCACCCCCAGACTGCGAACACAGTCACTGGAGGAGAGTGTAACCCCATCCAGGACTGGAGGTTGCAACCCAATTCTTGGTTTCGGGGCTGCTACCGTGAGCACCTCTGTCTTGTCTGGATTCAGTTTCAATCTGTTTTTCCTCATCCAGCCCACTACTGCCTGAAGACATTCATTGAGAGAAGAGAAGCCATTGGAATTTGAGGCCGACGAATGAGACACGGAGAAATAGATCTGGGTGTCGTCAGCATACTGATAGCACCCAGCTCCATAACCCCGTATAATCTCACCCAGAAGCTTCATATAGATGTTGAATAACATTGGGGACAGAATAGCACCCTGTGGGACTCCACAGGTGAGCTCCCTTGTACTGGAGCTACTGTCCCCGAGCAGCACCCTCTGAGACCTACCCGAGAGGAAGGACCGGAACCATTGCAAAGCAGTGCCTCCAATACCTAACTCCCTCAGACGGTCCAAGAGGATGCCATGATCTATCGTATCGAAAGCCGCTGAGAGGTCTAGGAGCACCAACAGGGTCATACTACCCCTGTCGATGCTCAGACACAGATTGTCGGTCAAGGCAACCATGGCAGTCTCAACCCCAAAGCCTGTCCTGAAGCCAGTTTGAAATGGGTCTAGATCAGGTGTAGGCAACCTTTCCCCTTAAAGGGGGAAGGTTGCCTACCCCTGGTCTAGATAATCGGTTTCATTCAAGACAGCTTGGAGTTGAAGAGCAACCGCCCTCTCGATCACCTTGCTCAAAAATGGTAATAAAGAGACTGGCTTATAATTATTCATATCCAGGGGGGCCAGGGAAGTTCTTTTCAGAAGCGGCTTAACAGCCGTCTCCTTCAAGCAAGATGGAATATGTGCTTCCCTGAAGGATGCACTGATGATGTTCGCAAGGAACCTCCGCAATGCATCCCCCCACTGGACGGCCAGCCATGATGGGCAAGGGTCGAGAGGTCAGGTTGTTTTCCTCACACTACCAAGGAGCTTGTTCACATCATCAGTACTCACGGATTGGAGCTTATCCAGTATAACTACATCGACAGAGTCGCTGGACACTTCGTCTATGGTTTCTGTTAAGGCCCTGGTGTCTAAGTCGGCTCTTATCTGAGAGATTTTATATGCAAAGAAGTTGTTAAACTGTCACAGCAGGTCGTTGTCAGGTTAAGTAAGGGATTTGGCGCGGGGGGGGGGGGCTGCGTCAGCTCCCTCACCACCCTAAACAGCTCTGCTGGACGAGACTCCGCAGACGCAATATGTGCAGAGGAGAAGGATCTCAGCGCTGCATGTATTGCCTCCCGATAGGACCAAAGAAAGTTCCTATGGCGAGTTCTGTCGGATAAGAGTCGAGTCTTCTGCCATCTGCACTCTAGTCGTTGTCCAAACCGCTTCATTTTCCTAAGCTCAGGTGTATACCATGGCTTACGGTTTGAAGCGGATTGGCAAGGACACTTGGGAGCAATCGTGTTGATAGCTCTAGTAAAATTGGTATTCCAAGTATTAACCAGAGCATCGGCAGGATCACCGGCATTCCCAATCATTAGACCCTCTAAGGCTTTCTGGAATCCTACTGGTTCCATTAGCCTTCGAGGGAGGACCATTCTAATAGGTCCACCACCCCCGGAGGGGCGGATGTAGGCTCTAAGCTCCATCTTGACCAGGAAATGATCCATCCATGACAATGCGGAGGTACTAATAACCTCCACCCATGGATATTCCTGTTCCATACTAAAGACCACATCGAGTGTATGACCTGCACAGTTTGTAGGCCCAAGGACCAATTGGGATAGGCCCATGTTTGTCATGGTCTCCATGAACTCCCGAGCTGCACCTGTTAAACTGGCCTCGAGCGGAATGTTGACGTCCCCCAAAACTAAAAGTCTGGGGGACTCCAGCAACAGCTCTGAGACGAGCTGTGTCAGCTCGGTTAGGGAGTCTGCTAGACAATGGGGTGGTCGGTAGACTAGCAGAATCCCCAAGCTATCCCTGGTCTTCAGACTCAGGTACATACACTCGAAGTGTGCTATATTCCGGACAGGTATCCTGGTCAAGGGTAGATTATTTTTGTGAACTAGAGCTACTCCGTCCCCCCCCCCGCCCACTTCCCCTCACCTGCTCACTGACAGAGTAGCCGGCTGGGAGGGCCTGCACTCAGGTAACAGCGCTGTTCTCTCCCAGCCAGGTCTCTGTGAAGCATGCCAGGTCGGCGGAATGACATGAGTCTTATTCTTAACCGACCTGCCATTGCAGAGGAGCAAAGTGAGGTTCTGTGAAATGGGAGGTCTGCTCTCCAAGCCATTCTGGAAAACAGAGGGAACTGAAGACGGGATAGCTTTCAAACAGCGATCCCGTCTTCTTTTGTAACATTTGTCTCTCTGTTCCGACCATATCTCCCATTCCCCGACACAACTCCGATAGCCACCCCCGCCTCCTTCCCGGCCCCAGGTAAAGCAGTGGAGTGCAAAGCCACCTGAGCGGAGTAGCTAAAAGCCCAGGTGCAAACTCCAAGGCCTGTATTTCTCCGTCACAATCTGGCCACTGCTCCTCCGCTGGAGGAGATGGTCCCTTGGGCGGGCTTCAGCCTCCACCTGGCCTTCCTGCAGCCTCTGATGGAGGTTCACACAGCTGTTGCTGCTTCACTTCTGCCGTGCCACCAGGAAAGGTGGTGGGCTCTTGAGCCCTGGCTTGGTCTCGGCCCTGCAGTTGCCACGCTGCTGGAGGTAGTACAAGGCGGTTTTATAGCCAGGTCAACAGTCAACTTGAAGGCACATACACAAACACAAGAGCTGTAAAAGGTTTGGCTTAATGTAATGGCTTACTCCAGCCAGCCATTAACTCTCTGTCTTTATCTATGGGGGAATCCTGCATCAGTAAGCTTGTGGTGTTCCAAGAGAAAGTAGGGTTTTTACCAAGTTGGAAGGCATGGGGGCAGTCCTTTTACTGATTCATGTTATGGTTTGAGTAAAAGCCAAAGCCCACTTTCTCATCTAGCAGTCAGGCATATCACAAGTGGGAGAAGACACACTCTGCCCTGCCCTGCCCTGCCCTTGGAATCTGTTTTTATACTCCCACCCTGACACTAGGAACAATATTTTTTTAGGACATCCCCTGCCCTTTTCACACTGTAGAGCCTCAATTTTTACTGAGGTCAGGCTCTTCATCTTCTAACCACTTTGCTTGGACTTCATAAATACTTGTGTTGGTTGTCAGAAAACTATGGGGGAGATGGTTTCATTTCAGTGTAATGATGCAAAACCATTTGTTGTTTTCTTTGGACAAATGAATACACACTGTACTGATCTTTCAGATGGCAATATAAAGGTGTACCATCTTGCTCCTGTTCTGAATAGACTTTCAATTACCAGGGTCAGTTTAAGATGACAGCAATAATCTAAGATGAACTATGAACTATGAACTATGAACCTTAGCTCCTGCACCCAGAAACCACTCCTCTACCTGAGGTGCATAGATGATATATTCATAATCTGGACTCATGGAGAAGACTCACTCAAGACATTTCACCAGAATTCAACAATTTCCACCCCACCACCAACCTCAGCCTGGAACTCTCTACAGAACAAGTCCACTTTCTGGACACCACAGTGCAGCTACAAAATAGACATCTAAGCACCATACTATATCACAAACCCATAGTCAGCTACACATACTTACATGCCTCCAGTTTCTATCCTAAACACACCACCAGATCCATAGTCTACAGCGAGGCCCTCAGATACAATTGCATCTGCTCAGAACCGTAAGACAGGGATACCAAACTCAAGGAATTACAAAAAGCATTCCTCAGACCACATGAAACAAATAAATAAAGCAAGACTTGTACCCAGGACTGATCTATTAAATAACAATTTGAAAAGAGAAAATGTCAGACCTCCACTAGTGTTCACATACAGCTCCCAACTGGGATCTCTCAAATGCATCATCAAGGAATTACAACCCATTCTGGACAATAATGTTACTTTTTCAAAGGCTCTGGGTGACAGACCTTTCCTTGCCTGCAGACAACCTCACCCACAGAAAAACATAACAGAGATGGGGAAACAGGTACTAAATCTTGCCACAAACCAAGATGCCAAATCTGCCCACACATTTATCCAGGAAATGTCATCACAAGACCTAATGGCATCATCCACAATATTAGGGGGACCTTCATGTGCTCATCCTCCAATGTGGTCTATGCTATACTGTGACAGCAATGCCCTTCAGCACTCTACATTGGGCAAACAGATAGACCAGTCCCTACGCCAAAGGATAAATGACATAAATCAGACATTAGGAATGGGAATACCCTAAAGCCAATGGCAGAACATTTCAATCTCCCTGGGCACTCCATCTCAGACCTCAAAACCGTGGTCCTTGAATAAAAGGACTACAAAGGTAGATTGGAAAGAGAAACAGTAGAATTGGAGTTCATGCATAAACTACAGTCCCTCAGCAATGGATTGAACAAGAACAATAGCTTCCTGACCCACTACACACATTTCAACACAATCTGACCCCATCTTCAGGGGGGCATCCTATACTCATCAATCCACTACTCATGGGTTCTCCTCATGTTAACCGGATCTGCAGGAGGCAACATTATTTTTCAGTTTTCTTCCATTAAACTCCTGCCCTCCTGTCTGTCCCTGGCTTCCACTCTATCAAAAGCATCTGAAGTAGTAGACTGAAGTCTATGAAAGCTAATGCTGCCAATTTCTTACTTTCTTTCAGTTAGTCTTAAAGGTTCTACAAAATCTCTCTACATACTGATTATACAGACTAACATGACTATATCTTTGAAGTCTACCACTATGAATCCTGTGCTTAGTCTACCAAAAAAAGATATTTCCATCAGTATTACCTTAAAGTTTAGGATCAATAGAAAGAATTTCTTGTTGACCCTAAACTTTAAGGAATTGATGAAATACAGTGGATCCTTGGTGTCTGCTGGGTTTTGGTTCCAGGACCTCCTGTGGATACCAAAATCCATGGATGCTCAAGTCCCATTATATACAATGTAAAATAGCATCCCTTATATAAAACAAAAAAAATCTAAATGGCTGTGCCTTTGAACTAAATTAAGACTCACTTTTTTGGGGTGGGCGGAATTTGGTGAATATTTTCAAACCATGGTGCGTTGAATCTGTGAATGCAAAATCCGTGGATATGGAGAGAGAACTGTACTGGTGAAGATGGTTTTTACAAAAAGTACACGATTTGTATTCCAAATCAGCTCTGCAATGGCATGCAGAGAGGTCTTCTCAATGGCTGTCCCTCAACTTTAGAATACTTCCCCAAAGAAAACGCACCAAAGCTCAGCCTTTACATATTTACTTACATATTTACTTACTTATCACACACATATTCTTCATTTCTTCCAATGAGCTACATGGCTCTCTCCCCTCCCTGTTTTATCTTTTATTGTCACAACTACTCCATGTGATAGTTCAGAATGAGAGATAGTGACAGCCCCAAGGTCACATTGTGAGTTTTCTGGCTTAGTGGGGCCACTAGGACCTGGATCTCCTAAGTCCCAGTACAGCAATCTAACCAATACAGTACATTTGATCTTCCTCAAATGCTGTTAACACATTGGTTCAAATTGGGTTTTGGTCCCCAGGATTAAACCCTTTTGCATGAGACAGGCTATGAGAAAGTTTGAGAGCCACAGAGTGTAGTAGTTCAGCCCTGGTGGCGCAGTGGTTAAATGCCTGTACTGCAGCCACTCACTCATAAACCACAAGGTTGCGAGTTCAATACCAGCCAGGGCTGAGGCTCGACTCAGGCCTGCATCCTTCCGAGGCTGCTAAAATGAGTACCCAGCTTGTTGGGGGGCAATCAGCTCACAGTTGTAAACCGCTTAGACATCCCATAGCGTGATATGAAGCGGTATATAAATGAAGCTGCTTTGCTTTGCTTTGGCTTGCGCACTGGACTACAACAGGAGATTGGTGTTCAAATCCCTGCTCAGCCATGGAAACCCACTGGGTGACCTTGGACAAGTCACATTCTCTCAGCCTCAGAGGAAGGCAGAGGCAGATCCCCTCTGGACAAATTTTGCCAAGAAAACCCTGTGATTGTTTCCCATAGGGTCACCATAAGTCAGAAATGACTTGAAGGCACACAGCAATGACAACAAATGAAGACATATAACCAAGTTGTTTCCCACATTCTTTCAATCTATTTATTGAACACATATTATTAAAGAAGCTCCTCACACTGTTGGCTTTAGGAACATATGAAGCTGTCTTAAAAGTGAACTAGACTAAGGTTGGCTGCTTTAAGCTTTCTACTGTTTCCAAAAGAACAGATATCTTTCCCATTCTCTGCCGCCTGGTCCTCTTCAGCTTAGGGTGCCAGAGATCAAACCTGGGATATATGCCAAGTGTGTGCTCTGTCTTGAGCCTTGCTACTAAACAAACAGTTAGACTCTTTGATATAAACTGGAAGCACAGCAGGGTTTTTTCCCCTAATTAACAAGCCAACTAATGTGGTGTTGAAGGGCCATGAGTCAAAAATCATTAATTCATGCAGAATGTACTACCTGAGCTCATTCTGCAGTTCCTTCCCATTCAGTCTCTAGGAAGACAGGAGAGAAAAGACAAGAGCTTGTGGAATACAGAGCTTCAAGTAGAACTTTTAGTCCCTTCCATTCCTTCAAAACTGATGCAGATAAGCTACAGCCAGGTCACTGAACAAAACTATTGCAAATTCATCAAGCTTCCTGTGATCATTTGAAATTCAAAGCATTAAAGACACTCCCAGACTGAGCATGCCTTGCTCAAATATTTTAAATATAACAATGGCTCTTTCCCGGCTATGAGTGCTCAAGTCCATTTTGGGCTCCTCCACTTATGATTTCACTGAAGTACATTTTTTGAAATGTGGGCTCCACAGAAATTACCAGGAAGGCTTGCTACATCTTTTAGGCCATTTGTAAAAAGAAACCATCTTGTCAAGAGAAACTGCCATCCCATTACAGCAGTATTTCAAGACAGGCTGCTGCCGCACTGCAGAATTTAACACAGTTCAACACCGCTTTAACTGTCATGGCTCCATTCTATGGAATCCTGGGATTTGTAGTATGTTGTAGCACTAGAGCTCTCTGACAGAGAATACTAAATATCTTGCTGTTGTTGTTAAATGCCCTCAAGGTGGCCCGACTCATGGCAACCTCTGTGGATGAGACCTCTCCAAGACCCCTGTCCTCCACTGTTCTGCTTAGGTCCTGCAGATTCAGGCCTGTGGCCTCTCTGATCCATCTGCCATGTGATCTTTATCTCTTCTACTGCCTTCTACCATGGAGGATCTACATAAATTCCACCTAGATAATAAGGAAATTGAAATAGTCAAAGATTCCCTGTATCTTAGATGAAACATTTATCAAAACCAGCCACCCAATAAGTTGAACCTGTTATTCCCTGATTTCTTTAACAGCTATTGTTGATTTGTTATTATTTTAGGATACGTTTTAATCTGTATACTGTTTAATTGTATTTTAGTGGGGGTAGGTTATTGGGATATGGGATTGTGTATTTTATCATGTAAGCCACCCTGGTTGTGTTGCACAGAGAGGCGGGATATAAATACATTTTATTATTGTTATTATTACTACAGAGACTGCAGTCAAGAAACAAGAAGACTAGGAATAGGAAGGATAGCCATGAAAGAACTAGATAAAATCCTAAAGTGTAAAGATATACAACTGAACACAAGTTAGAATCATCCAAGCCATTATATTCCCCATCGCCATGTACAGATATGAGAGCTGGACAATGAAGAAAGCCAACAAAAAGAAAGTAAATTCATTAGAGATGTGGTGCTAGAGAAGAGTGCCGAGGATACCATGGATGGCCAAAAAGACAAACAAATGGGTTCTTGAACAGATTGAACTGGAACTCTCCCTAGCCGCCAAGATGACAAAGCTGTAGCTGTCATACTTTGGCTGCATCATGAGAAGGCTAAGTATCTACAAAACTACAAATCCCAGAATTCCATAACATAGGGGGGTTGCAAACTGCCAGAAATAGTGTGAATTCAGTCCACTTTTAGGGTTAGGGTTAGAGTTAGGGAACCATGGGAACTGTATTTTATTGTGGCATCAGAGTTGTCTGACAGAGAAGGCTCAATGTCTCAGAAAAATAACAGTTCCCATGATTCCCTAGCACTAACCCTAACCCTAAAAGTGGACTGAATTCACATTATTTCTGGCAGTCTGCAACCCCCCATAGATACATAGCAAACTGCATTAATTCTGCAGTGTAGATACAGCCATAGTCATCTATGGACAGGGGAAGAGGCAGTCCTCTTGCCCCCACCACCATCACCACGCCGAGTGGCGGAGGAGCCTTGGGAGACAGGCAAGGGCAGGGCAAAGCTATTTAGCCTGCCCATTTTCCAGCACCCCAGCAGCCCCAGGAGAAGGACGAGGGAAGATGCAGTCCTCTCACCCCCACCACCATCAACACACCAAGGCAAGGTCAGGGCGACGCTATTTAGCCTGCCTGCTGCCTTTACCCTAATAACAGCAGGAAGGAAGATCCTCTCCTCTTAGTGCAACAGATCTGTCATAGCATTCTGATAATGATTTGTTTAAGAATCTTGGGACTGATAAAACAACCTCTTAGATGGAAGGCAATGGGGGAGAGCCAGTAGAGGTCTTATCAGGAGCGATGATCAGGTTGTGTGGGACAGAGGAAGGTACAGAAACAACAGAGTGGAATATTGTTACAAAAGAAGGCGGGCTTGATGTTTGAAAGCGATCCCGCCTTCAGTTCACTCTGTTACCCAAAGTAGGCTGGGGAGCTTATGCCACAGAACCTTACCTTGCTCCTCTGTAATGCCAGGTCAGTAAAGAACAAGACCCATATCATCCATGACCTCCTCGTGGATGAAAAGGCTGACCTGGCCTGTTTCACGGAAACCTGGCTGGGGGAAAATAGTGTCATTACTTGGAATCAGGCTCTCCCAGCAAGGTATTTTGTTAATGAGCAGGTAAGGGAAAGCGGGTGGGGGGGTGGAGTGGCTCTGGTCCATAGAGACAATTTCACCCTGACTAGGATACCTATCCAGAAGATAGACTTTTTCGAATGCATGTACCTAAGCCTGAAAACCAGGGATAGTATAGGTATTCTGTTAGCATACCATCCACCCCGTTGTCTAACAGATTCCCTATCTGAGTTGACACAGCTGGTCTCGGAACTGCTGTTGGAGTCACCCAGACTTTTAGTCTTGGGTGACTTCAAAATCCCATTCAAGACCAGTCTAACAGGTGTGGCTCGGCAGTTTGTGGATTCCATGACAGACATGGGCCTATCCCAACTGGTTTCCGGGTCAACACACTGTGCGGGTCATACTCTCAATGTAGTCTTTGGTACTGAGCAGGCATATCCGTGGGCGGAGGTAATAAGTACCACCATACTGTCATGGATGGATCATTTCCTGGTCAGGGTTGGACTTAGAGCCACTGTCCACCCCACCGGGGGTGGAGGACCTATTAGAATGGCCCGCCCTCAGAGGCTAATGAAGCCAATGGGTCTTCAGAAAGCCTTGGAGGGTTCCTTGGTTGGTAATGCCAGCGATTCTGTTGAAGCCCTAGATGATACTTGCAACACTGATCTCACCAGGGCTATCAACGCGATTGCTCCTAGGCATCCTTTCCAACCCGCTTCAAATCGACAACCATGGTTCACAGAGGAACTTAAGAAGATGAAGTAGGTTGGACAATGACTAGAGTGCACCTGGTGAAAAACTTGACTTTTATCTGACAAGACTCGTCATAGGAACTTTCTTCGTTCCTATCAAGAGGCAATACATGCAGCAAAGAAATCTTTCTTTTCTTGCACATATTGCGTCTGCAGAGTCTCACCCGGCAGAGCTGTTTAGGGTGGTGGGGGAACTGACACAGGTCCCACCCATGCAGAACCCTCTACTTAACATAACAACAGCCTGCTGTGATGTGTTTAACAACTACTTTGCAGATAAAATCTCTCAGATAAGAGCCGACTTGGATGCCGGGTTTATAACAGAACCGACTGATGAGGTGTCCAGCAAATACGTTTCAGAGATTAAACTGGATTGGTTTGAGCCGGTGAGTACCGATGGCATGAACAAGATCCTTGGAAAAGTGAAGACAATGACATGCCCCCTCAATCCTTGCCCATCATGGCTGGTCGTCCAGGGGGGTGATGCCTTGATGGCCTTTCTTAAAGAGACCATCAACATATCCCTTAGGGAAGGAGTTGTTCCAGCTTGCTTAAAGGAAGCAGTGGTGAGACCGCTCCTGAAGAAGCCTTCCCTGGACCCCCTGGACTTGAAAAATTATAGACTGGTTTCACATCTTCCATTTTTGAGCAAGGTGATCAAGTAGTCCGTTGCCTTCCAACTCCAAGTGATCTTGGATGAAACCGATTTTCTAGCTCCATTTCAAACCGGCTTCAGACTGGGATTTGGGGCGGAGACTGCCATGGTTGCTCTGGTAGATGACCTTCACCTAAGCATCAATAGGGGAAGCATGACCCAGTTGGTGCTTTTGGATCTCTCAGCAGGTTTTGATACAATAGAACATAGCATCCTCTTGGAATGCCTGCGAGAGTTAGGGATCGGAGGCACTGTACTTCAGTGATTCCATTCCTTCCTCTCAGGCAGATTCCAGAGGGTGATGCTCAGGGACAGTTGCTCTTCAAAAACAGAGCTTAATTGTGGTGTCCCTCTGGGCGCCATCCTGTCCCCAATGCTCTTCAATATCTATACGAAGCCGCTGGGGGAAATCATCTGTAGACATGGGGTGAGGCATTATCAATATGCTGATGACACCCAAATATATTTCTCCATGTCTCGGTCAGCAGCCATGAAATTTCTCCCCTAATGACATTTCTCCCCTAAATTAATGTCTTGAAGCGGTAATGGACTGAATGAGGAAAAACTGACTCAAACTGAATCCAGATAAAATGGAGGTGCTTACAGTGGGGGCTCCCAAACCAGGTACTGGGTTGCAGTCTACAGTTCTAGATGGGGTCACACTCTCCTCGATGGACTGTGTTCGCAGTTTGGGGGTGCTCCTAGACCCATTGCTTCACATGATTGATCAGGTGAATGTGACGGTCAGGAGCACCTGTTATCAGCTTCGGCAGATATGCCAACTGTACCCTTACCTGGAAATAAGGGACCTAGAATCTGTAGTACATGCATTGGTAACCTCACAACTCAATTTCTGTAATGCACTCTACTTATACCTAGTTTGGAAACTACAATTGGTACAAAATATGGCAGCCAGGTTGATTACCAGGCAATATAGAAGGGATCGTATTACACCGATCCTGAAATCCCTCCACTGGCTGCCTATTGGTTTCCAAGCACAGTATAAGGTGTTGGTGATTACCTTTAAAGCCCTACATGGCCTAGGTCCAACCTATCTAAGGGATCGCCTCCTTCTGTATAATCCTCCCCGCACCCTCAGATCTTCTGGGAGGAACCTACTGCAACTGAGGAAAACGAGATTAGCAGCTACCTCCCAGAGGTCTTTCTCTGTCACTGTTCCCAGATTATGGAATGCCTCGCTGGAGGAGATCTGTCAAATAACCAACTTGGACAATTTCAAAAAAGCCATCAAGATGGATCTCTTCTGGCAGGTCTTCCCTGAATAGACTTTCTATTCTAATCTGTGTCTCTCCCTCTTTTATATATCTTTTATTTTATATATCTTTTATTTTTTTAATATCTATTGGTGCCAGAACACCAGTCATTTTAACTTTCTTAGTACTGTATTTAATTTTTTTAAGGGGGGGTAATTTGTTTTATTATGTTATTATTGTGCAGTGTAGGGTTTGTTCTACCCATATTAACCATGTGAGCCACCTTGATTGCCTAGGCAAAAGGCGTGATATAAAAATAAAGTAGTAGTAGTTGTTATTATTATTATTATTATTATTATTATTATTATCTGTTTCAGCATAAAACAGCATAAAAGAATCCTGTAGCACCTTTGAGACTTTAACAAAGAATTTTCAGCATAAACTTTTAGGGACTCCACTCTACCCCATCAGATGCAACTTTGTAAAATTCATTTATATCTTTTTACACTATGCCATTATTTAGGATTCAACCTCTAACAAAACACCTCAATGCAAAGAACTACAAAATAATGCCAAAAGGGATGGGATGATGGCTAGTTTTGGTGATATCAGAAAGTGTATTTCCTTTTTCTTTTTTTCTTTTCTTTTTTTTTCTTTTAAGGAAACTAAGGAGTTTATCACATAGCATTTAAGACTTCAAGTTTTGAAAAGATGCTGGCTAAGCATGGCTGGGGTCAGGGATGCAGCCAGGTTGCACTCGCCTGGCTCCCTGTGCATGCAATAAGATCCAACTTCAGAATTAAACGTGACTGGGGTAAGACCATTTAAATGCCGTGCAATAAACTCCTAAGTATAGGCAGCCTTTGCAAAATGCAATTCAGCTAAGGTATTTAAATTTAAACCAGCTTAGTTCATGGAGAAACACTGACTTTCATTCAAATATTCTAGTAGAAGAATTTTCTTGTAAAACATATGAGGCTTGAGATTGTGTTAAACCCCAGTCTGTGCCTGAGTTTCCCTTATATTTTTACATACAGTATTAACAGACTTCTTAATATTGCAGTGAATAGGAAAGATTGTGCAATTTGGATGCTCAGTGCCTAAACCAGAAATTGTATAGAACTCGAGGCACTGCTGAGAGTAGATACACTGTCCCGATAATGGCTCTTAAGACAAGCAAGCCATTCACAGTGAGTTTAAGCAACAGACTTTAGAATTTATGTTAATTAAAGCTGAAATCATACGCATACTTAGGAGTTTATTACATTGGGAAAATTGGAAGTTTAAATGGGTTATAACCTGCGATTATCCAGCATATTATGTGCAATTGCGCAAATGGTTGCATGCAAACTGTATAGAATCTGACAAGAAAGTGACATGAATCAGCAAATAGGCATTTTTGGGAAAATATTGTGAATTCATTTCCATTTCATTCACAAATTCACTCTTTTTTTGTGCAATTGCTATGTATGAAAGCTATTTGTGGGATTCTCCCCCTTTTTGTATTTGTTGCCAGATTTCCTATGGCTCTTTGGGGCAAGTTTACTTCCAGTGCTGCTTTGTTGTGTCGAGAGGGATGCAACCTTTTATGCTTCAGCCAGGGCTCTTAAAGGGATAGCTGCTGAGGCAAAGGCAGGGATACACAGAGAGAGAGAAAAAGCTTGGTTCTCCCTTGTGTGCCTCTCTCTGTGTGAATGTATCTCCTCTTCCGGCCTTCCCCATTCGCTGTGGCTCTTAAAGGAACAGCTGCTGAGGGAAGGCAGGAACACAGCAAGAGTGAGAGAGTGAGAGAGAAGTTTTTTTCTAGCATTCCTACTTCTTTGGGGTAATGTTTTGTCCTTTTTACTTAGGCTGGATACAATTTCTTGGAAATTAAGGGATATTAAAGTAATTTTTTATATATAAAATTGTGTAAATAAAATTGTTTATTTCTCTGGGTGATTTCTGGTAATGCAACTACTACTTCTGTGTGCATGCGCAAAAAAGTTATTTCCAAACTATCAACAGGATTTGTTTGCATCTGTGTGAAAACCAAATGTGCTTTCTATCCACTTTCTCACATTAATAATGAGCTTTGAATATGTTATTGTGCTCTCTGTGTGAAAATCATTCACATATTTGCATGCTTTTCCAGGATGCGGACGCTTTAATCATTTTCGGGATGGAAGCACATAGGTCCCCATGTGATAAACTCCCAAGTTAGGAATAAATTCCTCTGGAATTTTAAAGACTTATTTTCTAGGTAGCATATACAGTAGCCCCTCCCAGTTCATGGGGAATCCATTCTGGACCCCACCCCCTGTGAATATGGCAGCTTGCAAATATTTGAGTCCCATTGAAAATAATAGTATGCGTGCCCATGTCACGTGCCACCATTATATCCTTTCCCATTTGTCCCTCCTATGAAGAGCAGGACTGTGGGCTTGAAGTCCGCGAATGGGGAGGGACAACTGTATAGGAATAGGTTGTACAACAGGTTTAATCCTTATAGATTAAAAGTTTACAGAGGTAAGGGTTGGAGGTAGGGTGATAAGAAATAAGACAGTATGTGACAAGACCTCCTTTAAGACTTAGATTGATTCCACCTTTCAACTTCAGATGTTACCTGGTCACTAAAACTCTACCTTATTTTTACCCTTTTAATACTATCCTTAAGTGTATAAAAGCTACAGTCCCAAGTGTCTCCATAAACCATTTCAATATGTTAGGTAATGTGTTCTCTCTTCTTTCCAGGTTATTACAATCAGTTCAATCAGAATCAACCACTATAAAACAAACAGTAACTTTTATTAAGAAACGTACAGAAATGAAGTATCGTGTGAGTTAACTTCAAGCTTAGTATGGTTACATTAAAATGAAACACTTGGCAGGCTTTAGCCATTCTTTATCCTTTCCTCCAGACAAGCATCTGTGTCAGCTCCTTAGTTGTTCCAACTCTTTCTCTCCCTTGAACCACCAACCAGATCAATTGTTAAAAACTCAACTCTACTTTTTAACATTCCCCCTCTTACCAGGAGACCCTCCCATCAAACACAACTCCTGGATTTTGCTCCTCCTGTGCTGTTTATTGCCTGGCAACCAATTATCCTGCTACACTTCACCTAAAATAGCCAGTTCCTAAAGCTACTTCATCACACAGATCTATAAGGTAGAAGTAGGTTTAGTGTAGACTTCCATACGATGCTCTCTCAGAGTGTTCCTCACTATACTTCACCAGCAGATTTGAAAAAGTAGACGGTTGATACAGAAAGGTGCTTTGTACATTTTACCTGTGTAATGTCACAATAATCTTCCAATCATGAACCTTATGCTTTACTGAATCCAGTTCTATCAGTAATTAGTGGTGTAACCCTTGACTTTTCATAGCTTGTTCATATTTTCTTCTGGTCATCTCTCTTGTAAATTGAGAAATTCTGATTTTTTTCTTTTTCTTTCAGCATCCCTGCACCTGTGGAGAATCTCCATGGATGTAGAAGGGTCACTCCTTCAGAAACCCACCCTGTTCCATTTAGAAAGTAATGGAAATATATGAGGAAGCACAGGGTTAACACATGTGTATGCATATGCACCTTCAAGTCCCCTGTTGATTTATGGTGACCACATGAATTTTATAGGGTTTTCTTAGGCAAGGAATAGAGGGGGTTTTGCTAGTTCTCTGAAATAGAGCCTATAATACCTGGTATTCCTTAGTGGTCTCCCATCCAAGTACTAACCAGGACTGACTCTTCTAGCCTTCCAAGATCAGACAGCATCTGGTGCCTTTAGGTAATTTAGGTCCTCACATGTTTACCATCCTCACATGTTTACCATTATCAAATTCTGGTGCATGCATTGGGCTTATGTCACTTGCATTTCTCCTGTCTTTTTCTTAAGTCATAATATTTCACCAAGGAATTAGATTCCAATAAGCAAAGACACCTACATTTATTGCTGCATAAATGAAAAAAAAATCCACCATAATAAAACCTGACTGGTCAACATTTACTGCCTTGCATTAAATGAAGAATTACCTTCTTAAGAATTGAATACTTCCAAGGCACTTTATGTTCAAATAAATCCAATTACGAGTTATGTTGATTTAAAGAATCCTGATGCCTAAAGCAAATTTTCAAATAAATTAAATGAAACTGCAAGAGTAATGATAAGTGGCTCTGAAAAAAAGAAAAGACTCACAAAAGGAGAAACATTTGGTCAAGAATGCTCAAAATGGCAGTAATTGCAAATACATTCATAGTTCTTATTGCAATTGAATTGCTGCATTATAAACCACACAAGTGTTTACATGTGATAATGCTTTTAAAAAAGCAAATCTGCCCATGGTTTCTCCTCAAGCCTCATGTTTTACATTCCCTCTCCCCCCTTTTTTTGGGGGGGGGCAGTTATTTGTGTCTTCTCATTTTGTCAACAATCACCAGGTCACCTAAGCATTAAAAGAAAGATCAACAGTGCAATTCTATACATGTTTACATTCAGGTAAATCCCACTATGTCAAGTGGAGATTATTCCCAAGTAATTATGAACATCCAAACATTATGGGGGAAAAAGTTTATTCATCTTTAAATGTAATGAGCCTTTTTGGCCTTTGTGGAAATAAACTATATAAGGGCTTGTAATGTTTCTGCATGTATTTTCCATTCCTCATTCCCTCTTGGACTCAATGTCTGAGAGTGTATCATATCTTGGTATAGTGTTTTTGGTGATAAACCCATTTCAGACCTGAAGGTCAGGTGTGTGCATGTTCATTTACATGTACATTTGTCCCTCTGGCAAATATTTTACAACCGATTGGTTCAAAATAAATAAAGGCTGACCCCCAAAAATTTGCATTACATATTACTGTGAGCCACTCTTTCCTGGATGGCAGTTCTTAATATTTTCCTAAGGAAAGCTAGGTAGCTGTTCATGGTGCTGAATTTCTGACAAGCGAGCATTGTGTAAATACCAAATAAGACTCTGAGCTCTGCTGTATTTTATTATCATTCATGCAGCACATCCCTCCATCTCTGCAGGTGCTGAAATGATCCTCTACACTGTTTACTGTACATGTATTCTGATTTATCCATTACAGATACCATCTTCAGAGCATGACTCTCTCTTGATCTAAAGCTCCAAGAGTTGTTTCTCCATTCCCCTCCACCCTTTGAACTCATTCATAAGGGACACTTGTGAGAAGCCAAGGTAATCACTTTACACTTTCTTTGAACAGGCTTGTCTTCTTTTATTTTATCTAAGGGGGGGAACATTTTAACAATGTTCCTCTTGGAGATTGCCCCCTTCTGTGAAGATGGAAGAGCACCACAGCAGCTTGTTTTCCTTACTTGTTTCCTTCTTTTATCTCAACTGATTAGGGGCTTCTGATCCTTTTTCTTTTTAAATGCCTTCCTTAACTTTGGTGAGAAATCAAAGGGTAGTTTGCGAGCAGATCTAATTTTATCATCACAGTAGTACCCAAGAATCCCTGCCTAGTAATTACAATGAAACTGTTGTGAAAAACTCAAAGGCAGGAGTGCATGACAAGAGGTACAATCAGGTGAATAAAGTATATCTGGGCCTAAGTTGGCAGATTCTGATTTGTTTCTGGGCATTGCTAAAGAAATGAGAGCTCACATGGTGTGCCTCAAAGCATGGTTAAAGCACACCTTTTCATTGATGGGAAAAACCCATGAATAAGCTCCCAGTTTTTTGGTCTGAGTGTTGGACTAGTACTCTGGAGACTAGGGTTCAAATTGCTGATCAGGAATAGAAGTCCATTGGGTGACCTTGGGCAAGTGACACTGTCTCAGCCTCAGAGATGGTAAAAGTCAACCTGGTTCATATGGGGAAATATGGGCTGTTAGGCAGTGTGAAGCTAAGCCTTATAGGAGTTTAAAACTCATAACTAGTGCTTTGAGTTGTACACAGAAATGGGCCAATGACCCATGAGGCTGTTTCAACATGGCAGTTATATACTTCCTATAACTAGCCTTGGTTAGCAGTCCAGCATAACCTGGCATAGATGAGGTGAGCTTTCCAGTAAGTTTACTCATGACTTGGTCATCCAAGTGTATTCTGCCCTTGTATTCTACCTTGGGGAGCTAGCATGATGTAACTGCTTGAACATTGGACTATGATTCTGGAAACCAGGGTTTGAATCCCCGCTCAGCCATGGAAACTCACTGGGCAACTTTGGGCAAGTCACATTGTCTCAGCCTCAGAGGAGGGCAATATTAAACCCCCTCTGAACAAATTTTGTCAAGAAAATCCCATTATAGCTTTTCTTTGAAAGGGCATGGATGGGCTCTGGGGTTCAGGTTAAGGAGTTGTGAATAACTGTATGGTTTGGAAGCCAGCAAAGTGATTTTGAGAGGGGCATTACATGGTTTGAGCAAGGAGCAAGGAGAATGGTGAATTAACTTGGTGAAAGACATCTGAACAGAAATATAAAGGCTGAGTTGTGACAAAGGAATGCTATGAGAGAGAAATACCAGACACCAGAGATCAAATCATGAGCATATGATACAATATAAAAGAAAAATATGAAACAAAATCTTGATCAAGGGACACAGTGGAAGGTACACACATTTTTGAATGTTATGCAAGGATTATGTACATACCACACACAGAGAAATGGAAAAGTGTGTATGTCCTTCTTGTATAACATTTATCTGTGTCTTTATCTGTCTATCTAGCTATCTGAGAATGCTCTCTGTCTCTGTCTCTCTCTCACACACACACACACTCCCTTCTAAAGCATGCAATCATTTTAAATATTCCTCACACACATCTGAAAAAGGCACAGAAATCTACCAGTATTGCAGGAGATGATGATGATGATGATGATGATGATGATGATGATGATGATGATGACGACAATGATGATGATGATTTTAAAAACAGCAGGGTTTTCTCACATGTAAAGTACTATGAGAAAGACTGTGTGAAGAAGCACAAAATGGAAAGTGATGCCACTAAGGTGAAAAATCTGGACTTCTGGTTTTATTTGATGTGCAAATCTTTTTCTAGAGTCTATTTTGTACTTCCTTTCATGTGACAGTAAATACAAAATAACAAGGTGAATGAAGTTACCATTGCCCAGAAGCCATAGCTGGGCACTTTTCATGGCTGTGAGATATAAGCAGACACAGCAGATGGAGCACTGGGATATTACATTTTTGTTGTTGAAAATCACAGAGCCATTCACTTTAAATTTACTGCTAAATAATAAACAGCATTGGTAAAATAATCAGTGGAGATAAAGATGCACCAGTAAATCATACATTTGGCTCATAAACGCTTTATGGAACAGTCCATCTGGGAGAAGTGCTTAAAGTGGCATTCATTCTCCCTAAGCTTTAGCAAGTAGCTATTTGACCAATGAGAGCTTCCAAAAATATCAAGGCCACTATTTTGCTTATATGCTTATTGATCACAAGGCTTTTCTTGTGGGCAGCCACATTTTCAGAAATCAGTATTTCTTTCCAGCATATCCCAGGTGTAATCCCTCTGTTGGAAATGCCACCAGATATCAATTTTGGTAGATGGAATCATTCAGGTATTGCCGAAACCTGTTCCATGAATAATAATAGTAACTGTGTCTTCCAAGCCTTCACATAACACATCTGTGCCATTTCCAGGTACAATTCAAAATGCTGGTTATGACAGATAAAACCATATGTGGCTTAGGTCCAGGCTATTGTTAACAGCAGTGTACTGGGTTTATTGGTTTGGGAAAATGTTTCTCCAGGCACTAGCTCTCTACAGGACTGTACAGGCTGGAGATTTTAAAAATGGAAAATTAACCAGTGATTCCATGTGAGAATGAGGTAGAACAGAAGGAATCAGGTAGAAGGGAAAGAATCAGATTGAGGACAAGCTGATTTTGCAGCAAACTCCATTATTTCTTTATTTAAAAGATAAGGAAGGAATAGCAGAGAGAGAGAGAGAGAGAGAGAGAGAGTGATTTATTTCCAGATAGTATAAGTGAGTCCAGACCAGTTCTTCCATCTGCAGGGAAAAAAGGGAAGGTGAAACACCCCAAATCATACCAAACAAAGGGACATTTAGTCTACTGCTGATAGCAATAACACAATATTGCAACTGAGGATTAGCTTCCACATGACATGATACAATGACATCACACTTGTGAAGGAATTTCACATCCTTTCTTGCCCATGTCAGATGAAAGGCTTCAGAACAAAGAGCCCCTGCCCATAGGATAATAAATAGTCACCACATGAAAGAGACAAGGAGAAATCATTACATCATTACTTGATGCCGGATAGCCAGGCAGACTAGCTTCATGTTAGAAGCTCTGACTGGTGCACTGAAAACCATTTCCTGCTCTGCTGCAGTTCACATACATCTATAGGAGGATGAGCATGTTAGGAAGCAGATGAAAGCTATGGACATTCCAATTATCCTGAATCACTGGGGTACAAAATAGACCCTTTGGGGGACCTTGGATATTGAAAACAGTCTTTGGCTGAAAACCATTAAGTTAGAACTTGGCACATCTAGCTGAAGTAAGAGTAGGGGCAAGAGGGAGAAGAATTCACAAATTACTGTATTAAAAAGGGAGAAAAGTGAGGGTCCATTATCAAGGGAGACAAGAATTGGCTTCTGAATCCATGTTCAAGACTGCGACAGTAACCGTATAATAGGCCTTTAAATGTCAATGAGGATAAACACAGTCTAACAGCAACAAATAAGATGACAAGCCAGGAAGTGTCTAACAAAACAGATGGAGAGATAGCAGTACCTATTATCTATTCTTTGCAAAATAATAATAATAATAATAATAATAATAATAATAATAGATAAAATAAAGAGAGATGATAATGCAGGTTTATGCTCAAAGTGTGTAAATCTCACAAAAATATATTTTCTTTTAGCTGGAGAAAAAAAGATGCGGAGGTAGAGAAAAGAGAGAAGCTGATAAAATATAATTAGTTTGTTTTCAGAACCATTTCTTCCTTTCAGTCCATCAGACCGAGGTGAGTTGTACAAATGAGATACATAACATTTTCAAGCTTGCTGCAGGCAAGGAAAAACTGTGACAGAGGGGAAATGAATGAGGAATTTTTCCAGTTGAATCCTGTAGCATTCCCTGTCTGGTCAGATGAATCAAGAATAAATAGTATGTACATGTGGCCATGTCTCCATTGGAGCATTTCCTTACTTATCTACCAACCCCCCTAAACAAAATTATATCTAACAATGTGGAGGCTAAAAATGTAGAGGTTTGTACATATTTCTGCCATGCAATTCTCTCTGGAAGCCTATGTGCATGGATTGAGTCAGATTTTTATTGCTGTTGATTTGAATGTTATATAAGTTGTAGATGGAAGGGAATTATGGGTAAGCTAGTAGTAATAGCAAATAGGTTAGCTGGTATGAGTAGTTGGGAATAATTGTAGCAGGCTAGGATAGTTTTGAGAAAGTTGAGCCATTGGAATGTGTGAGCTGTAGGATGCGAAGAGTTGGCATCTGGATGTAACTGAAAGAAGGGGTGTTGGGTGGAATGCACAGGAATCCCCCATGTGATAAACTCCTAAGTCATGTCTTCTCATGATATATCCAAAGTATGACAGTCTCAGTTTACTCATTCTGGCCACTAGGGAGAGTTTAGGCTTGATCGGTTCAAGGACTCATTTATTTGTCTGTTTAGTAGTCCACAGTATCCATTGAACTCTTCTCCAGCACCACATTTCAAATGAATTGATTGTCTTCTAATCAGCTTTCTCTGTCATCCAGCTTTCACAGCCATACATAGAAATTGGAAATAAAATGGTTTGGACAATCCTGACTTTGTAATCAAGGATATTTCTTTACACTTGTGGATCTTGCCTAGTTCCTTAATAGCTGCCTTACCATGTTCTAGTCTTCTGAATTCTTGACTGCAGTCCTCATTTTGATTAATGACTGAGGCCCAGAAGAGACAGGCATGAAAGAGCAGCCCAAGCAGGCCAGAAGTGGGTCAGAACCCTGCTGTCCACACAGCCTGTTCCCAAGATGGACTGTGGACTCAGGGGTCGACCAGAGCTGCCAGGAGTCATATTCTCCCGGCTTGTTTTTGCTCCAGTCCTAATGACTGGAGCATGTCTTTGGAATGGCTTCCAACTGCTTTGGAGGCATGCATCATTTAATAGCATGCCTCCAAAGTGTTTGGAAGCCACTTCATTTGGCCCTTCTGTTTCATCCCTGAAATGATAATGCAGGTATACAAACTCTTTCACTGTCTCAGATCTTGTAGAAGAGGTCTCTTCTTTCTTTTTTGTTGTCATTTTCTACTTCTCTGCATTGATTGTTATAGTAGCTCTCTTTGTCCCTGCACACAAGTCACTGAATAGTTCCATTCAAGATTCTGATCCTATTTATGTTCTCTTTTACTTTTGCTTCTCATTTGCCATTAACTGCTTGAAGAGTTTCATCTATCATCCAGTGAGACTTATTTTTTTATTATTATTTTTATTTATTTATTTATTTATTTATTTGGTTACAGGTATTGTCAGTTTGCATTCTTCCATCACAATCTCCCTGGCTTCAATCCAGAGTTCTTCTGGCTCTCAATCAGGCTTAATAGTGCAAATCTATGTTTTATATTATCTTTAAATTCTTTAAATTCACACTGTATTTTGGCACAAGGATTGATTTAGTGTTCTTTTTTTAGCTTTACTCTGATTTTTGATATAAACAGTTAATGGTCTGTGCCACAAGCTCTTGTTTTTGGAGAGAGAATGATGCTTCTCCATCTTCTGTTTCAAATTATGTAGTCTATCTAATCTCTATATTGTCCATCAGGTGGCGTCCATATATACAGTCATCTCTTTGGTTGTCTGAAGAATGTGTTTGTGATTAACAAACTGTTGACCTCACAAAATTTATGCCTGATTAAGATGTCTATGAGCTTCAAAAGCTTGTGTGAGGTATTTTATAATAATAATAATAATAATAATAATAATAATAATAAATTTTATTTTTAACCCACCCCTCTGCAAAGCAATCGAGGTGGCATACAAATTAAAATATACAACAGTTAAAACAATTTTGTCCCCCCCCATCCCTAGCCCACCCACCCCATAAAAATCGAATTAAACCAGTAGAATAGTTAAAATATCAGACTAAAACAATTCAATAACTTAAACCTAAACAAACAGTGGTGGCTGGGAGCAGTGTCCACCCAACTCTGTTAGGGCGGGAGAATTATTCTGGGAAGGCCTGCCAGAACAGATCCGTCTTTACTGCTTTTTTAAAGCAGTCAAGAGTGCTAATAAGACGGATCTCCTCAGGCAGGCCATTCCATAATCTTGGAGCGGCGACAGAAAAGGCCCTCTGGGAGGTCTATGACAGCCTAGTTTTCATAGGCTGCAGTAGATTCCTCCCAGAGGACCGAAGTGCACGGGGGGGATCGTACAGGAGGAGGCGGTCCCTGAGATAATATGGACCCAAGCCATGTAGGGCTTTAAAGGTCAAAACCAACACCTTGTACTGCACCCAGAAACTAATTGGCAGCCAGTGGAGAGATTTGAGCACAGGTGTTATGTGCTCTCTCCTAGATGTTCCCATCACCAACCTGGCTGCCATATTTTGAACTAATTGAAGTTTCCGGGTTAGGCACAAGGGTAGCCCCATGTAGAGTGTGTTACAGAAATCCAAACGTGAACTTACCAGAGCGTGTAACACAGTTTCGAGATCCCTAGTCTCCAGGAAAGGGTGCAGCTGGCATATCAACCGAAGCTGATAGCAGGCACTCCTGACCGTCGCATTCACCTGACTAGTCATGTGAAGCGACGAATCTAGGACTACCCCCAGACTGCGAACACAGTCCTTGGAGGAGAGTGTGATTCCATCCAGGACTGGAAGTTGTATTCCCAAACCTGGTTTTGGGACCGTCACTGTAAGTACCTCCGTTTTGTCTGGATTTAACTTCAATCTGTTTTTCCTCATCCAATCCATTACCGCCTTAAGACAATCATTGAGAGGAGAGACGCCATCTGAGGTCTGGGCAGATGATCTGGTCATGGAGAGGTATATCTGAGTATCATCAGCATACTGAAGACACCGCGCTCCATGCCTCCGAATGATCTCTCCCAGCGGCTTCATATAGATATTAAATAGCATCGGGGACAGGATGGAACCCTGAGGGATGCCACAATTAACCTCTGTTTTGGAAGAGCAACTGTCCCCGAGCCTCACCCTCTGGGATCTGCCTGAGAGGAAGGAACAGAACCACTGCAAGGCAGTGCCTCCAGTTCCTAACTCTCTCAGGCGATCCAAGAGGATGGAGTGATCTATTGTATCAAAGGCCGCTGAGAGGTCCAAGAGCACCAGCAGGATCACACTACCCCTGTTGATACCCAAGAGGAGGTCGTCAGCCAGAGCAACCATTTTATACATTTTGGTTGGCCTAATAAAGGTATGTTGCAATGTATTTTTTTAAATGTTTGCTGTATTTTGTTGCGTGGCTGACATGGTTACCACAGAATATATATCAAATAATTTGATAGCCTTAATTAAAAAATCAGGCTCTTCAAAACTGCCTTCTGACAATATCTGCAACTGAGCCAATTCCTAAAGGCTATGTATATTCTGGATGCCTTGGAGGCACTAGAGAATCCAGATGTACATGATGGAAACTTTCTCACAGGCCAATTGGTATGTGCATTGCTATGTTAGAAGTGAGCTCTGCCCCCTGTTAGACAAGTTGAAGCTACAATGACCTACTGAACTGAATAGGCCACCAAACAACCTCACCATCAGAGCTCTTTCTCTGCATCTATTTGCTATGCTACATCTGTTTATCATATGTGTGTAATCAATACAACTGTATTTTAGTAGAATCAGTGACTTGTTTTCATTGCATCAAATCCCCAAATCTAGTTTAGTGAGTGGATCAGGCCCTAGAGTTTATTATAAACACGCTCCCCTTTGCCATTATATCTGGACTAGATATGACACCCAAGGCACTGGACAGGAAGCGTAGTGCCTCTACTGCACAAGTGCAACAGTTTCTGGCCACTTTAACAGCCATGGTTCCATCCAATGGAATCATGGGGTTTGTACTTTGATCAGAGGCCACAGAGGAACACCTGCCTCCCCAGACTGCCAGTCTCAAGATTTGACAGGATGCAGCCATGGTAGTTAAAGCAGAATCAATAGTGCTATACTTGTGTAGAGTGCGGATGAGACTCAATGACATGGGAGGGGAATGTACAAGTTGAGGGGGTTCTTTTTTCTGTTAAAGAAGTAAAGGCCAGGAGCACATCTACTTTATTAACTGAGGCACTTGTTTGTTGGTAACTGCCTTCAGATCAACCTTGGTCACCCTGTTAATGAGTCATCTTCAAGACACCTAGGAGTTTATCACATAAACAATTAAACCGGCTTACCTGAGCCAGCTTTAAATTTAAAACGGGTGGCATCCTGATTTTATCACAAGAATTTAGGTGCCAAAATCACTGCCCAGGGGCATCACGGGTCCATCCTGCTCCCACGGCCGCTCCAGCAGCCATTTCCTTAAGCCAGAAAACTCCCAGCTTCAAAAAAAGCCACGCTGAGCACCCCTGGGAGCGGGGATGGACCCGGCCTGCACCCAGGTGGTGCTTTTGGTGGCTAAATCCTTGTGATAAAATCAGGATGCCATCTTTTTTAAATTTTAAGCTGGCTCGGGTAAGCCAGTTTAACTTGCGTATGCGATAGTCTCCCTATTCTCTACTGCTCTGCTCATGTCCTGTAGATTCACACCCATGGTAAGTCTATCCATCTGTCATGGAGTCTTCCTCTCTTTCTACTATCTTCTACCTTTCCTAGCATTATTGTCTTTTCTAATGAGTGATGCTTTCTCATGATGTAGTCAAAAATTCATCATCTTGGCTTCCAAGGAGAGTTCAGACTTGCTCTGTTCCACGACCCATATGGTTTGTCTGTTTGGCCATCCACAGTATCCTCAGCACTCTTCTCCAGCACCACACCTCAAATGAGTTTATTTTCTTCTTATCTGCTTTCTTCACTGTCCAGCTCTCACATCCATACATGGTGATGGGGAATACCATGGCTAGGATGATTCTGTCTTTAGTGCTCAGTTGTACCGTATTTTCCAGTGCATAAGACAACTGGGTGTATAAGACGATCCCCAACTTTTCCAGTTAAAATATAATTTGGGATATACTCGCCGTATAAGACGACCCCTCTTCCAATGCACACCAAATAAAAATTTAAAAAAATCAGATTTGATTTCAATATGGTAATTTTAATTCAAATGCTTATGACACAGGTAGGCAACCTAAGGCCCGGGGGCCGGATGCGGCCCCCCAAGGCCTTTGGACCAGCCCCAGGCCTGTACTGCCACCGCAGCCACCTGCCATGATGATATTGATTATTGTTTTTATTACTTGTTCTTGGGGTTTTCTTTGCAAAATCTCCACAGGGGTTTTGCCATGGCTTTTCTGGTGCTGAGAGTGTGCATGCATATTTTTATTTTATTTTATTTTATTTTATTTATTTTTGGTGCTTCAGCCTCCCCAATTGTCTGAGGGACAGCAACCCAGCCCCCGGCTCAAAAAGGTTGCCTACCCCTGGCTTATGAGATGCAGGTACTTAGCAGGAAAACTGTCACTTATAAACACCACAAATTACAGCTCCCATGTTCCCTAGCATTTATTTCTGCAGTGTGTTTTGGACCTTAACTTTTAAAAAAAATGTCCAGATTTAAATGCTGCTTTAAAAATTATTTCCATCTCCCAGCTATGAGAATGAGAAAGTGTTGGGGAGAAGGACTGCCAATATACTAGGTGATGCATTCTGGGGTATGTACAATTTGCGGCCAAGTAAGTGACCCTGGGCATGTCACACACTCTCAGCCTCAGAGGATGGTAATGGCAACCCCCATTTGAAGAAACATGCCAAGAAAACCCCATGATAAGATTGCCTTAGGGTCGCCATAAGTCAGAAAGGAATTGAAGGCACACAAGAACAACAAGAAAGTCTGCAATTGTTTCATAGATAGTACATGGGAATAGGAACCAGAATGGTGTAGTGGTTTGAGTGTTGGACTACCACTCTGGAGACCTGGGTTTGATTACCCACTCTGCCATGAAACCCACTGGGTGAACTTGGACAAGTCACACACTCTCAGCCTCAGGGGAAGGCAATGGCAAACCTCCTCTGAACAAACCTTGCCAAGGTTCATCTTTGAGTTGCCAGAAGTCAGAAACAACTTGAAGGCACACAACAACCACAACCACAACCACATTCCTTGAAGTCACACTCTCTCAGACTCAGGGGAAAGCAATAGCAAACCCTTTCTGAACAAACCTTGCCAAGGAAACCCCAGGATAGGTTTGTCTTTCAGTTGCCAGAAGTCAGAAACAACTTGAAGGTGCACAGTATTAACAACAACAACATTCTCCTCTTCCTCCTTCCCCCCCCCCCCAGGCTCAAGGAGGGAGCCCAGCCAAGCCCCCCCGAGATGCTTTGTCCGCCGTCATCGGGAAGAAGAGGAGGAAGGCTGGCAAGTGCTGGGGCCTCAGAGAGAGAGCAAGGGGGGGGGGGGGGACTCCCTGGGAGAGAAGAGGAGGAGGAAGAGGAAGAGGGCATCCCCACCCTGCAAGGGGGCTTCCCTGATCCTCTCTCTTCTTCTTTCTCCTCCTCCTGTGGGGGGGGGGCTTTTGCTGAGGGGAAGGGAGGGATGGAGGAATGGAGGAAAGAAAAAAGGGAGGGAGGGAGGGAAAGAAGGGAAGGAAGGAAGGAAGGAAGGAAGGAAGGAAGGAAGGAAGGAAGGTTGAGACCTTCCCCTGAGGCTGAGAGAGTGTGACTTGCCCAAGGCCACCCAGTGGGTTTTTACAGGGCCTTCCCTGTAGAGAGGCAGGACAGGCAGGGCAGAGGAGGGCAGACCAGCCCAGGGCAGCGACGGAGGAAGGGAGGCCCTCCCAGAAACTCTTCCTCCTCCTCTTCCCCCAGGCCAAGCCACTGCCACCACCTCCTCCTCCTCCCTAATCTTCCTGAGGGTCTCACTCAGCCCAGTGCGGTGAATGTGTTGAGGGGGAGGAGGAGGGAGACAAAATGGCGGCCGAGCTGAGGGAAGTCCTTTCTCTTCCCGGCATATAAGACGAGCCCCGACTTTTGAGAAGATTTTGCGGGGTTTAAAAGTTGTCTTATACACTGGAAAATACATATATCTTTACACTTCAGGATCTTTCTAGTTCTTTCATGGCTGCCCTTCCCATTACTAATTCTTGACTGCAGTCTCTATTCTGATCAATGTATGGGAAATCTTTATTTCAATTTCCTCATTACCTAGGTTGAATTTATGTAAATCCTCTGTGGTCATTAGTTTTGTTTTCTTTATGTTCAGCAGTAAATCTGCCTTTCCTGTTTCGTCTTTAACTTTCATTAGTAATTTCTAGTCTATGAGGACTTTTTCGTTTGCTGCTCCCAGACTGTGGAATGTCCTACCAAAAGTGATACAACAGCTGAAAATTCTGACTACATTTAAAACAGCTTTAAAGACATATCTTCCAGCAGGCTTACCCAGTCAGTTTTAAATCATGACTTTTTAATTTGTATACGCACTCTTATGAATGTATTTTAATGGTTTTATAGTATTGTATTTTAATCTGTGGGTTTATGTGTTTTTAATTGTGTTTTGTGATTTAACATGCTGTACCCTGCCTCAAGCCTTGAGCAGATGTGCGAAATAAATTACTACTACTATTATTATTATTATTATTATTATTATTGATGATGATGATGATGTTTTCCTTTAGTAATATGGTGTCACTGGCATATCTTAGAATGCTGAGGCATACATGTACTGTAAACCACTTCACACATAATGTGATTAAGAAACAGCTATATAAATCTTGCCCATCAGTCTCTCATTGCCCCTTCTGACCCCTAAATGAAGATGTGCTCACCATATCATTATAAAATGATTGCTCAGGTCTTCTGCCAAAAAGGCCCACCACTTCCTGAAACAGACACCCAGAGTGGCCACTGTCTTGGAGGAAGCAAGCCATCACTTCCGATTTTCCCTGCTGCTGTTTTGTGTGGCCTGATCTATTGTAAAGGTCATGAAAAAGGCAAAGCCATGATGACAAAATTCAGGTTTCATTTCATATCATTGTTCCACATATATTTAATAGTCAGTACATTTTTTCTCTGGTGGGGAAGGAGTAACAGCATGTACAGAGTAAATCCTTGCTGTGTTGTGCAGAGGTAAGGTGTCTTGGAGCAGACATTTTCACCTGTGAAGGAAATATTCCTTGCATAAACCATGAACAGAGGAGGGCTATTACTGTTCATGCCTTGTGCATCCTATATTCTGTTTCCTTTGTATAAAATAACCATTTCCAAGGATGTGTTCCTATTCACCCTCTTGTGAAATCTGAGCAAATTTCAGGTATGTGAAGAAGTTCCCTCCACAACTAGGATTATTAAACTAGTGAATTCCACATTTGTATCACATACTTAGATACCATTGCAATTGCAGATTAATAGTTAATTATGCACAGTTATCTGATTCCCTTTGATAAACCATTTATTGAAACAGCTTTTGTGAGATTATTATTATTATTATTATTATTATTAAGTAGTACACAATGCCTGTATCTGTAATTGTCAAGTATTTGCAGAGAGCAGTCTATATGTCCTGAAGTCAGACAGATGGAAACATTGGATTAGGTCTTTTGAGTGGTGGCCCTGCTGTAGTCCACAAACCTTAAGTGCCAGGTAAAGATGATTTTATTTGCCCAGGTCTTTTTATTTGACTTTTTATAATTTTGCTACCTGTTGATTTACTTGGTTTTTAATGTATATTGGTTTAATTTGTTTTTATGGGGGAGGGTGGGGGGTTGGGTTTTTTAGATTGTACTGATGTATTTTAAGTGTTGTAAGCTGCCCCGATTGTTTTAACAGAGGGGCGGGGTATAAATAAATTTTATTTATTATTATTATTATTATTGTTGTTGTTGTTGTTGTTGTTTTTGGAGACCTTAGTGCCTGCAAAACACAGCTGCTGTCTTTTTTTTTTTTTTTTTTTTTGGTCACCCGTTCTTTTCTTTTTTAAAAAAGGTTTTTAAAAACTTTATTATTGAAAAAGACATTACATCAATATACAATAATACACAACATATTACAAATATATTACAAATAAAAAAATAAGGACAAGAAAACACCAGGACATATACAAAGGGGAAAAAAACATAGACAAACACATTTAAAAGGAACATCATAGAGAAATACATTTAAAAAGAAATCATCCTCTCTGACATTTACACGGTCTAATCTTTACAATATAGTTCAGCTTCTTTAACTTAAAGGAGCCTAACTTATTACAGGGAGAAGCAGTTAAATTCTTTTATTCTTTTATTGTTCTGTGTTTGTATTAGTGTAAATTTGCAATTTGCCTTTAAAATGGATGATAAATTAATATATGAATATAGTAATTAATCATTATGGAGAACACAGTGGCATAGTGCCTCTCTTGCCATTTCCAGCCAGAGGGTTTCTTATACTGTCAGTTAGAAAACACTGTGCAGCTATTCCATTTTTTCTCATTAACATATTTTTCACAGTAAGAAAAAAAGTAGAAGTAAAAAGAAGGAAGAGTTATGAGTGCTTCCTTATAAGTTGTAATGAAGGACTTGAACTTGGGGAATTACTAAAGTCCAAGCTCTGTAGGATCTTTTATCCTATGTTTACAGAGGTGGCTAGTGAATAGACTGATAGAAACAAAACTTTCCAATGAACTGTAATTTATTTGGGGATTCAAACATACAAAGACACTCTAACATACACTCATATACAGAAGAACTCGGGAGTAAAGTAATTAGCTTGGAGAGGAACCATATAGCTTTCTAATGGTGATGATTACTTGAAGGAGGCTGCTCCAACAATGAATAAAGATGGATAGACTCAACCATTATGAAAGGGAAAGGACAATGGAAAGAGCCCGGACTCTGGTCAGAGTTCACAGTGGCACAGTGTCACCATGAAATCTAACCAGACCTCATGTGCCTGAGATTTTGGGGATCATGTATACCCTTAAACCTAGCCTGAGGCATTGCTATTTTATATCAAAGGATTCCGATTCCTACTCTTTGAAGTAGGAAATTTCCAAGGAGAGGCGATGGGATGTTAATGTTATCTCATCTTCATCCAGACACATCCTGGATGGCACTCATAAATCCTCTAGGCATGAAGTCCTGCTTAGCAGTTCCTAGGCTTGGCCCTTTTGATCTGCACATTGTTGTAAGTGCAAATGTGACCTTTCAGGTGCCTACATGACGTACTCGCCTTGAGTGCATGGCGATAGGGGCTCTTCCCAGTCCAGGGTTATGGCAGGGATCCAAAAGGGGTCTTTATATTAAATCAGCCATTGTAGCGAATTCTCTCAACCTGTACAATCTAATGAATGAGGTAGGACAATACCATCTGGAACCACCGAGCATGATCTCCCATTTTATCTCTCTCCTCCCAATCAATCTCAATGAACATGAGTTCATCTTAGGGAACAATTTGATTCTATATTCTCAGTATAGTATAGGTCCACAGTTTAACTGCACTGCTGGGCATTCACAGTACTAGTCAGGTACAAAGGGAGACAGGGCTCCTGCACTTTTAGTTTCTAGTTTGAAGGGGGAAGTCAACTAAATGTGCAGGAGCTCTGCCCTCTTTTCATCGGACCACCCTATTCATTGATCCATGGTTATTGGTTTTATCTGACAGATAAGCACTGGACAGGAAGATCACTGCATCATGCAGTGAAATCACAAGGGCAGGACATAAGAATTAAGAGCCCACAGTGAGCAGAGCTTGGAAACATTCTCTTTTGGACTACATTTCCCATAACCTCTACATGTTCTCAAATGGCCCCAGATCTTCCCAACACACAACATATATCAACTAGAAATAGTTAAGTTACAAAAACAGTCTTAAATCACATTTTGCAACAAAGCCTTCACATTTGGCAACAGCCCCAGATAAATGGATGTCTTTGCAATTGTTTTGCAACAAAAAAAAACCCACCTTGTTCTTGCAGCACCACCACCCCAAACTGAGACACAGAACCATCATCTCAGGGTTCCAAGAAAACACCAAACAATTCTTTAAAAAAAAAAAAAATCTGTTATTTAAAAAATATACATAAAAGGATTAAGATTAAAACCAAATAACAAGATCAACCCAAGAACAATCTGTAAACAGATTACAAGGTTCAAACAAATTTATCTTTCCTCTAATACATCCCCTCAAAGATGTACATGGTTTTCTGGAACACCCAAAAATTCAACATTATTTGATTCACTATAAATCTGTGTCAAAGTTTTGCAATATTTTGCAACAAACCCCTGCATTTTGAAACAACTCAAGAAATGAGAAACATCAACTCAGACTTCCTATTTAATCTGCAAATTGCAACATTGTCTCATTCACTCCACACCTGTGCCAAAGTTTTGCAATCCTTTTGCAATGAAAACACTGTGTTTTGCAATACCCCGCAAAGTGAATAAGAGATATCAGTTTAAAAGGATTCCTTGTTACCGCACAAATCCCACCAGTCTCTAGTCTCACCAAATCTGAGACAGCATTTTGCAATCACTTTGTAGTTTTGTATGCAAAAACAAACACAAAAAAGAACCACCATTAAGTACCCAAATCCTTGAAGACTTTTCTTCTCCCTATTCCTTTCCTGTTAAGGAAGTGGTAGCAGAGATTCCTTGTGCTCACTCCACAATTTCTGTGCCCTTTTCCCCTCACAGGGAGCAAAGCAGTTGAGTAGCAGATTCTTCTACTTACTGATTTCACAGATCAATTGGCAGAAGGTGATTATACCTACATAAGATCAGTTCAGCAGGTACAAGCAGTACAACCAAGTACATATGTGACTTAGGCTTGCACTGTATCTGTTTATGGGAAATGACTTCCATGCTATGTGTAGTTACTTGGAATCAGTTAGGGAGGAATGACTTAGGAGATTATCACACCCGCTGTTTTCTCCCGATCTGAGCATGGGCTGAGACCGCATAAAAAGGATATTATAGCACAGCTTCATGCCCAGATCAGAGGCATCCCATACTCAACTGGGACTTCTCCCATACTGAGCAAAAAATAGTTCTTTTCCATTTATTGCTCACTACAGGAGAAGTCCCTATCAGGTACGGGATGCCTCCGATCTGGGCACGAAGCTGTGCGATAACATCTGTTTATACACGATCTCAGCTTGTGCCCAGATCAGGGCAAAAAGCCATGCAATACTCTCCTTAGGGAGCTCAGTATGTTTATGTTGGAAAAGAATAGAAGTGATAGGCATCCTACAATACAGTATTCGAAAGGATGTCATGTTGAACATGGCATGAGCTTGTTTTCTTTAGCTCCAGAGACTAGAACACAAAGTAATAGATTCAAATTAGAAGAAAAGAGACTCTAGCAAAAGTGCAGAAAGTATTTCACTGTAAGAGCTATTTGACACTGGAATAGACTGCCTTGGAGTGATGGAGTCTCCTTCTTTGAAGATCTTTAAACAGAGATTGGGTGGGCAACTGGGTAAATGAGTATAAATCAAAAAGCAAATTCTACTCATGGATGAGCTCATCCAGCCCAATTTATCTAGCCCAATTTTCTGTGGAGGGATGGTGGCCAGAACTGTTGACAATATTCCAGATGTTGTTACACCATCAATTTATATAACAACAGTATAATAATAATAATAATAATAATAATAATAATTTCTTACACCCCGCCTTTTGCCTTGGCAATCAAGGCGGCTTACAAGTACAAATACAGATTAAAAACATACATGCCATAAAACCGGGCGTAATACAATACCCCCCTTAAAACTAAATGCAATAATAAAAACATAAAGATCAAAACATCATACAATTTGGGACACCAATAGGAGTGTATAACAGAGATGTATATCGGGGAGAAGCACAGTTCACATGGAGTAGTCTATTCTGGGAAGGCCTGTCGGAAGAGATCCATCTTGATAGCATTTTTAAAGCTATCCAAGTTGGTTATTTTATGGATCTCTTCTGGCAAGGCATTCCACAGCCTGGGAGCAGTGGCAGAAAACATCCTCTGGGAGGTTACTGCTAATCTAGTTTTTATCAGTTGCAGTAAATGCCTCCCAGAGGACTTGAGGGTGCGGGGCTGATTATATGGAAGAAGGCGATCCCTTAGATAGGTTGGACCCAAGCCATGTAGGACTTTAAAGGTCATCACCAACACCTTATACTGTGCTCGGAAACCAATAGGCAGCCAATGGAGAGATTTCAGAACAGGTGTAATATTAGCACTCTTAGATTTCCCAGTGATCAATCTGGCCGCCATGTTTTGTACTAATTGTAGTTTCCGGACTAGGTATAAGGGTAGCCCCATGTAGAGTGTGTTACAGAAGTCAAGTCATGAAGTTACCAGCGCATGCACCACAGTTTCTAGGTCCTTTACTTCCAGGGAATGGCGCAGCTGGCGTAACAGTCGAAGTGGATAACAGATGCTCCTGACTGTCGCATTCACCTGCTATTTAATATTTACATGAAGCCGCTGGGTGAGATCATTCAGAGGCATGGAGCACGGTGTCTTCAGTATTCTGATGACACCCAGATATATCTCTCCATGACCAGATCATCGTCTCAGACTTCAGATGGTGGCTCTCCTCTCAATGACTGTCTCAGAGCGGTAATGGATTGGATGAGGAAAAACAGATTGAAGTTGAATCCAGACAAAACGGAGGTACTCACAGTCACAGGCCCGAAACCAGATCTGGGAATACAGTCTCCAGTCCTGGATGGAGTCACACTCTCCTCTAAGGACTGTGTTCGCAGCTTGGGGGTGCTCCTAGATTCATCGCTTCACATGACTAGTCAGGTGAATGCGGTGGTCAGAAGCGCCTGTTATCAGCTTCGGCTGATATGCCAACTGCGCCCTTATCTGGATATGAGGGATCTGGAAACTGTGGTACACGCTCTGGTAACCTCACGTTTGGATTTCTGCAACGCACTCTACATGGGGCTACCCTTGTGCTTATCCCGGAAACTGCAACTTGTACAAAACATGGCAGCCAGGTTAATTATTGGAACATCTAGGAGGGAGCACATAACACCCGTGCTAAAGTCCCTCCACTGGCTGCCAATTAGTTTCCGGGCACAGTACAAGGTGTTGGTTTTAACCTTTAAAGCCCTACATGGCTTGGGTCCATCTTATCTTAGGGACTGCCTCTCCCCGTATGATCCCCCCGCGCACTTCGGTCCTCTGGGAGGAACCTGCTGCAGCCCTTGAAGACCAGGCTTTCGCAGACCTCCCAGAGGGCCTTCTCGGCGACTGCTCCCAGACTTTGGAATGGCCTGCCGGATGAGATCCATTCGATTACTACTCTTGCTGCCTTCAAAAAGGTGGTAAAGACGGATCTCTTCCGGCAGGCCTTCCCTGAATAACCACCCAGCAAAAATTTGGAGGTGATCTACCATTTATCCCTCCCGTTAGCTTCATCAGCAGGCCAATGAGACAGTATTGTCTTTTGTTTTAATTTGTGAATCTGATTTTAATTCTTTAATAGTTTAATCCTGTTTTAAGGGGTGGGTGGTTAGGGAGGGGAGGATGGAATGTTTTTATCTGTTGTATTTTAATCTGTTGTACGCCGCCCCGATTGCTGAGCAGAGGGGCGGGTTATAAATAAAATGTATTATTATTATTATATTATTATTATCTGTCATGTGAAGTGACGAGTCTAAGAGCACCCCCAAACTGCAAACACAGTCCTTAGCGGAGAGTGTGACCCCGTTCAGGACTGAAGGTTGTGACCCAATACCTGGTTTGGGGGCCCCTACTGTGAGTACCTCTGTTTTATCTGGATTCAACTTGAGTTGGTTTTTCCTCATCCAGTCCATTACCACCTTGAGACATTGATTGAGGGAAAAAGTATGATATTGACAGTTTCATTTCTAATTCACCTTTCCTGGGCACACAGCACAAAGTGAACAAAGCATATGCGTGTCTTGTTGTGGGGTTTTGGGGAATTCATAATCCTCCCATCTCCCTCACCCTGTAGAAGGGATGGTCTGCTTGATTTTTGGCTTGGCTACCTTGAAAAAGGAACTCTTTTCATCCTTTCAAGCCAGAGCTGGGAATGGTGTTGCAGATGTTGGGCTACAGCAACCAGCATTCAGCAATATTGCCCATGCTTGCCAAGGCTGCTGGGAGCTGCCATTCAACAACATCCATTTTTTTTTCTAATTTAATGTTTATTTATTGTATTTTCCTACTTTAATGTTCACTTTCTGTATGGTTTTAACTATGTATCATTGCTCTTTTAAACTGTAAAAAGCCTTTGGTTTTGGGAGAAAGGCAGGATAATAATAAAAAATAATAGTAATAATAATTCCTTTTCTAATTATGGCCAATTGGAATTTGCTTCTCTTTCTTTCTATCTGCTTGTCTTTCTTTCTTTCTTTCTTGTTTGTTTTGTTATAGCAGCCACACACAAGACTGAGATTTTCATAGAGATATTAACACTCCCCTCCCCGCCCCTGGTTTCTCAGTTAGTTGTTTCCAGTTCACATCCTATCAGTATTTATGTGAAGTTGAGATTTTTTGACCCAATGACATTATATCACTTTTGTTTTAGCAGCACATTTGAGATTGATTTACTTTATTATGAGTTTTTGAGTTTTAACATTACAGTTATATATACCCACTGAAACAGTTCTGAGTGCTTGCGTGAGATAAAAGTGTAATGGGATACAGAACAACACAACTTGTAACACTGGCAATAAACCTCCATAGTGTATAAAGTGATACACGTCTCTCCTGCAAATTTTGTACTTCAAGAAAACTTATTTTCAGATAAGCAGAATTTATTGTTTTAAGATCTCAACACTAACAGGCCAGCCTCTTTCCCTTTTATGCCCTCTTCACTTCTGTCTTTACTCTGCATGTACAAGACTGCTTGACTACACAGCAGATGCTGCATTTTTGTTACTATCCCCTTTCCCTTTTAATTAGCTGTAGATGGGGCTTTACCACAAAGCAAGATGCAGAAGGGGAGATTCAGAGATACAAAGCAAGACTTATGGCTAAAGGCTACACTCAAAAGTATGGTGAGGACTACAATGAAATTTTTGCTGGGGTAGTCACACAACCATCAAAACTCTCCTAGCTGTCACAGCCTACAAGAAAATGAATGTTCAACATCTGGATGTCCAGACAGCTTTTTCTATGGTAATCTGTCTGAACAGCTGTTTATGTAGCAACGTCCAGGATTTCAAGTACCTGGAAAAGAACATCTTGTATGCAAATTGCAAAAGGGTATTTATGGTTTAAAACAGGCTGCCATAGCATGGAGTGAGAAACTGAACCAGCTTCTTATCAAAAAGGGGTTCACTCCAGGCACTGTTGACAAATGTGTGTACAAGAGATTAAGGAATAATAAATGGACTTATGTCACAAGTTATGTTGATGATCTGATCCTGTGCAGTGAGAACAAAGCAGATAGTCAAGAGATAATCCAGAATCCCAAGAAAGAGATTGATATCAAGAATTTGGGAGACATCACACACTATCTTGGAGTGCAAATACAAAGAAACAGTGATGGAGGTTTCTTCCTTAATCAGAAGCAGAAGATAATGGATCTTCTCTGGACTGTCTTGGCCTGAAAGATGCAAATGCTATGCCAACTCCAATGGAAGTAGGATTCTTAAAGGACACTAAGAAATCCAAACCTTTGAAAAATGGAGACATGTATAGGACTACAATTGGAAAACTCCTATACATAGCCAATTTCACCAGACCTGATACTGCAAATGCTGTTGGTATCTTATGCAGAAGGGTCAACTCTCCTACTGAAAGATATTTCATTGCAGTGAAGAGAGTGCCAGATACTTAGAAGGAAGTGCAAATCACAGACTGATGCTGCCAGTCTGTGTCCAAACAAAACTGATAGCCTACACCAGGGGTAGGCAACCTTTCCCCTTTAAGGGCCAAGGGACTTCAGCTCCCAGAAGCCTCTGCCATGTTGGCCAATAGTCCCATGTTGGCCAATAGCTCCTGGGATTTTGGGAGCTGAAGTCCCTCGGCCCTTAATGGAGAAAGGTTGCCTACCCCTGGCCTACACAAATGCAGACTGGGCTGCAGATCTGGTAAACAGAAAATCAACCAGCAGAAACCTGATCTTCTATGTGGATGAGCTGTAAGTTGGACAAGCAAGAAGCAATCCACAATTACAGATTCTTCTACAGGTGCTGAGTGTGTTTCAGCAAAGGCAGCATGTGATGAAATCAAATGACTGTACAACTTACTTCTTGACTTTGGGATAACAGAGCCCAGACCAACCATTTTGATGCAAGAAGAGATGTGTCAAAATGGACTTGTCCAGTTAGAGTATTGCAACACTGAAGTGGTTACCAAGCCTCTACCAAGGGATCAGTTACAGAGACTATGTGAAGGGATGAAGATCCTTGATGTCGATCCAAAAGAATGATAGATAGGGATTTCCTTCTTAGATAGATAGGAATTTCCTATATGCAAACTCCTTCCTCTCTCTCTCTCTCTCTCTCATTCAAACTGACCATCTGACTCAGGTCACTCCCTCTTGAGAATAACAGTCTTTTCTCTCAGGATTCTCAACTGAGCTGTTCCATCTTCCTGCTCTCTTAAAGATGGTGAGATTTTCTCTTTTTTCCTGAACCATCACTAGTTAGATTAGGATTTAGTTTTTTGTGTAAATATAGAATGAAGCCATCATTGTTTTTTGAACTACAAAGTATGTGTTTGTTGTTTAGTCTTATTTCTTTAGGGAAGCATAGTTAGGCAAAGTCACTTCTGCTACTCTGCTAATTTAAAGCCAGACTCTAACAGGATTGGCTTTTGATATTTAAATATTTTTGTTTCCTTTAAAAAGAATGAAGCCTTAGGAAACTTAAATTACCCCACAGAAATTCCCAAAGCCTCAATTATTTTTTGCACACCCTTTTCCTGAGGATCAGATCTGTTCCAGGAAATGCCTCTGTCATCCCTTAGGGAGCATATGTGCCTGATTAGTTGTTTCTTGGGCTGGAGATGATGCATCCAGAATGTCTGATCTCAAGAATCTGCATGGAGGAAATGCTAAGCACCTGGGAAGTGCATGACATTTGGAGAGAGTCAAGAGATGCAAATGAATTAAATGCAGTTAGCCTGAAGGTTAACATATTCATTCATCTGGCCAAATTTGAATTCTTTTTTGAAGGGATGTGAAATACAAATGAGTTTGAATGGTGGCAGTTAAACAAATTTAAATTAATCTGACTGCTACCACTGCCCAATAATTTTATTTTATTTTAAAATGGTTTAAATAAAGACATACTTAAAAGTCAGTTGGATTCATTTTTATTTTTATTTCTTATGGCTCACATGCAGCCAGGTTTCTTTGTAGCACATTACAATTCCATTATGCTGACCTACTTACATTTAAATTGGGTAACAGCCCTGTCCACAAATTACTTCTCAGCTTTTTCCCAAGTACTGAGGGCAGCCAACAGTGCCATTTCTAGGGATCAAATCAAATCCAAATCAATCACTAAACCCAGTTATGTCGATGTTGATCAAATCTATTTGTGCAAATGTGGATTACAGCTTTACATCCCAATTCTGTTTGTTCAGAAATATGTCCTCAATAGAGTCTCACTTCTAGATAAGTGTTCAGATAATTCCACTACTAGTAGATACAGGACCCGCAGCACTGAGAGCTGCTTTCTCCAGATGATATTTTCCATCTGCATTGTAAAACGACAATGCAATCTGAAGACACACTGGAAGTAGAGTATTAGGGTTAGGTACAAGTCCCTTCTGCTGGCAGATCTGTCTTGGAGCAGTTGATCTCAGAGATTTGCTATCTGTCACCAGAATTGCTCTGCTGGCTAAGATTCCCACCTTCTTCCAACAGGCTTATCCAGAGGATTTTTAAATTGTGAACTTAGAGGCTGAATTTTAAATGTGGACCATTTTAAAATGTCTTATCTGAGGATGGCTGTGGGGAAGTGTGTTGTCTAAGCTCAGGAAGTGTTTTTAATTTGTCTTGTAATGTGTTGTGCCATTCTTGCTGTTCTTTTATGTTATAAATGGTGTTTGGTTTTTTTGAGGGGGGAGGGAGGGGAGACCCTTTCTCTTTTTTTTTCTTTTTTTTTTTGGGGGATGGGGTTTATATGTATGATTATATTTGTATTCGTGGGTCAATATATGTATGTATGTCTTTATGTTTTTGTATTTGTGGTTATTTTTCTTTTTTAATAAACTATAATAAAAATGTGTATGTCATATTTGTCCTTTTTTGCATGTTTTAATTAATGTGTTTTAATTGATGTTGTTCATTGTTGATTTGTTGTTGTTCCTCATCTCAATCCAGAGGGAGAGGCAGGTAGCATTTGAACCATAAAGAAAGATATAAAGATATAAAAGGGAGGAGGAAAAAACAGAGTTACATGAAGTCCAAGTCTCCTCCAATCTAGGAATATTATCACAAAACAAGTGCAAAGAGAGCCCATGGCAAAGGGACTCCTAAGCTATGTTCAGCACCTATTTCATCACCCCTAAGGGTGGGAAGGGTTTAGATTCAACACAATGGTCCCAAACACACTGCAGAAATAATCCAGTTTGGGACTGCTTTAACTGTCCTGACTAGGGAGTCCTGGCAATTGTAGTTTATTGTGGCACCACAGCTCTCTGGCAGAGAAGGCTATATGTCTCACAAAACTACAGTTCCCAGAATTCCCTAGCATTGAGCCAGGGCAGTTAAAGCAATCTCAAACTGGATTATTTCTGCAGTGTGTTTTTGGACCAATGTCTGCTGGTCCCTTGGGCATCTTCACTGGTTAGGACTGCATATGAGGCAGAAAATGGTTGCAGACACACCATCATTTTAGGCTACAATTCTATGCTAGTTATGTTCTGACTTATTTGTAATTAACTTCATTGTAGTAGAAAGATCATGTGTTCTACTTTACACAGGTCATTCCTATATTTGAAGGGTTGAGTATCTAAGGCTAGTTTAAAAGTAAAGAACTGTAAGAAGAGAAAGCAGGGAGCAGACTGAAGTTGTTCATTTACAGGTCTACAGTCTGATAATTTGTGTCAAAATAATGTCATAAGATACAAAATATTTTGGCCACATGGACATGTTTTGAAAGTTGTGTCAACTGCAAAATTGTGAGCCTTGTGAGCAATTACATACTCTCCAACTGCCTTGATTTGGCAGGGGCAAAATGTCCCAGTTTCTTTCCTCTCCTTCTCCCTTCCCCCTTTGTCCTCAGGTTACTTTGGTAACTGCAAACTGAGGGGGGAAGCAGATGAGCGGCAGTGGGCCGACCCGGGAAGCTGCACCGCGGGGCCGAGGTATCTTCCACAAGTCGCCGAAGGTGCGCCGCAAAAGGCTGCCGGCGCACCTTCAGCGACTCTTCCGCTGCAGCGTGTATGGACGCTGCAGCGGGAGGTCAACCTCAGAGCGCTGGCCGTGCGGAGGGCCAGCTGCTCCGAGGATGACTTGGGGAAGGAGTTGGGGCGCCCACCGTGCGGCTGTCCCTCCCCTTCCCTGCCCCCAAAACGGAGCTTTTAGCAGTCTGCTTCCCCCCTGAGTTCAAAGGGCATGAGTAGTTTGCACCCAAGTAACTCAGCAAGGGGAGAGAAGTGGAGGGGGTAAAATCTTACCCTTCCCAGTAGGCTCAGGCAAAAGCAAATTGCAGCAAGCCTCTCCTAGCTTGTGTGTTCTCCTTCATTAATAACTTTTGCCATCATGACTGCTCTGAAATTGTTTGGCCCTGTATGTCTCAGGGCGCGCCTACACTGGCTGCTTAATCCAGGGCCAGTCTGGAGCATTATGCCCCAGACTGGCCCCTGAACTGACCACAATGGAAACCACACACAAATCCTGTGTGGCGTTGTACCATCATGCACATGGGCCAGCTAAGTCACTACTGCATTGGGCTCACTGGCCAATCCGCCTTGGCATTGTCGCCACTGTCACCTCACCAGCAAAGCAGCTCCCTGTAAGAGCCTGGCCATTGCCATTGCTTCTGCTTAGGTCAAAATGGGGTGCCCTGCTATGTGGTCAAAGAGAGACTTGCTCTACCACTCTTGTTGATCATACAGGCACTTCATTTGACCTCAGCAGAAGTAATGGCAACATCTAAGCCAGGGGTAGGCAACCTTTCCCCTTTAAGGGCCGAGGGACTTCAGCTCCCAGAAGCCTCAGCCATGTTGGCCAATAGTACCATGTTGGCCAATAGCTCCTGGGATTCTGGGAGCTGAAGTCCCTCGGCCCTTAAAGGGGAAAGGTTGCCTACCCCTGATCTAAGCTCTTGTAGGTAGCGCTCAGTGCAGGTAAGGGACATGGCGCTGCATTTGCTGTCTGGATAATTGGATTGGACCAAACCAGACCAGATCCAGCTGTTCAGACAACCAACAGAACTGGATTTTACACCTCTGGAGTAAACTACAGGTTCTCTTAAGCCGAATAAATGGCTTAAATCAGTGGTTTTGCTGCGGATGTGGCCATATGTTGTCTGGACAGATTGCACCAGGGCCAGGGTGAGTCCATTGCCTATCATTACTGAAGACAAGCCCCCCAGTATTCATCTGTGAAATGTTAGAAGATTACTGGAACATTTGGCAAAGTCTTCCCCAGGCCCTTCCCTGGAACCAATGATTATATCTAAAATGTACAGAGGAAACAAGCAATATCTATTGGGGAATAGTGCTTGTAATTCCGGGTATTCAATCTGACAATCTTTTCTCCTGCAAAAATCCACTGACGTGAACTCCCTCTTCCCCCTGCCCTTCATATTTTATCATCAAATTCCAAAAGAAGAAAGAAAAGTGGTTTCTAAATTCTAATTTCTTTTTATCTTCCCCTTTCTTGAGTAATGGTGAGCAGTGGGAAAATACCTGTTTTGTATTTTCTTTGGCTCCCTGCCCTTTCACTTTAAATGTGTGTCTGTTCCAATCATATGAAAAAACATGGCCCTGCCACTACCATACATAGTTTGATTGCATCGCTGTAAATTTAAGCGCCTTGGCTCGAAAGTAAATTCCATCTAATATAAGTGGAGCTTACAACAGCAGCAAAGAAAGGTCTGGGATCTGTGCCAGGCACCTTATGTTTATTTTTCTGTTTGCTTTTAAGGAGTATAGAACATTACAAACAAAGCCGTGGTGGCCTGCTTTGAAATTATGGTGGATCTGTAACAATCTTTCAGACACTTCTAAACATGTGTTTTTTGTAACATTAGAAACTCTTTTACCTTCTTTAAATAGGCTATTTTTGCTGCAGACCGTACCATTTCCATTGAAGGAACCAGACTTCAAATGTCCTCTGTAGATTCCACTTCAAACCACCGAATCCTAATAATATGGCCTCCTGGCATCATCTGGAATTATGCATCCATGGCAGATCTGAACACCTTTCGTGTGCTAATATATTGCAAGCAGAAAGTAACTTGTTAGAATTTATAGTATAGATGTGTTATCTAATTGAAGATGTGTGCAAAGTTTGAACCACTAACTCTCTTTAGCTCTTAATGAGATGGCTAGAGAACCAGGCATCTACCATTTGAAAAGATCATTTGTACTTCCTGGAATTTAAAATGAACATTTCCTGGCAGAAAACTATATAATTGGTCCATACTAATGCATAGTGAAGAAATTGAGAAATAAGTTATTCACACAGTATCAAAAGTGACTGCTGTAAATCTCCTGAAATAATGCAGTGCTACATTTGGTACCAGACAGCCAGCATGATGTCGTGGTTTGCGTACTGAACTACAACTCAAGAGACAAGGGTTCGAATCCAGGTTTGACCATGGAAACCCATTGGGTGTCCCACTCTCTTGGCCTCAGAGGAAGGCAATGGCAAACCGCCTTTGAAAGAATCTTGCCAAAAAATTCAGTGAAATTGCCAACAATTTCAATGACTTGAAAGCACACAATAACAACAAAACACTTCAAATAATATCTCAGGTTAAGCACTTGAATGAGTTAATATCCATATATTTAATAATGCCATGCCAGTGGGCTTGTTTTGTCTTCTCTTGCAAAGCAGAGGTTTCCAAGAAAACAAGCCAAATAAAAGAGATCCAGCAGGTATGTGGGATTCCTCTGGTATACCACAGAGATTGTTACGTATATAAATTAGATGCCTACTGGAGCATTAGGATAAATGATGAAGCGGAGGCTACTATTTTTTGAATGCAGGCACAGTCAAATGTTCTTCCTGGGCTCTCCTGATTGCAGGTAAAGCCTCTTCCCCAACCTGGGGAAGTTGCTGCTGCTGCTGCTGCAACTGACATGATAGCACATTTGCAGGTATCACGCTAACAAATCTTGCTGACTGAGAAATAAGCTTGTTGTATCTGTTCAGACTGGGCCGTTAGCCAATATTTCCATAGGTCTGGGGGAAAGAATAAAAATGCAAGGCAAAACAGTTGAAACAGATTTGTTTTACTGCATTTGGGAACCTCTAAAAATGCGCAGGATACACACACCAGTAGAAATCAGTCATCAAGCAGATGCTGTTTACAAACTCTCTGTTGACTAAACTTCATTGATTTCGGAGGTATTGGTGACAAAACTGACACAAAATCTATGTTGTGACACTATATGTTGAAAATTGCAGGAGTGGCTGGTCTGCACAGGAATGGATTGATCTTTCTACTACACAAATCTGCGTCCTTCTGGTTCCACTGTCTTCTGCGCATTTGCTTACCATGTACCTGAGTGGAATTTATATCCAGAAAACAGGCATATGATCAAGCTGGACAAACTGAAGATTTAAAAAAAAAACCCACTAAGCAAGTACTGTACAAAGTGCATGATTGCTGTTTCCTACATTGTACATGACTTGATTAACAACCTGATCCTCTGCATCCAGCTGTGTCAGTGACACTGAAAAAGCATGCTTGCTAAAGAGGTGTGTGTGTGTGTGTGTGTGTATTCTCCACTGTACTGTCATTATTTTCAGATCTGCCAGTCTGATAGTGTTTTTTACTACTGGCAAGCCTGTTCTCTCAGATAAATTATACAGGCTGTATTCCTACTGGTTGAGGACTCAGCATTATAATTTCTTTGTTCATAAAAGGAGAAGGGGCCGCAGAAACTACAGGCCAATCAGTTAAACTGATATGCCACCGAAAATTTATGCAAAGTTTCTCTACCAAAAATTAGAGGATTGGGCAGGGCAAAACTCTGTAATTTCTAAAGAACAAGCATGTTTTAGTATATAGAGAGATCTTGTAGCACCTTTTGAGACTAAAAGAAAGAAGTCAACAACATGAGGTTTCATAGACTTAAGTCTACTTCCTCAGATGCATTTGGCAACCTGCCGTGTTTATCGTACTTTTGCATTTTTCCTTTCCCATATTTCCGCACTCGTGCCATGCTGGTTATATGTACATGCGATGATGTGCATTTTCCACACTGAGGCAGTGTATCAGAGCTTCTTTTTGCTCCAGTTTTTAGCCCCGGAGTGCCGCTTTGTGTCAGTTTCCTTTCGGTTTTGTATCGTATATTGTCTAAACAGCTTGGCTTCAAGTTGTTTTGAAGCCACTTTATTTTGCCAGTGCAGAGAACACCTCCATCATTGTGACTCCAGGGCTCACCCTCCACTCTGCTCTGCATCCACTTTCTGGCTAAAAGTTACTAGGACAAATTAAGTTAAATTAAATTAAAGTGTTCTTTATTACATCTCCTTATGTGAGAAGGAATAAACCCCTCATTTCACCTTGACCAGGAACAGTCCCTTTAGCTAAGATTTCTGTCTTGATTTCCGAACATGAAATTTGTGTTGGAATGACAAGTTGTGAACAACTGTGGTTGATACTTTAACAAAATCACCAGGAGCCATCCCCACATCTCAGGTTTTAGCTTCAGCATAGTGGTTTCAGTGTGGGTTTATGACTCTGGAAACTAGGGTTTTATTCCCAGCTGGGCTATGAAACCTACTGAGTGACCTTGGGCAAGTCACATGCTCTCAGCCGCAGGGGAAGGCAATGGCAAACCACCTCTGAATAACTCTTGCCAAGGAAACCCCATTACCACATAGTCTTAGGGTTGCCATAAGTTGGAAATGAGTTGAAGGCATAAAACAACAACTAAGTGCTAACCAGGAATGATGTTGCTGATCTTTAATTAATACAAGACAGGTTAGTTGTGATCCTTAGCAGCACATACACACTGTTGGGAAGCCAAGACTTAATTTTGGGGAATTTATAATTATCTCAAATGAGAGAGAGAAGCGCCCAACTTCGCTTCTAGGACCTTATCCAATTGTCTAAGGGAGACGTAAGAATTCTGACTGGGAAGACACTGAAATGGACCAAGCTCCAATTAAAGTCTAAAATATTTATTTGGCAACAATAAGCAAACATCAAAATGCAGCGCGCACACACACACACACTAGAGGAATAAGCGGGGAAGAGAGAGGGAAACCAGGATAGAGGGAGATGTACTCACACCCGAGCGACTCCTCTGGGCTTTGGCGGCGAATGAAGATGGGCTCCATGGAAGGGGCACGACCAGCAAGAGGGGGGTCGCAGGAACTATCTCAGAGTACAGACTGACAGAGTTTTAGCATGCACTTCCAAGGTAGCATGAGGTCTGCTAAAATCCAGGGGTTTTTAAGGGCGATTTCTGCCTTCCAGCCATGGGCTGGACAATAGCTAGACAAAGGCGTGATGGGCTTTTCATTGTTTACTTAAGTCTGGGCATAGTCTAAACCAGGGGTAGGCAACCTTTCCCCTTTAAGGGCCGAGGGACTTCAGCTCCCAGAAGCCTCAGCCATGTTGGCCAATAGTCCCATGTTGGCCAATCGCTCCTGGGATTCTGGGAGCTGAAGTCCCTCGGCCCTTAAAGGGGAAAGGTTGCCTACCCCTGGTCTAAACAATGCATGTGGTATCAAAGCAATCAAGGAAAGGAAGCTAGAGAAAGGAGGTGCCATCAAATCTAATCACTGTCTCATCAAGTGTGAGACTAAGACAAACAACACCATTAGGTATCTTTTCCAACATAATGGGATATTCCCCAAGGCAACTCCCATAACCTGCCTGTTCTGGTGGTCTTTTGTAACCTTACTTGCTTACATGACTTCACATCTAGGGGATTATGGCTTCTATCTCCCAGGGGTCAGGCTGGGGTCATAGGGGACTCCGCACAGTCAAAATATATATGAAAAATGGAGGACTTTTACTAACAACACACACACACAAAAAAAAAACCCACATTTGCTACATAACTATTTGTTTATTGGGAGACAATCTCCTGGCTTTCTTTGCTTGCATTTATTTATTTAATATGTGTGTGTGTTGTGTTATCCAATTCATGGCAACTCTAAGGCAACCCTATCACAGGGCTTTCTTGGCAAGATTTGTTCAAAGGTTTGCCATTACTTTCCCCTGAAGCTGAGAGAGTGTGACTTGCCCAAGGTCACCCAGTGGGTTCCATGGCCGAACAGGGAATTGAACCCTGGTCTCCACAGTAGTAGTCCAATGCTCAAACCACTATGCCATGCTGGCTTGTGTCATTTAATATATATCCAGGGCTAGCCGTGTTGGCCATATAGCAAAGTACAGTATCATTCAAAAGCCACAAAACAGTGATACCTTTATTGGACCAACCAAAATGCACATTATACATGTCACAAGCTTTTGAAGCTCCTCCACTGGCTTCTTCATCAGGCAAGGTGTTAAATTTAATACAGGAGAAAGAAAGGGAGGGGGAATGGATTATGTTAGTTATATGACTATGACTAACATAGGGCCTTTGCAGACTTCCGGAAATAGTGCTAATTGAGTCCACTTTAAGGGTTAGGGTTAGGGAATCATGGGAACTGTAGTTTATTGTGGCACCAGAGCTCTCTGACAGAGAAGGCTCAATGTCTCTGTGATGTTCAGCCTGGACCAGGAGTAGGCAACCTTTCCCCTTTAAGGGCCGAGGGACTTCAGCTCCCAGAATCCCAGGAGCTATTGGCCAACATGGGACTATTGGCCAACATGGCTGAGGCTTCTGGGAGCTGAAGTCCCTCGGCCCTTAAAGGGGAAAGGTTGCCTACCCCTGGCCTGGACTGTTTAAATCAGGGGTAGGCAACCTTTCCCCTTTAAGGGCCAAGGGACTTCAGCTCCCAGAAGCCTCAGCCATGTTGGCCAATAGTCCCATGTTGGCCAATAGCTCCTGGGATTCTGGGAGCTGAAGTCCCTCAGCCCTTAAAGGGGAAAGGTTGCCTACCCCTGGTTTAAATTCTCCCCTGTATTTTCCTTCATTTTCAGTTTAGTTTGAGCATAGGAATGTTCCACTGTATTAGTTTGTGGGAGGAGCTGTAGGAATCCTCTGCATTTTCCTAGTTTTGGTTTGCCCCTTCCCAGCAAGCTCTGCTTTAGTTTTTTCTTAGGCAGGCTTGGCTTGTTTTGTTTGGTGGCAACAGGCTCAGGCAGAGGGAAAGGGCACTTCTTACACCTGCAGCCAAATTATTTACCATATAGCCAACTTATTTACCACATTAGCCAATTGAGTTACCTGTAGCAGTTAATTCCAATAAACATCAACATCAAAGAAAACAAGAGCACCAGAAGCTGAAAGACCTTGCACCAGCTTCACTGAGAAGGAGATCAATCCAGGAACAAACCCAGAGAGATGACAATACTGAAGATCATTAAACCTGAACTGTAAAGTACCTTTTATTTTAAGCCTATTAGAGCTTGGGAGGAGAAACCCCTTTTTTGTTTTTCTTTAATAAATTTCCCTCTTTTTGGACTTTACACTCAGCTTTGGAGCCTTTTTTGGGGTAGAGATTGATCTCACCAGGGTACTGGCGTTGCACACCCATATTTGCCACCACCTTTAGTTGGGTTTGTCTTCACAGTCTCAGAAAAAAAGAAATCCCATGACTCCCTAGCACTAACCCTAACCCTTAAAGGGTTTCTGCTATTTCTGGCAGTCTACAAAGGCCCATAGACTAGACCAGTGTTTCCCAAACTTTGGTCCTCCAGTTGTTTTGGACTTCAACTCCCAGAAGCCCTAGCAATTTGGCCAACAATCAGGAATTCTGGGAGCTGAGGTCCAAAATATCTGGAGAACCAAAGTTTGGGAAACACTAGTCCAGGCTAACATATTGACTATGACTAACAACGTAATTTTTTTCCTTTTCTTTCTCCTTTGCCTGCATTTTGGTTGTTCCAATAAAGATATCACTGTTCGGAGGATTTTGGGTCATACTGTACTTTGTCATTTGATATTGTCAGGAATGACATTCTTAAGTATCAAGAATGCCTCAAAATATTCACTTAATGTAGTCAGGAAAGTTTTGAGGTATTCTTGATACTTAAGCCTGCCTCATGGCATTATGGAGTCGGTACCTGTAATGCGAAACTACAACTTTATTTATTTTTAAGAAAATATCACCTGCCATTTACACCAGTGTGTGCATATGCCGTCAAGACACCTGTTGACTGTCTCCCCATGAATTTCTTAGGCAAGCAATCCTCAGAGGAGTTTTTGCCAGTTCTTCCTCTGAAACATAGCCTGCAGCACCTGGGATTCATTGGCAGTCCCCCATCCAAATGCTAACCAGGGCTGACCCTGCTGAGCTTCTAAAATCAAGCAGATTCTGGTGCCTTTAGGACAGGGGTAGGCAACCTTTCCCCTTTAAGGGCCGAGGGACTTCAGCTCCCAGAAGCCTCAGCCATGTTGGCCAATAGTCCCATGTTGGCCAATAGCTCTTGGGATTCTGGGAGCTGAAGTCCCTCGGCCCTTAAAGGGGAAAGGTTGCCTACCCCTGCTTTAGGATATTTAGGCTGAATTCAAACCAGATTTATTTCCACAGCAGATACAATCGGGCGATTTCTTCCACAGGTCAGCTGCATCCGCAATGCAGAAATAATCCGGGTTGACACCACCTTAACTGCTCAGTGACTCAGTGCAAGGGAATCCTGGGAACTGTAGTTTATTGTGGTACCAGAGCTAGCACTCCCCCAGAGCAGTTCAAGCGGTGTCAGAGTGGATTATTTCTGCAGTGCGGACGCAGCCGTCTTCCCGTTCAATGCAGCACCTTGCAGCGGCCATCATCATCATTCCCCCGGAGCCCTGAAGAAGGCGCTGCAGCCCCCAGTGCGACTTAATCCTTTATCACATTTATACTCTATTCCACTTTAAAAACATGCTGTAGAACCAGACTTAAACGTCTACTTCCTCAGATGCATTTCCCAGGTGCATTTGGTCAACTGAATCTGAGAATGTAGACTTAAGCCTAGGAACGCTCACGCTGCCAACAAGGTCTCTCTACAGACTGATTCCACAGACCAAGTCGTCTATATCGTTGAAGAGTCTGTGGAGTCTATATCTGTAGCGTCTTGGGACTTGTAGTCCAGGGAGCGGAAGAGCTCGCTGGCTGAGGATGGTAGAAGCCCCCTCCCTCAACTACCAATCCCAAGATTCCATTCGACGCTGCCGTGGCCGTCAAAGGGGACCATAGAGCTACAGCCGCCCACTGTTATAGAAAGAAAACGAACTCTACGAGAAAGGCGCTCCTGCTTCGCGTCTACTTCCTGCCTGTAGAAGGGCTAGCATGACGTATCTTCCGCCTGAGGAGTGAGAGCGCCGAGTGTTGCTGAGGGGAAGGGAAGGTGGAATGGCGGCTGGGGGAGACGCATTGGAGACCTGGGATGGCGGAGGGGAGGCAGGCAGGGTGGCCAGGCCTCCTCTTCCAGGGCTTCCATTTCAGCCTCCTTCTCTCCAGGAGGAATTCCAAAATGTCCTCCATTTTGAGCATGACCAAGAAGCATGGGGTTACCTTTCTTAATGAGTGTTTCTAGCTTTTTATTTTGGTGTGACCTCCATTTTTCCCCCCTTGAAAGTCCTCCATTTTGTGGTGCCTTGCCTTCCTTGGAGGTGAGGGCTCTACCCTGGATGGAGGGCGAGGGGCAGGGAACTGTTGGCAAAGGCATTGTGTTGTCGTTGTTGTTCTTCTTGTTGTGTGCCTTCAAGTCGTTTCTCTGACTTATGGTGACTCTCAAAGGGAAATCTTATCGTGGGGTTTTCTTGGCAAGGTTTGCTCAGAGTGGATTTTGCCTTTGCCTTCCACTGAGGCTGAGAGAGTGTGACTCGCCCAAGGTCAACCAGTGGGTTGTTTTCTTTTTTAATACACTCGAGTGGGAATTTGAACCCTGGTTTCCCAGAGTCCTAGTCCAACAGTCGAAACGTTATGCTACAGACGTTAAAAGGGAGGTCGCCATGTCCCTTCCTCTATAGGGGTACAGTTAAACACATGGCCATGTTAGTTGGGAGTATCAGCATACAAAAGGATTTTAGCAACTTAAGGACCTCGGTATGTTGATCCTGGAAAAGAGACGGCTAAGAGGTGATATGATAAATATCTGTTCAAATATTTGAAGGGATGTCATATTGAGGAGGGAGCTAGCTTGTTTTCTGCTGCTCCAGAGAATAGGACCGGGAGCAGTGGATGCAATCGACAGGAAAAGGGATTCCAGCTCAACATTAGGAAAAACTTCCTGACAGTAGGAGCTGTTCCACAGTGGAACACATTCCCTCGGAGAGTGATGGAGTCTCCTTCTTTGGAGGTCTTTAAACAGAGGCTGGATGGCCATCTGTTGGGGATGCTTTGATTGTGAGTTCCTGCATGGCAGAGGGTTGGATTGGATGGTCCTTAGGGGTCTCTTCCAACTCTGTGATTCTGTGATCTTGTAGCACCAGCCTGATGTAGTGGTTTGAGTGTTGGACTGTGACGCTGGAGACAAGGGTTTGTATCCCAGCTTGGCCATGCAAACCCACTGGGTGACCCTAGGCAACTAACACTCTCTCAGCCTCAGAGGAAGGCAATGGCAACCCCCGCCCCCGAAGAAACTTGCCGAGCAAACCCCATGATAGCTTTGCCTTAGAAATGACTTGAAGGTGCACAAAAACAGCAACAAAGCACATTTGCAACTAACTGTGTAAAAGAAGTTGTAGCATAAGCTTTCATGAACTTGACTCTTTTCCTCAGATGCATAGAGTGAAATGTTGCTCCATGCATCTGAAGAAATAGACCAGGTTTATGAAAGCTTCTGCTACAATACCTTTCGCACAGTTAGTCTTAAAGATGCTACAAGATCCACTTTCTCTGGCTGAGGGCATTGTTTCTGACTGAAGTGTCACCCTCCATTCCCTGTACCTTAAATAAGGAGCACCGTTAAATGGGTAGCACGGAGTAGTTGTTAAACATGTAAGGCCTTGGGAAGCCAGGCTTTGGTGACAGTGTCGCAAAAAGGACAGTGTTGCAAAAATAGAGTCAGAATATCCACTAAGCTGCAGAGAACATTCATTCTGTTCTTTGTTAAGTCAAGCTGCAATTGGAGTGCTTTGTTCACTTGTGGGAGCCAGATTTCTTAGGAAAGTTGTTTACGCATTAGCAGGTATCCCAAGAGGAGAAATTGAAATGGTGAGGAGTGTGGGATCCAAGCCCTAGAAGAGTTGAAAGAGATGGGTTTTTTAAATGGGAAAGACAAGATTACAAAGAGACAAGACAGTAATCTTCAAATACCTGGAAAGTGGTCATACAAAATATAAGGTATGTACATATGTTCTCTGTTGGTTTAGGGAGCAGTATGAGAAGCAGCACATGGAACTTGGCAATTGGCAAAACATTAGACATTTCCTAATACTAAGAGTTGTTTGACAGAGGAACAGACTGCCTCAGGAGTAGGTATATGCTTCTTTGCTGGAGGTATTTAAACTGGGTGGCCACTTGTCTAGGACCCTCTGGCTGTATGTATCCTGTTTTCCAAAATGAGCGTGGTCAACAGAGATTCCATGTATGCTCTGTAGTACCAGGTGACATCAGGTGCTTATCAGAAGTGTACTTGATTTAAGTTTAGTCCTCAATAGTATGTGGTGGAAACCCTTCCCTTTAATAATGGAAAAACACCATTTTTTCCTTGTAGCTTTAATAGAATGTGTATGCTTTGACATTATATACATTGTTTAATATTTAAATTTCTGTCAAGTATGACAATGTTTATAACACAACTTGATTTATCTCATTTTGGAGTAATCCCTAGGGCGAAGGCTGCTTGCGTATGAACAAGTCAACTCTATCTTCTGGGAGCACCGCCTTTTTCTTGAGGTAACATACCTGAATGTTGCAGTACTATGGTCTTTAAAAAGATGGTGTGTTAAGAACATAATGTAGTTTATTGTAGATTGTTGCCATGTGGGCTGGGAAATGGTTGCTGTGTAGCTGGGCTTACGAAGGCCCAGCCTTATACCTGCCAGCCTGACCTTGCCCTAGATAAAGAAGAAAACTGGCTCACTCCTTTCTGGGGTCTGCCTTGTGCAGTAACAGGTGTGAGCATTCCTCCAGTGGCTTGATGGTCATGTATGATACTGCATACACATTTTCTGTGGTTGAAACAGAAAACCTTATTATAGCTGTTTTGTCATTGCCCAATCTAGATATTCTAATATTTGAGTTCTTTAAAAGATAGGTTAGAGCAGGGGTTGGCAACCTACGCCCCGCGGGCCGGGTGTGGACCGTGGGACCGGCCCATGGCTGGTCCCGCTGCCACCCCACGCAGGCCGCCGCCATTTTGCCATCCAAAATGGCACTCTCGCGCGCATGCACACAGCGGTGGGCGCCATTTTGGAAGGCCCCATGGCGGCTTTCCAAGGCTCAGGGAAGCCCCCACGGCGATGGTGCCGTGCAAATTTGCACGGCGCAGGCGCGGCGAGGCCTTCCAAAATGGCGCCCCCCGATGCGCGCACGCATGTGCACGACGGCAGGCGTTGTGCGCATGCGCAGGGGGGCAAGCGCCCAGCCGGCCCCTGCACCATTTCCGCCCCCCCAGCCCCCCCGGCAACAAAGATTGTTGACCCCTGAGTTAGAGACTAATGGCGGGGAGCTGCTTTCAGATGAGGGACCAATTCCCTCTCACCCTTCCATGCATCAGAGATGCACCAGAATGGGGAACCTGAAGGAGGAGGAACAAAGCCTTTCAGCAGTCTCAGGAGTGAGGCCTGTAAAGCTTGCCTGCACCACTACAGTGGGCCCTTGGTATCCACTGGGGTTTGGTTTCAGGACCCTCTGTGGATACCAGCATCCGTGGATGCTGAAGTCCTATTATATACAGTGGGATAATAAAATGTTGTCCATTACATAAAATGGCAAAATCAAGGCTTGCTATTTGGAATTTATACTTGTTTTCCAATATTTTCAAGCCATGGATGCTTGAATCTGGATTCAAAATCTATGGCTATGGAGGGCCTAATGTACATAGAACAGGTTACATATAGGTTGTGGTGCTTGAAGGATCACCCTGTAGGGAGAATAAGTGCCAGTTGAGCTTCCTGTTTTTAAGTTAATTTTAGCAATACAGAATAGTATATTTAGCCTTCAGTGTGTAATATTAATTATGCTGCTTAAACTGGCTGTTTTGGATTGTTTTAGGGTCACCTGATAAAGTCATGCATAAAAATGACAAAGAATGTACCCGTGAATTCTCAATTTGGCTGGTTAGACTTTCAGAACTTCATGCTAAGTATTAAAATTCTGCTTCAATATGATGGATTCGATATATTGAACATTCTCTTAAAGAATTTAGTTCCTTAAAAAAGAAACTGTGTTAAATATTTATTGTATTTATTGTAGGTGGTGATGGTACAAAGGAGAACAGAGCATGAAATGCCTGTTAACTCTATACCAGGTAGGTGCCTGTCATGTCTTTCAAATGTTCCTAAAGATGTTCTAAATGCATACAGGTGAATTGATCGTTTACTTTAGGTCTTATGTCACATTAGAGAGAGAGGTTCTGTATGTCTGCTGCACTATTGGCTTGGGAAGAAGCAAATTGGGCCATGTGCACTGGAGCTCACTTGCCATGGCACTTGACTTATCGGTTCATCTGTATTTTCATTTTTTATCAGTTAACACACTATCATGTTTCTATCTGTTTTTACATAAATCAAGTTGTGAAACATGCTATATCACCAGTGCTTCTTGACTAAGAAACTCAAAGCTTGAAAAATGTGTTCTTCTGACAGTACTGGAGTAAAATCACTCAGTTCCTGTATACATGATTTAGGTCCAAAACATACTGCAGAAATAATCCAGTTTGAGACCAGTTTAACTGCCCTGGCTCAGTGCTAGGGAATCCTGGGAATTGTAGTTTATTGTGGCACCAGAACTCTCTGACAGAGAAGGCTAAATGCCTCACAAAACTACAGTTCCCAGAATTCCCTAGCATTGAGCCTGGGCAGTCAAACTGGATTATTTCTGCAGTGTGTTTTGGACATTAGAATGGTTTCTTTCTTTCTTAAGACCAGTGAGCTTTGAAATAAATTAGGTAAACAGAGACAGTATATGGTTTTACCTGCTTTGTTTAGGGCTGCCAACTTAACAATCCTATTTTTTAATTTTATGTTTATGTCAAGCCTGAATGTAAGAAATTTAGTGGTTACTTTGTTATTAGTGCTACTTTAGGGGATAACGTTGATGAAGTTGAACTGAGCAATGGTTCTTCAGTCACTGCCTAAAGAATTATTGCTCAGTTGAATTTGAGATGTGCACTCTGTCATTCCATGGGTAGCATATTAATTTTGTTTACCTTTGTTAATGGAGTGCTAAACTAATTGGCCACCTTGGCGCAGGGAGCCCTTGCGTGCAGTCTTGGAATGCCTCTGTAAAGGTGGCCAACATTGTTCCTCAAAACCTGTATCTGTTTCAAGAGTACCAGCAAATCATAAATGTACCCATGCAACTCATGATTGGGGGGAGGATCATTGATTAGAAGTTTTGACTAGAATGGTCCAGACTCGAATTCACAGATGTGAAGTTCATTGGGTGACCTTGGGCAAGATACTATCTCTGTTGGGGAGGGAATATGGCATGGTTTGAGTTTTGGACTGCAACTCTGGAGACCAGAGTTCGATTCCCAGCTTGACCATGAAACCCACTGGGTGATCATGGGTAAGTCACACGGTCTTAACCTCAGGGGAAGGAAATGACAAACCTCTGAACAAATCATGCTTAGAGTTGCTATAAGTTGGAAACGACTTGAAGGCACACAACAACAACAAACCATCTCTATGACTAGCTACATCACAAGTTGTTATGAGAACAATCTATACTGCTATCAGCTCGTAGGAAGTATGGGATGTAATCATCTCTGAGTAATTACTGTAATTACTTCCCAGCTTCATTGAGGGTTCAGCCTACTTTCTCTTGTAGCTAAAGAGAAAGCTCTTGATGTGAAAGTGATATTTCAAAGGCTCACATATGGGACTAAGGGCCTTTGCAGACTGCCAGAAATAGTGCAAATTGAGTCCACTTTAACTGCCCTGGCTCAGTGCTAGGGAATCATGGGAACTGTAGTTTATTGTGGCACCAGAGCTCTCTGACAGAGAAGGTTCAATGTCTCAGAAAAAAAAATACAATTCCCATGATTCCCTAGCACTGAGTCAGGGCAGTTAAAGTGGATTCAATTTGCACTATTTCTAGCAGTCTGCAAAGGCCCTAAGTCCACAATGAGGCAATAGTTGCTCAACTCTGACTTTGCCTTCTTTTGTTGCCTTTGTTCTTTCATTCTGTGAGAACTCACCCTGTTATACCCAATGTAGAGATTTAGTAGAATTATCCATCCTTGGATGATGGTACATATTGTGACTCTAAATAAATAGCTGGTCTAGCTTCCAGTCTGTAAAAAAGTCCAGATCAGTAATTTAGAAATGCAAGCATTGGTGGGTAACTCTTTGTATTGAACACTATGAAAGAAACTTATTGGTATAGTGACAAAGGAGATCACCAATGTTAATTTAGAAAGAAATGTACCTCTTCTGAGAAAGTTAGGGGAGCATGTCTAGATTTTTATATTTCAATCTGCTGAGTTGTTTTTTGCTCCTTGCAATGACTGTCACCACTTACTTTCCAGGTAAAATGCTGATCAGAGAAAAATCTTCTACTGCATTGAGAAGACTATCATTACATTCCATTTGTGATTTTTTTTCCTGATGTAATTCTGGAATAGCTTTAGCAGTTTAATTAAAACCTAATTTTCAGGCATTACCATGACTTGTGTTTTTGAATGTCTTTAAAAAAGCACTTATCTCAGTTTTGGGGTCCGTGTATTGCAATCAGACAAATAAATCAAGGTATTCATTATTCATGCTTGTCGCCATTTTAGGATATAGCATCTACATTGTCAGATTATGCTAAATGTGGCATCTCACTCTACCACTAGAGGGAGTAGAAGAACAAAAATGGACTTCTATATTCTCTTGTGCTTCATCTGGTGAAAGTAAGGTCTTGTAATTGCCTTCCAGGAATTGTTGCGTTAATGGTTTTCATATGATAGCTAGCTGTACCAGAAACGAACCATAGACCAAACATTGTGGGTTTTTTTAACAACCTTTTAGAAAGTCTGGAGAAACATCTTTCAATTTCTGGCAGCATTCTCTTTTAATTATGAGCAGCTATTTAACCGCTAACTTCAAATTTCTGTTTGCTAACAAAAGTGAAGGAGAAGAATGGGGCAGAAGGAAATGGAGGAGTATAGTGTGCAGGGGATATGTATCCAGAGAACCTTACAGTTGTTGTAGTTAGTAGTTCCATAGTGTTTTCACCCCAGTTAAGAGGCCTAGAAACATAACTTCTAAGCTTAGAATTTGGGGATCACATAAAGGTTCTAACTTATTACATGACATATACAGACCCACACCTCAGTAATCACCATTACTTTACATTTCTCTACATTAATTTAGCATTCATGTGGTTTTAGGAAGAGATGTGGTAGTCTTTCAGTATTGAGACCTTGATAACTAAGAAGTGGGTTATATGCAGTAAAAAAAACCATACTGAAATGAATCGGCCACTGAAAATTGGTTTTTATAAAAGGTAATGATATTCCCCATTGACACGGTTGTCAAGTCGTGCCTGACCGTAGGAGGCGGTGCTCATCACCGTTACTAAGCCAAAGAGTCAGCGTTGTCAGAGACTATGATCATGTGGCCAGCACGATTACACAGAACATTTTTATACACTAGAGGAAAACGGCAAAAGTGTATCTTCACACCTTTATAACTTGTACAGTTGGCCCTCCATTCTCTCAGGGGATCCGTTCCGGACCACCACCACCCCACCACCCATGAAAACAAGATTGTGGCTTGAATTGGCTTGAATGGAGATGTGCACCACAGGTGCATGCCCCATTTTGTCCCCCTCCATTCGCCGCCCACGAATGGGCAAGGGATGTGGACTTGAAGTCCGCAAAAATGGAGGGGTAACTGTATTCTGTTTTATGGCTTATTAACTGGCCCTTGTCCTAATGCTCTTGGGTTCAACACTACAACACAGAGGTATGACTTGGGTTCAACACTACAAAAGCAAATTTGTTTACTGAAAAACTCAAAGCTTCAGCAAGCTTTAGCATGATGGGGAAGTACAAGGGATAAAAGGTGGGGAGAAAATAATGGACAACTCAAAAAGAGGACCCATCCTGGCTGGTACAGTTGGTTCCAGGGACCCCTGTGGATACCAAAATTGATAGATGCTCAAGTCTCATTATATACAATGGCATAGTAGAATAGTGTCCCTTGTGTGAAATGGCAAAATCAAGGTTTTTGAACTCATTAATTTTGGAATATTTTCAAGCTGTGGATAGTTAAATCCATGGATACAGAGGGCTGACTGTATTTTTAAAAAGCTGTTTGGCACAATTTTATATTTTGAGGTTTCCTATGTTGCAGAGGTCTAGAAATGAATTCTCAAGTACTAAAAAGTTAACATGACTGTAAATGTGATTATTTTGTTTGCAGGCCTTTGAAACATCTCTTGCTTGAGTTTCATGATATTCTGGTACACAGGATGCCACAGTTGTGCCAATTTTAGATGTATGCTTTGTTAGCAGGAGATGATTGTAATGGGTCCGAGCCTTGGCTAAGATAAGGGTTGTATGTCCTTAAGAATGCTTAATCATGCTAAGCAGCTGGGATTGGGTAGGGCTCTTTGTATAATCCGTTTTACATTATGTAATGGTCATCCTGGCATGCACAGTTGGGAGTGCTTGTACTTGCCTAAAATCACATGCTTTTCAGTTGATGATAACATCCCTGGATGTTCAAATGCATTGATCAAAGGAATATATTCCTTAAGGCCATGAACCAACAGTTTTGGAATCTCCTACATGAACTGTACTTGTGAATATATATTTGCTTAATATACTCTGCAGCCCAGAAGAAGGAATTTGTGCATTTTAGAATAGTTTTTTTTTAATGTTCTGCCTTTTCCCCAGTTCAGGATTCAGGGTGGGTTACAGAGATTAAACATGGCTAAAATAAAATTCACAGCATACAGAAAACAACAACAAATAGACAGTCAAGCACATTATGCTATGCCCAATCCCCCTGAGCAATCAGTCTTCCAAGGCCTGCGGAAACAAACAAAAAAAGGTTGCCTGCCTGTGGAAAGATAGCAAGGGGGATACCAGTCTAGTCTCTCTGGGAAGGGAGTTCCAGAACCTGGGAGCAGCCACCAGGAAGGTTGTACCTGTGGCGTTGATGGGACATGAAGAACAACACAAGCGTATAGTAAAACCAATCATAGTTTCTTCCTACTCAGACTTTACCCAGATATGAGCAAGGGACCGATTAGCTTTACTCATGTGATTCCTTTATGAACTGCTTACTGAATCAGGGAATCTGGTTCCATGCCACTGCTACTGTATTGTTCCATGGCTAGCCAAAAAACATGAAGGGGTATTTAATTGAACCTAGATTACAAAGGCATCATAACTTGAATTTTTGGCTGACCTATCTTTCCACTTCCAAGCTTGTCTTCTGCTCTGCAGGACTTAAATAATGCTTAAAATAAAAGCAACTTGTTATGATCTGACTCCAACAACAAGACTCCATATCTGCACTGAGTTATAACCTGCCAATTCATCCTGCCTGTGTGGATTGTTTTTAGGACATGAGGCTGTAGCATTTTGTAAAAACAAAAACAACAAAGTGAATTCGTAGGGTTTCATGGCTGGTGTCCATAGTTTCTTTGTGGGGTTTTTGGGCTGTGTGGCCATGTTCTAGAAGAGTTTCTTTCTGACGTTTCGCCAGCATCTGTGGCGCCATGTTCTAGAATTTCTGACGTTTTGCCACAGATGCTGGTTTGGAACATCAGAAAGAAAATCTTCTAGAACATGGCCACACAGCCTGAAAAACCCACAAATAACTATAAAAACAACAAACCTTGCTTAGTGTAGCACAGTGTTTTTTCTGTTTAGTGTTTTGTGCCTGTATAATGTATTAGCTGTATTGGAAACTTTGTACCTAACATCTGTGACATGTTGCAGTAAAGTTACATACTTGCTTTAATGAAGGATGTACTTCTTACATGGCCTTTAGCTGAAAATTCGTGGGCACAACTCATCCAAGCTGGTAGTTCCAGGCTTGTCTTTCCTGTTTCTTAAACTAGATTAATTTACATCTTCTTGTGAAATGAGTAGGAAACAGTAAAGGGCTAGAAGAAGCTTAACAGCAGTTTTCCTTTTGATGGCATGACCTTTAAAGGTCAAGTCTTTTAGTGTACAAGCATAAGATCAACCTAATTGTACTGGCAAAGCTTTAGCATCTTCTTACTCTCCCTCTCAAAGTGCTGCTGCAAAAGTCCTACCGCCTGAACAAATTTCGTAAGACTGCCAACTTTCTGGGGAAGGAATAAAAGCAGCGATAGGATGTTGGCATTTTGTGGAGCTGTTACTTGAATGTAGGTAGATGCACCTGCGCAGGCTCCAAGTTGGTGCTCTTTCATTCACTTAGGTAGGTCTTGTGTAGAAGAGAATTATTTTTTGTAGTACAAATGTATTTAAAAGTAATTTAGGAGAACTTTGTTCCACTATGAAGTTTTCTGTCTATCCATTTTGTAGATTGCTGTGGTGGTTTCGGCCACATACCACTATAATTCTTACTTTCTAGCAAAGTTAATTACATCATTAGAATGTAAAGGTGAAAATATGTATATTCATATATATTGTTTAACAAAGAGGCTGTGTACCCTAAAATATTTTCATGAATTTAATGTTTATCAAGGAGACTTGTCCATGGAAGTCAATATTATACATTTCACTCTTCATGACACCTTAAAATGGGTCTTAATTGTAACAGATTAACACAACTACTTCACTACAAATACTGAAGAAAGTTTACTTTATGCATATTTTAACCCTGTATGTTACTGACACATGACTACATAAGTTGAAATTTAACAGTGGAGTCAAAAAGATCCTACACAGAAATGTGTCAGTGTTGCAATGTTTAATTTATTAGAGACATTTATATTCTGTCTTCCAAATAAATCCCTAGCATAGCTTACTGTCCAATATCAAAGCAAAAAATGTTTTTGAGAAAGCAGTATAGTGAGAGGATCTGAAACCTTGCAACAGTCAGATAAATAAAGTGTTTCCTTCACTGTCTGCTGATTTCCTACCCCCTAAAGCAGGGGTAGGCAACCTTTCCCCTTTAAGGGCCGAGGGACTTCAGCTCCCAGAATTCCAGGAGCTATTGGCCAACATGGGACTATTGGCCAACATGGCTGAGGCTTCTGGGAGCTGAAGTCCCTCGGCCATTTAAGGGGAAAGGTTGCCTACCTCTGCCCTAAAGGCTAGGGCTAAATTAAATGCTGACAGGTTGTGCACCATTCACTTGCACAAAGACATACTGCATTTTGACACCTATGACAAGACTAAAATGTGGACTGGAAATTGACGGAATGCAGGAGGTGAACCCTGGGAGATAACTCCAGCAACCCTATTGTCAAATGACTTCTTCGCTCCTGTTGGAACAGACCAATGCAGAATGAGACAGAATTTTAGCCCATTATGTGCAGTCACAGGCCAAGTGACAATTGAATGCATCCTTTTCCAGCAGCACACGGACACCAGAGCCGGAACTTACATTTTGCTTTCTTTATTTTTTCAATCCTGGACTACATATTGTACAATTTGGGCTACAGTCTTGATTGCAGGGACTTTCCACTCGAGCTTTCTTGTCCTGTTTCCAGTGCTTATTCCTCTTGTGAAAGTGACACTCCCATACACACATTGTTGGCTTGGCTGTAGTCCTTTCCCAAAGCCACAACTTAATGGTTTTGCACGAGTTTGACATTGCTGCAGGCATCCAATGCTAGGATTTTCACCAATTCTAGGCCAACATAATTTGAACCTACCCATGACACCTAGGTTTCCTCACCAAGCTGAACTTGGAAGTCCCTGTTTCTGTACAATTAACATGGACATTTGGAACATATTTCCTCAGGGTTTTGGTTTGACAGTTGAGCACAATCAGGGTTGGCATACCTTATTTTGGGGGGGGGGGGTTCCACTGTCCCCCAGATCATCGGTGGGCCAAAGGGGAAAAAATGGTGCATGCATGCACACTACTGGCATGCGCATGCACGCACGAGTGCAGGGTGCCATTTTGTGTTCCAAAATGGCGCCCGTGCTCGTGCATGCATGCACATGACACCGGGAGTAGTGCGCATGTGTGCGCAAGCGCGGCCGCCATTTTGAAAGACAAAATGGAGCCCTGCATCGTGCGTGTGGCGGCAGGACCGGCCATGGGCAGGTTGAAAGGCCTCGAGGGGCCGGGTTCGGCCCCCATGCTGTAGTTTGCCGACCCCTGATCTGGATCAATGATTCCCAAAGTGGGCAGTATGCCTCTGGGAGCAGTAGAAAGATCCAAGGTGATGGTGAAAGAAAGCCTTCAGTCAGAGTATTGGTGTGCAAGAAAGACAAGGGGAAGCAACAGGTTTTGGGACCATGGTGGGAATGACGGTTGCATGAAACTTCTTTCCAGGGTCCCTTAAAACACCCTCACTGATTGCTTTGTATGGTGGTGTCTCCTGTGGAGGCAGCATTTGGGAAACCCTCACAAGGCTTGGGTGCAGGGCATATGTGGCTTAGAGTGGCACCATTTTGGGCCAAACAGACTGACTGACTGGAGCAAGAACCCTGTCTAAACTGTACGAGCTTTGCTGGCACTTCGCTAGCTGGTTGGAGCTGTACTGCTGCTCCTGCTTTCTTTCACCAGACAGGGTAAGAGAAGTAACAAGAAACAATATTTGTGTTTGTAGCAATAGCAATAGCAAATACATTTCAACACGGCTTATCAGTGAACTTAAGCCCTCCCTAAGTGGTTTACAAAGTGTAAGCTAATTGCCCCCAACAAGTTGCATACTCATTTTAATGACTTATGGAAGGATGCAAGGCTGAGTTGACCCTGAGCCCCTGGCTGGGTTTGTGAGTGAGTGGCTGCAGTACAGGCATGTAACCACTCTGCCACCAGGGCTGCTGTAAGGTGGGGATACTTGTTGCTGTGTGAGGAACACATGTATCCGAGGCCTGGCGTGGTAGAGGGAACCCTCCTTGGCGGCGTGCAGGGCTGCAGGAAAGGCACCAGGCCCAAGGAAGGCCCCTAGGCAGCCCGCACGCCGCCATGGAGGGCTGCTCTGGGCTTCTAGTCATTTCCATGATGATGATGATAGTGATTATTATTATTTCTTGGGGTTTTCTGGGCAAAATTTCTTCAGAGTGGGTGTGCTATAGCCTTACTCTGCAGCTGAGAGAGTGTGATATGGGCAAAGTGCGAGGGAGGAGAGAGCGCATGCGCGATCCAGACCCCCCAGCCACGAGGACAGAGGTTGGTTGGGAGGGTTGTTAGGAATGTGGGCAGTAGCTTGAAAAAGTTTAGGGACCAGTGATCTAGATGCTCTTTCAGTTCTGTTCTAAATGCTCTCTGTTTAAATACAAATTGAGTAGCACATAAGCTTTCAACTGCAGTAAGTGGCTGTGTAAATGATTACTAAGTCTTCAGCTTATTTACTGTCCTTCCTTTATTTTTTATAATTATACCTTTAGTGTAATAATCTAATAGCATCTTACAAAAAATGATATTATAAAAGTAATACATATAAATGTTTTAAAACCAATCTTATAAAAAGCAGTCAAGAAACATGCTAGGCATGTAGACAGAGCAATCCAAGTGTTTTCCTCATCCAAAGAGAAGTTTTTATACAAGAGCTCAGTCTCCATCAGATGTAATTGCATGGAAACTGTGTAAATAATTCTATGGAGCATGCAAAATGACTTCTGCCTAAGCAACTTTAGCATTTTTAATGGAGTAGCATTTGCTGCTTTCAAAATATTTGCACATTAGTGTAGATATAGAAATCTGTATTTCTCTTTTTTTGTTTCCCCTGAGACAAAGACTGGTTCAGTGATGCTTTTCCTGTCATAAAGAGCCCCACCATTAGAAACTAGCTCTTTCTTTCAAAGATTAAAAAATAGTTATCTTTGAACATAAAAAACAGAACAGTGTTTATGTTTTGCTAAGACAAAATGTTTGTTCAGGTTTCCAGTAAAAAGTTTTTTTCCTGAATGAGTAATAATAATAGCTTTTGTTGTGAAGTAAGTTTGCCTAAAGCTGTGATTTTATCTGTTTGGATTAATGCCACGTGTTGACTGCATGCACTGAAGAGGAAATGTCCACTCTGTGTAAAACCATTTCTTTAAAAAATGATCTTCCTCACTGTGGTAGTTACTTACATATATTTATTCTAGCAGTGTGGGCTGCAGCTTAGAGATATGATAAAATTAAAGAAAAATACTTGGCAAGAATTTCACTTTAAACTGAGGCACTTTATTTCTGAATAAATATGTTTAGAAGAGCGGTAGAAGCCCTCCCTCCATTCCATCCAATGTCATCTGGGGGAGAGACACTAGACCCAGCACCATCGGGCCTGGAATAAGAAGAACCCTTACTTCTTAAAGGACGGGTGGGATTTGGGATTTTTATGTTCTGTTTAAATTATATTAATATATCTGTATGGAAATTTTAATGTTGTAAGCAGCCCCGATTGCTCTGCAGAGGGGCGGGATATAAATAAATATTATTATTATTATTATTACTGTGACCATGCTGAAGTGCAGTGTTAAAATCACAACTACTGGGTTATATTTGTAGTTCTGTACTCTGTAATTTCCCTCCTTTGCTGAAGTTGCAATTTGAAGCAGCAAAATGGTGCAAGAGGAGAGGGGCTGCTTACCGTACATACCTGACTATAAATTGAGAAATTTATGCCCCCAAAGTGATCCTAAAATCCTGGTTCAACAATACACTAGTACTGCTTAGAATGGTCCTAAAAGAAGCAAGCCTGATGCCCCACTCTTGGTTCCTGAGGCGCATGTTTGTGTGTGTGTGTGTGTGTGTGTGTGTGTGAAAGAGGTTCCCAGCCCAATTTGCAAGCGTTTACTTCCCATGGAAAAAACTCTCCATTTAACACCACTTCCTCCCTCCTTAGTCCGATTTGCAAGGCTTTTCTTTCCATGGAAGAAACTCCCTGTTTAACAACACTTGCTTCTCTCCCCAGTCCGTTTTGCAACCATGTTTTCCCATAGAAGAAACATTCTGTTCAACACAACTTCTCTCACAGACTGTTTTGCAAGCTTTCTGTTCCCATGGAAGAAACTCTCCATTTAACGCCACTTGCTTCCCTTCTCAAGCTGATGTTAAAACCTCTCCTCCAACACCTGGGAATCGATGTTAGGTGGTGGGAAGAAGTCCAGAAAAGGAGGTACAGAAGTGGTATTTCCCCCTTTCCATCCTTCATTGTAGCCCCCTAAGTTTTACCCTCAACTTATCCACGGGTCATATCAAAATCCATGATTTTGACCCTGAAACCTTCCCTTGACTTATACATGAGGTCGACTTGTACACAAGTATATATGGTAATCCTTTTCTGATACTTCTGATGAAAACTGCCTATTTCTCTCAGTCTCCCAGTTTTGTTTTGTTTGTTTGTGTTTTCATTTTCTGGAGCAAATACACAGGTGCCTCTATCTTAGCCCAATAGCTGGCATATCTTATGGAGGCACAATGTTCAGTACCAAATGAGTATGAGATAAAATGACTAAAAAGCTCTCCCCTTACTTCTGATTACATTTTCAGGGACTGCATTTTATGGGGGGGGGAGCCTTCCCCCAGGAAACATCATGATACTGTGATAATGTAATTTAACTGTCTCTGAATGCAAGAAGTGGGGTGATTCAGCAATGTAGCTGTTTTGTACAAAAAGGTACATCCTTTGACACATCAAAGGCTAATGAATGTATTATGGTATAGGTATGCATGAACCAGAGAGTCAGAATGGCATAATGGTTTGAGTGTTGCACTACAACCCTGGAGACCAGGGTTCGATTCCAGCTCAGCCATGGAACCCACTGGGTGACCTTGGGCAAATCACATGCTCTCAGCCTCAAGCATGGCAATGTAAAACCACCTCTGAACAAATCTTGCCAAGAAAACCCCATGACAGGTTTTCCTTAGGGTCGCCATAGGTCGGAAATGTCTTGAAGGCACACAACAACAACAACTTGCATGAACTAGCATCCACGTGATCAAATGAAAAGGTCTTCAAGGTAGGTGGAATGTACAGGGAATGTAAAGGGTGCTTTCAGATGAAGGATTCCTAGTGCTGCCATTCAGAACACATTCCAGCTCATCCATCTTTCTTCTGTAATCAGATTTCTCTCTCATTAACAAAAGGACAAATCTGGGGGGAAACATGGGAGGGTTGCAAATGGAAGATGATGATATATGGACCCCTCCTCACCCCAAAATCTACATGAGGCATGTCAACTTTAGGAGAAAGCTTATCAGAGCTTTGATAGAGAAGGACAAAAATTAGAATCCTACAGTTTGATTTGGAGACTAGTGCAGTAATTTATATTGGACCTTTGGTTCAGATCCAATCTGTCCTGATGGGGATCCTAAATCTGCTGCCAGACTGCAGAAATAAAGCAGTTTGGCACCTCTTTAATCCATGACTCAATGCTATGGAAATCTCGGATTTGTAGTTTGGTGAAATATTTAGCCTTCCCTATCGGAAAGCTCTGGTGTCATATCAAACGACAACTCCCAGAATTCCACAGCAATGAGCCATGGAAGTTAAAGTGGTGCCAAACTGCTTCATTTCTGCAGTCTGGCAGCAGCCCAAGGTGGCCAACACATTTTTTTTTACATACAGTAATGAAATTTTGAGATACAGTAGTCCCCTTGGAACCGATAGTTCCTGTAGATAAGTAGCCCCAAGAGCCTTTGTGCCATCTATCCTAAAATGAATTAAACATGTTGTTGTTTTTTAATGTACAGTTCAATATTCAGTTCTGCCAATGTCTGTGTGATGTGTGTGCTGCTGACTGGGAAGCAAGAGGGAGAAAGGGAGAAAAGTGAGGGGCCCTTCCTGCTTACATCCTGTCACTTTCATTGGCAAATAATTTTAGCACTAGATCTCTGAAGAACATGAACAAAGCATGTCTTTTGGCTTGGCCTCCCTCACCAGGTTGGATGTTCAGACACATTGGTTTATCAGTAGTGTCACCAGAATTTCAAAACAGCAATAAAGGACAGATGAAATTCTTGACATGCAGGTTTGGCAATCAAGAAGTGGCTATTACATTTATTCTACTTAAATACTAAATGGAAGCATTAATTTCAGTTCACTTAGCCATGTGTTTCTCTGTGAAAATAACATATTCACATTCCTAAATCACATGATGCATTTCTGTCTTTATGAAGGGCCAGCAACCAAAAATACTGGATTTTTGGCATCTTGTTCGGTCTATAGGGGAAAAAGCTGTCCAACCATCAAGGGACATTCCTTATAATAGGGGAAAGCCTATTTGTCACACATACACTCAGGATCCTTCTGTCTGGTTGCTTCCTGTTTGAAGGAGAAAAGACCTGTTTAGACCTTATAAAAAACAGCCCTCCCCCTCCCCCCCTGCAAAAAATATAACAAAATGGTATACAGTATCTCCAAGACAGGGCTTTATGGACCATCTGGAGGAAACAAGTTTTGGACCCCACAATGTTGTATGGGAGGAACAGGGATCAAAATGGACTTTGTTACCCCCCACCCCCCAGTACTGCAGGTTGCTGGTAACTCCCTTCTTCAGTAGTTGTCAACTTGTGGCTTAGATTGACCAAGTTCAAGTTGGAGATGAAAAGGATCACTGTTCACAGTAGATAGGATCCCCAGAACTACTCTCTTCCCTGAGTTTCACTCTTCATTCTAAACCCACTATCCATGTTCCCCATCGGCTCATCTGCATAGTCCTCATGGGGCTGTCTTTGGGGATAGGGTGTTCTCTATGTGGTTAGGAGATGGACACACTCCTACTCAATCCTAGCTGTGTTATAGGAGATTAGTACACATGGCGTTTTGAGGAAAGCGGCTTTGGTGACACTTACCGCACAACAATGCCACCAACTCATAGCTGCTGTGTCCCCAAAGCATAGGTAGGACACACTTTTTAATTGATGGGGAAAACCTGTCAATGAGCTCACAGTTGCACTAATCTTCAGGTGTGAAACATTGTTGCTGGGGCAGTTGCAATATTAACAGGCACATGGTGTTAGTGTCTCCTCCTCTCCCTCTTGCTATTTATTCCTAAACAGACTGATTACCTTTATTTATTTATTTATTTCTATTTTTTTAAAAAAGTTTTTTATCTTTTTTAAAAAAACAACCACCACCTTAAATTGCAAGAGCAAAGCTCTGGAATAGTGAAAGAAAGAAAGAAAGAAAAAGTTAAAATAAAATAAAATAAAAACCAAAAAGGCATGCTTGGTAGGGCATAGGGCAGGTAGGCAGAGTCAAGAGGGGATCAGGGAGAGACATGCAGTAATGGCTATTATACAAATAGGTATAATTTTGTTTTCATTGACAAGAGCAATCGTGGCAAGAATGGGGCTTTGCAGTAAAGCCCATAGTCTCCATTGATTTCCATGATCAGCTCTTCTCAGAATGAATTATGAAATCACCTGTCCAGCTCATGGAAATTCCCCACTCTAGGCTTTTAAAATCTGTAACTTCCTTCACCCTCTTCTAGTTCATTCAGTTCCCATGCAAATAGTCAGTTTTTTTCCTCTCATTTGGGGCATTTCCATCTACTGGTCACATGCTAAGAACTGGAAAGCGCTGTGCAGCTATTACCTCTTTTTAAAAAATGAGGGAAGGTTGCTAAGAAAAAAAATGCAATAGCTTCACAAAGCCTTCCAGCTGCTAGCTGAAGAGCAAAGAAGTGATGGGGAAAGACCCCATTGTGAATATAGGATTGGTAGTGTGTGCAGCCCTTGTAATATTCGATGACAGAATAACAGCAATGGCATGGTTAAAGTCAGCGGCATTGCTGCAGTTGATATCCCCTGGTATGGGGGCAGACTGCTCTACACTCCCTCACTCCCTTTCCAACAGACCACCTGCCCATCCAGACTGCAACAGAGGCCTTGAGAGTCCGGCGCAGCTGCTTACACAACATCCAAGTGGGACTGTAGGCACTACCCCCCAGCAGTGACCATTGCTAAGAGAGGTGGCACTACAGCCTCTGGTGGAGGGTCTACTTAGGGGCTGGCACAGCTGCTGTGCAAGCAAGAAAGGGACGACTCCCTTTCTCACTTGCCCAGTAGTTGCTCCAGTCCTTCCAGGTGTACTGCCTCTCCAGGTGAGACCCCCTTCTGGGGTGTCACTCAGTGCAGTCTTTACCACCACATCACACACACACCCCGGTGATGCCTCTGGTTAAAGTGCCCATGTGGAACCATGCTTAGTCATTATTCAGTGGCCATGGCACTTGAATCCCATTTTGAAAGAAAGGCTTGATATAAATCCAACAAATAAATAAATAAATAAATGTTTTGTGTGCAGGACGTAAAGACTTTTTCTTTAAAAAAATTTCATACCTCAGCAAGCCTCACTATTACCAGGAGCCTTGTAATACCTCCCTTCTTCTGTATGGGTACTCAGTTTTGGCCTCACTTACATGAAAACAGGAAGATATGAATCAGAAATACAAGGAATTATGATATACTCTCCCTTCCTGTAGAATGAAAGTCAAAGCCAACAAACATCATGCTATTTCAGCTTGGGTGGGGAGGGGGTAATTATTTTTATGACTACTTCATTGTAGTCCATCTCCTTTTCACAGTTTGCACAGATCATATGAGCTATTTGTCTCCTGCCAACCAGAGATCAGTTTTAAGATCTATGTAAAGGTTACTTAACATTTGCAAGACTTGAGCAGGGCTTTTGATAAGAGAGTGACTTGGAGGTGTCTCATTCACAGGGTGTCTATAAGTAGTAGTCATCTTGATAGCAAACAACAATAATAAAGGTTACTTAAATTAGGTATCCAAGTTGTTCATGTATTTCATTACAGATTATTTCCAAGATAAGCATTAATAATTTCCCAATGCAACTTTCATATTTTCTACTTTTACTGGTGGTGTATAGCTGAAAGAAATTCCTTTAAAAGGATCTATTTTTTTAAAATGGAATTACTGTATTTCAGAATAGCTTGTGGTACATAATGAAGAGTCCTAAAGTAATTTCCGAAAGCGCATTGAGATTGTACTGGTTTAGGAATAATAACTATATATACGAGTACTGCATGTTGCAGTACTTGGGAAATACCAGGGTTCCCTACTGGGGTAAGATGTCCCTAGTAACTGTTGGCCTGTACTCTTCATTTTTATATGGGGCCAAGTGGCTATGTGTGGTGAAATATGAACTTAGCAAGATAAAACATTTTGATAGGACATAGCCATGTTAGTCTGGAATATTACTATGCAAAGGAATCTCCTAGCACCTTTGAGAATAACTGTGCAAATTTCTTTCACACAGTTAGTCTCAAAGATCCTGCAAGATCCCTTTGCATTTTGATGGAAACAGTGTTGTGGCTCTGATAACTGAGCGAACCGTTTTGCATTTTCTGTTGTCTTGGGCACTGGAGAAGGAAGCCTTTCTTGCACAGCAGGCTGACTGTACATCTTCCTTCTGTTTGAGTGGATAGGGTGCTCTGAACCTTTGATTTCAGGCTCTAGTTCATTTGGATACAATCCAGTGCAGCTTTTGTCTTTTATAAACATTTCTATTTGTTCTGGAATTTGCTCATGTTCTCTACACTGCCTTGTGATGTAGTTTAGCAGCAAAAGGTAGTATAACACATCAGTGTGAGGAGGACTGAACTGTGAGCAAAAAATTTCTCATCGGTTGTAACCTCATTACACAACCTCAAAGAGCCACTATCCTTTTAGCCTTTAGATAAGATGAAAATGTTACCTCTCTTAACACATTATTGTAAAAATATGAGCCTTATGGCAAAATTGGGAACCAATTTGGGGTGAGGATTCAGGTTCTCCCAAACCAACCCAATCAATTGCATGATATAAGGAACCTTGACCAAATACCAGCTGGAGTTTCCTTCTGCCAGCACTATAGTTAGTCTTCCAATTCCCTGTGTTGTCAGCAAACTGACCATGTAGTGAGGGTCTCGTACTGCTCATTGTCTTGAATAAGAGAGTATGCAGCACAAGAATGAAATTCCTGCTGTTATCTCAGATTGCTGGTCCTAGATAAGAGCAGGAATACCATCCACCAGCATCCCATCCCCTGCTAGCCCCTGGAAGGTAGTCTGGGGGAGCAGTTTAGCTAAGAGTGTCAGTGAGGTGGACTAGAAACCTCCACGGGCTGGATTAAGCTTGCTGTCCAGAGCTTCCCCATCAATATTTTGTAACTTTTTAGACTAACAACCCTCTTATGGTAGCAGCATTAGTGAACCACAGTCCATTTCATCAAGTACATAGAACCTTGTCCTGATCTGGCAGATATATATATATATATATATATATATTCATAGAACCATAGAGTTGGACCTCATGGGCCATCCTCGATGCAGGATCTCCAACTAAGGCATCCCCAGCAGGTAACTATCCAACCTCTTTTTGAAGATGTCCAGAGAAGGAGACCCCCATCACCACTCTAGGCAATTGATTTCATTGCTGAACCGCTCTCACTGTCAAGATATGGTTCAATCGAAATCTATTCTCCTGTGACTGGAAACCATTAGACCTGTTCCCTCCTGTCTGTGACAGCTCTTCAGGTATTTAAAGAGTGCAACCATCTCAACTCTCAGTCTTCTCTTCACCAAACTGAACATGCCTAGCTCCTTTTATCTTTACTCATATATTTTCTTCTCCATGTCTCTTATCATCTTTGTTGCCCTTCTCTGAACCTGCTCCAACTTGTCTATAATCTTCATAAAATGAGGTACCTAGAACTGAATGCAGTACTCCAGATGAGGCCCAACCAGCACAGAATAGAGTGGGGCTATTGCTTCCCTAGACTTGGAAACTATGCTTCTTTTAATGCAACCTAAGATAGTATTTTTTCTTCTTTGCTGCAGCACCAAACTGCTGGCTCATGTTCACCTTATGATCAACAATAATCCCAAAGTACTTTTCACACATAGTACTGCTGAGCCAAGTATCCCCCATCTCATACCTGTGCATGTGGCTTTTGTGGCCTAAAGGTAGGATTTTGCACTTGTCTCTGTTCAATTTCATCTCTGTTGAGTTTCATTAGTTTCTGCCTTTTTCTAGTTTAGCTAGGTCCTTTTGAATTCTGTTCTTATCTTCCAATGTGCTACTCACCTCTCCCAGTTTTCTGTCATCTGTTTTGATTTGATTTGATTTGATAAGGATTCCCTCCACCCTGTCATCTAAGTTATCTAAACAATGAATGAAATTGTTGAATAGTAATGGCCCTAGGATAGAACCCTGAGGCAATCCACACAAGATCTCCTTCCAGTTTGAAGCACAGCCATTGAGGACAACTCTTTGATCAGGTTCTCCAACCAGTTGTGGATCCATCTGACAATGTTCCCATCTGTTCCACATTTACTAAGTGTGCTAATTAAAACATTGTAGGATACCTTATGAAATGCTTTGCTGAAGTCCAGATAAATGACACCCACAATATTCCCATCATCAACCAGTGACCTGATTTTAAAAAAGATATTTAAAAATTGGCAGGATTTGTTCTTGACAAACCCATGCTGGCTCCTCCTGATCACTGCATTGCCGCAAGATACTTACAGACAGACTCCTGTATTATCTGTTCTAATATTTGTCCTGGTATGGCTGACTGGTCTGTAATTTCCTGTATTTATTTATTTATTTTGCCTTTTTTGAAAAGGGGGACAATGTTTGGAAAGAGTCTCATGTGGAATGCCTCAGGGTTCTATCTCCATTCCTTCAGCATCTCACCTGTTCTCCAAGATTTCTCAAAAATTATGGCAAGGGATTCAGAAACTACATCAGCAAATGCAAGAAATACAACATTGAGAATGTGTTAAAGAACAAATATGTGTCAAATAATCAAGTGACTGTGAAGTCATAGGCTTTCATGTCCGGCATTAATAGTTTTTTGTGGGTTTTTTTGGGCTGTGTGGCCATGTTCTAGAAGAGTTTCTTTCTGACGTTTCTCCAGCATCTGTGGCTGGCAGATGCCAGCCACAGATGCTGGCAAAACGCCAGAAAGAAACTTCTAGAACATGGCCACACAGCCTGAAAAACCTACAAAAAACAATAAAGTGACTGTTTGCAAATTACTTGTTGATCAGTGATCAGTTAAGCAGCATCTATCACAGGGGTAGGCAACCTAAGGCCCGGGGGGGCCTGATGTGGCCCCCCGAGGCCTTTGGACCGGCCCCAGGCTGGTCCTACCGCCGCCGCCACCCTCCATAATGATATTGATTATTGTTGTTATTACTTGTTCTTGGGTTTTTCTTGGCAAAATCTCCACAGGGGTTTTGCCATGGCTTTTCTGGGGCTGAGAGAGTGTGCATGCATATATTTTTTTAATTTTTTTTAAAAAAATTATTTTTTTAAAAAATATATATTTTTATTTATTTATTTGTTCGTTTGTTTGTTATTGGTGCTTCGGCCCACCAATTGTCTGAAGGACAGCAACCCGGCCCCCGGTTCAAAAAGGTTGCCTACCCCTGATCTATCATGTAATAAAACCCTGTCATCTCAATTCAAGCCAAAATTGATAAAATTGATCTTTTAGACAGTATTAGCCTCGAGTCTTTCTTTGAAGTTCCTTCATCCAAATGCATTTACCTTAAGATCAGTAACAAAATGTCCTGGGAGAGGACAACTCCTAATTTCTGAATATTTCCAAATCCATGCAAAACATTGCTGGCCAACAATATAGTCTGTATCATGTTGGATTATGACCAATGATTCAAACCTTTGCCATTTACAGGATTATTAGGTCCTGTAAGAAGGTGGGATGGATGGATGGATACAAGGACAGAATTGGCATCTAGCCATGTTGTAATTCAGGGCAGGAGAAAATGTGGTTTTACAGATGATTTGAGATTGCAACTCCCATAATCCCTCACCTTTAGCAAACTGGAAAGGGTGGAAGGGAGTTGCAGTCCCACAAGAATTAGAGGGTCAAACATTCTCCAGCTATTAGGTCTTTGTTATGTGAACTGTTGATGACATTGAACAGCCATTTAAGTTAAAGGGGCTATAGTTACTGGGAATGTATGTGTGGCACTTTAGGCATGCTGGGGCATTACTTGCAAGCAAGTGTAGTGTAGGCTTAGGCTTACAAAAAGATGGGGCAGGATACTAACCCAAACCACCTCCAGCCACAAGTTGGGCCAGTCACTGTTTGTCAGCATATATGACCTCTTAGGTTTGTTGGCTGCATCCGCACAGCAGAAATATAAAGGCAGTATTCTATGTCTCTGTATCTCCTACCTTCCTTTTATTTTCATGCATGTAGAATCTAATTTCCACCCCACACCACCCCATCTGAAACATATGTTCTGGAGGACAAAGGAGGTCAGAAGTGTCAAATTGAGTGTTTTAATGCTGCCCAAAACATTGTTTTCACCCTAAGCTCTTTTCTTTTTTGCAAAATATGCTCTTGCATTGGAGAGAATATGTTTGCTATAAACAGTCCAGCGGAAACCGCCCTGTGCATCAAGGAGTCCTTTACAAATCTTACAATGGATATAATATGGAAAGCAGTTGGGCAAAACTCGAATCTATGATAAGTGCACACTACCTTGGGAAAGAAAAATGTAGCCAGAGACTGCATTAAAATTGTTGTGATATTTATCTGTCCTGAGATGGGTTGTCGGCCATTGTGATGGTATTGCTTTAGCTCAAGTATGCCAGAATTGATATCTGTGTCAAATAATGCTCTTCATAGGCTGGCCTGCTTGTCTAATGGCCTTGCTGAATAATAGCTTGTGCAAGCCTAGAGCAGAATCATGGCCACTTGTGTTTTTAGAGAGAATGATATGTTAGTCTGTTGCAACATAAAAAGGAAAGGGGAGGGAACCTAGCAGCACCCTTAAAACTAACTAGTCTATTTCAACGTCAACTGTCATGTATTTTAATCCATGTCCCCAGACCCATTGATGGAGTTAATATTTAAAAAAAAAAACCAGGTAGAACAGTGACATGGTTGTGAGTGTGGGCTCCAGAGCATCATAGAATACAGAAAGATGCAATCTGTGACCCTGCTATAAACCTTCAAAGGTTTGCAGGAGGTGATGCAGATCTGTCAAGTTGGCAGTAATCTTGAAATGTGAAAGCAATAAAACTACTTACTCAGTTCTGTTGAAATCGGTAACTTCTTAATGGAAAAGTTAGTTGTTACATGTGTAGTTGTGAAAACATAGCTATTGAAATATGCACTGTGCCAAGAAACCATTATTTTTGTTTGTATCTCAACTGATGGATTGCCATTTTTAAGTATATCTCAATTCAGCTGTTTGTCTTTTTACTTTTGCCTTGACATTTATTTGCTATAGAAGTGTTATTTGAAGATCTGTGGTAGCATGTCCAGGGAAATTAAAACATTCTGTCACTGAATTGGGGGTTTTGCCATTTCTAATATAGTACAAGTATCTAATATCAACTTTTTAAATCATATGAATGGCAACATTAGAGACTACATTACTATACTCATACACTGTGCAGGAGGAGGAGAACACTTTCTTTTCTGTCATTAAATTTATTTAGAGTTACATAATAATTATTTACAATTAATGGTAATTTTTAACAATGTTTGTCTAAGATCTGTCTCTCCTACCTTTCTTCTGTGTTATTTCTTGCCTCCTGATCCACCTTCTGAGTATGACTCCTGGAGTCTTCCCTCCAGGATGTATTATAAGGATATTGCTACAATGATGATAGTCATAGTAATAACCTTGATATTATATGGAAAATGCCCCTATCTGGAAGAAAGCCAGATAGTCAGTTTGTATTTATTAGGAAAAATATGTTTGGGTGCTTTCTTTTTGGTTAGCTTAAATCTTATGTGTTATAACTGCACAAACTCTGTACCTTTTTTTCCCCTCAAATTACAAATTTGTACAATTAAAAACACAGTTTGAAAGTACAGGAGTACTAAGTATTTTCCCTGAGATCAATTTTTGGTCTTTTTCCATTTAGTTAACAAACAAGATTTTTGGTTCCAGGCCTAGCAGTATGACAAATATGCCTGTTATAGATTTAGCAATCTCTGTGGAGCCTTATCATGCCCAAACCATCTCATAGTTTGACGTCAGGTGCAGCATTTTGTTTTCTCAATAGCACTGACCTCTTTTGTTTTATTTTTTAGAAGCTTTCAGGGAGGTCCAGTATATTGGGTTGTTGCTTTCCTAAAACATCAAGAAAGCATTAAAGCATTTAAACTCACAGAGATTAAAAAATAAAATATGTTTGTGATTGCAGGTTCTTCAATAAAGTATTGTTTATCTAAAAATTATCATTATTAAGACTGCTAGATAAAGAGTTCTGGAAGAATCTTCTCCAACCTGATACCCTCCAGATATGTTGGACTATAACTCCCATCAGCCCCATGTAACATAGCTAGTGGTTAGGAATGATGCAAATTGGCACCCAACAGTATTTGGAAGGCCAGAGTTTCTCCAGCCCTGCTTAAAAGCCGATGCAATGATGTACTCTGTTACTTTTGGGTATTGCACATCTGTGGTTAAGATTTTCTTGGGTAAGACCAGGTCTTGATTCTTGGAAACTGCATTCATCTCCTGAAGAATAATTGTGCCTCAGCATGGAAAAGAATCATCCCATATCATGAAATGTGGGTTTGGATTCTGAGATTTCAGTATTAACAGAAATATGATTTGGTTGGTTGTGTTCCAGAAAGTGTTGTCTTTCCCTTCTTTTGTATGGTCCCTAACTGGGGGATATCCATGTAGGTTTGTCTCAAATTTTTCTCATGTAACTCCATCACTTTCTATCAGCCCAGGCCTCTAGTCTGAAAAGCCATTAATGCTTTCCATTAGAACAGAGCACAGATGATCTGTGGGCAAACAACAACATACCCTCCAACTGTCCCAGTTTGGCAGGGACAGTCCTAGTTAATGCTCTCTTTTCCCACTTTTCAGCCACTTTTAAAATGTCCTGATTTCTCTCACTTCATCTTACTTTCCTCCTTTCTCCTCAGCTAACTGTAATTGCTGTAAACTGAGTTCAAAGTGCAAATGTAGTTTGCACTCAGTTAGGTCAGTGGGAGAGGAGAGAGAAGAGTGTGTGGCAAAAATCTTGCCCCTCTCTGTAGACTCAGGCAAAACCAAACTGCTGCAGCTTCTCTTTGCTTGTTTGTTTATCCTTAGTAATAACTTTTGCCATCCTGACCACACTCTGGACATTTTCACATGGGGCTTTAGGCGGACGCTAGCCTACCTCCGTCCGGCCCCACTCCAGCTCCTTTGTAAATTTTTCATACGACGTCGCAGCAAGCCCCGCCCCATCCAGTGCCATCCCCGGCGCTAGCCGGCGTCAGTCCGGGGTCTTGCTCCGTGTGTTCACACGACGTCGCAGCAAGCCCCGCCCCATCTAGCACTAACTCCGGCATCAGCGCCGGAGTTGTAATTCCTTTTTTAAAAAGGAATTAAGTTGCTGCCACCGGAGCCATTCCGGAATGAGCTGAAGGATCCGTTCCGGAATGGCTCCAGGCAGCTTTGGACGTCTGTGTGTGAAAATGCCCCCTGATGTTGCTGAATACATGCTTCCAGATTTTCATCTGTGAAATGTTGGATGGTATTTCATTACAGGATTTACTTTTTACTAGAGCATTAAGCCCTACTAACTAAAACTGCAAAGAAATATTAAAAACTCTCCTGATTATCTCAAATTTACTTTTCAGACTTCCAACCTAGGGGCAAGGGGAGTCATTTTGCTGATGCTATTTGTGGAACAACTGAGAGTTTGAAGTCCCCACTGATCTGAAACTTACCTACTTATCTGTTCCCTGGTTTGTTGTGTAGTTAACTGTTTCTGTATCTATTTCTACTCCTTATTCTTTTCACTTAATCATCCTGGTGGGAGGCAATATTCTTAGATCATTAATGTGTTTTGGAGTATCTTCATTCATGATATGTTGACTAATCACAGCATGGCTTCCCTAGTTTTGCTCCACTTGTAGAGTGAAGGAGATTTCACTCTTTGCTTCACATCCATGGCTTTGCACATGGATATTTGAAAGAGCAGATAGATATATGAAACTACCCAATTTGAAATACACTGGTTCATGATCCATCTAGTCCAATACTGTTTATTCTGACTGGCATTGGGTTTCCAAGTGTTAGTCATCCGAATTAATGCCCTACATGCAATTACTAGCCCCAATTAGTCCAAATGCATCTGAGGAAGTAGATTTTAGTCTAGGAAAGCTCATGCTGCCAACTTCTTCCTTCCAGTTAGTCTCAAAGGTCCTACAAGATCTCTCTACATACTGATTCTAACATGGCTATGTTTTTGAATAGTCCCAATTAGATTAGATGCACTGAACCAAATGGAAATTTAGCAAGTCAACACTTATGTAAGCTCCAGTGATTAAATGGACCAACTGACAACTGGATTTAGGACATATTTTTATCAGAATTGTTACACATACTCAGAAGCCAAAACCCAGTTGCTCACCTTGATTAGAGTTTGTTGTTGTTATTATTGTTTTGTGTGCCTTCAAGTCATTTCTGACTTATGGCAACTCTAAGGCCATGAAATCCTTTCATGGGGTTTTCTTGGCAAGACTTGTTTAGAGGAGGTTTGCTTGATTAGAGTAGACCCATTTAAAAACAATGGAGAGTATATGAATGTTAACTTTACATTCACCTATTGATTCAAGGGTCTTATCTAGCTGGGACTAGCAATTGGACTGAAGACTAAATAAATACATTCAAAATATCTTTGATGGAAGCTGTGCACCTGCTCATAAGTACCTGCATGCATACCCTTTGTCTCAAGGATAATATAGTAAATGGATGCATGTATGATTTTCTATACATGGGCATTTATTTGTAGAATTCATATTGGGCATTTAACAGCAACAGTGCTGGAAATGTAGAACAGGAAACTGATCCCACCACATCACTAGGGGAATCCAGGCATGAGAATTTAAATTCCTTTGAATTAGCTTTAAACAATTTGTTATGATCATTTTGAGTGCATTGCCATTTAGTCCTTCCTGCTTTTCATGAAGCTGAACTTACCCTAGTGTGTATGTGTGTGCGTGCACATATAGCTCAGTCCCTTTCGTGGGATTCAAGTCCTGCTGCAGACTCCCCAAATCCAGTTAGTACATGAGGTTTCAATTTGCTCAAACTGGGAGCATGACCTATACTGGCTTCCTGGATGACACACTGTGAATCCATTGTGCTTCCACCAGCATGTTGTGTGTGGCTCTGTATCTGCAGCTGCTCTTTACCAGATAATAGAAGAGTCTGTTCTTGTGCCAAGCTTTTTATTAACTGAATTCAGTAATGTTAATAAGCAGCAGGTGGGTGAGGTGATACCCCCTCCCTTCTTCTGCAATACCCCCTCCCCTTATTGCAGTAGAAGTTGTGCAAAGGAACAGCTGCAGTGGCCAGATGCCTTAGGGCATTGCTTCACATGCAATAGAAATTGTGTCCACTTAAATGCATACCCGAGATATTTGCTTGTGCAATGAAACTGGAACAAAGCCACTAGGCAACTCCTTCCTAAATAATTGCAAAAAGGTGTTTGAAGGATTAAACAGAAGAAAGTCTGTTTAGGTCAAATACCTGCAGAAAATATTTATCCTACCACTGGTGGATAATGTTGTATCTGGCAGAGATAGTTAGACTTGTAAGTTATAAGACAGGTCTGGAGAAGGAATTGCTATATGAGTATTATTTAAGTTGTTGTTGTTGTTGTTTTAAAATGGGTAGTGTTTTCCTGAAAAGTCACAAGTAAAGATTGGTTTTTAAAAGGTATCAGAGATGGCAGAAATTACTAAATTAACATATTAAGGCAGGAATTATTTGAGAGATTGGAATTTATTTGTGGAATATCTGAAAAGAACAGAAAGATTTAATGAGAATATGGTTTGAGGAGTGAACATTTGGATATATTACAAGGATTGAACAAATGTATAGTTATTATGTTCTATTTTATACATTCATATTAGTATAAATTGACTGATATTTAGTTGGTATTTATAGTGGTTATAAAGGTCAGAAATAATTTGGTGGTAAGGGTATGTCTAAGTTAGAGGAAGTAAACCATGAAGAGATGAGATGGGTTTGGGTCACTTGTAGGACAGATACCCTTCCTTTATTATCAAAAGAAAATGGTTGGCTTCAGATCCAACATTCACATTCACAACTGGAGATGAAAGTTATAAATCTCTGATTTTTTTTTAATGAATGAATGAATGCACTGGTTGGTTTTAAAATAAATAATGGATTAGAATTATTTGGATAGCCATTCCTTTAATATTTAAAGAGCTGTTAAGAATAACTGAACACAGCTGGGAAGTGACCTAAATTCCACTTGTTCTAAATTTCATTAGAAAGTGGATTTGTTTGCCTGCCAAGAATGTGACCAAGGCTGTTTGCCGCTTGTAAAAATGACTTTATCAGCAGAATTAAAAAAAGTATACAGTTAACACTGCTTGGTCTGGTTTGCTTCCTCAGCTTCAGCTTTTAAAATTGTGCTTGCCGGTGCAGAATAAAGACTAGAGGCAGAAGTGTTTGCACAGGCTGCTCATACTAGATAAATGGAAGCGGACTTGCTTTGTTGAGTATAAATAAACATCAGCCTTAGTCATTCCCATCTATGGGAAGTGCTTACCAATCTCCTACTCAGTATGTCTGCAGTAAGAATGTGTGGCATAAACAGAATGTACCACTGGATGCAACAATAGCTGCGACCTAATTCAAGGGCACTGGCTGTGTGCCAGCCTCCCAATTATTCCTAAAGTTCCTGTCTGATCTCTGACTGCAGCACACCATGCTAATATTTGAGCTATGATAATCCTTGGTGACTTTAGGATCTGTTCAATGAATAGGAAATTCCAGTTTCAGACATCAACCTTCCATAGGTGTAGTGGTTGCAATTTGTTTATTTTCCCAGTCCTTTAATTATGTCACAATCATTCTTAATTATTTCTTGTCCAGTGTCCCAGAACTACTGGTAATTGCACTTTTGTAAGTAAGTAAGATTTTGGTTGTGTCTACAGAAAGGAGGTTGATGATTTTGTGCTTAGTCTTATAAAAAAAAAAGGTGGGTTGTACTGAATTAAGAATGTACCATCTCCCTAACAAAATTTGAATGCATTTGCCACTAAAAGGGACCCAACATTCTGTGCTGTATGGTAAATATACATTCTTTTTCTGGAGGTACACAAACATACTCTAGTTTATAATAAATCACCCATGACTACAGGATAGCATGTGATTTTTGTGTGTGTGTGTGTGTGTGAATTACACTTGTGAATTAATTGCAATTCACAATAAATAAATAAATCACATGCTATCCTATAGCCATGGATGATTTATTATATTGAGAATTAATTGTGGGGTGACAGATATGTCACAGCCACTTTTTATTTGCAGGGGGAGGGACAGAAAGTGATATTGATCATTATTTCTGTTTCCCTTCTTGGCAGAAAGGGAGACTTAAGTCCAAACTGGATTATTTCTGCAGTGTGTTTTGGACCTCAGTTACTGTAATAGTTGGCTTCTCCATGCTCTGGCCCCTTGGGAGCAGCCACATATCAAAGGCAAACAACAAGATGTTTTTTTTAAAGGCAAGTCTCGTCCCTCTTCCGAAAGGCAGATATTAGTTGAAGTATAAAATGACACCACCACCACCCCGTAAGTTAAGTACACACATCAAACATCACACACAGCCATGTTCATAAAGCAAGGTGATGCCCAGATCTTTTGTTTTCTTTATTTTAAGTATATAAGATTTAATCTGTTCAAGAGGTTAATCAAATAAAGTATAGTTGATTAATTGATAGAGGCCAACACTAATCAAATACCATGACCTGCCACATACAGTTTATTGACCAAACAGAATCATATCCAAGACTACTTATTTAACAATGACACATACACAGTTATCTTTCATTTGCATATCAACAACTCACTCCAAAACTGAATCTCACCTGCTGGATATAGATGGAACCCTGCAGTTTTCTTCAAGACACCTCCTGGGATGGGAAGATAGCTGTGAAAGCTTTGAGTGGAAAGTCAGAAACATTGCATAACAGGGACCACCACTTCTACCATATGCTGAAAACATGCCAGAAGGATTTGATGGCAAATCATAAATGTTAAGAGAGGTTGTAACTCTCCCATGAATGTTTTTAAAACTAGACGAGCAATATATGATCTAGAAATATAGAGAAGGGGTGGATCAATTTCCTACATAGGGGAGGTTTTTCTTAAATTTCCATTCTACCATATGAAGTTGATGACTGAGAACTTCACTGAGGCTCTGAAGTCCCTTTTCATCTCCTCATGTTACCCCATACATACTGATATGTTCAGCATACCCTCCAACTGTCCTGATTTGACAGGGACAGTTAATCTTCTACTGTCCCACTTTTTCAGCTGCTTTAAAAATCTCCCAATTTATGGAGATTATCGCACAAGCATAAAAACCCGTCTTACCTCTTCTGAATTCAAGTAAAATTTGGGCTGTATCCAGGTCCTATTGCATGGCTTTTGTCACCAAATCCGGCATCCGAATGCAGCCCAAGTGTAGCCTGGCTCACTTAACTAGCTTCGGGGCCATTTTTCCAAAGTCAGAAGCTTCCAAGGCCAAACTGGTCTTGCCACTGCATTTCCATACCCAATGGCTATGTCTTTGTCCACAAATGACCATCATTAAAATTGGACTTGCTACTTCATTTCCATACACAAAGGATTTTGCATTTGAATTGACATTCTCACACACCAAGGGCATACATATATATGTCCCTGGCTTCCCCTCCACCAAAAGGATCTGAAGGAGTAGATTCATGCTGCCAACTTCTTTCTTTCAGTTAGTCTCAAAGGTGCTACAAGATCTCTCAGTTAACTCAGCAGGTGACAAGGGAGAGGAGATGGTGGAGTTTTGCCCTTTCCTGGAGGCCCTTCCCCCCCCCCCTTTCTGGTTTTCCTAAAGTCAGTACATACATTTTGTTTTCTTTGCTTAAACTAGTAGGTTTTGTGTGATCCTCCTTACTAATAACATTTTCCCTCTTGTTGCCTGGCCATAGATTTTTGACCATGTGTGTCCCACTTTTCATCTGTGCAGTGTTGGACATGGTTCAGTGGGGGGTGACAAAGAAAGGCTCATTTTCCATTTTGATACCCATAGATTGGGCATCACCTTCACCAGAGAGGTATTGCTGGGCTTTCAAAGTACTGCTGCTGCCATCTTAGTTGTTGCCATCTTTTATTGGAAGCATTAAATTAGGGTCTTCCCGTGACTACTACGTCTGTATTTTTTTTAAAAAAAATATTACAGTCACCCGCCACATTTGCGGCTATGACTTTTGTGGATTTGATTACTTGTGGATTTGATTAATATGTTAGCGCTATGAATCTCTAGGTCTTCCAGCATGACTCTGCTGGAAGTTGACCATAGAGTTGCACTGGAGGACCTAGAGATGCCTAGGGAAAACATTTATCTAGGCATTTGTAGTTTCTCCAGCATCATCCTATGGTCAATTTCTGGCAGATGTTTACCATAGAGTTGTGCTGGAGGACCTAGAGATTCCTAGAGAGGTGTTCTCTCAGGTAAAAACATTTCTAGAGAAGTGTTCTCTCAGGCCCACTGTATTTTGAATTGTTGTCCCTACCTGTTCTAATTTGCATTTTTTCTAAGTTAATTATTGAAATGTGCTTACCAAAGTGGGAGATAAACTTTTTTTTACTGTGAATAGCAATAAAATCTTTAGTATCACTTGCCTGTCACAGTGGTTGCTGAGTGCTTTGACCTAAGCATGCTTGAAATATGATAATAATTATAAATCTACATAGACATATATAAAAACCTATGGAATTTGTCATTGGGTGTAAAAGAAACAGTTGCCTCTCAGCTATTTCTTTTCAAAGTATCAGCTGTAGTTACCAGACACATTAGCTCAAAAGTTGGTGCTAAGTGTGCTTTTCAGGGCTGAGGAGGAGAGACTCCAGAGCTCTAGAAGCAGTTCAAAACAAAACAGAACAGAACAAATATGGATTTTTATTTCATGTATATAATTTATGAAGGGCCCAGTGTTCAGTTTTTCTTGTGCTGGAAACATCTCCCCTTCAGGCTGAGTACATAGAACTGTATGAATAATTTCTTAGCAGCAGTTCAACAGGAAGTTTTGAAATGGAATTTTACTACTATTTTCTCTTCTCCCGACCATATCCAGTTCTACTTCAAACTCGTTAATTAGAATTTAGTTAAGATTATTCTCTCTCCCACCTCGACACACACATACCTGAAGTGGAAAGCCTGTCTATTTGTCCCCCATCCACTCTTTTCTGAAAACCCTCAAGATTAGAACAGCTGACATGAGTTGCTTACAAGGACATTGTATTTCACTGGAGAAATCATAAAAGGTGATTCACAAAAAAAATCACATGCTATCCTGTAGCCATGGATGATTTATTATACACTAGTATATGTTTGTGTATCTCTAGAGAAAGAATGTATATTTATCAGGCAGCACAGAACACTGGGTCCCTTCCAGTTGCAAATGGATCCACGTTTTGTTAGGGTGGTGATATATTCTTAGTTTACAGTTTGTAAACCACTTAGAGACTGCATAGCATGGTAGGAAGTGGTATATAAATGAAGCTGTTATTGCTATTGCTATCCTTAAATAAGTACAACCCAACTCCTGTTCCTCCTCAGAATTTATACTTTCATTCGGAGACATTCTGACACAATTCTAGAGTTGGAAGGAGCCACAATTTCCCCTGCTGTGTGGGAATACATAGCTAAATACACAGCTAAAACACTCCCGAAAGATGCCCATCCAACCTCTGTTTAAAGACCTCCAAAGAAGGAGAGTTCACCACCCTCCAAGACAGTCTATTCCACTGTCAAACAGTTCCTGCAGCAAAGTTCTTCTTCTTAATGTTTCAGTGGAATTTCTTTTTTCCCTCCACAGAACAAATCTCTATCAAGTTCCTTTACATCTTCAAGCTTTTCATTATCAACTAGTAAAAGGAAGGAAACATAATCCTTGGTAGCCATGTTGGACATACAGCAAAATAAACCAAAATGTAGACCTGTGACTCCAACACCATCATTCCCTACCCCCTTTTTTTCTTCTCCTGTATGATTTTTACACATTTGTGGCCTGATAAAGAAGCCAGTGGAGCTTCAAAAGCTTGCACAATGTGTATTGCGGATTTTGTTTTTCTTTGCTGTATGGCCAACATGGCTCCCCTGAACATGTTTCCTGGATTTGAAGATACTATGTAGATTTAACTGGTGGCGCAGTGGTTAAATGCCTGTACCGCAGCCACTCACTCATAGACCACTAGTGTTGTGAGTTCAATACTAGCCAGGGCTCAGGCTCAACTCAGGCTTGCATCCTTCCGAGGTCACTAAAATGAGTACCCAGCTATTGGGGGGCAATGAGCTTACAGTTGTAAACCGCTTAGATATCCCATAGCGTGATATGAAGCGGTATATAAATGAAGCTGCTTTAAATGAAGCTGCTTTGCTACAGGGGAATTTTAAACAAGAGGAAATTAAGGAATAGGACTAAACTCTTTGAAGTTTCTACCTCCAACAAAAACATTTTTCTTTTGGATTATAATTGACTGACAGCACCTCAAGGTTTTTCCAGATGTAGCAATACAGACATTTTTCAAGAAATTATTGTTCTTTGCCTAAGAAATGGGCCTGTGGCTTCACACAAGACAGAGACATTCTGGATCCCAAGAGTTTAACTTTTACTGTCCTTTGACTCAGTCAGCACATACCCAAGAGGAAAATGTCTTCTGCCTGCACCGAGATCCCTTCAGACCAACTGAAATAACATCTAAGACAAAGTATTGGCATGTGATTCCCTTCTTTTCCAGCATGATTTTTAAACATCTTTTGCCTGATGAAGAAACCAGTGGTGCTGTTAACATCTGCACAATGTGTTTCGTCCATTTTGGTTGGCCAATAATATATTGCTCTTTTGTGAATAGTAAAAGGCAACAAGATCTTCTGTACATTTCCTACGTCATGTAAACATACTCTTCTGCTTTCCTCAAATTAAAACCGGAACATGTGTGGTCAAGCAACACCAGCCTGTGGTCAAGATGGCACTTGTTATTAATGAGGAAAGACACACAAGTTAGGAGAGTTTTTTTGCAGTTTGGTTTTCTTTGTTTTTGCCATACCCTACTGGGAAGGGCACGTTTCCACCCCTTCCACTCCTCTCCTCTCCCCTCCTGCCGAATTATACCAATGCAAACTACTTTTACACTTTGAACTCATTTTGCAGCAACTGAATAAGCTCAGGTCAAGGGGGGGAAAGCAGGAGGAAGAGAGAAAAACTGGGACATTCTAAAAGCAGCTGAAAAAGTGGGACAACTGAGGATTAATTGGGTCTGTCCTTGCCAAATCAGGATAGTTGGAGGGTATGAGTAGGTTAAAATACTTATCCAGACTTTCTTAGGAATGAGCACTGTTGAGAGGACTGGCATACTGTCCAGCTTGCCTAGTTTCTGTTGTGTGCCTTCAAGTCTTTGGCAACTTACACTGACCCTAAAGTGAATCTATCAATTTTTTTTCTGGGACTGAGAGAGTGTGATATGCCCAGCATCACACAGTCAGTTTCCAGGAGAAAATGAACCCTGATCTCCAGAATCGTCCAACACGCAAACCACTACATCACACTGGCTTTTACCTGAGTTCTAAACATATTACCTGACCATTAGCTGGCCTGAATTCCAAGATTTAATTTTTTAACACCAAGATGTAAGACAAAATGTACAGCCTTATTGTTTGCAAGATACTGCCCCCCCCACTCTTTTATCCACTGAATGAAGTCTTGTAGAGTCACTTTGTCCCAGTTCCCTTGGTTAAGTGTTGCAATTTAAGGTAAGAGTCTTATCTGTTTGTAAATGGCTGGGATCTGTTTTTACAAAGCTATGTGCAAACACTGCATGGAAAAGCAATGGAGTCATAGGAAAGAATATGAGAAGGTAGCCATTTTGTTGCCACAAAACCCATAGATTCTAGTGATACATTAACAGAACCCTTGATGGATATTGGAGACCCAAGCTCCTGCTGACCCATACACTGTTGCTGCTCCCATCTCAGATATACCTCTCCCTCAGGGGCATCACTTGGGGTGTGGAGGGGATCTGGGCTGCACAAGGTGACACCTAAGGTGGGGTGGCACCCCTGGTTTCCAAACATCTGCCTTTTGGCAGAAACAGGCTGTAGCATTTTCTTGCGTCCCTTTAAAATGCTGAAGAGATGGTGTGAGTGTGGCAATGCTCAGTGGGGGGACAAAGGAGAGTCTCCATGTTTTTTTTTTTAAAAAATAAATTTTTAATTTTTAAATTAAAAACATCTAAATTTTAATTTTTTAAATTCTTTTAAAATTTTCTTTAAAAACATCACATCTTACCAAATGTTCACATTAGCCACATGCAACTGTGTATACATATAAACATTCAGGATGTGCGTATGATATTCTAATTTAAAGGTATCATTTTGGCTTTCCTAGTTGTTTATGTCACAACTATTACCATTTCATTCAGTGATATACAGGAATTATGATTTACTTTTTTTAACTTTATTTTTTATAAAATTCAATTCTACAGTGTTAGTCTCCAAATCACAAGCAAATCGCAATTTTATAATTATATAAATTGATACCTCCTAAGTACCGTATCTCCTGCGTAATTCACTTTTGATCATACACATTTTTCCTCCGTCTTCTTGTTACTCACTACTTTTCACTTATCCACACCGTACTCACAGGATTTATTTCTTTTCACAAATTTTCCCTCCTGACTAAATATTCCTTATACTTCACAATTCCTCACTTTCTGATACCTGTATCCTAACTCCACCTGCTATTGCAAAATTCGATTATAGGAAACCACTCTATCTCCAGGATCTACGATTTACGAGTAACATTAGTACAAATAAACATTACTAAGGAGTCTCTCTACGGTGTGGTCTGGGAGGAGTTCAATGGAGGTGGGGGAGTGCGACACCAAAAGTTCCCACACCGGGTGATGCCAACCCTAGTGATGCCACTGCTCCCCCTCCCGCACATACTGCCTATCATGTCCCTGTCCTTTTAAAAAGTGCCAGATTGGTCTTGCCAGCTCCATGTGGCAAGGAGAAGGAGCAGATGCCATGTAAGCAGGAGGTGGAAATGAGAATGAGGTTGGCACAAAGAAGAGCAATTGTCTTCACTGTGTAAGAGAGCAGGAGATATTTCAGCCACAGGAGAAATGGGTGAGAAATGAAAGGGATACGTAGGTGATGGAGGGCAGCAGGATATGGAAAGCCAAGAGAAGTAGCAGACAGACATAAAAACAAGGTGAGAATAGAGACTGTGAAAGGACTGAGTTTAGGCAACAACAGTGGTATCCTCTGAACAGGGAGAACAACACTGCTCACTAGCCCTGGCATCCTGGTGCCTGCTTTTCCCTCATGCACAGGTCACACATTTTATATCTTCTGTTTTCTTCAAAATCAGTAAGAAATTATGTTATGGGAAAGGGGGGGGAATAATCCTTATGGTAACTGACAAAAAGAGGCCATTACAGGAGGCTATTTGAGAGGGAAATGATCACAAATCCCTCACTTTTGACACACTGGAAGGAGTAAAATGGGCAGGATCTACAAACAAAATCTTCTCAATTAAAGGGTTATTATGGACTCTGCCTTATACAAGTCAGATTGCTGATGCGTCTAGCTCTAGAATTCCTTCCATTACTTTTTATACAGTGTAGTAACCTGTTCCTGTTACTCATTATAGTCATGGAAAATGTGAAGTCCTTGTTTATTGCTTGTTACATTGTTCATTGCTCTTCCTTTATTTTCTGTTGCTTTTTTCAGAGAGGGGAAAAAAAAACAATCTTAGGAATTACAACAGCATGGCCAGCACTTGAAAACTTCCTTTCAAAATGCTTCCTAAAATGCCCTTAAAATAACTTAGCTGCTACACATTATTCCAGTAAAGTACTTTTGTTTCTCGCAATGCATTTACACACGACTGTTATACCCTTGTTACCCAACTCATGACAAGCAGGAAGATGTTAGTTTTGGAGGGCAAGTTTCTGCAAACTCCTCTCTCCCCTTCACCCACTTCAGTCCTCCAGATTATAATGCTCCTCCATTTTCACGGGGGATCTGGAAACCTGCACATGTTCAAGCCCCAAAGACTTGGATGGAGGCGTGGGGGGCACGCCCCATTGTGCGCCTCTCAGTTTTTTCCTTGTGCATAAGCGAGGGACATGGATCCAAAGTCCATGAAAATGGAGGGGCTACTGTAGACTCAATTCTAGACTGTCTATGGGCCCTTGGGAGTTATGGGGGTAGAGGTTACATCCTTGGGCAAATCACACTCTCTCAGCCTCAGAGGATGGCAGTGGCAAACCCCCTCTGAAGGAACTTGCCAAGAAAATCCCATGATAGGTTCTCCTTAGGGTCTCCATAAGACAGAAACGACTTGAAGGCACACAACAACAAAACCCAAATTTTAATTTCAACATGTAAATATGAAAATATCAGTTTATCTGGACAAATCTCAAAGTTGTACAAAACTTTTACTAATTTATTTTGTTTTGTTTTTTTAAATTCCTGAGACTGGGATTTTGCTCAGTGTCTGGGAAGTCCTCCAAGCAGTTTCCCCTATTGGCGCTTTCATTTCTGTGACATTAGCAGAAACTCTGCCCCTCCAGAAGCCTCGTGAGTTGTGAATGACATTCACTGCAGTTTTGTGACCATTCAAAAGCAGTAGAAGTTTGCCAGCATTGCGGAAGAGAGAGATGGGAGAGGCTTGCCAAAGTTATTGTCATCACCTGGTCTTCCTAATTAGGAATGTCTATGAGTCAGGTTTGGGCCTTGGACACCTACCAATGCTGGGCTGCATAAAACTTTGAGCAATGGCACATTGACTTTGGAAGGTGAAGTGCAAATCCTGGCAGCAGAATTCACTTGGCTAACACTCAGTCCCTTGTGTTTTAATCCATGCCTTTTAAAAAACAAAACAAAAACTGCAATTCATAAATGAGGACGGTGACCGAGCAGAAGTGGTACGGAAAGCTGAGGAAAAAGAAAAAGCACACTCAGTGTTAATGGTTCTTAAGCAATAGATTGAGAATGCAAACTACAAATATTGTGATAGCAATGTTTGAAGCTACGGCACAGCCACATTTGGCACATCATGTACGGTTCTGGTTGCCGGGGGTCAAAAAAGGATATTGCGCCACTGGAGAAGTGACGATGACAACTAAAGGACATTTAAAATGGTCCAGAGAGTTTGGAGCACAATTCTATACAAAATGAAAAGTTTTAGTTTAAGGAAAGAGAGAATTGTGAAGAGGCCAGGATAGAGGCTTCAAAATTATCAGGGGAAAAAAACAACATGGTTCCAATGGCAACATCTTGTTTGGATATCATAACAGTCAACATACTTTTGTTAAATGTGAAGTTTTGCCTTAGGGCAGCCTATCCTACTCACATAGAAATCTGACATGAAAGCTATAATAATACTCTGCTGAGCTTTATGCAATATAGCACTATATCTGATGCGAGTTCAAAAATTCATGATCTGAAAAAAAGTCAGTATTCTGAGGCTATGCTCTAAAAACTCTATAGGCACCAGATCCCATCTGCCCTTGGAAGCTATACAGGGTCAGCCCTGGTTAGTACCTGGATGGGAGATTTCCTATGAATATCAGGTGTTGTAGGCTATATTTCAGGGGAAGGAACTGGTAAAACCACCTCTGTGTCATCCTTGCGTAAGAAAACTCTATGAAATGCATGGGGTCACCAAAAGTTGACAGGCAACTTGAAGGTACATACATACATGCCCTATTTACAGGAAATGACTTACTAATTCCATACTTCAAGCAAATTACAATTGCTTAACCAGGACATTTTAAAAATAAAACACATTTAGAATTTCCAACAGGACACTATTGAGGGAGGGGGGGGGGGAGTTTCTTTATATTAAGTTACATTTAGATACTTATTCCATCAGCAATTAAAGTGTTTAATACAAAAACTGTAGCACATTTGAATAGAGGCTTTATCTCCTGACTTGATTAAACACCAGGCAAAGTTCCTGAGATCATTGTTTCAATTTCCAAACTGCATTTCTACCTCTGTGTTATTGATGGAAACAGTGGAAAGCCTCTTATCTATCAGAGCTTGGTGGCTTGCCTTCAAGTTATGGATAAAGGTTATAGTGTTTGGTGACGAAGTAGGTCTCCTTAAACATCTGGCACAAGATAAATATATTAGCTCCTAGTCCAAGTGTGTAGCTCCTAGACCAGGGATCTGCAACCTACGGCTCCCGGGCCGGATCCGGCCCAGGTCGCTGGACTTACCGGCCCAGGCAGACCCCTGCCGTCGCTGCGCGTTTTCGTCTCCGTCTGGCCACGCGCATCATTTTGATCTTCAAAATGGCAGCCGTGACGCGTTTGTGCATGTGCAGGAGTACTGCGGATGCACAAACGAGTTGCGGCCGCCATTTTGAAAATCAGAATTGCAGCCATGACATGCATGGCAGCGGTGGCAGCATGCGTGGGGGGGTTGCGCGCAGCGGCGGGGGGTGCGCGCCGCCATTCCCCCCCCCCAGCCCAGTGGAAAGGAGAACTTCGCGGGACCAGCCCAGACCTTAAAAAGGTTGCCTACCCCTGTCCTAGACCAAAGAAAGCTGCATCTATTGGTCACTCCTCATCTCTTCTTTCCAGCCTGGGTTTGTATACTGTTTCCAAGTCCAACAAATAAAGGCTATTGGAGATAGCTTTCTGCAAAGTGCATTTGTGTTCTTATGTCTCTTGTTCCCCTGGTATGATACACATACATTATGATGGCCTTTTTCATATAGCCAATTATTTGCTGAGCCTTTCTCTAGGCAAGCATCACTGTTTTTTTCTCTAAGGCTAGGTGCAATGTATATTCCATAGAACTACTTCATGGTAGATTTGTTGGTGTTCCTTATGCAGAAAGAAGATGCCCATGTAGCAACTTGGAAGTACAATCTATGAAACATAATTTATTATACTGTAGTCTTTAATACTAGATTCAACAAGCCAAAATCTATCCATTATTGAGTACGATGAATGGAAGATCAGACCTTTCAAATGTAAAATTCTTGTTGGAAGATAAATGCCCGAATGTCTCTCTTGAAGTCACTAAATTTCTCTCTGAGGCAGCTAGGATTGGAACCCTCTATATATAAAGGGACAATGAGAGTGAAATCTAGCACTCCCCTTGACTCTTGTCCTATTGCAGAAAATTTTGATGACTTGTATCTCTTGATTTTATGTGTAAATTTTGGGTCTATGGACTGTAAAAAATGATGACTGACTGACATACTGGTTACTTAGTCAATCCAGCCCCCCCCCCCCCCCCTTTAGGCTGGGGAGAAGTGGAGATTAAAGTTTATAATGAATGAGTTCTAAACTCTTTTCTATTGCACAAAAATAATAAATCTAACATTTATAACAGTATGGGGTGTTTTCATTTTTAGGCTCTTTCTTGCTTCATTTACTTCAGGAATAAAATGGGATAAAGAACTATACATCTGAATAAGTAAAATCAGAGTGCTACAGATTTTATATAACCATTTATTTGTACATTACAGTGAAAAGCAGAACTGAAAAATTTAATTGTCCACCAGAAAGAAAGTATTACGGTACATTTCATATATTAATGCGTTCAAGGCAAAGACCGTTCACTAATATTAAGAACTAGTTTGAACAGCTTTTCCATAAAATGTCTATCATTGGCACTGCAAGTGCATGATTTAGGTGTGAGAACAAGTAGGGTTGAAAGGAGAGTGTGGACAAGAGAGAAAGGGAGGGGATTGGAGGGAAAAGAGGAGAGATGCAGTTACAGGGTACAAGGTCTGAACGACCCATGGCCTTAGGGTTGCCATAAGTTGGAAGCGACTTAAAGGCACACAACAGCAACAACAATGACAATATGGCACTCTTGCCATTACCTTTACAGCCTACTAGAGTTCCTAGAGTCTGATAAACTAGGGGGGGGGGTTTGCAGACTGCCAGAAATAGTGCAAATTGAGTCCACTTTTAGGGTTAGGGTTAGGGAATCATGGCAACTGTAGTTTATTGTGGCACCAGAGCTCTCTGACAGAGAAGGCTCAATGTCTCAGAAAAAAAAAATCCCATGATTCCCTAGCACTAACCCTAACCCTTAAAGTGGATTCAATTTGCACTATTTATGGCAGTCTGCAACCCCCCTAGGTTATATAAACTGCAATCAAGCATAAAAATCACTTCTTTTTGAGATAGGGTTTGTTGACAGTAGCCTTTGAGAGTAATGCAGAGGATCTAAGGCAATTCCTGCATATTACAAGCTGAGTCCTTAAATGCTAGTAGCCTAAGATGAAACCCTGTGAACACAGTGACCTTACATAGGTCATGACTCATTCCAGACACACTCCACTGCCACTAGTAAATTATACACCCGAAGGCAGGAAAATCAATATTATGATGCATTTTCAAGTACACATAATACGTAGATGTCAAGTCTTGTATCCCCGTTTCTGGCTATTGAAAACGCAATTGGCTAATTCCTTATATCCATAATAACAACCACCAACAATATTACGTAATATTAAAAACTTCCAGTAACCCACTGTTTAGTTATCCAGAGATTTGCTTCTGCGTTGCTAACATGAAATGACTCAATAATAATATAAATATTCATCTTTTCCCCCTGTAAAAACATGTGGGCTATTTATATTTACTGTCGTTTCTTGAGTATCTAAGCAGCAGTTTTCAAATAGCATTCCTAAGAGCAGTGGAACTGATGGAAAGCCCAACAGGAATTAATTGTCCATTTAAAAGACTGGCAGCAGATGATTTTACTCTGTGAAAGGTAAACCTGTTCATAATGTTCAATCTTTCCTTGCAAAATGCAAACATAACAGGGTGTTGGGCGTGATTTTGCCTGTATAAGACAAGCAAAATGCCTCTCAGTCCCCACCCTTTGATAACACAGTAAAAAAACCTATCTTGTGAAGAGTTGTGATTTGAGGCATGATTTACTCACAGTGGCCTCTTTTAACCATTCAGAAACTGTTGTGATGGGCCTGGAACATGCAGTTTTACTGGAATATATTGTGATCACACTTAACTGTGACAAGCAAATGGTTGGTGTATTTACTGAAGAAAGGAGACTGACAAAACTAACCTGGAGAGGGCAAAGCAAAATAGTACAGTGTATAAGGTGCCTTTAATACACACACACACACACACACACACACTCCTTAGGACTGAATGCTACAGTCTCTGTCACACTAAAATGAATGGAAAGTAACAGGTCAGTAGATGCAATAACAATAAAGGTACCATGTGTAGCATCACACCTAATTGTTAGATGCAGTATATTACGGTAGGTATTACTCTGACATTCTGTAGAATGGATAAAACTTGCAATATATGGGGTACCAACTGAGCATAGATGGAACAAGTTGCAAGAAATGTAGGGGGGATGCAGACCAGGGCGTTTGGAGCGCCCTGGTCCGGAGCGCCCCGGGGCTATGGCAGCCTCACCGCGGCGCCTCCCCGGCGACCCTGAAAGGAGCGCCAAAAAGGCACTCCTTTCATAAGTCGCAAAAAGAGCGCCCTAAAAGCGGCGGGCGCCCTTTTTGCGACTTATCCTCCACAGCGCGTCCGGACGCTGTGGAGGGAGGTCGCCCTGAACGCGTCCGGCGTGCGGTGGCCCGGAAGCGCTCAGGGCGACCTCAGGAAGAGGAAGGGCCGCCGCGCGTGCGGTGGCTCCTCCTCTTCCGGGCCTCCAAGACGACTGTTTTAGTCATCTGCTTAGGCCCGTAGTTACTGGTAACTGGTTTGCTTTTCTAGATAACAAAAGATGTAATGAATGTAATGAAGTTATATTTCAAAATCAGAAGAAGTAGCAGCAAAATTTGCTAGTGAAATGGGTCACGTTTTAATTACTTTAATAAATTACTTTTTAAGAACACATTTAGAGACATTTAACAGAAATTTCCCAGTTTTATAATAATAATAATAATAATAAAATTTATTTATAACCCGCCCAATGGTAATCCAATCAGGGGGGCTTACAATTTAAAACACACAGAATACAACATAAAATCCCCAAAACAATAAATACAATGCCATTTGTTTTATTAATCCTGAAATTCTGCCTCCTTCAGAAAAATAAAAGAATGTAATTGGGGCAGAACAAATAATGTAATGAAGTACTCTCCAAGCACAATGCAATAGGTAATGACAACAGGCCATTCTGCAACCAATGTTGAGAAAAACATAGTTTTAAGATATTTTAAAAAAGTAACTAACCGTCCTCTGGTAGCCAATCTATGACATCATCATCACAAATTACATAGGCAATGGGTGGAAATTTGTGTTATACTTGGGGGGGGGGGGGAGGAAAAGGGCCTATGAATCTATCAGCAGAACTGTAGGGTAATTTAAGTTTCCGGAGGGTTTATATTTAAAATATTAAATATAAAAAATGTCAAAGCCAAGCCTGTTAGGATCTAGCTTTAAAACAGCAGAGTAGCAGAAATGTGCCTTTGTCTAACTGTGCTTCCCTAAGAACAGACTGACTTCAAAAACAACAAAAGTAAGTTGAAGTTCAAACAAACGTTTACTAATGGCTTTAATCTATATTTACATATAGCTAGTGAATAGTTCAGTTAAAGAGAAATATTTATCTCACCATCTTTCCAAAGAAGTTCAGAGAGGAGGAAGATGGGGGACCCAACGGTTCAGTTGAAAATCTTGAGAGAAAGTGTCTGTTAATCCCAAAGGGGGAGTGACCTAAATCACATGGTTAGTTTGAGAGAAAGTGAGATGAGTTTGCATGCAGGAAAACCCTATCTAAGGAGGGCGAAAAGAATGCAAAAATCTTCCCACAAGAACAGAATGCATATATTCTGCCTGCTGTTCAGGCACTGTCCTGATACCTGCATCCAGTTTTGTAAACCAGAACCACTCAGGTTTGCTCGGCATAGATACTATAATGCACACTAGAATGATCCCAGCATGATTCAAGTGCAACCAGAAACTAAACCATGGTTTAGAATTACAAGAATGAACTGTACAAGTTTTAGGATCATATGATTTCTGTTTTGCACATGCAGAGATTGAAAGCTCTGTAACAATTCAGATCTAGTGACCTATGGCTTGCCAACCCTTAGCTGTGTGGATAAGACTAAATTAATCATAATTTCAAATTATGATCCAACAATGATCCTGACTTAAAATGAAACAGCAAATTATGGGTGGTCACTAATTGCAATTTCCAAGGGAATAGGGAAGGGCAAAAGGAAGGACAGACAAAGCATAGTTATGTATGAATAGTACCCTATCTCTTACTGTAGAATTAACTTATTTTTTTTCAAAAGTGTTGGCCTTCGCTTTTGTACTGCTGGACCATAAGAATTTCCAGCTTTCCAAAAGCGAAATAAATTAAACGAAGCATTCAAGCATTTTCCAGTTTCTGTGCTTTTTTCTTTTATTTTCTGCTATGGCAACCATTAGGTTAAAATGTTTCCAAGCATTTGCAGTGGCAGAAAGAATTTTTAGCACACAGCCTCCAGGGATATTGATGAGTGCCAAGAACATGGATTACATAGCACAATACACTGAGTAAGATGCCTTTTGGGTTCTTAATATTTAAAAGTGTACTATTGCTTTACAATACATAAGAGAGTGATGTTTTTTAAATTGAGAAACACCTGCTCTTCCTGAAGCTGCCTTCTGGCCTAGAAAGCCTATCAAGATACTCAAAGTGATACTAACTCACTGAACAAGTGACAACAGGAGGAAGAAGCCATATCCCTCAAAATCCGTATAGGAATTTGAACATGTATAATGTAAGAACAAAAGTTTGGGACATTTTGTTATAGAGTATATCATGGGCCCTTGGTATCTGCTGAGTTTTGTTTCCAGGACCCTCTGTGGAAAAAAAAAATCCGTGGATGCTCAAATCCCATATACAATGCCATAGTAAAATGGTGCCCCGTATAATAAAATGGCAAAATCAAGGTTTGCAGTTTGGAATTTATCCATTTTTAAAAATATTTTCAAACAGTGGATGCTTGAATCACTGGGTAAAAAAACCAAACAGTGGATATAGAGGGCTGATTGTATATTAATATGACAACAATACATTAATATAACAACATTATTATTTCTTCTTCATCTGTCCTCATAGACTGAGGAAGGGAATAATAACAGGCCTGCAAATACACATCCTCATTTAATAACACAATTCAGTTTGAAAAAACAAATGAGACACATGAATATTAAAACAACCCATATTTAAAATTACAGTCGCCTCTCCGTTTTTGCAGACTTCAAGTCCGTGACCCTCGCACGGGGACCAAATGGGACTTGAATATTTACAGTTTTCTGTTTTCACGGGGGAATCCGGAAATTAAATGAATTAAAAAAATTAAGGAGTTGTCTCCGCGAAAACAGAGGGGCAACTGTAATCATTTAAAATTAAAAAACCAACTGGATAGGCCTGCTGGAAGAGACTGGTCTTTAATGCTGTTTTAAATTCGGACAGCGTATTCAGCTGTCATATATCTTCTGGCAGGTCGTTCCATATTTTAGGGCCTGCTGAAGAAAAAGCCCTCTGGCTGACAATTGCCAACCTAGTCCTGGCTGACTGGAGTAAAGGGGACCTGAGTTTATGGGGCAGATTATATGGGAGGAGGCAACCCCATAGGGTAAATGGATCCTAACCATGTAGGACTGGTTGGAGTTACCACACTACACTAGGGAGGTTACCACACTACACTCTTATGGTGCTGCTAGTCCACTTTAACTGCTCTGTCTTCTGTTGCATTCTGGGATTTGAAGTTTAAAGAGGGGCATTTAGAATTCTCAGCCAGAGAGCTCTTAGGCCTCACTGAACTGCAATCCCCAGAATGCAACAGGAAGCAGACAGGGCAGTAATAGTGGACTATCACCGCTATAAGAGTACAGCGTGGTAACCTCCTTTGCCTGCAGCTTAAGGATGTTTCTGGATCCAATGCTCCAAGTGACAGCTCAGATAGATGCAATGGCCAGGAGTGCTTACTACTAGTTTCAGCTGTTGTGCCACCTGCATCCTTATCTAGAGTTGAAGGACCTAAAGAAGCTAGTGCACACACTGGTAACCCCAAGGCTGGACTTCTGCAATGCAATGCATGTGGGACTACCCCTGGTGGCACACCGGTTAAATGCCGATACTGCAGACATTCACAACTACAAGGTTGTGAGTTCAATCCCAGGCAGGGCTCCAAGGTCAGCTCAGCTTTGCATCCTTCAGTAGGTTGCTAAAATGAGTACCCAGCTTGTTAGGGGCAATTGGCTTACAGATTGCAAACCGCTTAGGGCAGGGGTAGGCAACCTTTCTCCTTTAAGGGCCAAGGGACTTCAGCTCCCAGAATCCCAGGAGCTACTGGCCAACATGGGACTATTGGCCAACATGGCTGAGGCTTCTGGGAGCTGAAGTCCCTCGGCCCTTAAAGGGGAAAGGTTGCCTACCCCTGGCTTAGGGAGTGCTTAAGTGCACTGATAGAAGGTAAAGGTAAAAGTAGTCCCTTGACATGAATCCCTAGTTCACTGATAAGTGCTATATGGTACTGCTCCATTACTAAACCAAATCTGGAAAATGCAATTAGTGCAAAACATGGCAGCCAGACTGGTTACTGGGACGTCCAGGAATGATCATATTACACCTCCAAAGCCAGGGTAGGACCCTTGAAAGCAAGCACCTCTTTCTTGCCTGGATCCAACTTCAGTTTGCAGCACATTACCTCTATCAGAGGAAGAATGGAAGGATATAGCCGTCTTAGTCTGTAGAATCGGTAGGTAGTCACAGATCTTGTAGCACCTTTTGAGACTTGCTGAAAGGAAGAAGTTGGCAGTAGGAGCTTAAACTTAAGTCTACTTCCTCAGAAATGCATATCTTCCTCAGAAATGCATATCTGAGGAAGTAGACTTAAGTCCAGGAAAGCTCCTGCTGCCAACTTCTTCCTTTCAGTGAGTCTCAAAAGGCACTACAAGATCTCTCTACAGCAGGGGTAGGCAACCTTTCCCCTTTAAGGGCCGAGGGACTTCTGCTCCCAGAAGCCTCAGCCATGTTGGCCAATAGCTCCTGGGATTCTGGGAGCTGAAGTCCCTCGGCCCTTAAAGGGGAAAGGTTGCCTACCCCTGCTCTACAGGCTCCTCAGAGGAGACACACTATCCTTAGCTGAGGCTGAAAACTCGGTGATAGAATTTAAAGATATAGCCATGTTAGGGCCTGAACAGGCTGCCAGAAATAATCTGGCATGAGACCACTTTAACTGCCCTGGTTCAATGCTAGGGAATCATAGGAACTGTAGTTTCTTCTGAGACATTGAGCCTTCCTTGTCAGAGAGCTCTGGTGCCACAATAAACTACAGTTCCCATGATTCCCTAGCATTGAGCCAGGACAGTTAAAGTGTCCTCAATTTGCACTATTTCTGGCAGTCTTCAGGGGGTTGCAGACTGCCAAAAATAGTGCAAATTGAGTCCACTTTTAGGGTTAGGGAATCATGGGAACTGTATTTTATTGTGGCACCAGAGCTCTCTGTCAGAGAAGGCTCAATGTCTCAGAAAAAAAACAATTGCCAAGGTTCCCTAGTACTAACCCTAACCCTAAAAGCGGACTCAATTTGCACTCTTCAGGCCCTTAGTCTGTATACTTAGTATTAATTGTAGCTAAATTCTGTAGCACCTTTAAGACTAACTGGGAAAAAAAATTAAGAGGTTGTCAGCATGAGCTTCCCTAGACTTCAGTCTATGAAAGCTCATGGTGACAACTTCATAATTTTTTCCAGTTAAACTTAAAGGTGCTGCTGCAGAACCTATCTACAATTAATATTAACTCTGCGGTAGATTAACCATAAATTGGAATCAACTTGAAGGCTGTTTTTATTTGGTGCGCTTTAACGACTTTTAGGGTGAAGTCTTTTAAAAAAAATACTGTTATGTTCCTTTGTGAGCCGCCTCGGGTCCCTTTCTGGGATAAAAGGCGGCACAAAACCTGAAATGAATAGAAAAATAAACAAGGCATACAACAACTACAACAACAAAATGTATGTTTAGAAACATGTGTCACAGACTGCCAGAAATAATGCAGCTTGAGTCCCCTTTAACTGCCCTGACTCAGTGCTAGGGAATTATGGGAACTGTAGTTTATTGTGGCACCAGAGCTCTCTGACAGAGAAGGCTCAATGTCCTAGAAAAATACTACAGTTCCCATGATTCCCTAGCACTGAGCCAGGGCAGTTAAAGCGGACTCAAGCTGCATTATTTCTGGCAGTCGGTACAGTCCCTTCAAAGGGCCTTCCTCTTTTTTTCCCCTCAGGCCAGGAGAAGGAATTCAGTAAGTATATCGCCTCCGCCTCCCCCACCGGCCGTCCTGACGGCGCATGCGCAGAGCCAGGGCGGCCATTCCATGCCTCCTTCCAGCGGGGGAGGAGAGAAGCCATCTTCGTCACCGCCGTTGTTCCGCCCTCAGTGCGCAGGCGCGCGGGTTGGCAGGCGGCAGGGCCCCTCCTCTGGCTGGTCACTGGTTAACAACGAGCCGGGCCCTGCTGCCTCCTCCTCCTCCTCCTCCTCCTCTCTCCCGGAACCGGCGGGGAGAGCAACAACACCGGACGGAGGGGGCCACCGACACGGAGAAGAAGACCAACAGCAGGAGCGGGAGCCGACATGAGGCAAGAGACCAGCCGGCCTTGGCGATAGAAGGTGGGCTAGATTGGAAGGCCCTTCCCTCCATCCTCCTTTCTCCCCTCCCTCCCTCTCTCCCTCTCTCTCCTCCATGGCTCTCCTGTGTCTTTTTGGGGGACTCCCCTAGGAAAAATGGGAGGACAGGAGCCAAGGAAAGGTTTAAAAAATAAATACTCATAGAAAGGAAAATTCATGCTTCTTGGTCCTGCTCAGAATGGAGGACATTTGGGGAAATGGGAGGACAGGGGGCAAGGAAAGGTTTTAAAAAGAAATACTCATAGAAAGAGGAATTCTTGCTGCTTCTTGGTCCCGCTCAGAATGGAGGACATTTGGGGAAATGGGAGGACAGGGGCCAAGAAAAGCTTTTTTTAAAAAAAAAGAAACACTTATAGAAATGTAAATCTATGATTCTTAGTCCTGTTCAGAAAGGAGGACATTGGGAGATTCCTTTTGGACCCAAGGCTGAAATGGAGGGCATTAAAGAAAAAAATAGAGGACATGACTCAAGAAAAGCTTTTTTTTTTTTTAAATCACCATTCATAAAAATGTAAATCCGTGCTTCTTAGCCGAAATCAAAATTAGGACATTTTATTATTCCTCCTGGACAAGAGATGGAAATGGAGGACATTTCCTTGGAAAAGGAGGACCTCTGGTCACCCTGCCCCATCCCCTCATCCCCACCCCCCACCCCGTCCGCCTGTCTCCTCCATCTTCTTCTTCACACCCTCCTTCCCCCCATCCCAAATAATTCACATTTGCTGTGGAAGCACTGTCATCTGATGTCTTCCTTTAAAATGTAATACTTATATTATATAGCACCCATTCTAGGTGTACTATCTTGAACAGTCCCCTCCAAGGAGGCAGAGAGGTGGGCAGATGCAGAAGGCATGTATGGGTGCAGGTGGTAGAGGATCTTGAACTGGGCACCAAACCAAGGTGACCAGATGTCCTCACTACCAAGGAGGACCAGGCACCAGCAAATGGAGGACATTCCAGAAAAATCGAGGACATTACTAAATAAAAAGCTAGAAACACTCAGCAATTCATGCTTCTCAGCCATGCTCGAAATGGAGGACATTTTGGAATTCATCCTGAACAGAGAGTTGAAATGGAGGACATGTCCTGGAAAAGGCGAACCTGTGTCTGTCCTTCCTTCCTCCCCCCCCCCTTCCTTCTCCTCCTCCATCCCCGTTCTCTTCCTCCTCCATGTATCTGAGTAAGTAGGTTCAGGTCTTATGAAAACTCAAGTCTAGAAAACTGAAGTCTGTTTTGTGCCTTCAAGTCATTTCCAACTTGTGGCACAAAACAGGTTTTCTTGGCAAGTTTTGTTCAGAGGGGGTTTGCCATTGCCATCCTCTGAGGCTGAGAGAGTGTGACCTGCCCAAGGTGGGCTTCCATGACCAAGCAGGGATTTGAACTCTTATCTCCAGAGTCCTAGTCCAGTGCTCAGACCACTACGCGACACTGGCTCTAAGATCAAGTGTATGAAAGCTCAGGTCTACATAAGCTCATGCTAGCAGCTTACTTCTTTCAGCCAGGGTGCATCTGTCCTTTAGAAATAGTGCAGTTTGGCACCACTTTAACTGCCCTGGCTCCGTCCTACAGAATCTTGGGTTTTGTAGGTTTTTTTAGGCACCAGCACTCTTTGGCAGAGAAGGCTAAACAGCATGTAAAACTACAAAACCCTGAATTCCATAGGATGGAGCTACAGCACTTAAAGTGGTGTCAAACTGCACTATTTCTACACTATAGGTGCACCCTTAGTTTCAAGGTGTGACAAGATCCTTTTGCCTACTGATCTTCCTTCTCCTCCTGTTTCTTTACTTCGCCTCCCCCCCCCCCGCCATATGACACCTGGGTCCTTTTGCCAGCACCTGTTATAGTACCTCACAATTCAGCTGCCTGCGTACCTTGCAAGTTTCCCAATCTTTCCCAATAGTCTCCTCTCCCTTGCATGGTAAGATTCACATGCAGCCCTGGAGCTTACTCTTCTTCTTTGAAGACTCTTGGATGATTCTTCTACCCCTCCACTCAACTTTCTTTCCTGGCATTTCTCCTGGCACCTATGATCCCATCATGCCCCCCTTGTCCAGAGTGCAGGGGTCTATCTTTCCTCCCAAGCCATCCCTTCTTCCATGCAGAGCGTTCCCAGCCCTCTTGACTTCCTTCCCTCCTGAGCCTCTTCCAGCCTTCCCTGGCCTGCCCTTGTTCTCTGGCTCTTTTCCCATGAATTACTTTCCCCTTTGCCCTGAAATGCCCTAGCGCTGCTTTTGTTTTACCACTCCGGTCTTTCCAACTACCTCTTCTTCCCTTTTTACTTCCCTTCCTCTTTTTATGAAACTAAAAACTCAAGTCAGTTTACTTTAATGGCCTTTTCTTTGGCTCAGAGATCTTATTTTGAAATTCCCCCCTCCTTCACTTTTTTGTCCACTCCATTGGGGTAGAATTCAGAGACCTGTGAAAGAAGCTGTAGCATGAGTAGACTTAAGTTTACTTCCTCAGATGCATGCGACTACGAAAGCTTATGCTACAACATCTTTCTCACTGTTAGGGCCTTTGCAGACTGCCAGAAATAGTGCAAATTGAGTCCACTTTAAGGGTTAGGGAGTCATGGGAATTGTTTTTTTTTTTTCTGAGACATTGAGCCTTCTCTGTCAGAGAGCTCTGGTGCCACAATAAACTACAGTTCCCATGATTCTCTAACCCTTAAAGTGGACTCAATTTGCACTATTTCTGGCAGTCTGCAAAGGCCCTTAGTCTCAAAAGTGCTGCAAGATCCCTTTGCATACTGCCCACCCCATAGTTCTTCCACTTTTCTTCTTTTGATATTACCTCTTATTTTCTTCTCCACATAGGGCAGAGGGATAGTAGCCCAGTCTTAGGACAGCCCCCCCTTCTTTCCTTATTAATTGTCCTGTTTGCCCCCAATTCTTTCCCCATTCAGCTTGCCTTTGGAGTTTCAGAAGGGTGCTCTACTGAAAACTGTTGGATTATCCAAGAGCACATCTAACGGTTAGCAGCATATGAGTACTGTGTGAGTCTTTGGTGAATTAATAGACAATAAATAGGTCTCAAATGTAGTCCCTCTTTAGTAAAAGAAAATGTATTACAGTATTTTCTGTTTTGCATGTATTACTTTGCATGCTGAGAATATGTTAAGGGAGAGGGGGAAAAACCAATTGCTTTTCAAAGTATCTTGATTTGAACTGTTGAGTTCTGCTTAAATGCCTTCACAAAGCCTTTTGGCTGTGTGCCTAGATGTTTCTTTCTGTGAAGATTTTGTTTTTCTAGCCACCTAAGAATAATTGGTGCCTTGCCCACAAAGAGATCTCTATGTGTTTTGTAGGGAGATTATTTTTTCCAACTGTCTTCATTCTAAGCATTCTTTCTATGTTAAAAACAAAAGCTGTTAAGTTCCATTGGCATTCCAAAGCTAATTTAGAACAGCAGTTATTTGTTTAGTTGAGCAAGCTTTTTCCTCAGCTGCAGAAACTGGTGTAGATTGTCTGTCCTTTGAATGAAAGCTAGCGGGATGTTCAGTTTTAACAGCAAGACTGGTAAATCATAGTGGATGTCAAAGTAAGCTGTCTTAAAATGTTTATCTCTTTAGAGAGTCCTATACAAAAGGGTGTTAGGACCTAAATACTCTAAAGGTACCAGATCCTGCCTGATCTTGGAAGTTAAGTAGGGTCAGCCGTGGTTAGTACTTTGATGGGAGTCCACCAACAATGGGAGGGGAAGGAACTGCCAAAATCACTTCTGAATATTCTTTGCCTAAGAAAACCCTATTAAATTCAGGGATTGACATTAGTCAACAGACAGCTTGAAGGAACATTACACACACACACACACAAAAGGGAGTAATATTTAGTTTCCTATAGCTGTTTGGGTTTAACAGACTGCTGATAATGTCACTGGTCTGCAGGATGTTATATTTTTAATTTGTTTCTGTGCTGATCCAGGAATACCTGAAAGTTTTAATATTACTGAATGTCTTCATGGTGCTTTTCAAACAGAAAAGCAGTCCCTACCTCTGCTTTTTGTAACTTTAAAATACTTGTGGATTAAAATGATTGTTACCAGCCCAGTGTTAAATTTTTAGCTCATGGTGCATTAAGATGACAAAGTGGACTAATTATTCATTTGGAGCAGGGGTAAGCAACCTTTTTGAGCCGGGGGCCAGGTTGCTGTCCCTCAGACAGTGGGGGGGGGGGGGGGGGGGGAGAAGCACCCAAAATAAATAAATAAATAAATAAATATTTTTGGGGGGAAAAATTCAAAAAATAAAAAAAAAATAAGCATGCACACTCTCTCAGCCCCAGAAAAGCCATGGCAAACCCCCTGTGGAGATTTTGCCAAGAAAACCCCAAGAACAAGTAATAACAACAATAATCAATATCATGGCGGCGGCGGCAGGACCAGCCTGGGGCCAGTCCAAAGGCCTTGGGCGGCTGCATCTGGTCCCCGGGTCTTAGGTTGCCTACCCCTGATTTGGAGGATAGTGATGTGGCAGAAGGTCACATTAAATATTAATAACTTACATGTCCCAGACCTATTTAGGAGATACAGGATATTCAACTCTCTAGCATTGAAAAGTTCTAAATGTTCAATAAATGCACTATTCATGGTTATTTGAGTTCTGAAAAATCAGTGTAGGGCAATAATATTCTGTAAGTGTTTTTGTGTTTCTTTTCTTATGTTGCTTGTCCAGAGTTTGTTTGTTTCAGTCTTTTAAAATGCTGGCTATGTTTTCCAGCTGAAGCTGTTGATTTGTTTGGATATACTGTATTGACACAAAAAACAATGGCTAGCCTGCTGTTTGGAGAGTAAGTGCCACTCTGCTCTAAACAAAAGAACTGAACTGATGTTTGTCAGGTGTTAATAGTCTGGAAATATCTTTAAGGGCTGCCAGTTGAGTCTTCTTGCATTTATGATCTATTCTCCTTTCTCATCTGTGAGAATACACATTGTACTCCATTTGGGATATCTGGCCTATAGCACTTTAGATATTCAGCACAAAGAGAGATCTGGAAATTAGTTTTGGGATACACTGGTGTATATGGATAGTGAAAATCTCAGGCTGTTCAGTGAAGATAAACAGCAGCCTTTTGTACCTACTTACAGCCACTTCACAACTATTTAAATAATCAGTGAGCAAGCAGGAAGACACAGTTAGCCGTAGCTTCCTGTCAAATTGGGGAGTGATGGTTCATCACTACCAAAAAGCCAGAATATGACATCATGGCTTAAAATCCACCTCCTTAACCAGACTCATTAGGGAGTAATTCACCATAGTTTCCATTTCAAAAACCTGTAGGCTTGCTTGTTTGTGCATGCCAGCAATGAAGAGATCATAGTAATGGCGGCAGGTGATTTCTTGGCTTATTAAGCCAGCAATCAGTCCTGAAGACTTGTTCATAGTTTCTCTTAGTCCTTGTGCATTTGTGCCATCCTTCTCTACCTTAACGTTCCCTGGAATTGATTTTTTAAGAAAATGAAGCTCCACATCAAGATTTGAAGGAACTGGGATGTGCAAGTGAAGTGGGGTGGTGATGCTCCTAATTACCTTGCAGCTCTTGATATTTTAAAATAACAACATTTATTTCTTACTCGCCTCTCCCCATGGATCGAGTTGGGGAATAAGTAACAAACACACAAATGCATTCCTTTGTGTGTTTCTGTACAACTGTGAGCACTTCGATCTTGACATTTCATGGCTGAATAAAAGTGTATGTATAGTAGAAAAAGTGCCCTGAATTACCTGCTCCTGGAGATATGTTGTCCATTCTTTGTTTATAGCAATATCCTTCGGCCTGTTGTGCTGCTGTTTGTCACATTCTGAATATGAAGTTATAGAAACAACTAAGTATGTTGCTTAAAGTACTAGACTGAATAATGTACTAGGTATATTTTTCTTATATTCTAAACACATTTAAAATATAGTAATTTCTAGCTAAATACAGCCTTTCAAACTTGATAATGGCATTAAGCATAGCTGGTAACTTCAACCATGTAATACATCTTAACAAACAACAACAAAAATCTAAAATTACTGCAGAAAAAATATTTTGGAAGTAACATTTGAGATGTGGTGCTGAAGAAGAGTGCTGAGGATCCCATGGACAGCCAAAAGGACAAACAAATGGGTCTTAGACCAAGATGACAAAACTTAGGGCCTTTGCAGACTGCCAGAAATAGTGCAAATTGAGTCCACTTTAAATTGAGGCACTGCCCTGGCTCAGTGCTAGGGAATTATGGGAACTGTAATTTATTGTGGCACCAGAGCTCTCTGACAGAGAAGGCTCAATGTCTTAGAAAAAAATACAATTCCCATGATTCCCTAGCACTGAGCCAGGGCAGTGCCTCAATTTAAAGTGGACTCAATTTGCACTATTTCTGGCAGTCTGCAAAGGCCCTTAGACTGTTGTACTTTGGACACATCATGAGAAGGCATGAATCATTAGAAAAAGACAATAATGTTAGGAATGGTAGAGGGAAATAGAAAGAGACAAAGGCCACATGCTAGATGGATGGACTTTATTAAAGAGATTACGAATATGAGTTTGCAGGAACTGGCCAGACCAGTAGAGGACGGGGCCCCTGGAGATGTCTCATCAATAGGGTTGCCATGGGTCGAGATTAACGCAAAGGCAGTTAACAACAACAACAACAAAAATTCACTATTAGTCTGAATCACACTGGCACTGAGTTCTTGATTTTCAAAATCTTCTTGGATGTATCATTGGGATGTGGAATCCTGGTCATAGGAAGTGACATGCAAAGTTTCCATAGTTACTGTTCCAATTGTAATATGCATCTATTGATACCATTCCCACTGTTTTCTTTTTTTTCTCCCCCACTCCAGATCTCTAGAATACTAACTACTTGCAACCATGGTGCAGAAATACCAGTCTCCCGTGAGGGTGTATAAGCACCCCTTTGAGTTAATTATGGCTGTAAGTATCTATTTTCAAATATATGTTGTATTGTATTGCCTATATTACTAAACTGCGTGGTTGGACAACTTAGTGAAGACTAGTATTAATATTCACTACTCCTAAGTGATTGGGATGGGGGCCATTCTTTTTCTGAAGGTAATGATGAAGATGTTGTCTAAGGTCATTTTTCCAGTTACCAGTAACTGTTCACTTCTGCTTAAGGACATTGTAACTGTTTTAACAATCTGTGAAGGCAGCTGGAATAATACTCTCTGTATCCTTTGCTTATCAGGATCAGCAAAGCAGATCATTTTTCAGTTTTAGCATTACATCAAAATGTGGTTAAGAAAACTAATTGTGTTTTGGCACAGTATTGGATTTACAAGCTTAATTATGGCTGCTCCTTGGCCTCCAGAATCAGTTGTACATAAAATATAGAGTGGTGTGTGGATTGGGGTGGGGAGAGACAGGCTTACACTTCTAGAATCACAGCTTTTTATCTTTTGAAAGATCATACCATGGTTGGATTCCTAACTATCACTGGCAGCACCATAGTTTGATATGAAGTCTGAATGGTGTGGAATGTCCTAGAAACTACAGTATTGTAACCATCTGTTTTGATGTAGTTTGAGCTAGTAAGTATGAGAAGGAAAGGAGAGAAAGATATGTTTCCTGCATATAAACTCTCCCTCTCAAGCAAAGCTGTAATACTGGCAGACTTGTAGGAGGCACAGCAAGTATGAAGGCGTTGACAATGGCCTTTTAAGCAAATGGTAAGGATGTGCTGTGCAAAAGAGTTTCTTCTAACTGTGGTGCCAAGATACATTTAAAATGGTAATAAAAAGTAATTGAGATTAAAATTGTTATACTTGTCACTGAGAGAGCCACCTACACATACACACGCACAATAGCAATTAAAGGGAATGTTAAGGGATGATAATAATGTGTGGTTTTAATGGGGTTTTCCTTCATTCAGTAATGATGACATTTCCATGGTTTACTGACACACACTTTATTTTAGACTATGGTGGTCTTCCAGATTTCTCTTCTAACAGTATTCCCAACACAGATGTTAACATTGATGAATATGTTTGAAAATAGGGATAGGTAAATTGGAATTTGTTTAAGTGGAAGAAAGAACCCTGTTCAGAAACAAGAGGTAAAGAAATGTTTTAATTATTCTTGCAGCAGCAAGAAACTGTGTGAATGAACATAGTGGAAGCCAGCTATAATAAAAAGCCTCCAGGTTGTTTATAAATACAATCTTTTTGACACTGTTTCTCAAGAAATTTCAATATTTAATGACAGGAATTGTGCTGAAGTTAAAAATGTTCTCTTGGTTTTGTGAATGAGGGTAGTTTGCGGGGGCATTTTATTTGGTTAAACTAAGTTATTTTCACTTGTTTTGAAAAAAAAGCATGTTGGCAGAAATAATGCCAGTTTTTCTGTCTGATGCTCAGAATTCTTAATTTAGCTTGAGGTGTTAAAGGATATTTTGAAGGCCTTAGTGTGGTTTTTGGAGAGTTGTTTGAACAAGAATCTAGTTCCCTGTGAATATTTCAATGAGTTTCCTTCCACAGGGTGTGATGGCAGTAGACCCCCTGGCTGGGAACTGTGTTTTATCAAAGAGTTTGTTGAGTACTTGCACATATGTTAATTCTCTCCTGTAGAACATTTTCAGACAAAAGGACCTAGTGGCAACAATTCTGTTGATCAGTTTAACCACGCTGACATTGGAGGAGGTGTAAACAGTGGCACAGCAGCTGAGCTAATGTGGCCATGGGTGCTGATGAACAGTGAATAGCTTCAAAAGCCATCTCCATCAGAAGCTGGCTTCCCTACTCCCAACCAATCCTGGAGCCAGCAGATCAGATTCTTCTGATGGAAACAGCTTTCACCATCACCCTGTGCTGTCACTCTGCTCAAAAAAGTGCTTATACCTGGGTAACAGACCCTTACAGTGGTGGTTCTGACTGAAATATTTCCTATCATAAGTACTCTGTTTTCTTGATCTTAATTTCACGGTTGATGAGTACTCCCCAGAAGTGCCTGAATACAGGCTTGTGTAGATTCACAAAATACCATCCACAGGGAAGACTACATGAAATCATATTACACTGGATCTAGACAATTGAGTTGCGCCATGTGGGAATGCAAATCTTTTATCTTACTTAAAATAACATTTAACAACAATATTACTGCAATTTTGTTGGAGCTAAGTAGGAGGTGGGATATGCTTGCCCTATCTTGTTTTGAAAACATGCATATTGTGTTTATTCTCATAGGTATTCCATTTCCAGAGTGCAGAACTATGAATGGATGTTGTAATAACTGTCTTGAACTACTCTCACATACACTGGATCAGTGCATATTCCAGTCTTGGCAAAGATCAGGTTTCTATGTACCATATATACCATGTGTACTAAAACACTTTAGTTAGAGAACCAAATGCAAGGGAACCGGCTTCAGAATTAAATTGCAAGTGCTAACCAGGGCATAGCAAAAGAGTGCTGATGGACTAACTGGAAACACTATATTAATTTGTCAATTTTTTTTACCTATGCATGAAAAATTGCCCAAAGCAATCCAACACAGTCACATTTGACTACAGAACAAAACACTTCTTAAAAATGGGGATTTTACAAAAATAGCAAAAAAAAAAAAAAGGAAGTTGAAAGAGAAAGACAAGAGGGTCGTGCTTGGGGCTTATTCCAAACCACAGTAACAGGAGCTCAGCTAGAATGTGTACAGAAGGTTAGAAATGATACCTTGAGTTGAAAAGGTCACCAACATGGCTATGGATAGCTTCAAGGAAGCTAACAGACAAAAGAAGGTTTCCTTCGGGAAAGTTGTTGCTCAAACAAGGAGAAAAAAATGTGAACCCACATCTGCACATAAGAAATATCACAGAAAACAAACAAAATATAAAAGGCTGGATTTGAGGAGTATGTTACTGATAACATTAAGACCATCATTAAAAAAAACAAAAAACAAGCATACAGGGGACTGATAAGGGAGATGGTTAGGCAGTTGGGTGACAAGGGAACAAAAGTAGTACTAAAGGAGAATAAGGAGATTAGAGAGAAGTCGAATACAGTAGTTTCAACTGTCTTCAGTGAAAAAGATGTAGGGCAGATACTCATGCCTGCAGTAATATTTCAGAAAGGGAGTCTGAAGAATTGAAGTAAATACTGTCAGTAAAAGATGACATTCTAGAGTCTAGATCAGGGGTAGGCAACCTTTCCCCTTTAAGGGCCGAGGGACTTCAGCTCCCAGAATCCCAGGAGCTATTGGCCAACATGGGACTATTGGCAAACATGGCTGAGGCTTCTGGGAGCTGAAGTCCCTCGGCCCTTAAAGGGGACCGGTTGCCTACTCCTGGTCTAGATCCTTACTGACAAAGTGAAAATGTAAAGTGTTGTGCACTAGGGGTGTGGACGTCAGTTCCCAGAAATCCTGAGCATGACCGGGGCATATAGTTATAACTGCCTGTACATCATCGTGGGGGTCTAAGACAGCAGTGGCTAAGTAGGAAAGGAATTGTGGGGTTGTGGTGGTAAAAGCTAAAAAAACAAAACCTTTGTGCAGCTAATGTGAAAGAGTCAAATCCCATGTTCATGTTGCTCAGGTAAGGCCTTTGGCCTAATCCAGGAGTTCTTAACTTGTCATCTGTGGACACTTTGAGTGTCTGTGGATGGACTTCAGGGGATCTGAAAGTCGGTAAACTTTAAAACTTTGGTTCCTTTTACTTTGAAAGTTATGTCTTAAATACATTTTTTCCTGGAGAGGGGAGTCTGTGATTTTCATGATATCTCAAGGAGGCTGTGACCCAAAAAAGGTTAAGAATCATTGATCTAATCAAACCAAATCCTATGTCCTTTAAATAGTGGTAACCTTTTTTATTTTTTAATTGGTGATTAGTCTGTTTCTGTGTCCATAATAAGATGCTGTATTCTCCTTTTTAGACTGCTACATGCAAACTTGATGCCTCTGCTGAATTCATACCATGTGTTTTCATCACCTAACATAGGAACAGTATGGAGAGAGAGTTCATTTCTACCCATTAATCTTTATTGTGGGAGCAGAAACCATGAGGAGATTGCAGAGCAGAAGTATCCTATGATTCTTGTAAACTTCAATTTCTTCCTCACTGGAAAATATTCCAGGCATGACAGGATGCAAATTGGGAGAACTTTTACTTGCTCTGTCTTTTTGTCCTAGTTTTAAGATAGCTGCTTATGGATCATTCTCAATTTGTAGGGTAAAGGGAGGGGGAGTACATTTGGCAATAAGGTTATATATAAGTGCAAGTTGGCTATTTGTCTCTGTTGTTTTTCCAGTGCCCGTGCCATGAAAATACGTGATTATGAACATCCTGAAGATAGCAAGCCTTATTTCTCCTGCATGTTTTATGTAAAATCTCAGAAAAGTTGATTATACAAAATCACTTCCTAGAATCTTTTAAAAAATGTGGCAAATTGCCCCCACTTCAGTTGAAATACTGTTCAGATGTAGCTGTCACAGGTTACAGTGGGATAAGTATTTAGGCAATTTAATTACATTTAATGTATGGAAATATATCTGGAATGCAGGGCATGACTTTGTACACAAATGTACATGAATGTTGCTATAAGATGACTAGATGATACTTAATTACAGAAGGGTTTTATAAGCAAATGGAAATTTGGATAGCAAGTGTTGGAAATGCACTAATCCTACATGTTACCTCTGGTGATAAAGCAAAGGAGAATTGCTTATCAATAAGGAATAAGGAAAAATAAAAGTGCTACCATACTTAGGCCTTGTTATATTTTCACTAATACAAAAAAAAAAAAAAAAAAAAAACGCTTATAGAGTTAAGAGTGAATCTTGTATATCACTGCTTTGTTCAAAGGTTTTGCGGAAAGGCTCAAATGCCAAAAAATATAGAGTGTGAAGCAAACGTATGTGAATACCTAATGACAGAGGGCACATGATGCATAAGAGTTTAAAAAGGGAGGCAAGCAATTGACAGCTTTGGGCAGAATTACAGTGTGACAATAATCAATAATACTTAATAATCAAGCACACAATTCAAGCGATCTAAAGTTCTGATTTGACAGATTAAACATGCAGTATAAATTATGATTATACACAATGGGTATTATATAAGGCAGCTATGTACTATATTATACAAGTGCTGAATATCATTTTATTTTATTTACATTTGTTAAATTTATGTATTTTTCAGTAGTCACTGGCGATGAAACTCAACCTGGTAACAGTTGCAGGCATGCAGATTCTCCTTCCTGCACTGTGGAAGAAAGTAACATTTGACTGGGAATGGAGGAAATTCCTTTGAATGTAGCATCTCCTCAAAATAGTGACATACTCTCCTCACTTTCCATGTTCATCCTGATAACCGATGGTGTGGGAAAGAGAACTTTGAACACATACTGATTGAGTTTTGTAAATAGTTTAAATGTCCTCAATAACCCAAAGTTCGCCATCAGGCAAAAACTTTTAATATGTAACTGCACCCAGGGAGGCTTCTTATTGGAGCGTTTGCTTTTTTGTTTTTAATAATTTTATATTTTTAACTTGTTACATTAATGTGAAATTTTAACTGTGTTTTTTACATTTTCCTTTGTATAAGTATCATTTGTGACCTGCCAGGTGTCATTTAGGAGGAAGGCAGAATAGAAAATAAATAAATTGTCAAGTATTTTCAAAATGTTGAATCAACTCCTCAAACAATATAACGTTAGAAATCACCAAATATAAAAATAACTGAGAGATCAAATTCATTTATTTATTTTCTTTCAGTTGGCTTACTCTTTTAAACTCAGCCCCAGAGGCTAGAGATTGAAAGCTGAACTTCTCAATAGTTGCAACTTGGGCCTCACTTTGCTGTAATGTAGCCCTTCTAAATTGTGTTTGTGCTGTAAAAGTTCGCAGCTGTTATCTGAAGATTGTGAATTTGATGGTGGCCAGCTGGTTTGTACAGTACACATCTTTATACATGATGAACTTGTAAAAAGTTCAGCTCTAGCTGTTTTAGGCATATTATACTTTAAAAATTGAAATAATTATGCGCCCAGTGACAATGTTTAGTATATTTTCACATATGTTGAACTAGACTGAGAACACAGTGTGTGTATTGCTGCATAACGTAGCACTGCAAAGTTCAAGTGTATGTCACATGACAATTTCAAATGGCAACAGAGATTTTAAATGCCTACTGATGTTTTATGCGTGGACAATGCAGCTAACTTAATTGATTTGTTCAAGCTTGCAAAGTATAAGCTAATGCTTTCTGAGCAGCAGATGCATTTCAAAAATCTGTATCTTGAAAATGTAAAGATATAGCTGAAGGGGTATCCTATAAAATATATTTATGATGTGACTAAATGTTAAGATACCTTGCTTAATAATATTAGATTCCCTAAAGTAAATCATAGAAGTATACAGTGGCATAATTCTGATTTTTAAAATTCTAAAGCAGCCTCATCCATGCCTTCAGGATTTTACACCAGATTTGGTCAGTGATTGATAAGTGAGTTTGCAGTAGGGATTGTATTTTGAAGAGGAATCTGAAAGAAGAGAACGCACCTTTGCGATATTCTCTTCTGTGAAGCAAAAATATCTTCAGAGAAATTGGGCCTAAGAAAGGGAAAACAGTGCATATAATTGCGATGAAACCATGTGTGGATTCCTAGGTTTAGGCTCCACATCAGTAAAAATACTGATTTCTATCTCTAATAGTATGAAGTGTGTCCTGAACAGCAGAAACCAGTGGAGTCGGATTGATGTTAACAATTCCTCCCTGCCCAGTTTAAAAAAAAAAAAAAAGCTCCTGAAAGGATATTGTATGGTGAGAGCAACAGCATTTTACAAAAGAGCAAGAGGTTTTACTTGGCTGCTATGTCAAGTAAAAACAAACAAACCTGCCTTCACTCCTTTTGAAGTCTGTTCCATTGATGCTGTATTGCTGATTGGTTACAATTACTTTGGCTTTTCTTAGAATGTTTTACATTACACTGACAGGATTCCTAGTTGGCATAGTATACTTATGCTTGCGGTGTACTCATGGTATGATCTGGAAAGGAGGGGAATTGTGTATGTTTAGACTGAGATGCAAAGAACCACGCAGCTTGTTGGCTGAATATTCCTATCAGCTGTTGCCATCTTAAAAGAGACTACTTCTCTTCTGAAAATGCAAACATTGCATGTGGTTTTATTTTTAAGACTGAGAGACTTCTGTTTGCAAGGCTTCTACAGTTGCAATGGTTATCAAACAACTGCAATGAAAAGTGAAATCTATGTAGAAATCAGCCATCTTTAAATACAGAATTCTTCTTTATTCAGTTCTCAAAACTTGCTGTGCTTCATTGGATATAAGGAGTTGGAAGAAGAGACAGGCAAGAGGAGCATTTCATGGAACTTTTTTTGGCAGTCTGTTCTCTTGATCTGTTGTGCAGGGTCATCTATGTAAATCCTGTTCATTTTCAAATGTTGAAGGTGGTGGCAATGAGAGGGTTTTCTGACTGCATGATACCTTGATTTTTTTCAGAGGCAAGAGCATTGTTTGAATTCCATGGCTGAATTCCCCCATTCTGTTGTTGTTGTGTGTCTTCAAGTCATTTCTGACTTAGGGAAAACCTAAAGCCATCCTATCGTGGGGTTTTCTTGGCTGAATTTGTCCAGAATTTGCCCTTGCCTCCCTCTGAGGTGAAGAGTGTGTAACTTGCCCAAGGTCATCCAGTGGATTTCCATGGCTGAGCTGGGATTTGAACCCTGGTCTCCCAGTATCTTAGTCAAGTACTCAAACCAGTACAAAACACTGGCTCTCAACGTCCCACTGCATTGCCAGTGTTCATTTTTTGTCCTAAACTTAAAGGTTTACAAAGGAAAAATGAAAGAGGGAGCTTCTGTGAGACCCTTTCAATTCTAGTGGAAGGGAATGGAAGGAATCAGTACGCTAATGAGAGTCATTGCCTAATAGTCATGGTGAGCTTGACCTGCCTTCTGGATTGTACTAATTTGATTGAGGGCTTGGAGTGAGTTAATGTTATGTAGACTCTTTCAGTCAAATCTGTATTTTTAGGCCATTCTGTAGGCTGAACTGATTTAGTCTCTTCAGTTGGGTACAGATGATGAATTTGCCAGTCATTAAACTATATAAACTTATCCGTGTAAATTACCTTCATCTACTAGTAACTGTCCATACCTCTATAAGGAAATACATCTTATGCTTCAAGAACATATAGCCTTAGGGTTTCCCAGATTATAATGTTCATGCAGAAAATTCACAGGAGTTAGGCTGTTGTATGAAATTAAGATGTCTACCTGTGAAATTTAAATTTCTGTTGGAGGGAAACTACTACTTTGAAACATTCAAACAGCTCTGGGGTTTTTTAAGAGGGAAGAAGTGATCCTCCCTCCAGCTGCCAAAATTTTAAACCCCTGGTTGAATTTGAATAACTTTTATTGTTGCTCAGGGATCTAGTTTTCTTAAAAGGCAATTTTTAATATAATGCAAGATTCTTTTAATTCCATATTTTTGCCTAAATTTGTGTCATGATAGATTGGCTTAATTTGGACAGAACTCAGATATCTTGGCATCATGTGTTATATTTTGGGTTAGTACATTCCATACTAAATGACCTTAAGCATGAGATGCCTTTGCTTCTACATTTATGTTAATTACAGTTTAGCATTGAACTGAATTGTATACTATGGTTTACCTTTAACTATGTTTTATTTGATTTATTTATATACCACATTTTCTAAGTCAGTTTGCTTCAATAAATCATAGTTAAAGCTAATTTATTTTAACATGGATATACAGTAATGAGAACTGAAAAGCAGTTAGTTGAAAACAGAGGCAAAACCTTCTTCTTTATGGCTATTTTTGAGAAAGCGGGGAGTGAGACCTGTTCATATAATGCTAAACCATAGTTTACAGTTGCTCCCAAGTGACTGTAGCCAATCGTTCTTCAGGTTTAACAAAGCTCTGAAACAAGTAAAATGTCTCTAGTGGTGTTTTGAAGTCAGTGGGAACTTAAGTGAAGTGACACATAATCCTTAGAAATGAGTACCATCCTGACTGTTTACTATGCAGAGTTGGTTACCTGTATTTAGCTGAGCTGCAGTTGAAAATTAACTCCCTGAGATATTGATCTGATTCTCTTTTCAGAGTGGGTCTCCACAGGAATGACTAAACTACAGTCCAACACCACCTGGAAGGCTGCATTTTATTTAACCCCACTGCAGTGTTTTATTTTCCTGTGGGTGCTTAAACACTAAGCATGAAAAGAGGATGGTCTTGGCCCACTTGAACAACTGCATTGTGCTTTACCTGGGACTGCCTTTGAAGAGTGTTTGGAAACTGCAGATGAATACTGTGTTGGCTGGGAACATATTATAGGGAACATATAGCTCCTGGTACAACAGCCACACTGGTACTGATCCGTTTCCACGTGTAATTCAACATGATTTTTACAATCTCTTTTTACAAATCTCATATTTAGATTGCCTTAATGCATTCTCTCATATAAGAATGCATAGGTTTCGAGATCTGAAGGAGTCGCCCCTCTCTCATCACCACCATCTTCATAAATATGTTTGGTGCAGATGTGGGAGAAGGCCTTCTCATGGCTTTTCCCAGATCATGGGACTCTCTTTCACAGGAGGTTAGGTTAGCTCCCTCCTTCACAGTTGTTTTTCTGTCAGAAAGCAAAGGTCCTTCTATTCAGGGTCTCCCAGGAACTGACTGCTTTTTAATTATTAGTATGGTGTTTTTATTTTTGGTATTTTAATAATTTAGTTTGTAATTTGTATCTTGAAATGCAGAATTATGATTTTAGAGGAACTGGTTAAAATATGTTGAAGTCTTTTTGCAACCCAACCCTAGGAAAAAATGGTGGCTATGAATCATATAAATATATGAATGGCTAAAATGAATCAGTTAAAAGAAGTGTAAAAGTTGTATTTTTAAATGGGAATGAGGAAGCATTTGACTCTGCTTCCTGGTAATTGTGTTGCCTCTGTTCAGCGACCAAAATGCACCACCTTGTATTCTCCTCTGTAATATCCAGATATTATGTCCCTATATGACATAGGGACTTTTATGCTGTGAATTTTCTTGCAAAGGTAAGGTAACTTTGTAATGCACAATTAAGATTTGTTGGTTATCTCCTTACATTAAATGGGAGAAAGAAGGGGGTGACACAAAGCTGATGGCGTCCTTTGTCTGCTGGTAACATTTTGTTCTAGCCTCAGTGAACTGTAATATTTAGTTTAATGTGCTGATATAGTATGGAAATGGATGAACATCATTTGAATCATGAAATGAATCTAACAAAAACATGAGAAGGGACCTGCAAAAACACTGAGAGTTGTAAAGTGTTTTGAAAGCTGAGTTTATTATTTCAGATTTACTTTCCTCTATGTAGTATGCTTAAATACAAGTTTATTCATAGTTGATTAACAACATATGCTGTCCTATCACATGAAGTGTATTGGGCAATTCTTATTAAATATGTATTTTGGTTATCTTCAGATAAGTGACTACCGTATTTTTCGCCATATAAGGCGCTCCGGCATATAAGACGCACCCAATTTTAAAGGAAGAAAATCCAGGAAAAAAGGATTCCTCCCTTTAGCCGCGGCCGGTTGTTCAATGGGCTGGTGCTGGGATCGGAGAACTTCTCCGATCCCAGCACCAGCCCATTGAACTGAGGTCGCGGGGGGAAGGAGGGCTCCTTCCCCCCGCGACCTCAGTCTTTGAATGGGCTGGTGCTGGGATCGAAGCGATCCCAGCGCCAGCCCATTGAAAGACTGAAGCCGCGGGGAGAAGGAGCCCTCCTTCCCCCGGCGACCTCAGTCTTTGAAAGGGCTGGTGCTGGGATCGAAGCGATCCCAGCGCCAGCCCATTGAAAGACTGAGGCCGCGGGGAGAAGGAGCCCTCCTTCCCCCGGTGACCTCAGTCTTTGAAAGGGCTGGTGCTGGGATCGAAGCGATCCCAGCGCCAGCCCATTGAAAGACTGAGGCCGCGGGGAGAAGGAGCCCTCCTTCCCCCGGCGACCTCAGTCTTTGAAAGGGCTGGTGCTGGGATCGAAGCGATCCCAGCGCCAGCCCATTGAAAGACTGAGGCCGCGGGGAGAAGGAGCCCTCCTTCCCCCCGCGGCCTCAGTCTTTGAATGGGCTGGCGCTGGGATCGCTTCGATCCCAGCACCAGCCGATTCAAAGACTGAGGTCGCGGGGGGAAGGAGCCCTCCTTCTCCCCGCGGCCTCGGCCCTTCGCCTTATAAGGCGCACTGACTTCCCCACGCACGTTTTGGGGAAGAAAAAGTGCGTGTTATAGGGCGAAAAATACGATATATAAAAACAAATCCCTAAGAGCACTTAGTAAAATGCAGGGATTTATTTTCCTTTTGCTAACTGCTGAAGAAATCAAGGGGGATGTACTTTATGTACTCAATTAATTACGAAGAGACTGAGATTGGTGTATACGGATTAAGGCAGCCTTCCCCCTCCCAAGTCCTTTCAGATGTTTTGCTCATCTCTATGAGCACCAGCTCAGCATGGTCAGTGGTCAGGGAAGATGGGAGTTGTAGTTCACAACATCTGGAGAAACCAGGCAGAGAGGCTTTATGATGGGCTTCCGGCCTTGTTGCAAAAGTTTCTACAAAGGAAAGTGTGGACAAAATACTTGCTTAAAAGTGTGAACAGTAGATAGCACCAATTGAGATCAATGTGTTAGGATGCCTAGCTCTAGAAAACAATCCCCATCCTGACTTAATTATCAGAAAAGGAGAAAACTGAGATCTAATCTGCAGTGCATAAAAAATGCAATTTGACACCACTTTAACTGCCATGGCTCTGTGCTAAGGAATTCTGGGATTTGTAGTTTGATGGGGCACCAGAGCTCTCTGTTAGGGAAGGCTAATTGACAAAACCCTGACAAAACCACAAATCCTAGAATTCTATAGGACGAAGCCATGACATTTAAAGCAGTGTGAAACTGCATTAATTCTGCAGTGTGGCAGTTGTGAATCAGAAACTGAATATTTCAATTGCTTTGGTTGATTTCTAACAGATGAGGTATGTACAAAAAAACCCCTACTACATCTTTCATGTTGCCTTATGTAAGGGCCTTTCTAAATATGCCTTGCTATTTTAATGCAGCAGCAGATAAATATAAGAGGGGCATTTTCATGATCTTGCTTCAATAATACGTGAGTATACATGTACCCTGCATGATTACAAAGGGGTACATACACTGTATTTCTAGTCTCCTGCTACCTCCAAGTTTCTGGGAACAACTGTCATGAAATTTAGGCATTTCTGGGTTACAGTAGGAGAGTAAGCAATGAATTTCCTGATGGAATTGCTTACTGTTCCAAAATGTATTGTGTTTATGTGCTTGATGGGAAATGTGAATGACATCAACCTTGGGTTTCGTTCAAGAACCTGAGTTAGCCTTCCTGTCACAGTCCCAAGGATGCTTTTTGAACCTCTGTTTTAAAAACAAATTGCTTTATTTTGAAACTTCCTCTCACTATGTTGTTGTGTGCCTGAATTTAGATTGCCAACTATTATGAACTATTTCTGTGCTTATGTGCTAGTATTTCATGTTTTGTAAATTACTGATATAGCTATTGTAATGAAGAATGTGACTTTTAACAATTTGTTTAAAAATACCTCTTTATTCATGTTTCCTGGTTCTTTGGTCAGGCTCCCAAAGGTAGCAGGTACAAGGGAGTGTGGAAAGAAATATCAGTGAATCTTTTTAAAAACAGGCCAGAGTGAGTCAGAGAGCGGAGGCTAACACAGAATCTCAGCAGTTAAAACTTGCCTTGGACATCAAAGCACTCTGTGAATAGATTTTCTTTTGGCATTGTTTGGTTTTAGTGTGTTCTTTTAAAATAATTTATATCTTGCCCTTCTGACAGGCTTATTTTCTGAAAGTAGAATATTGATAATATACCTTCCATTTCTTAGTCCTGTTGAACTTACATATTCTTCCAGGGGCTACTGCAGTTTTCCATAGGATGACTACTGTAGCTCATGATATTCTAACATCAGTGATAAGGAAATAGCACCATATGAACTCTTGTTTGTATGTAAGGCCATACTTACATTACATGAGAGCCAGCATGGGGACTCTGGAGACTAGGGTTCAAATCCTTGCCAGTCATGGAAACCCACTAGGTGACCTTGGGCAAGTCACACTCTCTCAGCCTCTGAAGAAACTTGCCAAGAAAACCATTAGGGTTTTCATAAGTTGGAAATGACTTGAAGGCACACAACAACAACAGCAACAACGATGCCATACAGCTGTTGTTACTTATAACCATTCACCAATGTGGTAGCTACCAGATGTTTTGGACTGCAGTTCTCAGTAATTACAACTAATATTGAGGGATGCAATTCAGAGTATCTGGCTGAAGGGCACCAGGATGGGGAGGCTATTCATGCCAACTCCTCTGTTAGTTCAGTGCTCCTCAAACTTTTTCAGACTACCACCCCCTTTCCTTTTGGGGGACAACCTTGAGAACCCCCTCTCCATGCATATGTCTTGATACTAAGTCTACTCTTCTACTGCAAATGCAAAACGATCAATCTTGGTGCCTGTTCTTTTTTGTACCTGGTCCCCTTGGGAGCAGTGACTGAGTAGCCTCTCACACATGTCAGTCTTCTGGCAAAGGCCGGCATAGATGAAAGGCTTCTCAGTAGCTGCTCAGCCAGCTGCTCCCAAGGTGCCCAGGTAATCCTTTGTTGGAGCAGAGAGAGGCACAGCTGTTGTGTGTGTGTAGGGGCCACATTCTGGACCTGAGACTGGTGTGGATGGGGAAAGGGATATATTTTAACTATAGGAGCCACTCCAAGGTGAAGGACTTTATCCAAGGATCAACCCTGGATACTCCTCTCTCTCCTTCCCAAGAAATGTGCCATCCCCACACAGCTTCAAGTGCCTTCCTCCCATATAAACACTGTTTCTTCTGCTACCTTTTTTCTTGGCTTGTCTGATGAAAGAAAACAGAAACAGCAGCACTCCAACCTGCCAGCCAAGTCACAACAAAGCTCACAAAGCTTAACAGGGTCCCAAATTTGAAAGCTTGCTTTTGCCATCACTTCTCCCCACCACAGTGTGGTCCAACTCCTTCCTCCAGTCAGTCAGTCTGTCCCAAAAATGATGCCACTCTGAGGCACAGAAGCGCTGCCCTATGCCCAAGCCTTGTAAGAATTGCCCAACCACCACTGCTAGCAAAAGACACGGCTAAGGGAGTGAGTTTGCATAGGCAGGTGAAGAGTGGGAGACACCACCACACAAAGCCATCAGGGTGGCTGAGCAATGGTTTTAAGGGACCCTGAAAAGTAGTTTCTTGCAACTCTCATCCCCACCGTGGTCCTAAGGATGCTGGTTCCCCTTGTCTTTCTTGTACACCACTTCTTCAACTGAAGTGCTCCCATCACCACCCCCATTTCCCTCACTGCCCCCTTTCCCCTTCACAGACCCTCCCTGGATCTTTCCAGCACCACCAGGTTGGGCGTACAGCCCATTTCAAGAATCACTGTGTTAGTTACTCTGGGGAGGATCCTCATGAATCCACTGGGGAATCATAAAATCATAGAGTTGGAAGAGACCACAAGGGCCATCCAGTCTAACTCCCTGCCATGCAGGAACTCTCAATCAAAGCATCCCTGACAAAGCCACATTTTCTGGGTGTCAGTTGGTGGTTTTATGACAGAGGGGTAACAGCACTTCTCTTGGATTGTCTGTGCTGCCAAGGAAGTGAAAACAACCAGTGCTTAGTGTCCCATGTGTAGTATTTGATAGTGTTTGTATGGGACTCAGTTGCCTTGTGGCTTCCTGGTAGGTATCTGCCTCTCGTACAAGAGAAACAGCTCACTTTCCTATCCTGTAGCATTTCTCGGGAGCCACAGTGTCAGCATAAGGGAACAGAAGTCTGTTAAGATAGCCTCCTTTCCCCAGGATCTTTTAAGCTTCCTAAATATAGGATCATTTTTTCTTAGGAGGATACTTGAAATTCTGCTCCCATGCTGGACCTTATCACATCTTTGCTATTGGCAGACTGTTAAGAGTGCTGTGATGGTATATGATGGATGCACTTGCTGTTCCAGTTTAGCAGTAGCTCCTAGCTATGAAGAAATATGTAACTTAAGAGTAAAAGGTTACAGCTGTCAAGGTGGTGGTGAGGGCAATCCAGCGGTGTCTGAAAACAAATACAACCCTTGTGAAAGTTGAATGCCTTTGAAAGTATTTTGCTAAGCGTTACGCAATATTTTCTTCAGGCTCCGTTGTCAGGATTTAACCAGTCTAGACAACACTGTAGCAGCTGCTTCCTAGTTTAGAACTCGTGACAGTAATTTACAGGTTAGATCTCTTTACTGAGCTTTTAAACTACCAGGGATTTTTTTTTACCTGAAGTATATTTTCGTGGATAAAAAAAATTACAGAATGAGCATGGTGGCAGCATCATTGTACATGGACCTGTACTTAGGACATATTCAGGTTCATCGTGAGTGTAAAGCAGGGGTAGGCAACCTTTCCCCTTTAAGGGCCGAGGGACTTCAGCTCCCAGAAGCCTCAGCCATGTTGGCCAATAGTCCCATGTTGGCCAATAGCTCCTGGGATTCTGGGAGCTGAAGTCCCTCGGCCCTTAAAGGGGAAAGGTTGCCTACCCCTGGTGTAAAGCTTCCGGACTGCCAATTCATTTCTGTCTGTATAGTGTTGAGTTACTGCCAAAAGGCATTTACTACTCTGGAAAGCCCTGCTATGACCATTGACCCACTCAGTCTGTAGGAAAAAAAAATCATATTGTGTATGGGCTTGGATTGCATACTCAGACGTGAATCCATATCCTTCTATTCTGTGCAATCCATCCATACTTGGGCATGAATCATACAGAATAATGTAGTCTTTATTACTTGGAGCTAGTTTTTTTTGGCTGATCCAAGCACCGTCTGTTGAAAAGTCCTCTCTTTTGAATGTGTAGGTGCTAATCATGTTTTCCAATCTGTATCTAACCCTCCGCAAAAAGCAGAAGAATTGTGTAAGAGGTTCACCATTAGATATCAAATCTAAAAGTATTCTATAATCTGTACTTCTGTATGAGGGATGGAGATGTGTATAGAGTTGACATGCATTATAATAAAACATAAAAATTTGCTACAGATAGTCTATAATGCTTATAGACTGTTCAATAACTTAAATAAAAGAAGAGCAGAGTCCATCTTATTTCCAAGACGCTAGCTGTTTTATAAAAGCTTTAGAACATCTAGCTGTACAGTAAAGTTAATATCTTATTATAAAGGATTGTAACTCATACATATCCATTCTTCAGGAGCAAACATGACACACTATAGAATTTGGCAGAATTTAACTATCAATTGATGTGCGTCCTGTCATAGACAGACAGCATTTAATGATTTATTCATTGATTCACATAAGGCAAGGAAATAAAACATAAGTAGAGCATTTAACTAATTGGAATATGCAGTGGATTTGCCATAACACATTAAGGCTGTAGACACATTTTATGTCAGATTTTAGCGATGTAAGCGTAACTGCTGTCTCATTATTAGAAAGTTGGTATTGTGTGTTTGTTTTTTTTAAATTAGTCCATAAAATGCACCCATTGAGACCTGAGTCTGTATAAGTTGAAATCAGCATATTAATAGTTAAAGTACTCTTTCAAGCAAAATGTATTTCAGGTCTTTTGGTTGCTAAGCAACTTCTGCATTTTCATGGCTTGAGCTGAGATCTTAAGCTCTCATGTGTATGGAGGTAGGATGGGGGGCAAGGAAGAAATATTTGAAGCTGTTGTTTAAGCTCAGCAGGTGATGGATTCTGTCATATTCTTGCATACCCAGAATTGCTCTTGGAAAATGGAATGCTATAATTGGAGGCGACGCACAGCTTTTGTGAGAAAAATCCAGGTGATGAATGAACCATGCAAAGTAATATTGAAAATATTTCTCCCTTTGGTCTTCACTAAAGCATTACAAGTTATGTTCAGATCAGCATAACTAACTACACTTGACCTTGTATCTGCTGCATTTTTAACCATTACACTTTTGTGGCCACGGGATAGAGCAGAGTTAATAATAATAATAATAATAATAATAATGTAGATTGGATTAGCATTATTTCAGAGGAAAGAACTGGCAAAACCACTTCTGAGTATTCCTTGCTTAAGAAAACCCTATGAAATTTCATGAGGTCACCATAAGTCGTTATACAACTTGAAGGCAAATATACGCACACACGAGGCCTACATCTAGTCCATTGCGCTGAACACGTTGCTGCTTCTTGGAATTTTTTAAGATAGATTTTGGCACAAATGTTATAATTTCAGGTAGATGTGCATGTATTTTTAAATTATATCCATGCAATTCGGAATTTAACTGATAACTAACATGCTTTGATTGTTGCTAAAACACTTAAAGGTTGGTAAGATAAACATCCATCATTTATCATACAATGGTGAGAAGATCCTACCGCTTTAGCTACACATAAACATGTAATTTATAGAAATCAACTCTGAGGAAAGTTACTTTTACATATATGTTTAGTCTAAATTAATGTATATGCATAGCCCATGTACACATTCTATGTACTTCACAGCCTTTTTCTTTCTTTCCCTCACCCCCTTCTTTGTTATTGTGCACCTTCAAGTCATTTCCAATTTATGGTGTCCTAAAGCAAACCTATCTTGGAGTTTTCTTGGCAGAATTTGTTCATAGAGGATTTGCCTTGCCTTCCTCTGAGGTTGAGAGAGTGTCCCAGTGGGTTTCTATGACCAATATTTATTTTATTTTATTTTTTCAAAAGTGATTTACTTCATAAAAGACAATCTCCTACACAGAAAGCACAGTGTTTTCTCTGAAAAAATGTCAAGGATTTGCACTGAAAGTGCCAGTTCTGGACAAGAAGATTAATTTTCCCACAGAAAACATAGTTTTTTGCTCAGGAGACTTTTTTTGTTAAAACAACAAAACAAAAACAAGTTTCCTGTCCAGAAAATGGTGCTTTCTGAGCAAAACAATAATGTCAGAGTGTTTTGTGCAAAGTACTCATTTGAAAAACCATTTTTGGTTTTTGAAAAATGCATTATTGTTTTTTCTCTCACAACAGGAAAAATGCTTGAAATTATTCTTGTCTGTAAGAACAAAATTCATGCAAAATTCAGTCCTGCATACATTATGGCATCCCTATTTGTAAGTCTTCTGCAAAAGTGCCCATAAGTTGAGTTATATTTATGAATTAATAAAGCTAAAATTTTTATTATTTTTTAGATAGACATACACACGTATATGTACAGTATATGTGGCTGTGCATTATTCTTACAGTGGTTATAATATTATTTGGTTCACCAACACCTAGTATTGACCCCAATTGTGATTTAGTGTTCTGAGTTTTTGCCATTAATATCTCAATTGGTTGGTTCAGGTTACATAATAAGTATGATGATGCGTTTATGTATCTTGTATATTCAAGAGTTCAAAGCTAGGGTTGGTTTTTTAAAGGGAGATTATATTGACTTTAAATAAAAATTATATCCTCATTAGTTCTGCTTTTAAGCTGTATTTGAGGCACTCAAAGAAAAATGTGTGATTGCTATAATCCCAGAAGCTAGGTTTTAGAGGCTGGAAGAACTCAGGAGAGGCACCAATTAAATGAACTTAGTAAGCTTCCTTAAGAAGCAGATTGATAGCAATATTAGCAATGGTTTCACACAGTATGCAGAACTAATAATGCAAAGTACATTATGTAAGTAGGTTCCAGTGTGGAGTAATTGCTATTATAATCTTGTCCAGGAACAGAAGTTGTGTTTCAAAACGTGAAACTTGGTTGTCTCAGCTCTTCTTAGTATCTTGAATGGGGGGGGGGGACACACTGTCTTGTAATATGCATATAGCATGACCATCTTGGTATTGTTAGTGAGGGGAAAGCCAACTCTTAGCGCAGTCTGGGGACAAATCACCCAGATGCAGTCAAAACAATAATGTAGCAGAGTTCAAAAACAAAAACACCCAGCTATTGGTATTGGCAATGCACTGACCACTTTTCACACACACAAGAAGACAACTCACAGCCAGTTGATCCATTCAGCATTCTGAAGCCTTTTATCTTCAGTTGCATTGTGTACAATATGATACAATATTTACACCTCTCAGTCAACTTCCAATCAACTACACCAATGTCTTCTCCAACCAACTGCACCAGCTCCAAACTAATCCACAACTACCGACACTCTTGGTCCACTTGTATAGTGTGTTGGCTCTGAGTCATCACTCAGTGCCACATAGCATGATGCAACCTTACAGCAACTTTGCATCATGCCATGTGCTCCTGACTCAGCAGTTTGTGGCTGTCCCATAGAATATGGGTCACTTGTCAATCAAAATATTGTCTCTTTAAAGGTACATTACTCTAACAGGTATTTGGTGTGCTGCAATAAGAACACAGGATTTTATCCTTAGATTTTTATCTGAGAATGAAATACTGATGTCTCCCTTATCTTCTTCAACTGTGTTGTGATGGGTCGATCATAAAGCTACATTTAGAAAATTTTATATTGCATGTTAGAATAAAATTACTTAGGCAACACAGGCTGCTTCCATGGTGACTGACATCTTCTAGCGCTAGCAGTCAGAGCTTTGTGCAGTTATTCCATTTCTCTAATAGTCATAGGAATAAAAAAGACAGAAGTAACGTAAGTTAAACTCAGAAGGGTTACACGTAGGGGATTTTTTTCAACTAGACCACCCATAAAAACCTGTGTTTGTGGCAAAGTGATCTGCAGTAAAAGAGCCCCCATCCAGAAGTGCACACAGTCTTAGGAAATCCTTTATAGACTTAAAGATATAATTGCTGTACAAGTGGTTCAGACTTGTGGAATTGAGTACCACATGTACGTACTCTTGACCTCCATATTCCATTAGGAAAAGGAAAGCTAAAAGTTGAACTGTAGTCAAACCACAACAATATTCAGTGAACCAATTGATTCTAAATATTGGCAGCCCCAATAAATTCACTAATTTATTTATAGCTGCCCTGAGATCTCCTGGTGTAGGGTGGGGTATAAATATTTTAATAAATTAATAAATAATAATTAATTAAATCCTGCCTATGCAACCACTGAATAGTCTGTACCAGTGATGGCGAACCTTTTAGAGACCGAGTGTCCAAACTCAGTGGCATTCCCACACCAGGTGACATTGGGTGCTGGGGACAGGACTTCAGGGGGCAGGACTTCCAGGGGTGGGACATTCGCCTTTCGGGGGTGAGACATCCTGGTGGAAAACCCAAGGTACACTTTCTCAGCCTCAGGCTAGCAATAGCAAACCCCTCCTCTGATGAAACTTGCCAAGAAAACTTTGGGGGGGGGGGCGGGACTTCCAGGGGGAAAACACACAAGAAAAAATGGAGGACCTGACCAAATAAAAGTTCAAAAAGTCAAAAACCAAAACCACTTATATAAGTATTAAATCCATCCTTCCCAGACCTGCTCAAAATGGAGGACCTTTTGGACATTTATCTTTCTCTGTCAGGGATCTCTGGTGCCACAACAAATGACAAATCCCAGAATCCCATAGCATGGAGCCATGGCAGTTAAAGTGGTGTCACACTGAATTATTTCTGCAGTGCAATGGTTTGAAGCTGGACTAGGATCCTAGGAGACCAAGTTTAAATCCCAGCTCTGCCATGGAAAATCACTGGGTAACCTTGGGCAAGTCACACACTCTCAGTCTCAGGGGAAGCCAAAGGCAAAAAATCTTGGCAAGAAAACCCCACAATAGGTTCACCTTAAGGTTGCCGTAAGTTGGAAACAACTTGGAGACACACAACAACAAGCATTTAAAAAGGACAGAAGGCACACAACAACAACCTCAAATATGTATTAGGAGCCAGTGTGGTGCAGTGGGTTGAGCATGTGACTCTGGACAACAGGGATCGAATCCCAGCTCTGCCATGGAAACCCACTGTATAACCTTGGGCAAGTGACACTCTCTCAAACCCCTTCTGATGAAACTTGTCAAGAAAATCTCGTGATAAGGTCCCCTTAAGGTCTCCATAAGTAAGAAATGACTTGAAGGCTGCCATGAAACAACCAAATACACAAACATGCTGTGCTCAAGGGGAGATTTTTATTTCAGGTCTGGGCTTCTCTGCTGGCCTTCCTTGACAGTCCCCTGGTGTTGCTCCTCCCCTCACAATTGTACAACGTTTCTTTCCAGGAGGGGTGAGGAGGCCAAAGTGGGGTGTGTATGTGAATATAAGTGTGTGTGGGGTTTTTTGATGATGGTGATGGTGAAGATTCTGTGTGGAGAGGTTGTATGTGTGTGTTTTTGTCCCAGGGAAATGAGCCCAACAAATAAATACACTTGTGGCTCCCCATTCGCGGACTTGCTGTCCATAGTTTTGATCCTTTGTAGACGGCAAGCCAGGAGGGTCAAAATGGTGTGCATGCCCCAGGTGCATACACAGCTCCACACACAGGAGCGCGTGGCCACTATAATCATGGGGACTTAAATATTTGGTTTTTTTCTGATTTGCAGGGTGTGTGTGTTCCGGAATGGATGCCCCGTGAATCAGGAGGGACAAGTGTATATGCATTAAACCTAAGTGGGTGATATGAGTACTAGACTACAACCCAGGAGACCAAACAGCCAATCCCCGCTCTGCCATGGAAACCCACTAGGCAACCTTGGGCAAGTGATACTCTAATGAAACTTGCTAAGAAAACCCCGTGATAAGTTCTTTTTAGGATCGCCATAAGAAACAACTTGAAGGCACACACACCTTGAAGGAGAGACGGTTCTCTCAGGCAATGGGGAAAGGGGAGAGAGGGCCTGGGGCGGCTAGTCACCAGACTCTTGTCTTCCTTTCCTCCTCCTTCGAGGGTGCATCATCTGGCTGGAACCAGACAAGTGGCAGCACTATAGGCCTCCAGCACCTTAGGCATCCTTCCAGCCCGAGCCAGCACATCCCCTTGGTGGAAGCAGATCTCCGCTGCCAGGGCAAACTGGCCACCACAGAAAGCCTCCTCCACTCTTGAATCTCTGGGAAGGGAAGTCCTGGTGGCTGCGATGGGCCTGGTGAGCCAAGCACCCATGCCCACTGCCATCCCACCGCACATGTGGGGCCAAAAAGAGACTGCCCAGATGCTTTCCAAAGTGGCGGTATGGGACACCCTTGCATGCCCTCAGAGAGGCCATGGCGTGCCAAATCTAGCACTCGTGTCATGCGTTCGCCAACACGGGTCTATTCCCACTAATTTAAAAATGGGCTTATTTAGTATGGAATACCAAATGATGGCTTTGAAAGAATCTTGGTGATAACAAATTCCTTAACCTCTTCCCTCTTTGATACTGCTTTATAGCAAACCATAATTTGCCAGTTCATCCAGATCCAGAATGCCAAATGATGGCCCATGATCGTCCTGCAAACAAGGACTGGAAGCTATCGGCAGCTTCCAGGAAAAGGCAAAGAGTAATTTGCTGTAAACCACCATAGAAGGGAATTACAGCATGGTGGGGAGGATGTTGTTCAAAGGCTCACTTTCATAGCATCTGTCAGTAGTTTGGCATTATAGCCAAAGGATTGTTAAATTCCTGAAGTTGGTAAACTCTGTTATCTTGACTAAATTTGGGTCTTGGAGAACAATGCTAATTTTTAATATGAGAAAGTATAAATGCTTCAGAGGAAGGGGTGTGGTTTGGTGTACATTATTCCAGTAAGCAAGCTATATGGTTTTCTGTGGGTGGAGATCTGTTGGTAGATATTTTCTTTTTGGAGTGTTATGGGTTGAGTGTACACGCTTGCTTCTAGTTCAGAAGACACATAGATCATAAAGGGTTGGAGTTTAGCAGACGTCCAAATTCGTGGAAATATTGAAGCTACAAAATATATTGGCCAAATTGTTTTCTAATTGCACATAATTGTTTTCATTATATACAGGGTATGCAAAATTCCCTTTGTGGTGACAGTTCTGTAGATACGAAGGAATTAAAGTTTACTCATTACCTGATAAATGGATACAATGGTTTACAGTCATCATGACATTATGTTAAGAGGAGGTGCCAGCCATCACCTTTCAGTTGTGTAGTGAACAGAGGTGGAAAACAATCTGCTATAACTTACTATAGTATGTTCATAATCAACTTTGAGATTGATCCAGTGAAGTCTTTCTCTTGCAAAGAAACATGTGACAGCTGGAAGGGCAAGTAGACTGTATATATGCCACAGCTACACTTTCATGCTGTATCCCCTAGTACAGAACATAATGTTCTTCTCATTAAAAGCAAACACATCTTGGAAGGTAGTAAAGAGCACATCACATGAAAGGTTTCTTTCTTTTTCTTTTTCTTTTGTGCTCCCCAAATATTTTGGAAATAGTTTATACTTTTGTGTATTGAACTCAACCCATTCTCTCTCTCTGTGTGGCACGTTTTAAAGAAACTTTGGTTATAACAACTGTAGACTTGTATCACTTTAAGATGAAATCCCAAGAATATTGACTGTCTCTTGAATTATCTGTGTAACAAAACTGATATTTCAATACAAGGGGGTAGGGTAGCTTTTGGTAAGAAAGTTGTTCTTATTGAACCTGTGTGGTAGAAATCCTCATGAAATCCACTGCAGAAGAAAAGTGCTTGCAGACAACTAATTAGAATCATGCTTACATATAGAACAAAAAAGTAATGAAAGATGCACTTATGGATAAGTATAAGGCTATGTTATTTATGCAACTTTGGTCTTCAGGGAGAGATTTTAATACAAGCTGAGGATGCAACAAGCCAGGAACTCTCTCAATGCAGCTCTTCTTACTTCCCAATGTATTTTGTCCATGAATATCCTGCTAGCAGCTAAGCGGTGACATGCCTTAGCTATGTAAATACATTTAGTGTTCTGATTAGCAAATATTTCATAAAATAGAAGCAGGCCAAAGATAATTCAAAGGAATGTAAGAACAAAATAGTTTTATCTGACATAATAGTTACATCAGGGAATTTTTTCACTTTTCACAGTTTCATAAGACTAAGGCCCAATGATGTGGTGGTTTGAGCCAGACTATGACTCTGGAGAACAAGATTTGAATCCCTGCTCAGCCATGAAAAAACTCACTAGGTGACCTTGGGCAAGTCACAGTCTCTCAGCCTCAGAGGACTACAATGGCAAACCGCTTCAGAAGAAACTTGCCAAGAGAGTCCTGTGATAGGTTCACTTTAAGGTTGCCATAAGTTGGAAACCACTTAAAAGCAAACAGCACACACACACAAGGTCCAAACAATAAAACAGCTCCACTCTGAAGAAGATGAAAGAAATTGCACATGAGATCAAAGGATTACTGCACTTCCTAGCAAAATGAATTTCTTGACAGTCTGGGTATGTAAAGTTAGTTGTTGTTTTTTAAAAAGCAGATCCACGCCCCCCCCCCCCTTTAATAGGAAAATACAATTACATTGGATTTTTATATTTCTTAAAATGTCATAGAATTTTAAATTGGTCTCACTTCTTTATTTTAAAATAAGAGTCAAAGCCTAAATCTCATCACAAACATGCTACCTTAAAACTGTACCTACAGTTTCCTAAAAATGAACTAATGGCTCTGTCCCTTACACTCTCACTCACATAGATATCTATGAACAGATGTGGGGGGTTGTTTTTTCAGCTCATGAAAATGGCTGTAATGGAAAGGAAAGTGTGTCAAGTGTAAGCGGAACAGAATGGAGATGTGGGGCCTAGCACCTTGAACCACAGTTTACAGTAATTTAATTTACAAGCACAAAGCAAATATTTCCATCATTTGACATTATCCACTCAATGCTGAAAAAACAGATGAAATGGACAAGTTTGGATACCTCCTTTTTGCTCACTCTGCTATCCTAATGCGCACAGCACAAAAGTAACAGTTATGAGCCTTTCTACTATAGTCAAGTCTTCCCAGGTTAGAGCTCTGTTTCAGTGAGAAGGACTTTCACTATATCCAGTGGTCCTTGGAACACCCATACAGAGACCCTTGGGAGCCTCAGAATTAATGATACTGTCACCTTTATATGTTGCTATCCTCTCTCCAGGCTGTACTATCTCCTTAGACCAGGGGTTGGCAACCTACGGCCCGGGGGCCGGATCCGGCCCCCCGAGGCCTTTGGACTGGCCCCAGGCCAGGCCTGCCACCGCCGCCGCCATGTGTGCTGTGGCTGCCATTGTTTCCCAAAATGGCGGCCGTGACTCATTTGTGCATACGCCAGGTACTGCACATGCGTGAGCGAGTTGCGGCCGCCATTTTGGAAAACAAAACTCCGGAAGTACTGCGTATGTGCGAGCGGTGCCACCCCCCCCCCCCCCTCGGCCCGCGGAAGACCAGAGGAAGACCTTACCGGCCCCAGGTAAGAAAATGTTGCCAACCTTAGATGATAGGTAGGAACTCATGATTGAATGCCCTTTTACACTGTTGGCTAGCATGGGGGCTAGACTTAGAATCCTCTCCCCTGCCATCTAGCTTTTTGTGTGAATTGAAATGTACAGCTCTCAGGCTCTGTGTGTGTGTGTGTGTTGTATGTAAAAGACCATTGTTATATGAACCCTCGCCTACAGTTTGAAGCACTACAGTTCAGACAAATTTATCGCTGTACCCAGAACTAGGCATGTCACAATAGCCCAAACCATGTTTCAGAGATCATGCAAAAATACTGCAGTTTCAACTGAGACCCAGGCCATCCTATCAAGGCAGCCATCTTAAGATCCGTTTTCCTTGCAAGCATCTGTTTTCCTTCCCACTGTCTCTCTCTAGCTCTTGATTGATTCCTTTAGTGATGAAGACTTGCTTTTTTAGAAAATTGGTTGCTATGGGGAGGGAATATAGCTGTAACAGACCAACTGCCGGCAGTATTGCTTTAGCTCACCTTTTGTTCCTGTGTTGCCTGCAACCAAAACAAACCCCTGTGAATTAAAATTAAAAAGAATAGCACAATAAAACCTTGTCGCTGTAGTTCTACATGTTACAATATGGTCTATTGGAAGGGCTGTCATTTGGGCTGAGTATGCATTTGAGGCCTCTGCTATTTTACTGTAGGGAATGGAGAAGGACTCTGGGGAGCATGCACTGCAAAACTGTTCCGATGTTGCTCTCAGAATAAGAAATACAAAAGTTTTAGTAAATCTGGAAGCTGTGCTTTCAAGGATTTGTATTGCCGTGCCTTGGAGTCTGCCTTTTGATATTCTTAGTTTTCCATATAATGTAATGTCATATCTTCTTGATTATAAACAACAACATAGATTCACAAACTGTTGTGATCATCTAGATGTCCAACTGGGGCCATTACTGTGTGAGCAGCATAACAAAGGATATTATATTCTTGAGCACAAGTAGAAGCTGGTAAATGGTATATTGTAGTCATTAGATAAATGGAGCTGCTGTGCTTGGGAACAGCTATTATGGCAACACAGACTTTACATGTCTTTAGTAGACTCTAGGGAGGCACTTGGGCAAGCTCTCTGGGTGGTTCTTTAGAGGAGTGAAAATTAGTCTTTTTAAAAGTACTCTAGTGCCACATATTGCTCTTGATTGATAGGTATTTGAAATACACATAGTAGCTTCTTTAAATATTTAATGGGCTTTAACAATTGAAGTGAGCAAAACAGTTACAATCAATTTAACTTAAGCAGACAAAAATGCTGTCTGGAGAGTCTGGTAAAATCTTTGAAGTATGTTCACCCTTTCTTTCCACTACAGGCTTATGAGAAAAGGTTTCCCACATGTCCTCTCATCCCCATGTTTGTAGGCAGTGATACTATGAATGAATTCATGAGCGAGGACAGGTCTGTTCATGTGATTGAAAGGCGCTGTAAACTGGACGTAGATGCACCACGACTCCTGAAAAAGGTAATTGAATTTGGTTACCTAGGAAGTCTAAAACAGTTTCCTATAAGACTGCTGCTGCTTAATAACCTAGTCTGTGCTCTCATCTCAGATTGCAGGAGTAGATTATGTTTACTTCATTCAGAAGAACTCCTTGAACAAAAAAGAACGCACTTTACACATAGAGGCCTACAATGAAACTTTCTCAAATAGAGTTGTTATCAATGAACGCTGCTGTTACACGGTGAGTAAGGAGTGATTTGAATGCAGTCTTCAGGATGTTTGGTAGATGTCTAAATTTTTACTCCTCCTTGATATAAAAGCATTACTCATAGTGATACTTGTCATTTTCAGTCTGCTTACTTTATATATAACAGTATTCTAGATGTTCTTACTTTGAACAGAATCCCCCAGTGTTTTATGTAAAGCAGTATCATCTTTGAACAGTCTGTGTTAGGACAATAAAAACAAGTAATGTGTTAAGAATCTTGTGTTAGAATGAAAATATTTTCATTTTAACTCAGCAGATGTGTGGCTTAAAAGTCTTGCCTGCTAGTACGATGACACACAGCCATAGGTGGGGTGACAAATTACTGGACCAATGTTTACCAAGCTTGGAAGAATCCATGTTTTTGCCTGATCTCGTTCTAAAGAAAACTTCAAATATGAAGGAAGATGATAAGATCTGTAGTGAGCACTTTTGCATCTCAGTGCTTAAAATACACAATTTGTTCAGCCTCATCCACTTTAGTAACCTTTGGTGACACTGATAAAACGTTGCATGCTCACATCATAGTAAAGTTGGTAGGGAATACCATTTCTTTTCTTTTTGTTTTTTACTAGTAAACAAGACTAAGATTATCTGAATTTTGTTGGTTTGAATAAATTGTGTTTATTAGAGTTTTCAACAGGCTCCATCTTTTGCTTAAGTCTAAACATTTCACATTCACATGGGTTAATTTAAATGTTTCACAGTCCCATGCAAGCCAATATTTTGTAAAGATGGCACACTGAGGGAGAGTAGTATATTAAAATAAGCAAGAGTAGGCTTCAGGTTTTTGGCATTTGCTTCATTTTTGAAAGAAAAGAGATCCATGTGGTCAAGCCATACTCAGAATAATGGTTCAGGAGAGAGGTGAAGCATAACACACATTGATGGCTCAGTGGGAGAAAGCACTTGCTACATATCTAGGATACGACAGCTTAATTTTGCAGAGTTGAGGGAAGTTTCAGTGCCCAGTTGCTACATATTCAGGATGTGACAGCTTAATTTTGCAGCGTGGAGGGAGGTTTCAGTGATTTGCTATTCTTGTTAACTAAGGTCCAAAACACAATGTAGAAATAATCCAGTTTTGAGACTGCTTTAATTGCCCTGGCTCAGTGCTAGGGAATCCTGGGAATTGTAGTTTATTGTGGCACCAGAGCTCTCTGACAGAGAAGGCTAAATCTCTCACAAAACTATAGTTCCCAGAATTCCCTAGCATTGAGCCAGGTCAGCTAAAGGGGTCTCAAACTGGATTATTTCTGCAGTGTGTTTTGGGCCTGAGAGATAGAAACTCATGTTCATATACCATCATTTGTCTAGTAGATTTTATATCTGAATGAACGTTTGCTCTGGCTGTTCTGTGTTTCTGAAGACCAACATTGTTGTGTGAACTGTTTGTTCTAAAGCACAGAAGGGAATATTTCTCCTTTACTCCAAATCTTGGTTAGGTTAGCCAGGTTTCCTAGTCAGTGGGAGGTGGGCAAGGCATGGAATCATCAAGCTCCAGGGGACTCAGTAACACTTCCTGCTCATAATAATACCATACTGACAACGTTAGACTAGGAAATATGCTCCAGAATATTATGATACAATCACACTTATGTGGACCTCTCCTATCCCTATTGGATCCAAACACTTAAGAAATTGAGCTCCCAGATAACTTGCCAATATCATGTGTGAGGAGAATACTAGGTTAAGAGAGTCCTATAATTCAGGCCTGTGTTCACTATTTATGTATTTTTCAAATGTAGGTTAGACACCAGTGCTGAGAAATGCAGGGCTAACAAATCCATCTCTCCCAACGATAAAGAGGATTTAGACAGCTCCCTCTCTGAGAGCTGTCAGCATCTCAGCAGGCACCAAAACTTTCAGCTGCTTATTATAAAGGCAGTGAGCCAAACAGAATATCTTGAATATCTATGAGGAGGAAGAGAAAATGAAAGTAGCAAATGGCATTTTGACTGTGAAACCTAAAATACTTAGTATTCCTATATAATAGCTTTAAAGGAGTGCAACTAATTAATCATATTTTCCAACTGGAAATAAGGCATTGTTGGAATAATATGCAAAGAACTGATTTAGTAAGATGTGAAGTGTTGGCTGTCCAAAAGTGGTATATAGCTACTTTGAACTTACAGCCTTACCTTATAAAGAACGAGGTGAACCTAATACATGATTTATGGTAAGTGCAGGCATACCCATTTCTGCTTTGGATCCATCTGTTAAAATGTTTATATCTTGACTTAAAACAATACACACTATTGTATTGTACTAACTCAAATGCTTGCCTCTCTGTTTCTTCTTCCTTTTCTCAACTCTTCAGGTGCACCCTGACAATGAAGACTGGACATGTTTTGAACAGTCTGCAAGCCTTGATATTAAATCTTTCTTTGGCTTTGAAAGCACAGTAGAAAAGATTGCCATGAAACAGTATACCAGCAATATTAAAAAGGTGAGCTGTAAAGGTTATTGGTCCCTTGTCTGCTGAATCATACCCATGAACATTTTGTTGTCACTTCTGGATATTGCCACAGGGCTTTGTGTAATTTTTGGGGGTTTGGAGTTTGTCTGTCTGTCTTGCTGTCACTTTGTAGTTCTTGGTTTTTTTCATCTACCAGGAGTATGGCACATTCTAATCTGAATGATATGGGTGGATCTGTTCACACTGGAAATAGCGAGGGCTGCATATACACTGGCCTGCCATTCAGCAGTTGCTTAGACTGATACTTTTACGTCTTTTTGGGATAAAACAAATTCTATCATGCCAAAGTGAAACAATTCCTTTTTTCAGTCAACATAGAACAGTCTTCCTTAACCTAGTGCCTGTCCACCAGATGTTTTAGGCTTACAACTCCCATGATTAGTGACAAATCAGTCATGTTGGCTGAGGCTGATGGCATTTTTTCCAAAACACCGGGAGTCACTGGGTCAGGAAAGACTGCTGAGGGGGTAACTGCTCAATGACAGGCATGGCTTGAATGGCAGGAGTTAGGAACATGTTTTGCAAAGGAAAGAAATTTTACAAGTACCTCACCCTTGAGAACAAAACAAAAGCACAACAAAAAAATCCTGGCAAAAAGGAGGATGGCTTATTTTGCCCATGCTTTAAACTATATCTAGAAGTGATCCACAGCTGCCCATGTCATGTCTGGGATAAACACCATGCCTCCAGTCAGTCATGCCCTGGCAAAGAGGGATCAGGTAGACACTTATATTTTCTTCTAAATTTTTCTGTGTCCTTGGAGAGGCCTGTCTTGTCCTTTCATTTTTCGGTACATTAATTTCTACATCATGGTGGGTGATGCTGCATTAAGAGGGTGGTGGTGGTGGTTAATAGTGAATTTCTCTCTTGGAATGGAGTTTAGTTTCCCATAAGAAAGAACACAGTAATGCCATGTCCCAAGGATATTTGTGGTTATAACTGAATAATTGTTTTGCTTTCAAGGGCAAAGAAATAATAGAGTACTACCTGAAGCAGCTAGAAGAAGAAGGGGTAACATATATTCCTCGTTGGACTCCCCCTGTGAAATTCACGTTTGAACATGGAGCTTCTCATGTGAGACGGCCACTATCCTCTCCAGTCAACATACCTGAAGCTGCCATTAAAGAGGGGCTAAGTCCTAAGGAAGTGAACACTTGCAACAGTGCATCAGATCCCACAGCTGGAACACCTGATGGTACATTGTTTGTCCTTTCCTTTTATACAATAGTTTCTGATTGTCCTTGTCATCCCAACAGACTTTTAATAATACAACCAAGGAGTCAGTATCCAGAGTGGAAGATCTCATTATTTTCCCTGCATGAGGTGACTTGATTTAAATGGCAGAATTGTACAGGCAGTACTACAACTTTATTGGTTGGGTGGGGTTCTATAGACAGCTGAGTTTTATTGATTCACAGATTGGGTGGTAGAAAGGAAAAGCCAGTTGTTCCAGAACACTGGAAGGTAGGCACTGTAAAAGGTAAAATAACTTAGTTGGAAGGGTTTACCAAAGCTACAGCTGATGAAGTTAGATCAGATGCAATCAGGACTTGAAAATGGCAGTTAGCTTTGTAAATAACAAATTAGTGCTTCCATGTGAAGTATGTTCTCAGTAAACCATTTGTTATTTGGCCTAGCACCTTTGCCTGTACTAACACTGTATAAATGCCATTTCAGACAAACTAGATGCAGACTACATAAAGAGGTACCTGGGTGATTTGACACCACTTCAAGAAAGCTGCCTCATCAGGCTACGGCAGTGGCTCCAGGAAACGCACAAAGGCAAAGTAAGAATCTTTCTCCTTGCTTGGCTTCCTGTCTGTCAGAAAAATGCATCAGCTGCAAGTTGGTCTGGCACAAAGTCAATGCTCCATTCAAGGGAATGGACACTTACATAAGCTGGCCTTGAACTATTTTAAACCTGATTCTTTGAGGATTTTTTGTGGGCTAGAAAAGTCTAATCTTGAAATCTGCTACCCAAAGTGCAGAGTCCAGATGCTTTGTAGACTTAAAGAAAGCAACATTTGGCCTCAAAATCTGACCTTGCCTTATACATGAAGTTAACATATATACAAGTATGTACGGTAACAAAATAAAATTTCCTCTTCTAATGGATTTTTTCCAACAGTATCCTTAGAGCTTTGAGTCTCTATTATTGTTTGACCCCTGTGTAGCTTCTTATTTCTGTAACACACATAACAGTTCTGGTCTGGTCCTACCCAACATTAATGATCTGGAACACTTTAGCAGCAGTTAGCAGTCCACTAATGGAGATATTTTGAAAAACACAAATACATTTCTTTGTAAAGAATGCATAAAATGAAGCCATGAAGTGCATTGAGAAAAAAGGTAGACATAGTTTCTTCCTAGTTTGCTTGACTTAACTGTGAACATATGGACAGCAGTGCTGCAGAAGGAACAAAGACAATTGAAGACCTCTTCCATATCTTAATCACATTGGGTTTGTGTATGTGTGTGTGCATGCACACCCTTCTGTGTGTAGTTGTGTGTAGGACTGTCCCTTTTTCAAATGATTGTTTCCTGATACTGCTGTGAGAGTACCCATTAGCTTGTTTATTTTTTCATAATAGAAAATATGGGACCACACTTAAAATGAGATGATATTTGTTTTTCCTGGCTTCCTTCATCCTCTCTCACCCAGATTTCATGAATTCTTTGCAGGGGAATCTGTTTTGGTAGGTAGCTTCAACAGTTGCCCTTTCTTCTTAGTCTTTGTCTCTTTAATGTGGAGACCTAACTGGAAATGCTGTAACTTGTGTTGGGGTGGATGATAATATTTTTTATCAATTGCATTGTATGAATAAAGCAATGTGTGTTATCTTCAAGGTTGCTCCTTCTGTGATGCATATAATCTAAAGAAAAAAAATATATAGAATGTTTATATAATGTTATCTTGGCCTGGATTGTATAAGCTATCTTGAGTGGACATTTTGCCTAGAAATGGAGGATATGAACTTGAAGGCAAATATAAATTTAAAATATTATTTTAAATATTGATCATCATTTAAGGCATCAGTCCTATTTGTTTGCAGTACAAATGGAAACTGGATATGTCACTGCTTGTCAAAGACATTTACTCAGGACTAGATAATTTGGAATGGATCTGTTTTTAACATTATTATTATTATTATTATTATTATTATTAATTTATTTGTACCCCGCCTTTTGCCGTAGCAACCAAGGTGGCTTACAGCTAAAACATATAGAAACCACAACAACAAACATAATAGCTCCCCTTAAAAATACATTAAATATAATCTCAATTAAAACAGTTTAAAACAATAGACAGTGAAAACAGTAGGCACTCTGGGGTGAACAAAATAAAGAAAGGAGGGTGTCTAACGAGGAGAGACCTAGTTTGAAGGTGATTTTATTCTGGAAAGGCCTGCCGAAAGAGATCCATCTTGAGGGCTTTTTAAAAGACCTTCAGCCTTTGTTAACCATCTTTTACAGATTCCAAAGGATGAACACATCTTAAGATTCTTGCGTGCTAGGGATTTCAACATTGACAAGGCCAGAGAGATCCTGTGTCAGTCATTAACATGGCGCAAGCAGCACCAGGTTGACTACATTTTGGATACCTGGAACCCTCCCCAAGTACTACAAGATTACTATGCAGGAGGCTGGCATCACCATGACAAAGGTATAGTAGCAGATTTATGGAAAGCATTTTATAGGAGTAAGCCTCAGTGTGCCAATCAAAGATAAATGAAATATAAGTTTCTATCTATGCAGAGGAGGCATGGGCCCAAGTGGGCTGAACTGGTGCAGCAAAACCCCAGAACTTGTTTTTAAAAAACTTTTTTGGAAAATTTTCAAGCATATTTTTGCCCTGCAAGACACACACCCCTCCCATGGCTCAGCATCACTACAAAAGGCAGTGGTTTCACTCCCTCAACCTCCTCTTCCTTTTCATACCTTAGAAATGTGCCAGAACCTGCCATAATCGCCCAAAATTCAAACAAGAAGTAAACAACATGACTTCCATTTTTGTTTATGGCCAGTTATTGGGAATTCTGGAAAGTTTCTGAGGTATGTGTAGTGGTTGGGAGAACAAAAATTACTGCTTTTTTTGTGTGTTTTTGAGCTGTTTGGGTGAGGGTTAGGCAAAAAAAATCACACAGAATTAAATAAAAACTTTTAAGGGTATCTGGGGGTCCTTGGCAGCCTCAGGGGCCCCAAGGGCCACATGTGATCCAAGGGCCGCACCTTGCCTATCTCTAATCTACTGAGATGCTGCAGTGGTCAGTGTAGCTTTCAAGAGAATTATTGTTTCAAATTATTGTGTTATGGATTAGTCTGCCCAAGGTATCTCAATTTAAAATACCTTGACTTGCTTGTTAAGAATGCTGTAAATTTCTCTAAGTGCAGTAATACATGGCAGCTGGATATAGGGGAAGGCACCACACTGGCATGTTGAAGAACTATTATGTTCACCAGAACTTCCTTTTTTTCTCTGTTCTTACCTCCATTGACCTTTTATGTATATACCCATTTTGGCATTTGCTGAGCATAAGAGATACATCGGGGATTTGACCATTACTTGTTTACTCGACTCTGGTTATTATGCACCAGCTGCACAAAATGTTTTGAGAAGTAATGATCTTTTCTCCCTTTTTGCTTAAGAATTGTAAATTCATTGTAAACAGATGAAAGAGAGTGCCACAAATGATCAAAAAGCACAATGTAAGAGCAGACCTCAATATGCTGTCCTTCACCCACCCACCTGATAAGCTGCTTGAGCAAAGGAAAGAAAGAGAACAAGAATATGTTTCACCAATTTTTTTCCTTACTGAAAAACTTGCTATGCTGGACCAAATGAAATTCCATACATGATACACCTATTACAGTGACATCACAGGAAGTGTGTGCAATGGCTGCCTTGTAGCCTCCATTGAAAAAGCTTCTCAGCATACGCTCTTCCTACAACCTTCCTGTTTACCATCTTTACGGAAAGCAACATTTCAAAACTAACATTTAACCTGACCAGTATAAATTTTTAAAGTCATCTTTAAAAAAAGTTCACAGAAAGTTTGTTTCGATTTGTAGTTGTTGACTCATCTCTATGTAGCCACCATCCAGATTTACATAGTTTCCCAGCGTTTCTTGACCCTCCAAATACCGTTATTGTAGAACCCTGCAGATTGCGCCTTAAACCACTCTTCCGCCAGGTAAACCAGGAAGAACAGTACTAAGAATGTTAATAATAATTGCATTATGTTCTAGCAGGCTCACATTAAATGGGAAAAGAAAAGGCTGAAGTGTTTTTGTTTAGAATGTTTAGAGTAAGAATTAGAGTTGCATCTTTAATGTTTTCATTCCAGTATTACAGACTTCACTTGTCTCTATTAATTTAGTCACAAGGCCATATCCCAGACCCTGACACAGCAATTGTCAGTTGTAAGTGGATTATAAATCATGCATTTCTGACTTGGGTTACTTGATCTGTTTCACTGATTTCATAGCTTTAAGGTAACATCTCCCCACTCCACTTGAGTTTCATTTGAAATAAATAAAGGTTAGTTATGAGAGTGATTATACAAGAAAAAGTATCTTAAGTTGAAACATGTTTAAATAACAGCCTAAATTTCAGGAAGTCGTGATTATATTATTATTATTATTGTTATTGTTATTGTTGTTATATTTTTGTACCCTGCCTTTTCCCCAGATCAGGATTCAAAGGGGCTTACAACAGTTAAAAAGGACATCATTAAAATCCACAAGATACAAAAGTTAAAACAAGATTAAACAATAAAAAAACCCAGATTAAAACATGCAATATTTAAACACACACACCAACACAACAATTAGTCGTGCCCAGTACATTATATGACTATATAATGCACTGGACTATATAATGCATTCATCAAATGCCTGCTAGAATAGAAAAGTCTTTACTTGTTTGCATAAAGAAGTTAAGAGGGTGCCAGTCTAACTTCTTTGGAATAGGAGATCCAGAGCCTGGGGGGCAGCCACTGAGAAGACCCCGGCCTGTGTGCCTGTGAGGGTGGAGGGGCAGAGAGAAGAGCTTCCCCAGCAGATTTCTAAACATAGATTGGTTTGTAAGGGAGAATATGATTCTTCAAATAACCTGGACCTTTAGCTATGTAGGACTGTAAAGGTCATAACCAGGACTTTGAATTGTGCCCAGAAACGAACTGGCAGCTGATGAAGCTGTTGCAACAAATGAATGGTGTGCTTCTTGTAGTTAGTAGTCTGTCTGCAACTCTTTGGACCTGCTGAAGTTGCCAAACACTCTTCAAAGGCAGACCCACAAAGAGCACATTGCAGTAATCCAATTGGGATGTAACTAAGGCATGTGTCATTAAAGTCATTTTTTCTGGAAAATGTTCCAGAGACAAAATGTTGAATGAGTCAGTGATCCATGATATTTTAAATAAAATATTTTCACTAACTACGACAAATTTATTGAAGCTCTGATATACTGCAAATTTCATCTTGGTGGGTGAGGGCAGGGGCCTAGCCCTCATAATGGAGAAACATATCCAAACCTTCCCTAGTAAGGGTATAAAGAATATTTACCATTTTTCTCATCCTCAACAAGAAAATGTGACTCAACATGTTAAGATAACCCATGAAAGAAGTTATCAGTGACTGGGAGCTTTCTCATGCTGTCACAGAGAAAAATACTAGGGTTGGTATTTTTTAAAAGGGATGGGATCATGTCTGGTGCAATGTTTTGCACAAACACATTGGGTTTTGTGCAAAATACACCATTTTCCACACAAAAAAAGTAAACAGAAGATCTTATATTTTCACAAATTCCTAAAATAAATGAAAGATACAAAAATGTACAAAAACTCTTACTCAGTGGAAGAAAATCTTCTTTTTTCTGTTCTCAAATGTGAGATAAAAATATGTGAAGATCTACATCCTTATTTCCATGTAACTAATTGTGGTTTTACAGGTTTAAATGAAATACCTAACTCTTGCCCATGTTAAAACATTCACTTACATTTCTGCCAAGTTTCTTACATGGTGCTCCAGAACTGAATCTGTTAGATCTTCACAAAATTTTAAAATACTGCCTTTTATCCTGATATGGGATTCCCATACTGCCTTTTACTTTGAGCTGAATGATAGCTCAGGTTTTTATCTTGCAACATGATGAAACTTTGTCATGGTTGCCGTGCTTGAAATCTCAGATATTGGAACCATGAAATTATGACACAGTTGCTTCAAAAAAAGAAGCTATCGTTGGTTGAGCAGCCTACTTTTTTGTGCTGCTCTGTTAAGCTACCCGTGTTGTTTCTTATCTTACAGTATTAATTTATCATAAACAGCGTATCCTTTTTTTTTCTTATGCTAAGGTGTGTGATGAAAAGAGTGAGTTTCTGATGAATTCAGAAGTTTGAGGGGATGCCACTTTGCAGGCTAAAAAAATGTGATGATGACTTTTATGGACATCCAGGTTATCAAGCAAGTCCTGATAATGCGCAGTGCTCCTGTAAAAGAGTTTTCTACTGCTTCCATTTTGTATACATGCCTAAGAAGATTACTGTAACCATAATTGTCTTTCCTCTTTTTTGTTCAGATGGGCGCCCCCTGTATGTGCTGAGGCTTGGCCAGATGGACACCAAAGGTTTAGTGCGAGCTCTTGGGGAAGAAGCCTTGCTTCGTTATGTAAGTGCCTTGGATGCAACAGCTATTTATAGTGAATGTGGTATTCCCATTTTACTACTCTGCCTCTTTAGAATGGTAATCCTAGTGCAGTTGTTCTCGACACTTCAGGTTCATTTTGAACAGACCCGTTCTGTCCAAATGAAAAGTTTTTGTCCTGAGGGGCTGGTTAAGTTATAGCATGCACACATGGGAGAATAAGATGTTGGGACTCTGGCATGTTGGAGAATACCACATCACTTCAGAGTATAGATGGTGGAAGCTGCTTTTTAAAATGTTTCCTCTGTGAGTGTGTTTAAACCTCTGCAAGCATGTAAACCAGGGCTATGTCCCTGGAGAATTCTTTTGCTTTTATTGTTTGGTAGTCCATGTAGCCCTCAGAGAATCCTCAGGCATAAAAGTCTCTCCCAGATCTGCTATAGTCAGCTATCCTGATGCAAGCAAGCATAAAGCAGAGGAAACTTTCAGGACCAGCCGCTGAGTGCTTCAATTCATTAATGTAATATCCAGTCCGAAATAGTACTGTCATCTTTACCACTTCATCCTGTAGTAGTGTGCAAACATACAGTATGTGTAGACCAGGCTAAGCCATGGATAGATAACAGCCTTGGATGGGCTTGGCAGTTTTGTTCTGGTTCAGCCCTTGCTGCTGCTGCAGGAGAACTATTTCTGCTTGCAGAATTTTTCCAGTCTGTGTACTTATGCCATCAGGAAAATGTTTCTCAGTTGGCCATGTTTCTGGATATTCTGTGTGCCGTCAACTTATAGAAAATATGACACATTTTGCTCTCAAAGCTGTGGTTCCATAGCATAATGCAGTGAATCAAAATGGCTAATAAATCCATTATTTTCATTTCAGTATTGGAGGAAAAGACCCCAGGTACTCTTAAGCAATGGCAAAAGTAGGTTGGAGCACATGGCTCAATAATTACATATAGCTTCTTGAGACATATGTCACTACACAAACAAAGTGGCAAATAATACTGGCTGGCAATAAAAGCAGGGAAATAATCTTAAATGAATTTGTGCAACTCATTTCTATATGTGCCCTATGAGTACTCCCTCCAGTTATGCTCAGTTTAAGAACAGAATTGGAAAATCTAAACCTACAAACTGAGTGATCTGGCACTTGAAAAGCCACCTTGAATCCCATTTTGGGAGAAAAGTAAGATATAAATCCCTTAAGTAAAATTAATAAACGTAGGTAACAGATGATGATGATGATGATGATGATGATGATGATGATGACTTATTGAATTTATACCCTACCTTTCTCCTGATATGGGATTCCCATACAGGTAATCCACTGAATCCAATAGGACTTAGTCCCAAATCAGCGAATATATGATTGCAGCCTGAAATTCCTAGATAAAAGATAGAAATATGTATGACTAAAGTCTAAATTGGCAAAAATGTGAACATCAGAGTGGCTCTGTGCTTGTATTAGATCTTTAAAAGCACACAATTAAAGCTAAAACTCAGCCAATAAAAACAGTTCTGTGTCCAGATTTCATCCATGATCATTCTGCAACAGCCTCTTACAATGCCTTTTCTTATCTTATCTTATCTTATCTTATCTTAATGTTTGTTCCTATGCAGGTTTTATCTATAAATGAAGAAGGACTGAGGAGGTGTGAAGAAAATACAAAAGTCTTTGGAAGGCCTATAAGGTAAAGAAACATAGTTAGTGTTCCATCACTTCTTTAAAATGTGGAGATATTCTGTACTCATCTAGGCTATGCTTCTCTGATTTAATATTTTAAGGTTAAGATTGTTAGTTTAAGGTTAAGATTGAAACTGCCCCTTCCAAAGCCAGATTGGGATCGCAGCAACCACACACCATGGCCCCAATCTGCTGTGAAGTTGCCTGAAAAAAGAGCATCAAACAGTTGCTCTTTTTTCTGGCAGCAAAAAGCCAGCTTTGCTGCCCTTACTGTGGCCGGAAGCTGGCTTCATGGCGCTCTGGTGGCGTGCGACGTGCAAACACCATGCTGCCAGAGTGTCATGAAGCCGCCCCCCCTCCCCCCCTAAACAGTCGGGTGGCTTGGGAGCATGTACCGTGTAAACACTGTGCTCCCAAGCCGCCTGGAAATCAGTGGAAACAGACCTAAGAGGAAGCTGACCTTCAGGGGAAAAAATGTAGTTGTGTTGCTTCAGTATTAAAGACATCATCTATCAACTTCAGCAAGGAAGGGTTGCTTAAATAAACCAGCCCAGCAATGTCTGAGAAATAAAGCTCTTTAGCAAGCGTGATTGCATTATCTGTGGAGTTAAATGTTCCCTTTATTTTGGGGGAAACAGCTCTTGGACCTGTTTGGTGGATCTGGAAGGCTTGAATATGCGCCACTTATGGAGACCTGGAGTCAAGGCTTTGCTAAGAATCATTGAGGTAGTTGAAGCAAATTATCCAGAAACATTGGGGCGTCTTCTTATTCTTCGAGCTCCTAGGGTATTTCCTGTCCTTTGGACCCTGGTAAGTTCATGTGTTTTGGTCTCTCTTGGGACCCAGCCTATACTTTGAAATACCCAAGCTGTTCTTTGCAAACTTGACTTCTATGGGGTTCTTCCTTTCAAGAACCAAAGCATACAAAGCTTCTAATACAAAAGAAGTGTATGCAGTCTGGTAGAATAGTTGAGGAGCAGCTAGGGGTGAGTGTGGGCATCTGTAGCATTAAAAAAAACAACCTCAGTCACCACCTTTTCCTTCAGGGAAGGATTGAGAGGGTGGTCAGAACTATCTTTGGGTCATCTGATTGGGGAGATGGACATAATGGTAATCCTGGTAAAACCTAGATAACCAGCCCAGAATCTCACCAGAAGTTTTGTTTTGTTTTGTTTTGGCTTTTTATCTCTCTGGCTTAGGTTAAACATGGTAGTGACCAGGAGTTAATCTGGCCTCTCAAATAGAATCAGAAAATCTTCCAAAATTAATAAAAATACTGTCCACAGTTCAATCTAGCCCTTTGTTAAGATCACAAGAGGGAACAGGGGTAAAGTAGCTAAGTATTTAAATGGCTCTCAAGGGGAAGAATCTTAGGGTTTGAAAGGGAAACATACTGCTACTGTAGAAATTGACCTCACTGAGGACTCTACCTCTGATATGTCTGGCAATACATCTAATCTTGATTCTCAACCATCTTTATCAGAATAACCCAACTAAGGATACGGGAATGGGTCTTAACTTGAATAGGAGTCTGCTTCCTGAATATGAGTGTCCAGAATTCAATTCTGGGGATAGCAACATAAATTTACATCAAATAAGTGACCCTATGAATAATAAGGATGATCTTTTGTCTGTTTTTTGAAGACATGCCTCCTTTGGAAATCTTATTGGAGAATGAAAAGAGAACATTGGAAGAATACAGTAAGCGTAGGGAGACAATTAATGAACAGCTAAGTGCTCTAGAAACAGAATCCTCCAACTGTGAAGAAAGTTCGCGTCCCTTAGCAGACTCTGACGAGAAACATAGGGCCTCGGCAGACGGCTTATTAAGCCGTCCTGGAGGCAGGGAAGAGGAGGGGCAGCCGCATGCTCGGCGCCCCTTCCTCCTGCCGAGGTTACCCTCGGAGCTGCCAGCCCTCCGCACTCCGGCACACGCTGCGGCGGAAGGGTCGCCGAAAGTGCGCCTCACGCTTTTGGGGTGCACTTTCGGTGATGTATAAAAGGAGCGCTATTTTAGCGCTCCTTTCTTGGGCCACCGACGGTGCGCTGCGGGATCGAAGCATGAGGATGCCTCGGTCCCGCGGCGCACCTTCCCCGGGCGGCGCAGAGCCGCCAGTCTGCTTCCCCCATAAATGAGTCAATAGTGAATGAAAATAGTCATTTCTCAGTATTACTTGATATGCTAAAAAAACAGCATGATTTAATAACCACTATTAAAATCAATATAGATATAATATGTTGGACTCTTCGTGAAGGGATTTTACAGGCTGCCCCCCCCCCCAAAAAAAAAAAAAACTGTAGGGCTGTCAAATACAGGAAAAGGTGTAGATCACCTGGGTCAGTCTTCACCTCATAATGATATTGAGCCAAGTTACTCCCCAGCTTGATAACAGATCCAATCAACAGTCCAATAAAAGGAAGAGCAAAAAGAGGGGGAGGACTAAAAGTAATACTGTTAGCTGAAATTTGGAGAAACATTTAGTTAGAACTATAAAGGCTGTAAATCAAGGGTAGGCAACCTTTCCCCTTTAAGGGCTGAGGGACTTCAGCTCCCAGAATCCCAGGAGCTATTGGCCAACATGGCTGAGGCTTCTTCTGGGAGCTGAAGTCCCTTGACCCTTAAAGGGGAAAGGTTGCCTACCCCTGTTGTAAATGTTAATTTCAAGAGACTATTCAGCCTCCTTGACAATCCCCCAAAATCTCTTGCAAATACAGGCTTAACATGAAAAGTAGTAGGCTGCATTAAGAATAAAGGAAAGAAAATTGGCCGCAAAACCAAACGAATCTATTTTATCTGTAAGCTTTTCCCAGGTGAATTCCAATAACTCTGATGAAGAAACAGACATTAGAGGGGAATGATGAGGGCAGTAACAATAATAGCATGGTCCAGTTAAATGAAAAAGAGGATAAACAGTATTTATCTGTTCCTCAAATAAGTTCTAATATACCATCTTTAGTTCAAAAAATATCACAACTGGCATTCGTTAACTACCCCAAGCCATATGGTTTCACCTCCCAATCTTATAGGAAATCCCATTTTCTACAATAGCTTACAGCCCTTGGGATAACCTTTCTGAGAAAAGGGGATATAATAAACATTCAATACTTATTTTATAATTATTTGACGACCAGAGCCCTTATAACGTCTAGAGATGTTGATATAGCAGCAAAGTTATACAAATTGAAGAAATTGATTTCCTGGTTGAGACAAGAGTCTTTTGCCATTCAGTACCACATCCACTAATCGTGAATATTTCATCTTCTATAAATGATACATCAGTGGTGGGCTTTAATAAGGCTGGACAGATGGATGAGGATGAGAATTTGATTTGCTTGGATGACCCATGTATTAATCTCGAAACTTTCCATGCCTCATAGGACATTTCAAACAACATATTAATGGATGACATGTATGAAGATGGTTTTATAGATTCATTTAGTAACTCCCCCTTCTTGATAAATTACTTATCATAGGTAGATTGAATTCACTTCAAGTTAGATTAAATAAATTATATGAACCAGAGTATACAGCTGACAATAGGGTCACACAAGTGAAGTAACCAGCTGGGTCATTTACCAATAGTTCTGTTTCTGGCAATGGAGTTGACTCCCACATTAATTCCTCAGCCATGAATATTAATGCTAATAACTATGATATGGAATATATTAGGAATTATGCTAAAGGGCAGATACTATCAAAACAGTTGATGGATATGTTCAATCTGCTTTGCCTTCCATAGTTAAATTCTGACCTGCTGTAGATTCAGTTAAAGTCATGTCTTGGAACATAGCAGGATAAGACACAGGATGAGGATTTTTAAAAAATTTTACAAACACGATATCATCCTTCTCCAAGAAACGTGGGTATCTGATGAATATACCATATATCTACAAGGTTATACTCCTTATACTATCCCAGCTATAAAAACTAGTAAGTTTGGGAGGCCTTCGGGAGGACTTGCTGTTCTGATTTCAACCACACTTAACGTTGTTATTTCTCAGTTTCATTCGTGGTAGAATAGTTCATGTAGAATAGTTCATCTTTGCACATGTCACTTCTATTTGTTTCAGTAAAAGTAAAATATGATCTTGAAGTCTTTTGAGGACATCGGAACTTTCTTAACCCCTTATTTTATTTTTAGGTTAGTCCATTCATAGATGACAACACTCGAAAGAAATTTCTGATTTATGCTGGCAATGATTATCAAGGACCTGGTGGGCTGTTGGATTATATTGACAAAGAAATTATCCCAGATTTCCTTGGTGGAGAATGCATGGTAGGTAACCGCTGCCCCTTTTGTATTACAAGAAAGGTGAAAGGTGAATATCATTGATCTTTTCACTGCTTTAATTTAATGTAACATCACTGCATTCCAGTATGAATAAAATGTAATTTTAAGGGATTTATGTAAGTCAGATGTTCTTAAGACAGGCCAGATGTTCTTAAACTAAACAGAGAGTAACAATTGGGGCACACTGAAATTCTAATTGCAAATATATAAATACATACAAGTATGTCTAAAATTGCTGATTACCTGGGAATTACTGAAAAATGATTTGCTGCTTAATGGCTAGAGACTTGAGCAGAGAAATCTCCAATTTCAGTCTCGTCTCATCCATGAAGGTAACCTGAGCAGGTGCCTTAAGAGACTTCTCTCTCTCAGGCTACATCCACCTATATCCAGCCATATCTAGTTTGGTATTAATGAGCCTGATATTTCTTACAACACCATAGTAAAAGATTATTGAAAAAAAGGATGTGAAGGGCTTTCAAAACGCTTAAGACATTTATGTAAAGGCAAAGTATTCTTGATTCAGATCTCCACAACTCCCTGGCACAGATTGCATAACTTCCTAATATTTCCTATATAGTATGTGCTGCTAGTGGTTTAAACTACCGTATGCCACTTGATGTATGGCACAAGTTCATTTCATTTCTTATTTCTGTCCTCTGTGATTGATGATAAGAACACATAGCTTAAGGGACATTTGAAGTATCTACTAGAATATACAGGGTTGGAGTCAGAAATCATCTGACAGAATGAAAGAATCATGCTACATTCATGTTGAACCAAAATCATCCTTTTAATATGAAATGGTAGGCATGAAGTTCTTTATCAACCCCCTCAAATTTCCTTTCTTGTAGTAACTGAGTTTGCCTTTGTTGACTGAAGTTAAAAAGCTCTTCACCATAAGAGTCAGAGTAACTTCCTATTATATTCTTGGTGATGCTTTCTATTTAAGTAGAGATCTAATATGATTTTCTTCCCTTCCCACTCTCTTTAAAACTCTGAAGTGTGAAGTTCCAGAGGGTGGGCTGGTTCCCAAATCCCTTTACCGGACAGCAGAAGAACTGGAAAATGAAGATGTAAAGCTGTGGACAGAAACCATCTATCAGTCTGCAAGTGTCTTCAAAGGAGCTCCCCATGAGGTGTGTTTCCTTGTTTTTTCCTTTCATCCAGTTGTCTAATATGGACAGACAAACCCCGTCCATAGTTTGGAATAAGATTCTTGCTAACTTCATTCTTTTGGAGCTGGTTCAGATAATAGTTTGTTCACTCTTGAAAATCATTTCTCATGTGAGAAAGGAAATTCAGTAAGGTAGAAGTTTCCTTTCCATTGTTGTGATGGGCAGGGGGAGGCATCATACAAATTTCCTTTTAGGAGGGGAGGAGCTCAGGTCTTACATAATTTCTCCATGTTGCTGCTATGAAGATCAGCTTCACATCATCAGTCATTAGAGTTAGCTTCTCAGATGTGTCCAAACTATTCCCAAATCCAGGTTGCAGTGCCCATGCTTGGACCATATATTCTTGCCTCAGTTCTCCAATATCTTCCTAGTCCTGCTGGAAAGGTAGCCCTTTACATTTTGTTTTTAAAAGATGTATAAAGAAATTCATCCCTCTCTCTACTCACAGAAAACAAGTGGGATGATTAGATCTTTTCCCTGTGCAGTGCAGTTAAAATAATATTGCACATCTGCTTCCCATGTTTCTAACTTTTAAAGCCTGGGTTTTGTTCTGCAGTTCTAAGAACTGTTTTTTCTCCTCCTCCTAAAATGAAGAGTAGGATAGTGAAATAACAATATTGCTGCTTTAATAATGTGATAGCATTCATAAATGTTATAAAGTCAGAAGCAGAGTAAATTAATCAACTTCTGTCTTCTAATGCAGTCTCTTTCCCCTTTTTGACTCTAGATTTTTATCCAGATTGTGGAAGCTTCATCTGTCATCACCTGGGATTTTGATGTTTGTAAAGGTGACATTGTTTTCAACATTTATCACTCCAAGAGAGCACCACAGCCTCCTAAAAAGGACTCCTTAGGGGCCCACAGCATTACTTCTCCTGGTGGCAATAATGTGCAGCTCATAGATAAGGCCTGGCAGCTGGGGCGAGACTACAGTATGGTTGAGTCTCCACTTATCTGTAAGGAAGGCGAGAGTGTGCAGGTGAGAACAAGTCCCTGAATACAAGCCATACTCTGATTCAGTAACAAATGCTGTTAACTATATATCTAATTAGATCACAACATTTCTTTCCTCTTTTATCCTCTTCATCTACCATATTTAACAAAAATACTTCTGGATAGACCGGTGGCTTGTCTCGTGTGAAATCTGTTGTCTAGACTAATCAATTGAAACTAGCATGTCAGCGTGTCTAAGGACATTACCTCATGAGCCCCATTCTTCCTGTAGTTGTGTTAGTTTAAAAAAAAAATAGAAACAAGGTTTGGGAGCAGCCGTTATTGCATGTCTCTGCAATAGCATGACTAGGGCTGTTTCTGCCATGAAAAGTCCCTTTCATTCTCTTCCGCACTCCTGTCCTGGTAGATTTTGAATTGTAAATCCATATGTTGTGGTTCCTTTTCTTTTGGGGCAGTGTCTTCTGTCGTTGGCTGTGTATTTCTTTTTCTTCCCCCCCCCCCCCCCCACTTTGCTTTCACAGCTCCCCACCTGGTCCCACTTCATCTCTTCCGTTGCTCAGCACCACTCCAGGAAACATGATCTCTCCTGTGGAGGGACTTGTTTTAAAAAATAAAATCTGTTCAGAACCTTTAGCAGTGTTAGGCAACTGCTATATCACTTTGTTTCTCCTTAAGATCCACCCACACATGTGGATGCACTCCCTGTGTGAAATGAGACAAGTGGAGAGGAGGAGAGAGAGAAAGTGTATGTGTTGCCAAGAAAAAACACAGGGATAGCAACAAAGCAGTTTAAGCAGTAGGACCATAATATCGCAATAATGTTATAGCAGTAGTTTTAGCTAAAAGTTCTACAGAGATTAAAAAATTGTTGGGAGGCATTGGGAAGGAAGAGAGCCACATTAGAGTGTCTGGAGACAAAAGAGGGAGAGGAGTGACCTGGGTGCACCTACACAACCTCCATCATAAAGAAGGTGCCCACACATGAACCAGAAATGTGCCACCTTTTTACTGTGTTTCTTTAATTAAAGAGAACATTTGAGTGGGGAGGTGTGAAGAGGCAAAAATAAATGGCACAGAGCACAAATTGCTAGTCCAAATGAGCCCTCGGTGGGATGAACAAATTTCTTCCCTCTTGTTTGCATTAGAATTCCTGCATTTGTTTTCTTTTTTACTGAAGGTTTGTGCCGTTTCTTCTGCTCTTTCCTTCAGGGGTCACATGTGACAAGATGGCCTGGCTTTTACATTCTCCAGTGGAAGTTCCACAGTATGCCCGCCTGTGCTACAACCAGCTTGCCTCGCGTGGATGATGTCTTGGCATCTCTACAAGTCTCATCGCATAAGTGCAAAGTTATGTACTACACAGAAGTAATTGGATCAGAAGATTTCAGGTATGGTTAGTGGTATCCTTGCAAATGCCATTCTGGGACAAACTTGAGACAGCAAAATCCCCTAAAAAGAAACAATCTTATTTTGTATAGTTGCCTGTGTTGCGAAAACCAGTTCTCCAGAGCATTCAAAGAACCGTAGCAATGGTCCTTGCAGTAATCAGCAATTGAAACCTGTGGAGATGTTGACCTGAATCTTCTTGATACCCACAGCTAGAGTGGATTAATTGAATCAGTGGAATTTACGTAACATTTAACGTTTGACTCAAAGGGTCTTTTCTAACTAAAAGTATCAATAGGATTCTGGCACTCTATGTTTCTGCCATAGAATAACCAAGTTGCAAATGACCTCAAGGTTCCTCTAGTCCAACTCCCTGCTAATGCAACTAAAGTGTCCCTGACAGGTAGATACTAAACTGCACCTTTTTGAGTTTCAGTCAGTGACCCTGGTTGAAAGCTGTCTGACAGCAAGCTTATGTTTCACCCCTTTACCTTACTACCTCTTACTAAGTGTACTAGAAGAAAGCATTTTAACTCTGTTTGCCAGGCTCCTAGTCCATTTCACAAAGTAACCGCAGTTTGCATGAATCCTACCTCCAACAGCCTTAATTGGGTCACCCTTCTTTTGATTATTCTTTTCACAATTAACATTTAATATTGAATAGTAAAGAATTTGGTACTTTTGGTCCTGAACTGAACATTATTTATTTATTTTATATCTCACATTTCTCCTTGCACAGGATCCCAAACATTGACTTTTGTAGGAATGTCTGAGTACCTGTCATTTTCACTCCAAATACAAATGAAACCATTACTTGGTACTTGGAATCAATATCAGACAGACATAGCAAGGATCCATGGAACAGATGAGGAAAAGGCATTATGATTAGAATGAAGTGGAATCTGGGATCAAGGATAAAGAGATTATAGTCACAAGACCCTATGCAGGCTTCTAAAGCCCCATTTGGTGGCCCTAGAAATTGCAAAGAGCCATAGAAAGCTCCTCTAATTTTTGAACCTCACCAGATTAAGCACTGGTTGCAAGATTTTTCTTCTGTTTTAGTACTACAGCTGCTACCAATGTGTTTTGTAAATAGCTCACATTCACATGAAATGAAACTGTACCAAATATATGGACACCTGGAATGTCAGTTGTTTACCAGAGAATATGTAAAGTTGATGGCTCCTAGTTAAGGGTGATTATACCTTTTTTAGTCCATTAATACGAGGAAGAAAGGGGGATATAGGCCTGAGGATCACCAGACTGTCTTACTCTGGCTGCAACATATTTCACAAATTCAACCGCAAAATAAAAAAAAATTGATTTAATAAAACCATTCCTTGGTGGAATGGCCATGATAAGGAGGAATGATAGCTGTTATTCCCTTCAAAGCCAGTTGATGAGATGGCCGGACCCTCGTCTGTGGCAGCCAACTGCAGTACAGCTTAATCATCAGTGACAGTTGCAAAGCAAATCAGTCAAAATACCCAGGTTTCAAATGGATCACCTCCCTCAGATTAACTTCAGTCTTTAATATAAGTGGCAACATTACTTCCAGTGAATAATTTTCAGTACACGTCACCAGGAAGATAATGCTTAGGACTGACTCAAATTAAGAGCTTATTTTTGAGAAGTGGTGGTGGTTGACTCTGGTTTCTTGGATTAACTGATTATGTCAACAATGCTGTGGTTGGGATGGAAGGGTATTTGAGCAGGCCGCTAATCACTATATTTGTGTCTCCCTAGTAAGCCAAAACAAGCAGCTCTGTTGTGCAGTACCATATACTCAATAAGTGTCTTCTTCCTATCTTGTGTATCCTCCTCTCTCCCTCTGCAGGGGATCCATGAGCAGCCTTGAATCAAGTCACAGTGGATTTTCTCAACTCAGTGGAGCTACCACTTCTTCTGGCCAGTCTCAGTCCAGCTCCATGATTTCCAGGTAGTCCCACTACCAGGGGGGAAAAAAGCCAGTTGATGAGATGGCCGGACCCTCGTCTGTGGCAGCCAACTGCAGTACAGCTTAATCATCAGTGACAGTTGCAAAGCAAATCGAAACAAGCAAACAAACAAACAAAAAAAAAACACGACACAAGTGGAAGGCCTTTTTAAAGATAGTAAAGTAGCTGTGTGCATTTAAGTATACTGGTTTTGTTTGAATTAGATCTGAAGGAGTGTGTCTAATCTTAAGTAGCCATTTTTTTCAATTTTTTTTTTATAAACCTGCTTGCACAAATCCTAACTTGGAAATGCAAGGGCTGTGTTTTTTTTGCAAAGAACTGAGTAATCATTGTGTCAGTGGTTGCAAATTCATTTTAAAAAATAACATCCTACCAAAACATTCTATAGTGTGTAAGAAATCTAACCTAAAGCTTTTTTCCAGTGAAATTCTCCCTGCAAAAACACTCCCCCCCTCTCCTTCCTGCTACTGTGAGCTCCCTCCTCTGTTACACTGCTGAGCACTGAGGCCGAGAGGAGAAGCAGTGGCTAGATCATTGACATTTCATGAAGTGCCAGCTGGTGACTGGCTGACCTACCATTTTTCTCTCACTTTGCTGTAGATAGGCACTGCCTTTAATAGAGGATGCAGCATGGCTGTCATTCTCAGGCTGCCATCTTGACATATAATACATTTTACTTAATCTCAGTGTTAAGGCCATACTCCAGCTTTGGGCATTGAAAGGTTTTAAGCCAGAATTACACTTCTGAGCACTGAAGATGGGAAAGCAGAGGGTAGAGCAGGCTGTCTTTGACTCAGCCCAAAGGCTGGACCTCCTTTGGGTCTTCAAGTTCATGTCTATCTTCCGGATAAGCATTTGACACTCCACCTCACATGCATCTTCTTTTTCCCCTGAGCAAAACCTGAATGGAGGGCATCTTTCCTGCCAAATCGAGGAAGGTGTGCATCATATCATGATAGCCAACTAGATAAAATGTTGCAAAGGCTACATATCAATTTCTGAAGTGACAGTATTTCCCCCTTCCCGCTTCCTTTGATAAAGAAGGGCTCATCTGGAGAAGATTCTGTGCTTGTGCAATGTGTAGTCCATGACATGTGCACTCTGTTTTGGAAAGATGGAAATGAAAGCAACTTGCAAGCATCTTAATAAGAAGATGGAATTTATTTAAGATCAGGGGGTTAAAGGCCTATTTTTAAAATGCTGACTGAAATGGTTGTCATTAAAATTTGACAGCAGTTTTTCGTGCTTTAAAGTTTCAAGGTAAGATAATCACACTTTAAGAACTGGCTGAGTAGAGATGGGGAGAGTATAGCTTGGATCCATAAACCTGTAAATGATACATTGCTTCTGCTGTCTGTGACAGCTGCTTAACTAGTCATATCCCAGCATGATAACCATCTTCGATTAGCCGTTTTACTTGTTGGCATGCAATCATGAACATAGTTCCTTCCTCAAAGAAATATAGTACTGTGCCAAGCCTATTCATAGGTAGCTCTCAAATAGGTGCCCTGTTTCCAAGGGGCACACCTTTTCCCCCACTTGTAAGGGCTCTGTCTTGAAAGATGGTCCCCTCTTTCTCTCTCTCTTTCTCTCAGATGGCGATTTTGCTGACAGCTGTAAAGAAACTTCTTCACTCAACAATCCACATCAGCCCAGAGATGTCTGGCTTTATAGACCTTTTTTGAGTTGCAGCCACTTCTCCTGTCTGAAGATCTCTTAAATTTGCTCAGAAGTGTCATTTGTGGATACTTTTTTTTCATTAGAAGTCTAATGCATCTTTCAGAGCTCAAAGCACAAACACTGAGGGTGTGTCATAAAAAATGAGACTTTTTTAGCGAAGTGCCATGGCAACTATAAGATCCAACTAACCCTCTGTTCTTCTTCTTAGTGTGTGATCTCACTGCTGTTCTTACTCCATTCCTCTTTCCTCCAGAACTGGTAATTCTGCTGGTCTGAACTAAAATGAGCAACTTCTCCATGTTTATAACTTCATATCAGTTTCTGTAAATGTTTTGTAAACATATTACCTCAATCTTGGTAATAAGATAACAGTCTTTAAAAGATTTTTTTTTAATTGTATCAATAATAAATGTGAACTCATTGGGGGGAAAGTCTGAATTTTTTCTTCTCAGCTCACTTCCAGAGATGGCTGTATTCTAGATGCAACAGACTGTTGAAGCAGAGGCAGTGTGATAGGATTGTGCTGAGCAAAAGCATTGTGTTCTCTGTGCTGGAGATGATGCACATTTAATTTGCAGCCCTCTTGCTTTTGTTTTCAAATTAAGGGTTTGGGTGGTTTCTGAATCACTTCATCCTACATCACATTGGGGCGCTATCAAACCCTGTGCTGATCACCATGTGCCCAAACAGAAGGTATTGGCTTCACCAGAGAGGGAGATGGACTACTCCACATGAGAGACTCCCCACACCTTGTTCGACAACCACCACACTTTTTCCCACTGTCTCTTTCTGGATGATGCTTCCCTTGCTTTTCCTGCTGTAATATGTGGAGTAGGATGGAGGATGGCATTTGGACACAGCCCAAGAAGTATTTTGACCTGCAGTAGGTTTTTTCCAGAAAAAAAGTTTAATATAGAAATGCATTTCAATAAGAATCCTGATCTCCTGGACTACATATCCCAACTCCCCCTTTTTCATGTACAAAAATCTCATTGAGGGAGAGAGAGTATTTGAGAAGAGTGGAGAGTTGACTCACCTATTGGATACATTCAAAAGTAGAAAGGGTTCAAGAACATGAGGAGGATTTGCTTATTGAATTCAGCTTGCTTTGGCCTTAAAAACATAAGGCTGCATTGAACCAAATATCTATCTAGTCTTGCATCCTCTTTTCCCACAGGGGCCAACCAGATGGCTGTAGGAAACAGGCAGAAACTTTGGTACCAGGGGAAGAAATAAGGAAAAAATAGGGATAGAGTCCTACTCCACACACACACACACACACACACAAAAGGGCAGAAAAGTTTTTATTCAAAACTAACAATATACACGTGAAGCAAAATAACCAGGTCAGGTAAGCCTTACATAAATGTAAAGGTAGTCTCTTGACATGAATATCTAGTCATAATCGACTGTAGGGGGTGGTGCTCATCTCTGTTACAAACCCAAGGAGACAGCATTGTCCAAAGAAAAATCGGTGGTCATGTGGCCAGTATGACTGCACCAATTTATCTTCTTGCATTTGCATGTTTTTGAACTGCTAGGTTGGCAGAAGCTGGGACTAGTGACAGGAGCTCACCCCATCATGCAGCACCCGGGCCTCAAACTGCCAACCTGCCAGTCTTCTGATCGTCAGAATTGGCATCATAACAATTAAGCCACCATGCCCCTAAATAAGTAAAGCTACGTATTCTAGAGGCTAATTGAAAGCTGCTTCCAAAATTTATACAGGGGTGATACTTTTCTTTCACCAGCCTCTGCTTTTATAATATCCATTTTAGTAGGCATAGTTGGAGACCTATACTTTTTTAGGGGAAAAAAATCATGTTAAGGTGAGCTGGTGAATCAGGCTTATTTGCTTTCCTCCTTTTTCTTTGTTTTTCTGTTCACACATACCGTATTTTCCGGCGTATAAGACGACCCACGTATAAGACGACCCCCCCATTTTTCCAGTCAAAATATAGAGTTTTAGCACCTCTATCCTCATTATCCTTATATCCGGCATATAAGACGACCCCCCCCCCACTTTAGCCACAGATTTTGCAGGTAAAAAAGTAGTCTTATACGCAGGAAAATAAGGTATTTAGTAAGGGATTCTGGAAGCAGCTGCTGTTTACCTTGTCTGATGTAGGCAGACACACACAACTAGATAGAATCCCATTCACTCCCAGTTCAAGTTTTGTTGCAGTATTTACTGCAGACATTGCTGCAACCCAGCACCAAAAATCTGTTCCTCCAGCCCTCCTTCACAATTCTGTCAGTACCTATGCTGCAATTTTTTTTTATCTAGCTAGACACCAGGAGATTAAGCAGCCACTGAGTAGCAGTAAGCAGCTTTGTAGAAAGGAGCTTCTTTATCAGAGGCTTTATCGACTGAGGTGTACTCTTACTTTCATTTACTTCAGTCTGCTGTTGTAGAACAGGAAATAATCCTTCTACTATACTAACCTTTATGATCCTATTGTTGGGTAAAAGGTGGAATATAAATGAATAAAATAGTAAGTGCGTCTTCTATAATTACATGTGAACAATTCTGTGAAGATAAAACTGATTTTGCATGTATAATTACCAACAGATGCAAGAACAATTCCAGGCTGAGAAAACTATGATTAAATTTAAATGGGAGTGGATTCTTATCAGATGTCTTTGCACACAGCAACATGCGAGATTATTGCACAAAGCACTAGTGGTGGAAATAGAATTGGAAAACTCGTGATTCCTCTCCTTTTCACACGATGTCATCGCTCCTGTATTGTCGATCCATTGTACCATTATTATTGAGCAATTTTGCATTAACAAGAAATACCCATCAAAATAACCACCATTACAGTAGGGTTATTGTGAGGCTGACTCCTCTCCCTGCTTCTATTACATCATGGACCTCTGGTTTAGTGAAGAGGAAGGCTGCTTTTACCAAAATTTTGAGGTATTAATTTACTTACTTAGGTGTATGTCTCTGATAATTATAGTTCACAAAATAGAATTTTGATTGCAGTAACTGGATTTCTCATTTAGCTTTTGTTTGTTTATTTGGTCCATGTTTTCCTTTTTTCTTGGTGAATGATACATTAATCCAAGACTCTCTGCCAGCATATGGAATTCAAACATGTTGCAAAAATCTGGTTTTAAATCTTCATCAAAACAATAATAACGGTAAAAAATGAATTCACAAAGCAAGAAGAAAAGAGAATAGAGGTTGGGGTCGTGTGCTGTGCAAAAAACAAACTGGAAACACTTGTCACAAAGCAAGGACTGTCATACTATTGAAAGGGAATGCAGAACTAAATGCATTAATAGCATTATTGCTACTGTTGTGATTGCGTTAAAGACGTTGTGCAATTACAGTGCAAAAGTTCCCTTGTGCAGTAATCTCCATTGTTTGGTATATTATCCTGCAATATCAACACATACTGTGTTATCCTGCAGTGTTTTGAGAAATCATCCATGTATATATGTGTTCTGAGAAAACAAGCCTACCAAAAATGCCTTGTCAGTTCTCATGTAGTGCCACCTGCTGGTCATATCTGTGATGGGTAATTTATGTTTTATCCCATCTCACCTTTGTTGCTGTTGCTAACTGCCCTTAAGTCGATCCCGACTCATGGCGACCCTCTGGATGAGACATCTCCAAGATCCCCTTTCATCTACAGCTCTGCTTAATTCCTGCAACCCCTTCATTAATACCCGTGGCCTCCTTAATGGAATCCATCTCTAGCATGTGGCCTTCCTCTCTTCCTACCTACCGCCACCTTCCCCAGCATTGTCTTTTCCAAAGAGTCCTCCCTTCTCATGATGTGTCCGAAGTATGACAGCCTCAGTTTGGTCATCTTGGCTTCCAGTGAGGTTTCTGGCTTGATCTAGGACCTATTTGTTTATCTTTTTGGCTGTCCATGGGACCCTCAGCACTCTTCTCCAGCACCACATTATCTCAAAGGAATTTATTTTCTTCCTATCATCTTTCTTACCTGTCCAGCTCTCACATCCATACATGGTAATAGGGAATACAATGACTTGTACGATTCTGACTTGAGTTGTATATCTTTGCATTTTAGAATCTTTTCTAGTTCTTTCATAGTTCTCTCCTTCCTACTAAACATAATTTTCCTTTCCTTCTTCTCCCAACAACCTGAGTGACAGAAGCCAAGTCCTGCACAGCACCTGCTCATCCTCCTGAAGTGCTTGTGATTTAAACGAAATGTGTATTCATTTTTTAAAATGCATGAGTGATGGAGTTCAAAAGCTTCCTTAAAAACAATGGCTTGAATCCTGCTGTTAGTCTTAGCTAGAGCTGTTGAATCAGTGAGTTGTACTTATTGTGTTGACTCACCTTTCAACAACTGATTCAGTTGGCCTACTTTAGTTGAGACTAACCAAAAGGATTCAGGCCATTGAGTAGCTAGAGGCCTGCAAGCTGGAGAGTAGCCCTACCCTAAAAGCACAGAGAAGAGGAAGAGAGGGACCTATTGGCACAACCTGATAATGCAAAAAGGCTGGGGGTTATCTGATCAGAAAAGAAAGCAGGGAGACCGGGGAAACGTTCATGTGTTTGTGTAAGAGAAAGAGAATGAAGTGGGTACAATCTTGAGGGAAACAAATGTAGGACTGATCTGGTTAATGTAGGTGTGACAGAGAACTCTGGGTTCAAAGGTGTGGTTTGGTGTGTCAGGCATCAGTCCCAAGCTCTATTGTATATAGGTTTTCAGGCTTTCTAACTGTTTAGCACCACCAGTGTTTTTCTGCAAAGGGCCGCTTGGGTGACTGGTTAACCCCTATGACAGTAATTTTGTAAGGGCATCCGTGATATTTTCTCAAACCTCTGAATGTGCCCAGCAGCCTTAAAAGGTTGGAGACCTCTTGCGTATAAACAACTGAAGGCCTTTCCTTAGCCATTTGTTGAAATCTCAACCTCAGAATCTTCCTGAAATAATGCAAGACCTTTTTGTCTTTGGATTAAATTTTAAATGCTACAGTAAAGGCAAGGAGGGGGCAGCAATAGTTTGTGTAATAAGCTATTCTTTTTGAAATTGTTTTAGAAACCTGTTGTTATCTAGCCTAAACTTCCAAAGGAAGGCTAACATCAACTCAAATTAGTGTTTAAAGATGGGCTTATCATCCTTGCTCTCCTGCCTAGAATGCATCATTCAATACCACTTTCCAGGTACATAGTGTCAGCTCTCTTTAATTTCTTGCTTCACCTTTTATTTCTATGGTTCACTATACTCTGGTGCCTCCCAAACAAAGCAAAGATTCTCACAACAGGTGCCACCTCATAACTGGAAGGTTCTCAATCCAGTGCCCTCCTCTGATACTGCTTTGGCACAATGAGATGAGGGCTCTTTTATATAGTGCAAATGGCTCAGGTTGCATTGGTGAAGCTCAGGTTAGCACTTGGATGGGAGACCGCCAGTGATACCCAGGTGCTGTAGGCTCTATTTCAGAAAAAGGAATGGGCAAAACCACCTCTTGAGTATTCCTTGCCTAAGAAAACCCTAGAAAATTCATGGGGTCAAGCCTAAGTCGACAGGCAACTTGAAGGCACACACATGTGCACACACAACTGCTTTGTATTATTACTGTGATCAGAGGAAATAAATAAATTACTTGAACAATTAAATTTGCATTCTCAGCATTGATTCCAAAGTTATTAAGGTTTTTCTGCCCCACAAAAAGTCTGTGGGAATAACTGTTGGCAAAGCTATCTTGAGGTACATTCAGTTTCATTTTGAATTTTGGATGCTGCTAGTACTAGTACTGCCCTGTATTCCGGAGGGGATCCATCCAGTTCCTTTAGTTTGGAAATGTGACCTCATGAGGTCAAGCTACAAACTGTTGCAAGGATTTGGAGGCTAGGTAGGGAAGAATGAAGGCAGCAAAGTTTTGCCCCCAGCTTTGCAAGGTGCCAGCAAAAGATGACCTTTTTTGGTTTTGAAACCTGGTTGCGGGAGAAGGGTTTTTGTGAGGCCCTTCCCAGACAGAGTGGAAAATTCAGATAGGAAAAAGACTGAGGAGAACCCAGACAGAGTAAACAGAAAGCTTCAGTTAGAGAAGAGAAGACGGGAGAAATGCAGCCAAATCTGCCCCTCCACATTTCACAAAGTTTACAACTGTTTTCCAGACCAGTTTAGTAGCAGAAAAATCTGAGCTGAGAGCGCTAAGCACAGATTTTAAGGCTAAATAACAAATGCTTGGTAAACAAATTTGTTTTGCTTAGAGACCTGTCTAAAATTTCACAGCAAATGAATTGTTCTTCCTCATTAAATAAATTAATGCCAGAAAATATTTTTGATTTTCATTAGCATTTTAATTCAGTTTTCAAAGTTTCATAGTGTATTTAGTGGCTAGATTTAAAAATAAATTAATAAAAAGAACTGTACACAAATGCAGAGTGATTCAGAAAGTAAAGTTGTTATTTGGTTTTGCACCATTTTTTAAAATTGCCCCATATAAACTATCTTTATAATTATTTAGGAAGAGCCAGTAACTTTTCCAGAGAATGCAATCCTATGTAAACCCCACTACACTAGGATTTATTTCTGTGTAGAAGTTGTTGTTGCATCCCTTCAAGTCATTTCTGACTTATGGTGACCCTGAGGCCCTGTCACAGGTTTTTTTTGGCAAAATTTGTTCAGAATGCATTTCCTCTGGGGCTGAGAGAATGTGTGACTTGCCCACAGTCACTCACTAGATTTCCATGGCTGAGTGGGGATTTGAACCCTGGTCTCAGGAGTCATCAAGTGCTCAAACAACTCCTTGCTTTGTAGATCAGCAGCAGCAGCAGTATTTTTAGAGCAATTCCTCATGCGGGTCCCCCCCCCCTGCAAGTAAAAGAAGCAGAAACTGGGGAGCATCTAATAGAATCCACAGAAGAAACAAGACGGAGATCTCAAGATGATCAGAAGATGGTTATTTTATTAGTTGAAAAGCCAAACGCAATTCATCCTGTCTGCCTTAAGGTCTACTTCAGGGGGCTATTTAGAATCAGACATCAGAAATGTTTGAACTAGGAACTCTCCTAACATTTCCTGAACAAATGAAAAGCATTTTCTTTCAGTAAACCATTTATTCAAGGGCATAATTTGACTGTTTGCTAATCAAGATGCTTCAATTTCAGAGTTTAGTCTTTGGTCACATGTTCCTCCAGGTGAAGAAATGCTCCTCAATGGACAAAAGTATATTGAGTGATCACCCAGAAACCTCTGTATGAACACATTTCATTATGTGTAAATAACTGCATACATGTGAATTTGTTCTTTCAAGTATATATTTTTCATGCTATAATTACAATCTAACATCCCCTCAGCATAGCATAAATATCCGCACATGGGAATACCCACCCGTGCAGAACAGGAACATTGTGCAGTGCATGTAAATGCTAGATACCATTTCACAATGTATAATATGCAATGCACAACTACAGTGCAAAGTGTAGGATGTACAACTGTAATGCAAAGTATAGGTTGCACAACCAGAACACCTAACGCACAATGCACAACTTGGAACTCTGCTTCTGCACCTATCAGCAGAATACGCCCATTAGCAATGGTGACTTTTTGGTCCCATATGTGTAGCATGGCTTATGCATGTGTATGTCATAACAGAATTCCAGTCACCGAGTGTTGTGTATGATTAAACTGTATGTCACCTGAGCTCTATTGGTTAGTCTCAACTAGAGTAGACTCACTGAATCAACTATTAATTCGACATATAGGTAAATCCCAGTTATTTCATGGGTCTACACTGTTTGGGACTCACAATAGGATTTAGGCCCATGTAGACAAATCAATCACCTGTGTTTGAATGATTGTGCATTGAATGGTGCAGCCCTCCTTCCCTCATCTGCCTACTGTGGCCCAATCACAGCGTTTATGGTGACCCTACCATGGGTTTTCATGGCAAGATTTGGTCAGAGGAGGTTTGTCAGCGCCATCCTCTGAGGAACTGTGATTTGCCCTGGAGATTTTCATGGCTGTGTGGGCATTCAAATCCTGGTCTCTCAGAGTCCTAGCCCAGTACTCAAAACGCTGCACCACATTGTCTCATAATTACCCTTTATTAATCCCATATATTGCAAAAAAGTGAAGAGGGTAAGATTGCCATTACTGTAATGATAAACGTCCTTTACAACCAACATTCAATGCACAGAAGATCTGCTGGCCTAAGACCAGAGTTAAGACCATCTTCACATTGACTTCTACTTCATAATATCAGGGTATTGCAAATGGAGTAGTTCATTAACAGCCATGTTCTGTAATCCGTAGTCCCAGTTGGCATGATCGGGATACCAGGGACCAATAAAGATGCTCTGCCTTGCCCAGCATTATGTTACAAAGCATCTGACTCTTGCTGTATGCTAGAGGAATCCTCCAGAGAGCTGACCTATTCACGTTTGCAGCTTAACTCAGCTTACTTGCTGAAATGAGGTCAGCTACAGGAGTCGATTCAACTTGTCATCATTCACACAGTTCTTATGCTGGCACAACATGGAGGAACTATAGGGTTTCTAACCACATGTTAAATAATTGTGTAAGGAAAGGGAGCACTCAAGCTATGAGGAGTAGCCCTTTCAAGAGGAAAAGCTATCCATGGAGGCTTAACTCATGACTGGGGAGGAATGCACAGAAGGCCTGAACAAGGGCTGTGTCTGACAATTGCAACGACTGCTGGAATGCCTCCAGGGGCTTGTTAGATTTTCTCTGGCCTGCCAGGAGTGGGTCAGTTCATGTATTAGTGATGCTCCTCCTGCACTAGCAAATGCAGCAACTTGAGTATATCAGCTTTTCAAAGGTAAGCAGTCTGGAGGAGCAGAGGTCTAGCCAAACAGATTACCTGGCTCAAACGATAAAGTGGCTCAAGCCCAGTGGAACCTCAGGGGTTGTGGGAATGACTGCTAATGAGCATGATTTTTAAGCTGTGACATATCTCCTTCCCTATGACTAGGAAGAAAGAAACAAATTATGTGAAATAGCTAAGAACAGTTCCTTATCTGGCCTAATTTATAGAGGGTGCAGAATTCTGAAATGTTGGAGTAGAAACAGTACTTTCCCTTCTCTTAGTGTGATTTGCACAGGCAGGCTGAGAGAGAGCATGAGCAGATGTCCACTCTGCTTCAGAGGGGCTCATTGAGTAAACACTGTTGAAATAACAAACTTATAAAACAACCCAAGTCCAAATAACTCACCCAAAAAATGCAATTCCAAAGCATAGCCATGTTAATCGGGAATATCATTATGCAAAGGGATCTTGCAGCACCTTTGTAGAGCTTTCATAGACAAGACACTAATGTTAGAAAAGGTGGAGAGAAGTAGAAAGAGAGGAAGTCCATGTGCTAGATGGATGGACTTTATTAAAGAGACTACAAATATGAGTTTGCAGGAGCTGGGCAGAGTAGTAGAGGACAGGAGGCCCTGGAGATGTCTCATCCATAGGGTCGCCATGGGTTGAGATTGAAGGCAGTTAACAACAACAACAAAGACTGAGTCTACAAAAGCTCATGCTACAACTTCTATTGTGCAGTTAATCTCACAAGTGCTGCCAGATCCCTTTTGCATATCAAGAAACAATAGTCATCCTACATCAAATTCAGGAGCGTATGATGTTGGTTCCATGTTGTCTTTTTTTTTTTTTGGACATTTACTGTCTAGTTTGGATATTTCACTAAATTTTAATTTGATACTATGTGTATATGTGCTCCCACTCTCTTTTCTTCTGCTAAAGCTGCAAGGACGACAATGGAAATGTTGGCTTCAATTTTGAGTTAACTGTGGGCTATTCTGTTCAGCATCAGCACTGTGGTTAAATTTAACTATGGTTTATGGATCATAAACCATGGTTTGAAGTTGGCTTCTTTCTCTAAACAGTTAAGAAGACTAAGCTAAAGCAGGGCTGAAACATAGCACATTAACATCTGTGAGCTGAATAGCAAAGAGCTTCTTATGTTTTCCTTGCAACCGTAGGATACATTAGCAGGGGAGAGAAAAGAAGAACTCACAAGGCAGAAGCTTCTTCATGGATTACAACAACATAGTTCAGCACTCTTGTAATAGTCTTTATTGCTTTCCTGTCATACAGATGATGGAGAATATGACAGCTCTGAAGCAAGGGAGCATAACTGGGGAAGGAAGCAACAGGGAGCATAATTGTATTATGTATGTATGTACGTATGTATGTGTTTAATATTCCACCTTTCTCCCAATACCAGCTCCCAAAGAGTATCACTATCTGATTTGAAAAACAGATAACCACTAAAAACAATGAGTTACAATATTAAAACACAATTAAATAGATTTCCATAATGAAATAAGCAAAGAATTTAAACAGCTTTGAAACAAATTAAAACATCACCTTCCTGTCTGAAGCTTTGGATCTGAAGAGTAACTCTGATGAACAAAATCAGTTGTGAACAAATTGCTCCATTGTGTAAATCTGCATGTTAACTGTGCAGAGTCAGACATTTCCACTAGATGATGCTAGTAATCTTTTTAAAATTTCATTGCCACTCCAGATGGAAGTGAGAGAGAATGGAGAGCAGACTGTTAGCTGAGAAAAAGATATGAATAAAGCATCATATTTGAGTAAGATCATCAGCCAAAAATGTATTTTTTAAATCACTATTTTAAAAATGTACAGTCAGGTCTCAGTATCCACAGATTCTGCATCCACCAATTCAGCCATCTACCGCTTGAAAATATATGTATTTTAAAAATCCAAAAAGCAAACCTTGATTTTGCCATTTTATATAAGGGGCACAATTTTACTACACCATTGTATAAAATGGGACTTCAGCATCCACAGATTTTGATATCCATGGTGTGTGTGTATGTGTGTGTGTGTGTGTGTCTTAGAACCAAACCCCAGTGGATACCACTGTATTTTACAAATTTTCAGGCTGCTGAAATTAAGATAGCGTAACTGAAAATCAGGAATAAATTTTTGTTTGAAGTGCCTGTGAGTTCTGGTATCATAAATAAATCCCCGTCCTGAATTTTTGATCAGAGCCACATTGTTCTTTCATTCCATGACTGTATCTGCCCTCAAGCCACTTACTGTACTCTTCTTGGTTCTGGCTGGTAGACCCCAGGTTTTTAACAGAAAACAAAGCAGATTTGGCAAAGCAGTGGCTGCCATTTTGGATAGGACTCAGCACCTTTAAAGTACAAGCTAAAAGCTGGAGTGGATTTACAGCCCCACTGTACAGCTGCCACAAGGTCCATCTATGACAGAAGTGACTGTAAGGGATGTCCTCAATCTTGCAAACAAACCATGCTACAGGCTAACAAGTCACCTTCCTCTCTGAAGCTTTGTGCATGATGAGTGACTCCAATGAACAAAATCAATTCTGAACAAATTGCTTAACTGTCAGCTAGTTTGAAGACCTATTGTGGATGGAAAGTGAGGGTGTTTTAAATGAATAAACAGCAGTTGTCCTAAGATAGCATGCCATTGTCCCATGAGAGCTATATCAGATCATGAGGGGGCAACTTGTGGCCTTCCAGAAATTGTTGAACTGCAAGTCTTATCTGGAGACGGGAGGGGGGAAGATATTTGAGGGGACTAAAACTCTCAAAATGCCCCAGCCAACATGACCATTGAGGAATAATGAGAGCTGTAGTCCAAAAACAGCTGGAAGGTCACAAGTTGCCCATTCATGCTTTTGATAATGTAAATAAAAATTAAAAATTAAGGAACACAAATCTGCTACCTGAGGAATGCAATACTGACTAAAGCCACTAGCAAGATTGGGAGACACATTCATCACTTGATAATTACCATGTCAACTGATTGTGCAAAATGGCAGAGTCAGACATGAAGGATACAATCCAGCCTCTGGCCTTTGCTTGAGGTTTCAGCTACTGCCCATAAAAATGTTGTGATAGTTCATAGAGGCACAGTGAGGATGCTTTGCTTTTAGACATGAGGTGCCTGGCTGGTTCATAGTTAAAACATGCAAGCATAAAATCCAGAAATGGAGCACCCTTAGTTTCCCACTTTCTTTTCCTCCCTGCAGCTCATTCCTAATGCCAAGTAAAGAAGTGCACCCAACAACATCTTAATACTACTGGAAAACCTATCTGTCATTTAGCCTCCTCAAAACTACCACTTTAACTGTCAGGATTCAATGCTATGAAATCCTGAGATTTGTAGTTTTGTGAGATATTTACATTTCTCTATCAGAATGCTCTGGTGCCACAACAAACTATAAATCCCAGGATTTCATAGCACTGGGCCATGACAGTTAAAATGATGTCAAACTGCATTATTTCTGCAATACAGATGCAGACATGGAGAGAGCTTCTAAGGACTTTATCACATGAGGCTATAAATCATAGATGGAGCATGATCAATGGGTATTTGGATGGGGCTTATTAATCATATGACACTGGCTCTCTTCTTTTGTTTTCCCAGAGGAATAGCATTTGCAAAGCCTTCCTTTATTCATTAACACAAAAACTCTGTTAATGATCCCTTTCCATACTACTGTGGTGCTACCATTGTGCAGTGTGATAATTCAATTCCACTTTAAGGCTGATTTTGGGTGGCCAGGGTGTGCCTTAGGCACCCTTTGCCTACAGTAATCAGGGGAGAAGGAGAGGGGTGGGCATTTCCATTTGTTTTCCTTTCAACTGGCAAAGTAACAGAAACATTTAAACATTTTTTCTCTGTAGAAAAATCAATTGGCAAATAACCATCCCCCTCCTGGCCAACTGATGCTTGTCAGAGAAGCCAAGAAAGGCAAACATTGCTCACTGTCCCCGACCATGCTTTCTTTTGCACCCAAATAACCCAGTTCCAGAGTCTGTCTCACACACAGTGGGAAAGAGTTTTATAGGTTGTTTTTTTAAAAATATTTATTTACCCTTGTTCTACTGTTCTTGTTGTTAAGCTTCAGACTTGATTATTCTCTGGCAGATTAATCTCTACTTTAGCTGCTGGCTTTCATCTGTCAGTGATTAATCAAGTCTATCCCAAAGCAGGAAGGTGCCCCGCCAAGGAAAAAAAGGCTTTTTTAAAGGCAAGACTGTTTTCATTTCATTTTTTTGTGGGGGGAGGGCATATCTGAGTGTGCGTATGTACGTGCATGCACATGTGTGCATGTGCATACATGCGCACGCATGTACGCCAAACTAGGAAAAAGTATGAGGATATCTTGGAGTAAGTAGTGGGTGGGCTATCCCAAATGCTATGTGTGATAAGCTGTTAGCATAAACTAAGGCTGCAAACTAAGGATTCTAGAAAGGAAAGAGAGGAATCAAAATTGTATAGAGTTTTTGAAAAAAACACTATTTTGGCAGGACAAGAGCTGGTGTGATAAAGTTCGCTGTAGACATGGTACTTGTTAAGTGTTGATATTTAAAGATGTTGAAATAATAACAGAGGAGTAAAGTAATTTGCAATCATCTGCAAGTAGGCAAAATTAATACTAGCCTTTCTGCCACCTGAGAAATAGTTCTGACATCCCTGCATTTATCCTCAGTTGAAAGTACTGGTAAGTATCTTGCTATTTCATCAACAATTTCAACAAAAACATTCTGGAAAGCTTCTCTTCTTGTTAGAAACTTTCCAAGCAAATGGAATGGTAAAATTTTCATATGATGCATTCCTTGACAATGTTGGAGGTCACAGTTCCCTTCCAGGAATTTATGGCTGAATATTAATCTGAATTAGGTATTATCCATCAATTTGAACTGATTAACTGAATATTAAAATACTATGATTCAAATACAGTTTTCTGAATTCCAAATGAATGTGCAAGTTTTTTCATTTATCATATATGCTTTTTCATCTTAAAAAATCTTAAGAATATTCCATCTTAATTATTTTCTTAATTACTAGTGTCTGCCCTGAGTTTTCATGACAACCACATTTGATATTAAATGTCTCTCCCATGAAACAAATGGGACAGGGGAAGTGCAATACATGTGGGGTGTACTTGTCTGGGACTCTTGGAAACATCAGGGGCACTGCTGGGGAGGAAGCAGTCACTCCAGCTACAGAGAGTGAATAACCCTTGGCTTTTGTTGTTACTATCGTACCAGTACATTCAGAGCTGCAGTGGATCATACTGCAAGCAAGAATTTAAACTGCCTGCTCATATTTTAATTTGGCAAAGTGGGCAAGAGCAGTTCTGATTCTGAAATCCCATTCATTGCAGGCAGCTACCTTTGCTGGCTTCAGTGTTGGGTCTGAGTATGCAGAGAAGTTTCAAAGAGCATTTCTTGTACTCTTGCTCCTTTATCACTCTGGTCTCTGTACCTCAAGTTTGTTTTGGGCATGTCTTGGATGGATTTGAAATCTACTTGTTGGGGCCAGGGTGGGAGTCATGCATCTCTCCAGATATTTTTGGACTGCAAATAGCCATCATAGCTAAAAGCACAATGCTGAGAGATGCAGTCTGGCAACATCTGGAGGATCACATAATCTCACCCCTTTTGGGGAAGGGGACTGAGAACTTCCCCCTTCTCTTAAGAAAGAAAAGTTTGGACACAATGCCCATTCTTGGCAAAAGTAAGGAAGGACAATTCTGAAGGAAACAAGCATCCATTCCATAAAACAGAGATCAATCAAGCTGATTTACACAGTAATCAGTGTAAATGATATTTATTGATAGTTTAATTATATTAACTTTTGTATGATGTATTCCCCCCCCGCCCCCCCCCCCCGCCCCGCATTTGTTTTAACTGTCTCAAAGCCAACCTGAGTCCCTGGCTGGAAAAAAGGCAGGATATTCCTCCTCTTCCTCCTCCCAGTGGCCACTCATGAAGACTTTGGCTTTCTCCCGAGGACATGGAAATTGCAAAGTCAGCCTTTTCTCAATTGGAAAGCACTCCTATGGTCACCTTTCAGTGAATCCTGTAAAGTTATTTTGAAGTAAACCATGCTGAACTCAATCAGGTTTTGAGGAGCCATGCTTAGAGCAGCAGCTGCTTTTCTCTGCATATTTTTCAACTGCATAATATTATTTCAATGGTCCTGTGGCAATCAAACCTGTACATAGCTTTCTAAAGAAATATACGCACTCACACTCAACACAAAATAGATAGCCATGTGTTCTGGGGTCAGAGTTCTCACCAAGGTCTGAGGAGAGTTTCCAGCAAGGAGAGAAATGATCAAGGCTTGCCCTGAAGGGAGTGGGGTCAGCAAACGTGCTGTCTTCCCAGAATCAGTGCACCTCCAGCAGTGGAAAAGTGTCTTTAAAACCTAGACGATCCAAACCTCTGTGATTCCTGGTTTGAGATTTGGTTGAGCTGACAAGTTACAGTGACATAGGGGGGTTGCAGACTGCCAGAAATAGTACAAATTGAGTCCACTTTTAGGGTTAGGGTTAGGGTTAGGGAATCATGGGAACTATATTTTATTCTGTCACCAGAGCTCTCTGACAGAGAAGGCTCAATGTCTCGGGGGGGGGGGGGGGACGGGACAATTCCCATTATTCCCTAGCACTAACCCTAACCCTAAAAGTGAACTCAATTTGCACTATTTCTGGCATTCTGCATCCCCCCATAGTCAGTCAGGCCCAGAAGACAAGCTCAGTTCAAAGTCTCACAGCTAGCCCTGCACCAGTAGCTCAGTGAGTCTTTTCTCTCTCTATGAGAAGCAGAAAGAAGATGTCCTTTCAGGGAGATTTCAGGTGAGATGTTCACGGCTTCTCAGCCCCCTCTCAGGACTTTATCACAGATTACTATAAAAGTGGAATTTTAACAGGATAAAGGCATATTTGGCTGCTACTTATCACACAACACACTCGTGTCTGTCCTGCTGCTACCTTGCACTCCAACCGTTACTGTAGTACATCTTTTCACTGATGGGCAAAACCCATCAACAGGCTCTCAATCTCACCGATATTCCATTACTGCCTTCCTGTGATGAGTCTCTTCTGCTACAGTTCTGCTTCTTAGACAATCGTATGCTATGAGTGGATGTGATTCTGTTCCTCTCTCCCTCTCCTTTCCCACCTCATAGTGATCACAATAGCCAACAACTTCCCAAAACAGGCTGCTCTATTCACGCAGCAGCAAGCTTTAGGAGGCAGTTAGCAGCTGCAATTGCTTGGGCTCTCCTAAAGTGTGGGGCTGTTGTGTGAATGTACACACAGCAGAGTCACACTTTGGGAGGGGGAGGAGTGATTGCAGCTGCCAAAATCTTTCCAAAGCTGGCTGCTGTGTGCACATTTGCATGGCAACTGGCTTTGGGAGGCAGTTGGCAGCCGTGATCACTTGTTCTCAGTCTTCCTCACAGAAAGCAGTGTTTGGCAGTGTGGAAAACAGATCTCCAAAGCAATATCATTGGGGGAGGTATGATAAGAAATTATGCCAAACCAGTATATTTCCATTCTTAAACTAGTGCTATTGTGACAGGACAGTAGGTTAGTGTGATAAAGTCCCTTTTGAAAAGAAGACTACAGTAGATTTTCAGCAGAGTTCAGGGATGCAGCATAATAAGCCATTCTCTACAGAAAATGGGCACAACCATTTAAGAGTCTGTAACAATAATCATTCAGCATATGAACTCAACCCGTGAATTCTCCAGAAGAAAAAAAACAACACTGGGAATTTCCATGGTCTGAAATATGAAAACCACTCTCTTCCCAGAACAACTTTCCTTGTTGCCATCTATCCCTAAATTGATGCCATTTTTCAAATGTTATTATTCATAGTTCCCTAAAACCATAAGACCATAATAATGTCTCTCTGTTTTTTCTTAACCAGTTAGTATTTGTAGCATGCTTTGCTTTGACCACTTGAGTATTGCCACTACCTTGCTTTCAAGGTTTTCTTAAAAAAATAAAATAAAAAATTCTCTCCTTTAAAAGAAAGGGAGAAAGTGTGTCTCAGATCTTGTGATCTTGTGGTAATAAGTCACAAGAATTTCCAAGTGCATGGATGGGGGGAATGGAGCTTACTTGCAAGGACAGAAGCAAATTGTTAATCATGTTCTGAATGTCTTAACAAAGAGGAAGAGGATGAGCCTGTCAATTCATTTCCATTCAGATAGATTCTTTCCCCAAGGTATTGGAGCAGAGGAGTCGTGGCTTTGACGTCTTGCGCTGTAGGCTTCCCCCTGTAGGCTTCCCACACACAGAGAGACACACAAGAATAAGGCAGGGGAAAAATTCTCCCATCCTATACAGCTCAGCCACTCAGCTCCAGTTCTTGCAGACACTTTGGTCCAGTCTGCTTGGACCATGAGCAAAATGCTGAAATCAAAGCTGCTCCAACATCATGCTCTCTTTCAGCCCGGGGCACCCACTGCTAGACTGAAGCAGACTACAGACCTATCTTTGGAGTATCTGTTGTACCCAATTCCCCAGAGCCCTTGTTCCATGCTTGGAGGTCAAGGAAGAGAAATAGCAGCATTTTGTTGGAAGAACATCTGGGGGAGGGGACCGTTACACAGGCAACAGGAGAGAGGTGGCTAAAAAAATCCAACCCCTTGGTTGGGAGAGAATATATGAGGGTGCACTCAAATTGTGTGCACTCACCTTTTCCTTCATCCAGGAGCTCAGAGCAGCCAGAGTTTCATGGTCTTAATTGCCACCTCCTCCCTCTCCTCCTCACCAGTACACAACAGCAACAGGGGCCGTTTTCACAGCTTGACAGCTGCTGGATGGTTTTTGGTTGTAGAGCAAGGGCAATGGAACACCCTCCACACCCCAACCAAAAAAATGGGATTTATGATGCTCAGAAACAGGATGCCAGCCATAGTCTAACATCCTGTTAGTGGTATATGCTGGTGTAAATTAACCCTACACTTGCATATTTGTTATCATTGCAATATTCCTCCCTCTTCAGTAACCAAAGCCCTCCTCTGACCTGATGACTCCCACCCACCGCAATTCATCCCTGGAGGAGAGCATGAATCAGAGAAGCATCCAGCTATGTCTCCATAGCCAAAAATGCACCAATTACATAAGCCATTGAAACTGCCAGGTGACCTCAGAGGATCTCAGGGGATGATGTAGTCCCTTTGTGTCAGACCATGGGGAACTGTATAGATGGTTCTGTGATGTCCTTGGCTCTCTCCAGGGGTAGGGAGGTTTCAGTGATGATAGGTCTAGTGGTGGTAAATGTCTCGGTGTAGTGTAGTTCCATTCCTACCATGTTCCCACCATGTTCCAACCAAGGCACTACCTTTCCACAATGATGAGACTGCATGCTCCTATGAGACAACATTATGCTTATGGTAGGGTCTCCTATGTCAAACAGGCATTTCCTGAGGAGCCAGATGAAACGTGCCAAGGAGCAGCATGGGGTCAATGGTCAATGTCACTGGTGGAGGATTTCCCAGAGACAACGGCAGTAGTACCATACCCATCACTTGTTAGTACTGGGCAGAGGGAGGCACAGTAAACCCCTTTGAATGTCTTTTACCATGAAAACCCTATGATGAGACAATCCAGAAAGAAACAAGAGATAGTACCAGAAGATGAGACTCCCAGTTCAGAAGGCACCCAATGAGCTATTGTGGTAGTGCAGAGGACAACTAGGAGTAGTGCTATGGCTAATGATGCAACTGGACTCATGCCAAAAGGACATTCAGCTGTTGCCATGCTCAGAGGTGAAAACAATTTGAAGCTGCACAACACATGTTATAGGAACGTGGAATGTGAGAAACATGAATCAGGGAAAGCTAGATATAGTAAAACAAGAAGTGGAACATATAAGCATTTCAATACTTGGGATGAGTGAGCTAAGGTTAACAGGAATGGGACACTTTGAGTCTGATAATTACACTTTTTTTTATTCAGGAAATTATAAGAAGAAATGATGTGGCATTAATAGTGAGGAGAGAGGTAACAAAAGTAGTCAAAGAATTTCAGAAGAAAATCACCCTGTGATTTATAGATTACAGCAAAGCTTTTGATTGTGTAGATCATGAAAATTTTTGGATCCCTCTTCAAGAAATGGGTGTGCCACAACATTTGATGCTCCTGATGTGTAACCTGTACTCAGGACAAGAGGCTACTGTCAAAGAAATAGAATAGTTTCCAATTGGCAAGGGGGTCAGGCAAGGCTGCCTTTACTCACCCTATTTAACTTGTACTCTGTACTTGTACAATGAACATATAATATGTAAAGCAGGATAAGACTTGGAGGAAAGAGGCATGAACATTGGAGGAAGGAACATCAACAATTTAAGATATACATATGATACCACACTACTAGCAGAAAATGGCAAAAACTTGGAACAATTACTGCAATAGCAATAGTATTCATTTATATACTGCTTCATATTGCATTGAGCAGTCTCTAAGCAGTTTACAACTGTAAGCTAATTGTCCCCATCAAAATGGGTACTAATTTTAGTGACCTCGGAAGGATGCAAGGCTGAGTTGACCTTGAGCCCCTGGCTAGGATTGAACTCACAACCTTGTGGTTTGTGAGTGAGTGGGCTGCAGTACAGGCATTAAGAACATCAAGGAAGAAAGTGAAAAGACAGGTTTACAGCTGAACATTAAGAAAATAAAAACAATAACCATAGATGATTTACATTGTATTTAAAGCAGATGATGAAGACCTTGAAAAAGTTCAAGATACCTTGGCTTAGTCACCTATGCTATTTAACACACACACACCCTTTCATTTTGCTAAAGCAGAATTTGAATTCTTTTTTTTTTCCTTTGGGGGTATTTTTAGCAGTTCATGAAGCCCTTGAAGTGTCTCATAAGCACAAAATTGGTTCTTGGACCCAACACAGTTGTCCATCCCTGGTTTACATTGTTCCCCAAAAAGAGAACATGCATCAATAAAAGCAGGAACAGAAGACACTGGTTTGATATTAAGTTATATATACAGAAGGAGATTTAGAACCACTATTATAGTTCAAACAAGGGACGGACATCATGAGGCCCCCAGATGCTATTAGACTGCACCTCCCAGCATTCCTCACTATTAGCTTTACTGACCAGAGCATCATGATTCTTGCCCATGCTTTAAGCAGAAAGAGTAAACATTCCAGCCCAGTAGGGAAAACAGCAACCAGGTGGCATATGTACTCTCTGATCCAAGGCAAACTTTTCATAGGTAACTTCAAAGACTTTTCAAAGACATAGCCATGTTAGTCTGTAGAATCAATATGTAGAGAGATCTTGAAGTCTACGAAAGCTCATGCTGCCAACCTCTTCAAGGACCATGTTTCCCTTTCTTCCTCTTCTTTCAACTGAGAGTAGACCAGACAACCCTTCAAAAAGAGGACACCTTCAAATAGAGTACTATGGACTTCTTCTTCGTGGTCTCTGCGAATCACACAAATGGGTTTTGTCTGCGCATGCGCAGCCAAAACCCATTTGTGTGAATTCGTAGATGACCACTCGAAGAAATACTGTTACAGGTGTGCAACCTGTCCATATCACTACCACACTATTGGTACAAATAGTTACCCAGGCTGCAGCTGCATTGCAGAGTTTCTGTAGTTTGACACTACTTTAACTGGCATGGCTCCCTCCTATGGAATCCTGGGATTTGTAGTTCATTGTGGCACCAGAGATCTCTGACAGAGAAGTCTAAACATCTCTGATGGAAAAGGCTAAATACAAGTCACCAAATTCCATAGCCTCATACCATTCAGTTTAAGTGGTGTCAAACTGCATTAATCCTGCAGATGCAGCCTCAACCTCTGGTATAAATGTTTTTTTGGTGTGGCATTATGGCTGAAATCAACCCTTGGCCCCTGTGGATGTGGCATCTTCTTAGTGGCGCACCCACCCACAAATGTGGCATATGCACAGGCATGTCTCTTTTAGGGGAGGGCACAGGGAGCTTTTCTCTAGCCCTGGGGTAGGCAGCCTTTCCCCTTTAAGGGCTGAGGGACATCAGCTCCCAGAATCCCAGGAGCTATTGGCCAACATGGAACTATTGGCCAACATGGCTGAGGCTTCTGGGAGCTGAAGTCCCTCGGCCCTTAAAGGGGAAAGGTTGCCTACCCCTCATCCAAAATGTCCCTCATGGCAGATGTTGACTATAGAGTTGCACCAGAAGACCTGGAGATGCTTAGAGAGGTGTTCTTTCAGGTAAAAGGACAGTGTTTTTTTATTTGTGGTTTTTCCACATTCACGGGGGTCCTTCACCCCTAACCCTAGTGAATGTGAAAGGAAAACTGTAGATCCTAAAAACAATGTGGGCAGCCACTTCAGAGTGATAAGGCACTGCATTATTGTGTGTTATCAGTTTATAGAAGCAGGAGCACAGACATTCTATAGCATATATATGAAACAGAAATGGACATATCTTCAGTACAAGAAATGCAGCCAAAGGGAATTCTGTTTCCAATGCATTCATGAAACACAAAGCAGGGCAATTGGGTCCGCAAATGGATAGCCCATGCCTGTCACCCTATTGAGAGTGGAGGAGGAAGGGGGAGATGCAATGAGGTAGAAACAGATGGACACACCTGCCTCCTCTGAACTCACCCCACTTATTGAGTACATTATGGGGTATTAGGAGCCCAGAAGACTGTTCAAGCGTGGAGTCACAGGCCGCCACGCGAGATGCTGTTTTAGAGCCTTTATGGTTTCCAGGAACAGCAAGAGAAAGACAATATTTAAACAAGATAGCAGTCACAAAAGGAAAGGATTAGGGAAATGAGGCTTTCTCTTATTTCCTCATGACACACTAGGTCACAAGAGTAAAGTACAGGCACCACTGTGCTGGTCAGAACTCTTAATATGTTTGGCATCCAAGAGGGCTTTTACTAAATTGAACATCAGTAACAAGCTGTAAAGAGGGACCCCGATCTGACACAGCTCCCCCATGCCCTCCCACCCCTCTCAGTGTTCCTTTCTTCTCATACACAAAAGCCAAGAGCAGCCTTTCAGGAATAGCTCACACAAAAGCATTTCCATGATACCCATGCCATGAAAGCATTAATATTAGATATCAGGCAACCTGTGGCAAGCACAGCTAGCAGAGGCTCTCCATATGATGTTTATTAATAACCCCCATAGGATCCAGAGAACCTAAACATAATAGGCTTGTACAATTGAACAATTTGATGTAATTGTTTCAGAGGACATCTCAGGAAAGAGCAGCACAGCAAAGAAAAGTTTTCATCAAAAAGAGCAGGGAACAAAACAAACCAACCCACAAAAGGCCAACAGCCTCCTATTGCTTCTGACGGAGCTGAAGTAAAAAAATATCCAGTGAAATGATTGACCTGACACAAAATTAGGGAGGAAATGAGGGGAAGATTTCCTTTTCTCTAATTCTCTCTCATTCTCTCCTGACAAATATCTCCAATGGCCAATGGCACAATAAACCTGATTATGTCACCACAATTAACCCTGGAGCTAAGAACAGGAGACCTCAAATACTGTATAGCCCCGATCAGCCACTTTGTGTGATTTTTTTTTCCTTAACCCCCTGGAAGGTCAATTTTGAGAAAGGTTTGAAGCACTGTAACCCCTTCCACCCCAAAGGTGTCCTGCTTGGAAGTTGTCTTTCCAGAATGTCTTCTGCCATTTCAGCTACACATTTGTTTTATGTGTGTGTTGTCAATGCAGTGGGCTGTAGATTTGTCCCAGGGTCCTTTCATTAGTTATGCTTCCACTAGTGACCTGTGGCCCAAACAAATGGGGAGACCGGAAGAGGCCTCCCTCTGCCACTACAAGGTGAGGTACCTTCTCCTCAAACCATGGGTTGCCAATGGTTTCTGTCTTTCATAGGCTGAAGGGGCAACCTGTGATGCACCCCTATGTTAGCTGGACAGCCTCCCACCTCAGTCTGTTCTCTGTGATGTGGTTTGCCAAGGTGGTTTTATGGTCTATGGTCCACAGGACAATTTTCTCCTAAGTGCTCTTTCAACAAGAGCCCCTCCAAACAAGTAAAAAGTCCTAGGTTTTGTTTCTGTAAAAACAATTTTATTTTGGAGATCCACATGACATTTTCTTCCATTCAAAGTATTTCCTGGGAAATTTCAGCATTACCAAGGACTTTTCATTCTTACTTCTCAGGTTAGTTACATTGTGGATTTTCCTGGAAAATCTGGAACAAAAAGTAGATTTTTAAAATTTGATTTAAGGGGGGGATGGCCCAGATTTGGGGCAGAACTGGCGATCCCACATGAAGACAGTGCTGACTCAAATTGGGGCTTTGGCCCTCTGTCGTGTGGACAGGAGGATGTGAGAGCGGGGGAAAGCCACTGTAAATGGCCTATGTAGACATGCCCCCATTATTTTCTGAGATGAAATGCACCTTTACTTTATTATCTGTTTGTATTATTCCAGAACTAGCTAAGATGGCTGCTGCCAGTAAAGAAAGCCCTTGTTTCCAAGACACAGATTCAACAGAGATCAAGCGAGAGAAAAGAGGAATGTTTGCACCCAAACAAAATGATTCTAATGTTTACCTCCTGTAATGTTTAACTAATGTAATATTGCTAAAGCACTTTGGCGCTTTGGCTATAACTCCTGAATAATAACAAAGAAGGCTCAGTAAAAACTGGTGAAGATCAATTTCAGAAATGTTGCATGAGTCTTAATGTGATATGTGGCCAGAAGAAGCAGAGGAGAAAGAACACAGGTTGGAGAATGAGGAAAACCAAGGATATTTCATGAAATATGCAGGTAAAATCAAAACAAAAAGAACTGGAAACCCACATTTCCATAGTTCTCTGTAGAAGCTCTTAGGCTCTATAGCACCATAACTCTAAAAATATTTTTAAAAAGAAAGTAGAACAGAAGAGAACATATTATTCCATCATCCCTTGAATTAATAAGAAATCCACTTGAAGGTAGGAATAAAATGTTGCAGCTCATGCCAGGAATTGTCAGAAAAAGAACAGAGAATAGAAATATTGTTTGGGAGAACAGAAATATTGTTTGGATATTTTAAAAAAGTACAAAATCAAACCAATAACTACAGCAGCACATACCACAACCTGCTGACATATTTGTCCTGTCTGGAGCAGCCACAAGAAATGTTTTTAGCTATATGTGCAGATATATCTTAAAACTGTCTAGGAAAGGGTCAAAACTCTCACCCTTGGTTAACAGGGGATGGGGTACATGCTGTGAACACATAAACTAGCATGCCTGCAGTAAATTTTGAAGTGGAGGTGCTAATAATGACTGACCCCATAATCATAATCCCAAGGAGAATTTAAAATGCAGACAACTGTTTTGACCCATATCAAGAAACCTGTTCTAGCAATCTAATTGCTAGCAGTGTTGGGGTTACATGCCTTTGCATGCCTATACTCACTCATTACTAATTTGTTAATTTATGGGAGTATAGACACAATATATATTTACAGTAACTTCTTGTTTGCTTTTCGGTACATACTTTCTTCTTGCATGGTTCCAACCTGCAGCATTTTGACTATAGGCCAGTATAGTGAGTAAAGCTACTTTTATATGGTTTACAAAGAAGACTAAGGGGGGATGCAGATGGGCGGCCATGGGCCACCCTGGGAAGAGGATTGGGGTCAAGGCTGCCCCACACCTCAGCCCCAATCCTCCCAGGCGGAGAAAAGGGCACCCGAAGAGCCACCATGAGGCTCTTTTGCGCCTCTTCCGGTGCAGTGTGTCCGGACGCTGTGCTGGATGGACGTCACCAGAGCGCTCGCCATGTGCAATGGCGTGCGCTGTGATGATATCCTCAGGAAGAGGTTGGGGAGTCTGGCATCTGGTTGCTCCTCCCCTTCCCTGGCTCTAAGACAACACTTTGCGCTGTCTGCAGAGCCCCTAAGCTTATCTCTCTGCTAGATCCTGTGTGTTAAGAAACTGGTTATTGTTCAGCTTCTACCTTCCCAATTTCACTCCTCTGTTTATGCAATCCAGTACTGTCTCTCAAGTTTCTCAGCAAAGAACAGTTCTTTGGAAAAGCTAATAGTTCTTACATACATGAAAAGAGAGATCCCAGAGGTCCAAGCAGGGTTCAGGAAAGGAAGAGGCACTAGGAATCACATTGCAAAGATACGATGGCTAATGGAGCACACCAGAGAATTCCAAAAGAAAATCAGCATGTGCTTTATAGACTGTAGTAAAGCATTTGACTGCATAGACCATGAAAGGCTATGGAATGCACGTAAAGACATGGCAATGCCAACACATCTGATAGTCCTGATGAGGAATCTGTACTCGGGACAAGAGACTATTGTCAGAACAGAAAACAAAGAAACAGAATGGTTCCCAACTGGCAAGGGAATCAGACAAGCATCCTTTCACCCTAGCTGTTTAAATTGTATACAGAACATATTATAAGAAAAACAGGTTTGGACACAGAAGAAGGAGGAGGGAAAATAGGAGGAAGGAATCAACAATCTAAGACAGGGGTCAGCAACCTACGGCCTGCGGGCCAGCCCCGGCCCTGCAAGGCCTTTGGACCGGCCCCAGCCTGGTCCTGCTGCCGCTGCCGCCGCTGCATGTGCTGCCCCCACGCAAGTCGCGGCCGCCCTCCTGTTTTCCAAAATGGTGGTTGCGATTTGTTTGCGCATGCGCCGGAGTACTGCGCATGTGCAAGCAAGTTGTGGCCGCCATTTTGGAAAACAGAAGGGCTGCTGTGACTCGCTTGCGCATGCACAGTACTTCCGGCATACTGTGCATGGGTGAGCGAGCGTGCGTGTGCGTGTGACGCCATTCACCCCCCTCGGCCTGCGGAAGATCTCCGGACTAGCGGACTGGCCCGAGGTAGGTAAAAGTTGCCTACCCCTGATCTAAGATATGCAGATGACACCATAGTACTAGCAGAAATCCTCACAGACCTTGAACACCGACTAAGGAAGATCAAAGAAGAAAGTGCAAAGGCAGGTTTAATGCTGAACATAAAGAAAACAAAAATAATGACCACTGAGGACCTTCACAAGTTCAACCTAGACAATGAAGAAATAGAAATAGTAAAATATCATAGTTCCCATACCTGGGATCAAAGGTTGATAGAAACGATGACTGCAGTCAGGAAATCAGGAGATTAAGAATGGGAAGGGTGGCTACAAAAGAACTAGAAAATATTCTAAAATGCAAAGATATACAACTCAGCACAAAACTTAGAATCATACAAGCCACTGTATTCCCTATTACCATGTATGGATGTGATAGCTGGACAATTAAGAAAGATGATAGGAAGAAAATCAATGCATTTGAGATGTGGTGTTAGCAAAGAGTACTGAGGATCCTATGGTCAATCAAAAGGACAAACAAATGGTCCTAGAACAGATCAAACCAGAAACCTCCTTGGAAGCCAAGATGACCAAAGTGAGACTGTCATACTTCAGACATATCATGAGAAGAGGGGACTCTTTGGAAAAAACAATAATGCTGGGAAAGGTGGAGGGAAGTAGGAAGAGAGGAAGGCCACATGCCAGATGGATGGACTCTATTAAGGAGGTCACGGGTATTAAAGGGTTGCAGGATTTAAGCAGAGCAGTGGAGGACAGAGTGTCTTGGAGATGTTTCATCCATAGGGCCGCCATGAGTTGAGATCAAGTTGAAGGCAGTTAACAAATAGTTCTTAATACTGAATACTGCACTGAATACTAAAGTTAGGATAATTCAAACAATTGTATTCCTTATCACCAATTATGGATGTGAGATTTGGACAGTAAAGAAAGCAGATAGAAATAAAGTCAACTCATTTGAGATGTGATGCTGGAGAAGAGTGCTGAGGATACTGTGGATGGCTAAAAAGACAAACAAATGGGTCCTAGAATAGATCATGCCTGAACTCTCTCTGGAAGCCAGAATAACTGTATTGAGGTTGTCAGACACACCATGAGAAGGAAATACTCATTTAGAAAGGCAATGATGCTGGGAAAAGCGAAAGGCAGCAGAAAGAGAGGAAGACTGCAAGCCAGATGGCTAGACTCAATCAGGGAGACCATGGGCCTGAGCCTGCAGGACTTCAGCAGGGAGGTAAGAGAATAGGGCTCTTGGAGATGTTTCATCCACAGGGTTGCCATGCCTTGAGGTCCACTTGAGGGCAGCTAACAACAACAACAGATCTTAATAGCCCCTCAAGGGTCAATAAAAGATTCTCTTTTTAGCCAACAAGGGAAAAAGAGATGTCTCAAAATGCTAAGAAGCTGGTCTTAAGAGCATCTAACAAACTGAAATGTGTCAGGCATTTTAGCAAATAAAAGGCTACAGCTGGTGTCTTGTTGAGCACTTATGGATGCATAAGTTAAACTTGCACATTCATAACTATTTGGTATTCATCCTTATGACTGTGGGGGGTTGCAGACTGCCAGAAATAGTGCAAATTGAGTCCACTTTTAGGGTTAGGGTTAGTGCTAGGGAATAATGAGAACTGTATTTTATTGTGGCACCAGAGCTCTCTGACAGAGAAGGCTCAATGTCTCAGAAAAAAACCCAATTCCATGACTCCCTAACCCTAACCCTAAAAGTGGACTCAATTTGCACTATTTCTGGCAGTCTGCAACCCCCCCTTTGACACCATTGCCATGATAGCATTATTGCACCCTCACCTACCTTACTAGCCAGAAGTCACATCGAGCAACTGTGGGCTCTTCTGCAAAAGATTGAGTTATAACAGGATGATGTTTCTAGCCGAAATAGCAATCTATGGTGTGGTATTCCAAAGCAGGCCCCCTGTTGCAACTACACATTCCATTGCAAATCACCATGTGTGTGTTCTGTGCCTTCAAGTCATTTCCAACTTATGGTGACCCTAAGGCAAACCTATCATGTTTTTTTTTAAAAAAATAAGATTTGTTCAGAGAAGGTTTGCCATTGCAAAGCAAAAGCAAAGCAGCTTCATTTATATACCGCTTCATATCGCGCTATGGGATGTCTAAGCAGTTTACAACTGTAAGCTCATTGCCCCCCAACAGTTGGGTACTCATTTTAGCGACCTCGGAAGGATGCAAGCCTGAGTCTAGCCTGAGCCCTGGCTAGTATTGAACTCGCAACCTTGTGGTCTATGAATATGTCGCTGTAGTACAGGCATTTAACCACTGCGCCACCAGGGCTCTTCCTCTGAGGCTGAGAGCATGTGATTTGCCCAAGTGGGTTTAATGACTGAGCAGGGAATCAAACCCTGGTCTCCAGAGTTGTAGTCCAACACTGAAACCACTATGCTATACTGGATCCTGCAGATCGCTCACTATAGCACTATAATTCTATGGAGGCCACAGGTTTTTGTTCAGACTTCTATGGAGATGGACAAGATCCTAACCCTATTTGGAAAGGAGATAAGGTTCAGCCCCTTGGATAGCTCCTTTAAAGTCCAGATTTAATTCAAGAACTGATTCACCATCACACTGACATAGAAGCCACCAACCACTAATGTTGGGCCTTGAAAACCCAATGAACCCAAAGTGGTCACCAAATGTTCCCCCTTTTCCACCTCACTGCTCAGCTCTGTACTTCAGTTGCTATGGTGATGCATGAAGAGTCTGTATTTAGCCAATAACTCCAGTATCAAGCATGGAGGCTCTTGGTGGAGAGATCTGATTAGTGCCTTGGAAGCAGGGAGCCAGCATTTGTATCATCTGATAATAAGCTATAAAAACTTGAATTAGAGAAAAGCGGCCCTGGATGTTAATTGCTCCACAATAGCAACCTAGCTATTTATCAATAGCTGCTTAGGAGCACAGCTTTCAGTTTCACTCAGGCTGCAGCTAATTGCCCCCTGTCTAACTGATATTGCCAAACAAGAACAGCTTGGGATGGGAGGGCAAGCAAAACCAATGTGATGGGTTTGAATATGTAATGGGAGGCTTGCAAGCAAAACAGGAGGTGCCACTTTCCATTCTAGGCATTGCATGCCCATCAAGGGATGGGGAAGGGGAGGGAAAGAAACCAAGGGGGGCCATGTCTCCAACATTAATCCCTACAGGGAGGAAGAGGGGATTTGGGACAGTGCCACTTCTCATGGCACTTCCCTCTTGCTCAACCAATCTGCCCTCTCAATATGTTGGGCTTCGACTCCCATCTTCCTTGGCCAGTATAGTTGTAAAGTGTCCATGCTGGGCCATCCTGGAAAGAAATCTGTTTGCAACTTCATGTTCATGTACAATAGTACTTAAATTGCAGGAGTGTGGGGGGGGGGGGATGGACAACAGAATCCTCTTCTCCCCAGTTACTGTGTTAAGAATCCTATTGGGGTATTGTGAGAGTGACGACTATTGTGAAGAAAGAGGAAATGCATCACCAAAAAGGGGGTTGGAAAGAGGTCACAGATATGCAGATTTTCTGCACATCTGTGATGATACCCCAATATGTTAGCATATACTAACATAAGTGATGGTGGTTATAAGCCTTCATATCAGTTCTGACTTATGGTGATGATAGCCCAGGGTTTTCTTCACAAGATTTATTCAGAAGAGGCTTACCATTGCCCTCCTCTTAGGCTAAGAGAGTGTGAGCTGTGCAAAGACATGGAAATTCAGAAGTAGCTATTGTGCTTTAAACAGAAAGGCAATAATAACTTTTTACCATGGTGGAGAGGACTGTGACTAGGTGACCCATGCACATTTGCCACTGCTGACTCTTGATGTTAGCTTCTGGACAACTTCAAGTCTTCATTGTGGGTATGTGTGTGTGCCTTCAAGTCACCTGTTTTATGAGGATTTCTTTGGCAAGGAATACGCAGAGGTGACTTTGCCAGTTTCTTCTTCTGATACAGCACCTGCTATTTATTGGTGGTCTGCCATTCAAGTTCTAACCAGGGCTGACCCTGGTTAGCTTCCAAGATAGGAAGGATTTGCTGTCCTTACGGTATTGTTGTTTGTTGTTGTGTCCTTTCAAGTCATTTCTGACATATGTTGACCCTATCATGGGGTTTTCTGGGGCTGACAGAGTGTGTCTTACCCAAGGCCAGTCAGTGGATTTCTGTGGCCAAGTTGGGGAAGTGAACCCTGATTTTCAGAGTCATAGCACAATGCTCAAACCACTACACTATGCTGACCCCTCTCCCGAATACTGTATAACAGGTAATGCTTTTACTTTTAATACAGACTTTCTACTGGGCCTCTTCATGGAAGGGACACTGGCAAGAAGCAGAGGGAAAGAGATATGCATGAATCAAAACTCAGAGAGAGGAGAGGATGTGTCAGCAGACAACTGACTTGACTCCTCCGATTTCATTACTTTGAAATTCAAATCCCATTTCTTCATCTGATATCTCAGTGCTCTAGTGAGCATCTCCACTGGCTTTTCCCTTTCCTTATTCAACCTTACCATTCTGCATCTTATTGTTTGGTAGTTTGCTTCTTTTCTGCCTTTCTCCCAACACTGGGACCTAAAGCAGATCACAGACATAAAATATACAAAATACAATTGAACAGATTATCATATTAAAGCTGCACATGATGGTGGGGGAAGTGAATGTACAACATCCTCTATTAAAAGCCCCTTTCTGGATAGCCTATGTCACTTGCCAAAGACTTGCTTGAAGAAAAAGTCTTTGCTTGTCAGCTAAAGGGGAGCAGAGAGGGGCCACTGTAGCATCCCTTATCTAGGTTCAGCATTGTGGGAGCAGCCACTAAGAAAGGCCGTCTCTTGCATTTTCATCAAATTTGCCTTTGGGGATGGTGAGAAGGACCTCCCCTAAAGACCTTAAATCTCTATCTAGCTTGTATGGGGAAAGGCAGCCATTTAGCTAGCCTTGACCCAATTACTGTAGGGATTTATAAGTTTACCTTTAGTCCTCTCCCCCATACTTTATCTTTACCTTAACCTGTGCTATATGTCTGGAAATAGCACAGACTTTTTAAACAATTATGGTGAAGGCCATACAGCTACAAATACTGTTTTATTGAAATGAATAGAGAAAGAGAATGACTGAGAATTGTGAAATCAGTCTATGGAAGAGCATGCTAAATCCTGATAAGGTTGCTCAACAATCAATAGTTCTTCGCCCCTTCCATTACACCCCCTGTTTCTGCCACTTCACCATGATCTGCATCCTTGCTCAGTTTTCTTTTCTTCCCATGCATCATCCATTCTAATTCTGCGTCCCCAATGGATGGTACAACTGGTGGTACAACCGAGAAACCCAAAAGCATTTGACCATGGTGGTTGGGGATGATGAAAAAGTTAGCCCAATACCTCTGGATGGCACCAGGTTGGAGAAGGTAGCCCCAAATAATCCAAATGGCAGCTGCAGCAACCATGTATGGACTAACAACAGTTGGCCAATACCTTGGGCATGCCAGTTTGTGTTTTCATTGATCATCTTCATCATGTAATGCTGTGTAACTATTAATATTAAATTCATACTCTTCCAGAGTTAAACTGATTCTGTTTGTATAACACCACAGCATAGTTGCTAATAATGAGTAGTGCACACTCCTAATTACAGATCCATTGGCAGACAATATGTTTTATACACCATATGATTCACACTTATCAGCCATAAAACTCTTATGGGGCTGTATTTCATTTGGTTGCCTGGCTATTCTGAGCTCTCAAGAAGATAGCAGACAAGCAGGTTGAAGGCTGTGAGAGGGTGAAATGTACACAACATACATCCAAAATAAATACACACAAATCAAATACAGGAGTTTGCTGCTTGCAAGAAACAAATATTTTTGCAATATCATCTATTATTAAGTCTAACTATAGCTGTTTTATTAATTTAGGGGAATTATATCCTGGTCCTCAGATGATAGTCACTTGGAATGGCTAGCTTCAAGATAAAATACAAAAACATTTAAGGGATTTTTTTTTTTTTGGTTCTGAATCTACAGGCTGAATTTTGCAGTCGCCGAGTAGATGGTGGAGCAGATCAACAAGGTCACCATGGCTGATCAATTAGAAATATAGAAAGCCAAATTATTTCCTTTATGGTGCAGAATATTGGAGGACATCATGGTTCACCCAAATGTGAATGTTCCCAGAATGCTGTGCATCAGATAGTACCAGGTATCCTCATGAATACTCCTTTGGTACTTCTAAAAATGAATTGGAGACATTTGCTAGGATGCTTCCAAATGAGCCTGTTATGGTAAAATTGCTCAACTTATTTAAGATTTAGAGGAGGAGGGAGCCTAAGCAATGCTCCATCCTAGGATTTATACTCTGGTGAGGTGAGTATTTCTTTGCTAGAGAGCTCTAGTGCTGTGCTACAGGGGAGAGGACTAAAGCTCTCTAGTAGATAGAATACTGGGTCACTCACCAAACTACAAATCCCAGAATTCAATAGTATGGAGCCATGGAAGTTAAACTGGTATTGGACTGCTATAATTGTGTTATTGGATGTATACATTGAGGGCAGGTTTGGGGACCAAAATTATGAATTTTGAAGATGACCCTTGGATAAATAGACGGTGAAATTTGGGGGCATGTAACATAGAACAAAAAAGATGAAGAAAGGAAAATGATGCCAAAGAACTTATAACATTCTGGCAGGCATAACTGTTTGCACTCACCCTAAAGGCTGGATGGATGAGAAGGAAACTACGTTAAATGGTGGCTGTGTGATGTGCGATGGAGGTGATTGGGCATGGATAGGGCTAAGAAAATGGACACATGTCAAAAAAGTTGTAAAGGCAAGAGTTAAGGTACAGTATGAACTCTTACAAAAAAAGGAACCATCCACTTCTGTGAGTAGAGTGGCAAAAGGCAATAGCTTAGTCCATTCAGGGAAAACCTGAAAGAAGCACTGTATTCTCTCTCTGTTCCTTGGAGGGGAAGAGCCAAAGAGCTGTCACTACCATTATTTTCCCACCCAAGCATTCTAAAAGGCCAGAAGCAACACCAGAGGGTTTGGTTCTTCCTTTAGGTTCTCTTGGGAGAGACTAAGCTCTTCCTTTGTGCCACTCTACTCAGAGAAGGGAATGACTCCTTTTATCCCCTTTTTCTTTTTTGATAAGCATTAAGGTACAGTACTTACATATGTAGAAACAGATTGTCTCCCAATCAGCAAAGGAGTCAGGCAAGTCTGAATTCTATCACCCTCCTTGTTCAACTTGTATGCAGAAAATATTATGTGAAGATAGGAGGAAGGAACATCAACAGTCTAAGACAGGGGTAGGCAACCTTTCCCCTTTAAGGGCCGATGGACTTCAGCTCCCAGAAGCCTCAGCCATGTTGGCCAATAGTCCCATGTTGGCCAATAGCTCCTGGGATTCTGGGAGCTGAAGTCCCTCGGCTCTTAAAGGGGAAAGGTTGCCTACCCCTGGTCTAAGATATGGGGATGACACCATATTACTAGCTTAAAAATATTTTTAAAATATTTAAAATTCCAAAAAGCAACCCTTACTTTTGCCATTTTATGTAAGGGACATCATTTTATTATGCCATTATATTTAATGAGACTTGAGCATCCATGGATTTTGATATCCATGGGTGTGTGTCTGTAACCCCAGTGGATACCAAGGGCCCACTGTACTAAGGAAGGTCAAAGATGAAAGTGCAAAGGCAGGCTTAATGATGAACACAAAGAAAAGAAAAATAACGAACACAGAAGAAATACAGTACATAAATTCAACCTAGACAATGAAGAAATTGAAATAATTAAAGAATTCGTATAGGATCAAACATTGATCAGAATGATGACTGTAGCCAAGAAAAAAGAAGACTAGGAATGGGAAGGGCAGCAATGAAAGAACTAGATAAATTTCTAAAGAGTACAGACATACAACTGAGCACCAAAGTCAGACTTGTCCAAGCCATAGTATTCCCCATTACCATGTACAAATATGAGAGCTAGACAGCAGAAAAAGTGGAGAAGGAAAAATCAATTCCTTTGAGATAATGTGGTGCTGGAGAAGAGTGCTGAGGAAACTGTGGACAGCCAAAAAGACAAACAAATGGGTCCTTGAGCAGATCAAACCAGAATTCTCCTTGGAAGCCAAGATGATGAAACTTTGGCCACATCATGAGAAGACATGACTCACTTGAAAAGAAAATAATGCTAGGAAAGGTGGAGGGCAGTAGAAAGAGAAGAAGACCACACACCAGATGGCTAGACTCAATTAGGAAGGTCACAGGCATGAATCTACAAGATCTAAGCAAAACAGTGGAGGATAGGGAGGCTTGGAGATGTCTCATCCACATAGTTGCCATGAGTCAGGGCTGACTTGAAGGCAATTAACAACAACAACAACAACGACCACAACCTACATTGACCTGTGGATAAGTCGATGCCAGTTTTGGAGGTGTGTGTCATTTTTTTAAATTAAAATTTGTAGACCTATACATGAGTATATACAGTAAGCCAAATGTGCATTTTCAAGTAGACTAAACTATAAAGGATGTGTGTGCATGCACACTTTTAAGAAATTCACCGAAATCTGTTTTTTTTAGAGCAGATCTCAACAGCAACAACAGCAACAACAATGATACTGAGCTTGGGGTAAGCACAAAAATACATTTAATATAATCTTGTGGATTTTGTTTAGGTTTATTTCTGCAAATTAAAGCTGAATGTAGCAGATACTCAGTTTTAAAAAGAGCAGACATCCTCCTGTCAGTTGGTAAGCCAGTGCTGCTAAGACCTATAACCCCTTTGTGGTACTATATATTTATAAATGATTATGAAAGTTACCTAGCAACCCTTTCCAAATACTCTGTGAGAAGACCATTACTACCTTTGAGTTTTCAGTTAATGACTGTTTCTATGTTAGATAGCTAGTACAGGAAAACACCATTTCACTTATGATACTGATTGCATGAATGTGGTGATAGGTCTAGAGGACTTATCTCATATTTGTTAGACTGATCCATTACATAAAATAGAAATATATTTAGGACACTGCATGAGGACTGTTGGCCCATTTACAAAAACTGGTTTTTAATTAGCAAATAACATCAGGGACATTGCCAAAATCTTGCTTCTTTCATCTTAAAAGTGGCCAGTATCTACCTCAAATGGTTAGCTGCTCATGCAGCTGATTTATAAAGCAAAGTCCTTGCCCTATTGTTGTCATCTTCATTTTGTTTGTGCAAGAAATAAAATGATGCTGCTGCTGCTGCTAATGATGATGGATACCAACAATGTCCCCATATCATATTATGACTTCTAGGCAGATCCATTACCACACAGAAGTATTCCCAGTGGTTTCTATATGGTGGCCGTGATAGTCAAATTCTATCAGAAGTGGACCACATCATTTGGATATTAAAAACTCTGTCTAAGCGTGTTGTTCTGTCATGCCGCATTGTTGTATACCAGAGAGGAGCAAAGTGTGGCTTTCCAGATGTTGTTGGACTGTAGCTCCCGTCAGCCCCTATGCAGGGTAACTGGTGGTGAGGAATGTTGGGAAGGGCCTATTTTACCCAACAGTATTTCACATCACCAGGAGCCCTTTCCCAATGCATAGTTACAGCACTATGATCCCGCTTTAATGGCTATGGCAATCCTGGGGTGTGTGGTTTGCTCAGAAGCACCAGAGGAACTCCCTGGCTGAGACTTTTAAAGCTCCCTTCTTTCACTGCCGATCCCAGAATTACATAGGATGTTGCTATAGCTGGTAAGGTGGACCTATAATGCTATAACAGCTTTGTGTGAAAGGACCCCAGATCATGGCTTGTGAGGTGGAGGTATACATTAACTCAAGAAACATGACCTTCCAAACCTGTATTTGCCTAGAGAACCTAAATGCAGACAGGTGAGAGGAGGCCTCTTCAAGGGAAGAAATGGAAGATGAGAGATAGCAGGAGGGTTAAACATGCATGCACATGCACACATACATACTCCTCCTAAGTGAATTTCACACTACAGAGGGATGTTTGTAGGACTGTCTCTTTTTTGAGACTCTTATTTGAAATGCGCTCACCAAACATCATAGTACCTCAATACCTTAAAGGCACCAGATTCACACTAATATTGGAAGTTAAGCAGGATCAGTCCTGGTGGAGTACTTGGATGGAAGACCACTAATGCATACAGGTGCTGTAGATTATATTTCAGATGAAGGAACTGAGAAGACCACCTCTGAGTAGAAGAAAACCCTACAAAATCCATGCTGTCACAAAACGTTGACAGGCAACTTCAAGGCACATGCAGACATCCTCTGTTGTAGTGTCCCTTAGTGTGTTAAAAGTGTTTAATTTCAAGATGAAAACCATAAGAAAGGGGAGGAAGGGGTCTCAAAGTTACTCATTCACAATTAGTTGCTTCCTTCTCTTGGAGGACAGCTGTTCTGAACTCTATCCTTCATCCCCAAACTGCCCTGCTGCCTTCAGATGTTGGAGAGGATGCAGACACAGCTTTGAAGAAAGATTTGACCTTCCACAGATGCTGCCAAATATGGTATCATCCAAACCATCAGATTCCTTCCACCACACCACCCAGATTCGCAATAATCCTTGAAAATCTTATAGCTCCTGCAAGGGTTTTTACATGCACATTTTGTTACACATTTCCACTCCAATGCCTTATTTACCTGCTCAACATAAAATGAGTCAGATTATTTTTCAACTGCATGTCTGTCAGCTTTTATTTCTGATGATATGATTTTTTTAAAAAATGTCCATCATCAGACAGCAAAACGTCTGTCTTCAGTGACTGGAGGTTTAAAATGGGCCAAGTCATGGCAGAAGCTCTATGGACACCAAAAGAGCAGCAAAGGGTAACTTATAGTTTGTGGCCTCTAGCCAGGATGGAGTAGGAGAAATTTCACAGTGGTGATGCTCTGACACGGACCCAGAAGTTCCTTGTCTCCATGCACACATTTTTGCTGAGTCTTTTCACAGAAAAGCTTTTGTGTGCTTGCCAACAGATTTTTTAAACAAACACACCATGAAGCATCCCAGCTTTAGTTTTTTGTGTGTGGTGGCTCAGCACTTCAAGCTTCACATCATTAGAAAGGGAAGGAGAGAGGGAGACATTTTGGAAGAGGGGTTTAATGTAAGAGTAAACACGTCTTGCCTTTAACAAACTGTTTCCATGGAGAGTCCCAAGTTCAGTGATTCACTACATGGATCATTTCTAAGGCTGAGAAAGAGAGAAAGAGCTCTTAGCAACCAGCCACTATCACCATTTCCCCTCAAAAGACCTCTTCCCTTCCTTTCAACTCTTCATCTCTCAGTCCATTAAGAGACCTTGGTTGGTTTCTCATGAGGTGGACCAAGAAAGAGATGGCTGGAGGGGAGGCAGGAGATGGAGAGGGATTTTCCATTTAATCGAAAACGCAATTAACTGCTAACCTTCACTTCCTTTTCTCTCTATTTAACAATGCCAGCTGTCAAACTAGCTTGTGAAACTTGTGTCTATATAGTTTATTAAATACAGATAAATAAACGTCTTCCTTTAAAATGTCAAAGCCTGCAGCAGACAGGCACTTGTCAATTAGCACTTGGGAGCTCCTTTCTTACTGTTTCAGTCCTGTACATTTGTGCCATAACACTAGTTATTAATGATTACTAATGACCCCCCTGGAATTTACATCCGTCCAACATAAGAACATGAAGACTACTTAATGGGAATGGGCCAGCTTTCCAAAAAACCCCATTCACCTGGATGTTCCTGACCTCCCAAATAGGAAATGAAAGTGGTGACCATTCCTTGTTGTTTGACCTCAGCAGGGTCAGCCCAAGAAATCTTCCTGTCTGAGATGGAGCAAGAAATGGTGCCTCTCCTCACCTCAGACAAGGTATATATATAGACTCCAAAACTATTCAAGTATTTGTTACTGTTGTTGTTATATGCTTTCACATCAACTGTGCCCCTCTCATAGTATTTCCTCAGTAAGATTTATTTAGCAGAGGTTTGCTATTGCTTTCCTCTGAAGCAGAGAGTGTGAAACTTGTCCAAGGACATCCCAGGGATTTTCATGGCAAAGTGAAGAGTTAAACCCTGATCTCCAGGAATCCTAGTCCAACAATCAAATATGTGAGCTTACAGTTGTAAACCGCTTAAACACTGCATAGTGTTTATATACTGTGGTATGAAGCAGTATATAAATGAAGCTGCTTTGCTTTGCTTTTTTAAAAAAAGATAAATACACTGGCCATTAAAAAAAATCCAAAACTCATATACTCAGTACTCAATACTAATACAGTTCACAAAATGTTATGCAAGCTTCTGAGTTCTACAGAATGCCTCATCATACAAAATACAAGAAAGCAACATGGAGTGAATGGGATTAAAAAGCGACACTGGTTGATGTCCAACCCCCAGAGATTGTGTTTAGTTATAGTCTAGTGAAGGATACTGAAGGCCTTCAAACAAAATAGAATGAAACAAAAGAGTAATTTGAGTGAATCACTCTATCATGACAGCAGCTTCTACAGCAGTTCATTTTGGCCAGCTGCTACCCACACCTGAGGTCTTTTTTCATCTTGCATCAAATTGCATATTTATTCAAACAAGTTAAATCATTGGATATGCACCCCAAGTGGCTTCCTTTTTTTCTTCTTTAAGTTTAAAGGCAGAAAAATATTGTTTTAACATTTTTTTTTCTCTGAACAACACTTAAGATAAACATTAACTCCAGGTCCTATAAAAATACAGAGACACTTTATAAACATTTGTTAACACAGATAACTATTAAGTCTGTTGTAGTTTTGGGAAAACTCTGGCCTTCCAGATATTGTGGATTTCAACTCTCAGAAGATCTCAGCCAGCATAGCTAACAGTGAGAGTAAGGAAATTGTCCAAAATATCTGGAGAATCAAAGATTAACAGCTTCTGCTTTAGCCTACTCTCTGGCATCTTTACTACTGTATTTGAAACATCCTGCTTTTAAAAGCACAGATGAGAGAGAACATCCATATGTGACCCTGTATCTTTATTTTGAAATGAAATGGGCAGCCCATTGAATGCAGAGGAAGAAACTGATTATTTATGCCAAGGGGAGACCAGTAGAGCAAGAAGGCACAGAAATGGAAGGTGAAGGGAGCAGATCAGCAATGATATGGTGCTGGAGAAGATGGTAAGAAAAGACATAGAGGAATCTGAGGTCCAAAGGCTATAATCTTGAATTTGATGGGAGTAAAATAAAGAATTGATGGAGAGAATGTATGGGAGAAAGTCATTATACTCAAATAGTAGAGATGAAGGACTTTGTAGGGGGTGTAACCTCCATCCCCACGTAGGCAGCCCACCCCTTGAATCATGTGTTGCAGATCAATGAGTGCCAAAGAGTATCATGGACATACATTTCTAATTTATACTGTCCCATTCCTTCCAGAAGAACACAACAACTTTTTTTCCCCAATTCCATGCACATTACTATTTGCCTTATCACCACAATTAAATAACTCTCTCGTGGTTCATCTTAACCAGTGGTGTCACTAGGTTTGGTGTCACCTGGTGCAGTAACTCATGATGTCACCTCCCCATTAACCTTCTCCCACACCACACCGTACAGAAACCTTAGTAATGCTTTTTGTACTAATGTTACTCATAAGTTGTAATACCTATACATAACTGGATATAATAGTTGTGATGTAAACAACTAGCAAAATTAAAATTACAATGGGCTCTTGGTATCCACTGGGGTTTGGTTCCAGGACCTTGTGGACACCAAAATCCAAGTCCCATTATATACAATGTCATAGTAAAAATGACATCCCTTACATAAATGGCAAAATAAAGGTGGGTTTTCTTTTTGGAAGTTATATATTTTTGGAATATTTTCAATCCATGGATCTGTGGATAAAAAACCCTGTGGATATGGAGGGCTGTTGTATACATTTATACAGCATAAGTAGACTGAAGTCTATGAAAGCTCATGCTGCCAACCTCTTTCTTTCAGTTAGTCTCAAAGGTGCTGCAAGATCTCTCTACATATTGATTCCACAGACTTAAATTACAATATAATATACACATGTATTTACACATATAAAGTTTCATGTGGTTAAAGTGAACATTTGGTAAAATGTGATGTTTCTAAAGAAAATTTTAAAAGAATTTAATTTTTTAAATATATTTTTTAAATTAAAATTTTGAAAGTTGATATTTTTTTGGGGGGGGGGGAATATCTGAGGCCTCTCCTTTCTCCTCCCACTGAACTTCACCCAACTCACACCATCTCTTCACCATTTTAAAGAAATGCTACAGCTTTCTGCCAAAAAGCAGGTGTTTGAGGAGCAGTGGTGCCACCCCCCTTTAGGGCATCCCTTGTGATACCATTGATCTTAACAAATATGCCCATATCACTGAGGAACCAGTGGAGTCAGGCACTTCCCAGAACTTCTGCTCATCCTCCCACCCTACAGATCTCCTAAAGGAGAAAGCATAACTGGTAGAATGGACTGGCATTTCACTTTTGGAGGATTTGTTCTTTAACTAGCAAAGGAGGTCAGATTCACAGCAAAATTTGGGGGCAGTCTGTAGAGGAAGACAGGGATTTAACACCCTTGTTTGTTACCAGGGAAACCAGAGCACTGACAGAACTGCTGCTTCAATGCAAAATGAAAAAGATGGGTAAATACCCCCAATACAGGACCCATTCCTTCACCAAGGCTTCTCTTCTTGCTTGCTTACTAAACTATGCAGACAAACCTAAGGGACTAGAAACAATCTATCTTCTTTATGGAAGGGGAGACGTTAGATTAAGGGCCAACTCGCACCTCATAATTATAGCACTATGATTCCACTTTAACTGTCATGATAACATCCTATAAGAATCCTGGGATTTGTAGTTTAGAATTTATCCCGTAGGTGCTATTTCAGAGGAAGGAACTGGCAAAAGCACCTCTGAGGATTGCTTGACTAAGAAAGCCCTAGGAAATGTATGGCGTTGCTGTAAACGGAAAACAACTTGAAGACACACACACACACACACACACACACACATCCTGAACTTTAAAGGAGCTGTCAAAGTGCTGAATCCTATACCTCCCCATAGGTCTGGTACCCAGGACGGCTCCTTGGAAATCTGAGCATAAACCTGGGGCCTTTTCACACTGCACAATTATAACACAATGGTTCCACTTTAAGCACCATGGTTCCATCCTGTGGGATCCTGGGATTGGCATTTTAGGGGGAGCAGCCTTTCAAATTCCCAGCCCAGGAACTCCTCGGATACCTCTGACCAAACTGCAAACCTCGGGATTTCACAGGATGTTGCCATGTCGGTTAAAGTAGACAGGGGTGCCTCTGTGAGTTTTGTGGCTCACATGTGTCAGCACTGTGAATAAAGATGGGTTTGAGAATGCAGATGTATTTGAAACACTGTCAAGGCATGCAGTTTTATCCCAGTTTATCCTGAGTCTACTCACATTGGTTATTCACATAACTGTGCAAATCTTTTAGGAAAACTCAGGAAAACCCCCCGAGATCAATTATCCCAGGTTAAGTGGAGGTTTTTGACAGCCCCCTGCAAAACTTACTTGAATGCATTTGAAATGCATCTGAACCACAAAGATTCAACTCAGATCCTACCAGGGTTATTTTGATCATCTAAATAACCCCTAAAACAAATGGATTGCATGATAGGGCTAGGACAAATATATAAGAAATTTCTCCAGGGCATTGAACTGCCACCATAAGGACCCCATCTATGTAATAGAGGACACTTTTCTTTCAGGAATGCTTCCTGCTCTGATTCTGTGTCCCTTTCTATTCTGTTTACTCCTGCCTGGGCCTGTAGCATAGTTGTGGAAAGCAGTTTGCCAGAGTCATCATGGGTAGCTCATCTAATGCTTAATCCAGACCATACTGCAGAGATCCCAAGGCTCCCATTCTTGAGCCCATTCCCTGTCACATACAAACATGTCACTTGTTCACATGTCTGGCTTTTGACATTGGGCTAGGAAGAAGGAAGACATTTATGGACACAGCAATCCGTCAGAGTCTTCATCTTAATCCATTTAAGGAGCTGCCTGTGTTCTCCTACCCCATTTGGAACATCAAATAGGACACCCTAACATGACCCTGCAGTTGCCTCAAGCATGCTGCAGGCTGCAATGGAATTGTGCATCTCTTTGTCCTTCAGAAAGCGAATGTGTATGTTGGGTGGGGGCAGATTTGCCACAGAAAGTCTCTGCAGAGCAAGAAGGAGAGACAGCTGGAGAGGAGAAGTGCTGAGATGGGGAGAGATCAGGCCATCGGGCAGGCATTTTAGGTGGTCAGTCGCAATGGGAAAAGCATATTGGGAAAGAATAAATGATGCTAGCCATGTATTTTCTGGGATTCTGAGTTTAGACAATACGATTTAAAGACATTCATGCACAGTTCTCAGGATGATAAAGCCAGATTCTTTGGGTGGATTTGTAATTGGTTGACCGACCAAACCCAAAGGGTGCTCAGCAATGTCTCCTCTTCATCCTGGAGAGAAGTGACCAGTGGGGTGCCACAAGGTTTTGTCCTGGGCCCAGTGCTATTCAATATCTTTATCAATGACTTGGATTAAAGAATAGAGGGCATGCTTATTAAATCTGCAGATGACATCAATTAGGAGGAGTAGCTAATACCCAAAATTAAAAATGGTCTTAATAGATGAGAAAGCTGGGCCCAAACTAACCAAATTATCTTCAACTGGGAGAAATGAAAGGTACTGTACTTAAGGTACTTTTAGTTAGAAAAAATGAAATGCATAGATATAGAATGGGGGACACCTGACTTAACAAGATTACATGTGAAAGGGACCTAGGAGTCCTAGTAGACCCCAAGTTGAACTTGAGTTAACTGCATGATGCGGCAGCTAAAAAAGCCAATGCAATTCTAGGCTGCATCAATAGAAGTATAGTGCCTAGATCAAGAGAAATAATAGTGCTACTCTACTCTGCTTTGGTCAGGACTCACCTGGAATACTGTGTCCAATTCTGGGCACCACAATTCAAAAGGTTATGTGATAATCAAAGCTCTTTTGATATTATTAGGCACCTGTGAATTCCATAGCATTTGAGTGCTGAATTTGTTCCCAATTTTGATTCCAAATGTAAAGCCAATATCAAAGGGTCTGGATCTATTTGAGGGATAGAGTTCAACACCTTGACTAGCTCCTTTAAACTTTAGACTAAAATCTGAAGCAGATTAATTGCCCCAATGCCAGGAAAGCTACCAGCTGCCCCGAGTACTAGGCCATAGCAAAGCTAGTATAATTTGTCATAGAACAGAAAAGAACCAAAAAGATGCTCAAATGAGTGCTTCTCATCCCAAGTCAAAAGAGCAGGTTGAGAAAAATAGTCAGGGATTCCAGTCTGATTTGGTGGAGTTGTTTCTAATTTCATATCAGAGTTAGCCAGAGTTATTTTAGAAAATGCATATGGTGTCTTCCTCACGCAGTAAGATACAAAAGATGAAAATGAATTAAATGGGTTTATAGGTAAAACAAGTAACAATATGCTGCCTTCAAAATAAAGGCCCAGAATATGAAACCTGAGGAAGCTATTTTAACTCTCATATTGCAGGCCCTGTTCCATAGGCAGCCAATATGTTAACAAGAATCACAGGGCTGAGAGGACTCTAATGGGTTCTAACATTATTTGTTGCCTAAAGCAGGCTGCCATCCTATACCTTCAGCATCAGTGCCAGGAGACTGTGAAACCTTTTGCTGAAAAAAAACACAGGAAAATATCAGGGCTGGGAGTACATAGACGAAAAGATATCTTGACATTTTGCATGCAGGCAATCCAAATTATGCGCCAGGGAAAGCTGACTGTGTAAATTATGTAAATATGCATATTTTACACTGTGATTGTTGCCTAAAACCCAACCTTAAACCACTGATATACTCTTATCCTCTGTCTTCTTCCTTATGTCTCACGATTGGCTGCTCAAGGCAAACAATAATGCCATTGAAATAAGGAAAGGATACAGATTTTGAAAGCCAGGGGATTAAAAACAAGAACTCAAGAACTGCCCATGCTAAAGGCCCAGATGGAATAAAAAGTATTTGCCTGGAGCCATCCAACTAAGGGTGCCTCTACACTGTAGAAATAATACAGTTTGACACCACTTTAACCGCCATGGCTCCAGCCTAAGAATCCTGGGAGTTGTAATTGTGTGAGGCAGCAGCACTCTTTGGCAGAGAAGCCTAAAGACCTTGTAAAACTAAAAATCCCATGACTCCTGAGATGGAGCTACAACACTTAAAGTGGTGTCAAACTCCACTATTTCTACAGTGTAGATGCACCCTAAGTCAAATGATGGGAATTCAAGATGAATAGAGTAGAGGAGAGTTATTTCTTCTTTAGACAGCACACAGTTAAACTATGAGATTCATGACCACCAGATGTAGGAACAGCCACCACCTTAGACAGGAGGAGAAGTCATGATGCCCATGGATTGCACCCAATGTGGGAAGCAGCATGATGGGGAACTTGAGAGAGAGGATGCTGATTCATGTCCTGCATGTATATTTCTCACAGGCTTCTGGTCACTGGTCACTACAGCAATGTTGGGCTAAATTCATTTTTGTCCTGTGGTTTGATCCAGCAGGGCTCTTCTGGATCAAAACAATCATTTAGGTATTTAAAATAACTATTTAAACATTTCATAATACTAACATGCCTTATTTTTACAGTGTCTGGCATCCTGCTGGTGTTTTACACACACAAAAGCAAATGTGGTGTAGTGGTTTGAGTGTTGAACTTGGGCCAAGACTGCGACTCTGGAAGATCAGCATTCAAATCCTCACTCACCCATGGAAAACCAGTCTCTCCACCTCAGAGGAAGGCAATGACAAACCCTCTCTAAACAAATCCTGTCAAGAAAACCCCATGAAAAGTTTGCCTTAGGGGTAAAGGTAAGGTATTCCCCATTGACAAGGTTGTCGTGTCTGACTGTAGGGGGCAGTGCTCATCTCCGTTACTAAGCCGAAGAGCCAGCATTGTCAGAGACTACTCTATGGCCATGTTTACCTTCCCACCAAATGGGCACACTATTTATCTACTTGCATTTGCATGCTTTCGAACTGCGAGGTTGGCAGAAGCTGGGACTAGTGATGGTAGCTCGCCTCATCATGCAGCACCTGGGTCTCGAACTGCCAACCTGCCAATCTTGCAGTCAACAGGGTCAGCTTCTTAACCACTTGAGCCATCGCATCCCCTTAGGGTTACCATGAGTTTAAAACAAAATAAAACACTTAAGGGCATGCAACAACAGCAAAGTATGCATGTGGTTGTCTTTTTTGGCCACTGGGTAACATCTGTATTCAGTTCATGGTTGTATAAGCATACAGTTGTGCATTCCTGGATGGTGTATAACCATTCCTCAGAGCCTTCAATGTTCCACTTATATCATATACTTGGATTGCAAAGATAGTCATTGTCCTCTCCCTGTTGTACAATAAGCAAGTACATTGGCAGGCAGACAATTGGTAGCACAATGTCAGTGCTCCGCAAAAGTGTGGCATAGCCCAGTCATGAATTAACTAAATAACTGTCAATTTAACTATGAAAGCCCAATGCAGCTATAACTGGGAATTTTTCTGCATGTGTTCCTTTTGTGTTTGGTCACATTCGGAGAAATGCTGATACATTACTTGGCCAATGTAGCATACAACAAAAAGATGAAATCTAAAACCTATGCTAAAATTGCCATAAAGCAATTGGCTTTATGTTTATTTTTAAAGTTGATCTCCTATTTGGATTCTATGAAAATCTTCCCAGTTTGCTAGAAATGCACATATTCTCATTCAAAGGGCAGTAGTCTCTAGTCTGTAAAATTTAACAAGCAGCTCTCCATGTAACTGTAAACAAGAGGGAAAACATAATGAGCTATTTCTGAGGACTGTGGTGCCATTTTAGTTTGCTTGCTTGCAATTTTGCTAGAAGACACAGAATGTGCCAGTTGGCCTAAACACAACCAGCACTTTTTCTGGCAGACCTGAACAATAACAATATCAAAAGTCCAATTTCTGCATGTGTGATTGAGGGGCGCTCTGGTGGTCTGAATGCATAAGAAGGTCAAGTGAGCCCTTGAGTGCCTGAGGAGTCAGATAGTCCAGCAAGCTGAAGACATCGTATCATCAGAATCTGCATGAAGAAAACAGAGAAGCTTTCCAGACTCAGGAAGCTTTTTAAAGGACCAAACCTCCAGCTATATAGGATTTGATTCCCCAGTCCCCCCACTCCCACACTCTGCCACATTAACATTGCACTGACTTCTTGCTAGAGAAGAGAATTCTTCTCTGGAAAAAAACCTATGAATAAATGGTATATTCTGATTTTACCTAATTGCTGGCCAAACCCCTAAAATAAAGGATTTTTTTTCTGAGCAGGCACATTTGTTAGGTACATGCAACATACAATAGGATAACCCTTGAGATGGGCCGTCTGCTCCAGACAAGTGTGTATTAGTGTACTAGTACCATTGCAGGTAAAGTATGAAAGACCCTACTGAGTGACCTAGAGATGTGGTGGGGTCTCTTTCTTTGGGAATCTTCAAAAAGAAACTGGACAGCTATCTTCTGGGGATGGTGTAGTTGGAGATCCTCCCTTGAGCATCATGCAGCACCTGGAATCGATGTCCGATGGTGCCTTCCAGTTCTATGATTCTTTGAAGCATAGAAAGACTATCTAGCACAGGGGTAGGCAACCTTTCCCCTTTAAGGGCCGAGGGACTTCAGCTCCCAGAATCCCAGGAGCTATTGGCCAACATGGGACTATTGGCAAACATGGCTGAGGCTTCTGGGAGCTGAAGTCCCTCGGCCCTTAAAGGGGAAAGGTTGCCTACCCCTGATAGCAGGATCTCTGCTCAACTTGACTGCCAACTTGACCTGGTGCTGTAGGCTATATTTCAGAGGAAGGAACTGACAAACCACCTCTGAGTATTCCTCCCCTAAGAAAACCCTATGAAATTCATGAGGTCTCAGCCAGCGTACTTGCCACAGGCAGGTCAGAGCACGTCTCATAAGCAGGCAAGCTGCTCTATATATCACTTGCTGAAACTTCAAGGGCAGCCCCACATAGAGAACACTACAGTAGAAGTTTTCAAGATTACACAAGCTGGGATCATGAGAACTACTGGCAATAAAATGCAGCTCTGGCTGAAAGTGTTTGTTCCCAAATGCAGTTTGCCACATGAGAGAATTTGCTATGCATAATTGCTACCAATATGTTTAATATATAAATCATATAAGAGTACAACAACATTTGGGCTGAGAGAAATAATGGGCAATAATTCTGAAAAATCAGGAGGCGCCCCAGTTCTGTCACTGTGCCATTTACAACATTTGCTGAGCAAATGGTCAATATATTTTACAATAAGCAATTACAGAGGAAACTGTAACTAGTCTTGCCCCAGTCCCAGGCCACTTTAGATTTTGTGAAAGATGGTATATTGTGGGAATTAGAAACATTAAATTACCACAAACTATTATAACTGAAGCAAAGGTACTGAGGAAGAACACCCACTCCCTGTGTAAGTGTCTTCAATGTCCTTGTTGTGGCTAAAACAATTTGGCTCCATAAATATTTATTATTTATTTGCTAATTTATATGCCACCTTTCTCCCAGAGTAGAGCCAGGAGAAAGGCGGCATATTCTATGACTCTTAACGTTAAATGACAATGAGCAAGACTGTAAGGCGTGGCAAATTGACAAGACATGAAAGCTAAACAAGTCAGTTGACTTATCCCCTTGAGGTGGCCAAATTAGAACCAATGATTTGTCAAAGGATTGCATTCTTTTAATTATTTGGTGTTTTGAACTACTTGCAAATGGGGGAAAATCCTATGCTTTACCTGTAGTAATCCATGTCCTCTAGTTTCTCTTTGTTGTACATCAAAGCAGGGCAACAACAAGTACTGTATTTCTTTCTACCACCAGTCTACTTTTCTGAAGCTTGGTGGGCACTCCTTCCCCATTCCCCATTCCTATTTGGTGCAGTCTTAAGGTTTCCAAGGACTCATTGTGACCCTTAAGGGAGTCATGATCATTTATACCAGGAATGAAACAGCAACACGAATTCCTAGTCTGCTTGTTGTATGGTCTACTTCCATAAGCTCTCATTGCAGGCCTCTCAAGGAGGTTTGATAAAACACCATTGAGGTACCACAAGATAATGGGGGAGGGAAATAATTCCAAACAGCACATCTGGCCACCTGAAGCCTTAAAGCTGCCACTGTCTGCCATGCAGATCCAGGGCAAACACTTTGGCAATACTGTCCCTAGCTAGGCATCACTTGGTTGCCTTGAATCGGCAGAGCGGCCAGTTAGCGGTATGCTAGCCTGCTGCAGGCTTGTTGTGTTTTCATGCTAAATTCTCCTTGGAGATGTCAGCTGTCACAATGTGTCATTTCTGCTTCATGGAACTGGCTTATACAGCTAAGAACAAGTTTCTGTTTTGGATTGTGTTTTTTTAAAGGAGTAAAATGACATGATGCCACTACTTTAACAAAACTGAAGAGGTAGCTAGCAAAGTGATAGGTCTAACAGATTTCATGGAGAGCTGACTGCTATTGAACTGAGAAGAACCACACAAGGGAAAGAACTTTATTCAAGAAAGCTGGCCTTCTTCTGTGTAAGCACTTGGTTATTATGTAGATTGGTATCATCTGAACCATGTTCTCTTATGCTTACAATCTCTGTCACATGGATCCTCCCAATGATCTATTCAGACAGATTCTTTATCATTTTAAAGATGGGAAGTTGAGAAATTATGATTTGCTAAGATAACAAAGCAACTGGGCTAGCTCTACAGTTGCCTCAGGAGGCAGATGCGGGGAAGCACCAGCAGATATTGGAGGAGAGAGCTATGGATTGAATGGTGTCCCCTGAAACTAGCCTGTTCCCTTCAGGTGAGGTGAAGGAGGTTGCCTCATCTGCAGTACTGAAGAAAGTTCCAACAGCCAGCCCAGTTGTATGTGGCTTTTGTATGTGGAATGGGAGGCAGCACCATCTTGTCCTTCCTCTGAAGCAACAACAAGAAAAAAATCTCAGGCCAACCTCATACTGTGAGTCAATGGCCACATTGGGACTTGGGCCCAGGTCTCAATCTAATCAATAGTCCAAAAGGACTCCTTTGGCTTGTGCTGGAATTAATGTATAAGAAAATAATAAGCTGTGTGTGTGTGTGTGGGGGGGGACACACAAGACTGGCAAGTCCAAGGATTCGTTCAATTTAGTATTCTATCTTTCACCAATGGGCTAAAAAAAAAAAAAAGTATTTCTTAGGATGTTCATCAACACCACACAGTTATACATAGTTTACGTAGCCATTCCTAGTGTTTTTGTTCATGTCTTCATAGAGGCATGCATTTAGGGATATGGGCAGAACAATCCTATGGAGGCAGGATGAGGCAGAGGCCATGGTGGAGGAATCACTACTCTCTGTGAGGCTCATCCCAGCCAAGCCAGAAAGTGAGGGGCAGTTTCCATCCACCCTCCTATTTCTGTTGGTACATGTCCTGCTATTTGCTTCACTTCCAATGGAGAAAAAGATAACATTTCCAGCTCCAGAACTGGTATAGTATCCTCCACCATTACATTCTGGAGAAAAGTCTAAGGATTCTAGGAAGGAGAGGGCTCAGGACATAGGTGATGGTGGACAACTGGGCAAGGCTTGGGGGGAAACTTCACATCTGGCTGCTATTTTGTTTGGGACCCAAAACAATATGTAAGTATTGGGGGAGAGAATTTCAGAGGATAGAAGTTCACATTTGGGGTTGGTGGTTGATTTTTGGATGAAAATCCAAGTGCAAAATTGGAGTCTGAGGCTTTACACCAGGGGTAGGCAACCTTTCCCCTTTAAGGGCCGAGGGACTTCAGCTCCCAGAAGCCTCAGCCATGTTAGCCAATAGTCCCATGTTGGCCAATAGCTTCTGGGATTCTGGGAACTGAAGTCCCTCGGCCCTTAAAGGGGAAAGGTTGCCTGCCCCTGACTTTACACAGCCTGTGGGCTGCACTTCTTACTCCTAAAGCCTCCTCTGATCTACCCCACCATGCTCCCTTTTTGATCTTACTACCAATGGGCCAGCCGTGGTGGCAGAAAGCTCTGTTGCCAATCCAAGAAGACCCCAGGAGGCAAGCCATCCTCTCCACCTGCCAAGAGTACCTATTTGTAGTCTTCCATGGACTTCAATGGGACTTCTTTAATTGCAGTGATATAACTGTTGGAACTTTAGCCACCTTAAAAATTAAACATGAAATTATGCCCTCTCATTAATAACTATGTGCTCTAATCTTCTTTGAGTTTCTTCAATAATAGAGAGGGGAGAAAAAAAACAATAATCACAAAGCACTTCAAAGATCCTTTCAGTTTGTTTCAGGTTTCACAAGATATTTCTCATCAACACACCCTTGAAGCAGTTTTGTGTCAGGATCAGTCTGTTTGTCCCCAGCAGAGAAGCGCTGTCTTTATTATAATTTTTTCTGACACTCAATCTTTTTCTTGACTTATCTTAGAGACATTTTTAGGCCAGAGAATTTGGGAACAAATTGCTCCATATTTTAACACGTTGCTTACTTCATAGTTCAGAGACCTTTTGTGGGCTTCCTTCTGGTACTAAAATATAAAATATAGAGTAGGGTTTTATTGTTTTTCTTCAACAACCAGTGCTTAGCCATGTTGTCTGGTAGACTGTGAGAGTTGTTAACCAAAAGCTATGAATGTAACCAACCATGACTACCTGAGTATTTATTTACTGTGTAGCATTCATGTTGTGTAGAGTTTTCAGAAAGTTCTGATTAACTTCAGAATACAAAAGACCAGTGCCCTTAATTTTGAGGAATGGTTAGGAACAGCACTTGGGATGCCCAAATTGGGTCTCATTTGCCACTCACTCAAAACAGGAAAGAAATGTGTGGTATTGCATTGGGTGTAGTGAGTTCCCGATGACTTGTCTACTCACAGGTACAGTGGAACTTGGATAATTCGAACCCCAAGGGACCAGTAAAAAAAATTCGCATTATCAAAAAATTTGAATTATCCAAAAAATGGGATACTGTATTGCAAAATTTAAATACAGTACACATACGTTTTTACTCAAAGAGATTATAATGAAAGTGACAAGCTGTATATAAATCAATATGTTATAACTATAGTAAGGAATTCAGAGCTTATACATAAATGGTTCATATTCTTTTGAATATACAGTACAGTATTAACTACACTAATAAATCAGAAGGTATAGATACGTTTTACATTTTCAATGTGTTTCAAAAAAGTCCGAAATCTTCGCTTGTTTTCTGTTGTTAAGTCTCTCAGTTTTAACAAAAGAGTCAACTGCATTTAGAGATGTAAAAATATAATCACTCACGTTGTTTTTGCTTTCTAAAAAATGTCTAAGCTGCTGAATATGTTTCGCTGCTTCGGTAGCACTAATAATAGACATTTCTTCCGAAACTGATGCCTCACCGTCGCCGTCTTCATCACTGGATGCTTCGTCTCCATCTTTTTTTTCATTTTTGGAGAACCTCCACGATTATTTCAGCGTCGGTAACCTCGCCACATAGATATGTTGACAGTGTGTTAGGAGGAATTCCAAGGTCTTTGGCCATTTCTGATTTTTTCTTTGTCTCCTTTTCTACCTCTTTTATGGCCACAATTTTCTCAGCCAAAGTCAAAGTCTTGTATGTCCGCTTTGATGACGACATTGTCAACCACCTCTCCTTCCTCCTCCTCCTCCTGGTGCTGGGGGAGTTGGGGCTTTGGGCTGCAGTGGTTTGGGACTCCGCCGCAGCCTCTCCGCCTCTTCTTCCTCCTCCTCCTGGTGCTGGGGGGGGGGGGGGTTGCCTTGGAAAAAGTTTGAATTATCCAATATATAATTCGAATTAACCATAATTTTTTTAACATTGTTTTAATACAAGATTCTAGGGACAGGGAAAATATTTGAATTAAAGAAGATTTCAAATTATAGAAGTTTGAATTATCCATATTCCACTGTATTTGTGTGCAGTATCCTACAGATGACAAGTCCAATCTGTTTCAAGCAGATAATCACAATAGATTAAGGAAGCGAAAGGCCCATCACCCAGCAGTGACTGCAACTGAAGAAGGATGCACATGGACATGTAAGCAAAATTGATGGTGACAGACAACAAGGCTCACAGCTGCTCTTTGCAGTTCCTCTCCTCTCTCTTAAGGAAATAGCAAAGTCAATAGGACAGCAGTCGCCAACATTCTCGGTCTGGTACATTGCAATGGCACATCTATTCTCTTTTGGAGAAATTTACCCTGTTGCCAAAGGCTATCTTTGAAAACTTCCTGTTCCTGGTGATGTTTTACAAATAGAAGTACAAGCCAGGATGCATTCGATCTACATGTACTCTGGAGATTTATTTTGCATCATAGCTGATATTTTATTTATCAGTTACACTTATATTCTACCTATCTTCTGGTAGGTTCAAAGTGATGTACATGGCTCTCCACTTTCTCTTGTTATCTTCAGAGCAACCCTCTGAGGAAAGTCAGGCTAAGGGAGAGTGACTGGCTGAAGGTCACCTTGGGAGTCTCATGGATCACTGGAGACCCAAACCTGAAACTCCCAAGTTCTGACTACTACACTATATAGTGGCTCTTTTTTCATTTACAGATTTTGCACTGCCCTAATGGCTCATCCTAAAGGTCCAAGCTTTACACGCAGCTTCTTGGGCCAACATTCTGTTGGCTTCTTTGTTGGTGGCCAAGACAAATGAGATTATGGCACATCTTAAAATCCTGGCTTACCTCTCCTAAACTGAAGTCTAATTTGGGCTAGAGCCAGGTCCTATCACACGGCTTTCCGCCAAAAAACCTCCATTCGAGTACAGCCAGGCTCCATTGTGGCTCCCTTAACTAGCTCCGGTCAGAGCTCCAGTCAAAGCTTCTGAATTTGAAAAATGGCCACTAGACAATGAAGAAATAGAAATAGTAAAATAATTCCCATACCTGGGATCAAATATTGATAGAAATGGGGACTGCAGTCAGGAAATCAGGAGATTAAGAATAGGGAGGGTGGCTACGAAAGAACTAGAAAGGATTCTAAAATGCAAAGATATACAACTCAACACAAAAGTTAGAATCACACAAGCCATTGTATTCCATATTACTATGTATGGATGTGAGAGCTGGACAGTTAAGAAAGATGATAGGAAGAAAATCAATGCATTTGAAATGTGGTGCTGGAGAAGAGTACTGAGGATCCCATGGACAGCCAAAAGGAGAAATAAATGGATCCTAGAGCAGATCAAACCAGAAACCTCCTTGGAAGCCAAGATGACCAAACTGAGACTGTCGTACTTCAGACACATCATGAGAAGAGAGGACTCTTTAGAAAAAACAATAATGCTGGGGAAGGTGGAGGGAAGCAGAAAGAGAGGAAGGCCACATGCTAGATGGATGAACTCTATTAAGGAGGTCACGGTTATTAATGAAGGGGTTGCAGGAATTAAGCAGAGCAGTGGAGGACAGAGGATCTTGGAGATGTCTCATCCATAGGGTGGCTATGAGTCAAGATCAACTTGAGAACAGTTAACAACAAAATGATATATGTGTAATTTTGTGTGATTGAGTTATGTTTTAAACTTAATATTTTTGTTAATAAAACTCAGTTTAGCTGCATTAATAGGTAATTGAGACTGAGGATGAAGAAGGGTAACTGCACTAGAAGCAGCTGCTGTCACTGTTGCTGCCATCTCAACCTGCTTCTCTGGGACAGACACTACAGTTTGCAGTGAGTAAACAGAACTATCAGGTGAGACTGTCCATATGGCCTCTGGAGGATGGGCTGATAAAGCAGGCCAGACCTCTCTTATCTAAATGAGGTCTCCTTAATTGCAGAAGAACACATGACCCGAGGTGATAAAGGATGACCCTTTATTTCAGAGTACTATCACCAGTAACACAATTACTCCACGGGCCTGTTGAGCCACTAATTTATGAATGGGCAGGCCTATGCTCCATTGGCAGTCACTTCTCCTGATGATAAGAAGTGCCCCTTGAAAGCTGGCTCTTGTACATTATAATAGTGCTCATAGCAAGCAGAAAATAGAGAGCAGCTTTTCCACTCCTGCACCTGTTGGTGTCTTGTCCACTGCTCTGTAGGAAGAAAGCCCCCAAATTCTTACTCAGTTGATATTTGGGAACTTTATAAAAGGGGTTGCCAACCTGCAGCAATCTCAGATGGGTTTTAAAACATGGTTGCACAGAGAGAGAGAGAGAGAGAGAGAGGACAGTGATGGAAAATGAGATTTTTTTGTTTTTGCTCCACCAAAGTTTATCTCAGGACCTGCCCAATTTGTCTTCAGCTATACCCCCACCAAGAGCACTCAGCACCTGAAAGAAGAAAAGCTCACAAGAAATAATAATTTCTATGAAGAGTTTTCACTTCCAGGGCTGGCCCCAGTCTTACCTAAGGAGGTTGATCAGGTTGGCCATTGAACCAACTTCAGCTTAGGTGATGGGACAGCTCCTTTCACTTCATCTGAGGGCAGAAGTCTGGCTTTTAGGGCATACATGCAGTTGCCAGACACATGAGGCTCCCTTCTCCAGCAATGGTCACCCACACAAGGTGATATCCTTACTCATGCAGGGGTGGAGAACCCTGGCAGGCCTGAGGCCCAATTTTCTACCCACGTACCCACAACATATGCATTCTCTGCCAGCACAAATAAACAAACCCAGAAACTTAAATCAGAAATATCGCAAAGTCATTTAAAAACAATAACACTGCATTGTGGGGGGCAACAAGGCTCCATATCTTGGCCAAGATCCTATATGGTCACTGACAGAGAGAAGATGAACCCCAAATTCTAAAAACTGAGGTGGAAGCTGCAATAAAAGAAATGGCAAAAAACAAGACTCCAGGAACAGATGATATTCTAACAGAACTGTTGCAATCTACACTGATGGAGTCAATTCTAGTGCTAACCAACATATGTCAACAGATATGGAAAACAAAATAATGGTCAACAGATTGGAAACAATCAATATATATCCCCATCCACAAAAAAGGAGACACAAGAGACTGCAGTAACTATAGAACCATAACAGCAATCTCCCATGCAAGCAAAATTATGCTCAAAATACTGCAACATAAACTCCAACCACATGTGGAGAGAGAAATCCCAGAGGTCTAAGCAGGTTCAGGAAAGGAAGAGGCACCAGGGATCACATTGCAAATATCCGATGGCTAATGGAGCGTAGCAGGGAATTCCAAAAGAAAATCAGCATGCACTTTATAGACTACAGCAAAGCCTTGGACTGCATAGATCATGAAAGGCTATGGAATGCCCTTAAAAACATGGGAGTGCCAACACATCTGAGAGTCCTGATGAGAAATATGTATTCAGGACAAGAAGCTTCTGTCATAACAGAACACGGAGAAATAGAATGGTTCCCAACTGGCAAAGGAGTCAGACATGGCTGCATCCTATCACTCTACCTATTCAACTTATATGCAGAATATATTGTAAGGAAAGCAGGCTTGGCCATGGAAGAGGGAGGAGTGAAAATAGGAGGAAGAAATATTAACAATATGAGATATGAGGATGACACCATAATACTAGCAGAAAACTTCACAGACCTGGAATACCTACTAAGGAAGATCAAAGAAGAAAGTGCAAAGGCAGGCTTACTGTTGAACATAAAGAAAACAAAAATAATGATCACAGAGAACTTACACACATTCAAACTAGACAATGAGGAAATAGAAATAGTAAAAAAGTTCTCATATCTGGGATCAAACTATTGATAGAAATGGGGACTGCAGCCAGGAAATCAGGAGAAGATTAAGAATGGAGAGGGCAGCTATGAAAGAACTAGAAAAGATCCTAAAATGCAAAGACATACAACTCAGCACAAAAGTCAGAATCATACAAGCCACTGTATTCCTTATTACCATGTATGGATGTGTGAAATGGACAGTCAAGAAAGAAGACAGAAGGAAAATCAATGCATTTGAGATATGGTGCTGAAGAAGAGTGCTGAGGATCCCATGGACAACCAAAAGGACAAACAAATGGGTCCTAGAGCAGATCAAGCCAGAGATATCCCTAAAAGCCAAGATGACAAGACTTAGGAGTTTATCACACGGGGAGTCCCGTGCAGAAACCCTGCTTTAAGTAGAAAAAAACCGCAAAAGTGGAAGCAATTTATTAATGGGATTCCCCAGTATTAAAAGTGAAAGCGATGTTAAAATGGGGTTAATCTGAACAGAAACTGCTTCTTTTTACTTTCGGAAAAACCCGAAAGTAAAAAGAAGCAGTCAATGAGGGGTTTCCGTTCGGATTAACCCCAGTTTAACCTCCTTTTAACAGCAACATTGTCTGAAAAAACATCCACTTTTGCAGTTTTTTTCTACTTTAAACCCCTGTTTCCGCACGGGATTTTCCCCGTGTGATAAACTCCTAAGACTGTCGTACTTTGGACACATCATGAGAAGGCATGAATCGTTGGAAAAGACAATAATGTTAGGAAAGGTGGAGGGAAGTAGAAAGAGAGGAAGGCCACATGCTAGATGAATGGACTTTATTAAAGAGACCATGAATAAGAGTTCATGGGGGCCTGGAGAATCTCATCCATAGGGTTGCCATGGGTCAAGATTGCCACGAAGGCAGTTAACAAAAAATCTATGCCAGCACTCTTCCACCAGGCCTCCTCTTCCATTCCTTCATTTCCCACATCACCCCTGGCCAAGCAGTGGCTGGGTGGGTGACAGGGTTCTGAGCACCATCCAACTGTGATTTTGCAGCCAGGATGAACAAAAAGCCACCACCTTCCAGATCTCTGGATAGTATGCTTTGGGTACAGGAGAATGATGTTTCCACATTTATGCCATGTGCAAAACTATAGCCAGATGGTGCCCAGTATCTTCTTGTCCATGCTGGCCACAAAAGAGAGCCCCAGTGCCTTCCTGCGGAGGTTATGAATATAGGAGTGTTCTTCCACAAGGAAGTGCTGGCTTCTTCCTTCCACAATGACTTTAAAAGTACATACACAGATGTAATGGGACATGTATCATAAAGAGAACACTTGTGGGGGATTTTGTGGGGGATGCTGGGGAAAAACCATTTTTTTAGATTGTAAGCCTGAGGGCAGGGATCTGTCTAATTATTAATTTGTAAGCCGTTCTGATAGCCTTTTGGCTGAAGAGTGGGGTATAATACTCCAAAAAATAAATAAATAAATAAATAAATCCATGCTTTCTTGAGATTGGTTCTCTTTGCTTTAGTTGAAACAGTTTTTAAAATTATGTTTTGGGGTGGACAAGGTCCTCCAGAGGGACCACATACCATATTTTATCCACCTCGGATCTCAGTGATTGGGTCAGGCCAACATAGCTCTGTTTTGTGAGGACAGAATGTGTGGAGACCCAGGGGCATGCTAAAGATTGCTTTGTCATGTGGAGAAGTCAGCTTAGGCCAACATTGCCCCATCAAACCAAACCAAATTATTGTCATGCCAATTAGTTCTTCTAGGTCAGATTCTTACTGCCCCCCTTTTTTCCTGAGCAAATGTAGCATTTGCTAATAGCACTCCCTGCTCAGCGACTCCAGCAAGTAGCATGGGGAAAACGTGCTATCCAATGTACCTTAAAAAAACACACCAGGTAATTGTGTCCCAGGCTTTAGGCACTCTAAAGATTGATCAGTACTAATTTGAAGCCATATGTTTTTGCCTAAAGAGATTCAACTTGAACTGAAACAGCAGCAGAGCAGCTGGGAGGTGGTATTCTCCTTAAAGGCGGCAGTGGTGGTGATGGTGGCGGTGGTGGGGAGAGGGTGAGGAACAAATGCTGGAACTGTGAGCAACTTTCTGTTTTCTATTTTAACTATCAGCTGGCCCAGTCCTCACTTTAAGTGAATGATACTCCCCACATTATCAAATGACAGCCCCCATTAAACAGATCTTATTGTTTATCTGTAAGTGTGTGGTCTAGTCGTTTCAGCATTGAAATAGGACTCTGGAAAACAGGGTTCTAGTGCCCCCCCCACAGCCATGGAAATCACTGGGTGACTTTGGGCAAGTTACATTCTCTCAGCCTCCGAGGAAGACAAAGGCGATCCCCAAACACATCTTGCAAAAAACTTTTTTTAAAAAATCACCCAATAGGTTAACCTTAAATGGTTAACCATAAATCAGAAATGACTCGAAGGCCCACAACAACTGTTTATCTGAAAAAGATCTTCCTGCTCTTTGTCTCTCTTTTTTTAAAGTGTGTTTTGGGCTCTGTAAATTTTCACATATTCAAATTGCTGCTTATCATTGGTCTTTTTCCATGGTCAAGGGGGAGACAAACACAACAAAACAAGAAAGTAGATGCCCAAAAGCAAGCAAGAAGCAAACCACAAGCCTATGCTAGTCTTTGCTTTCTTACTTTTCCATAGTCCCAGATTGAACAAGGCTTGGTTTTCTGGCTTGAGTCATTACACAAAGACTACAACTAAACTGCTTCCTGAAATACACAGAGTACTGTAATTTCTTCCACTAAAAACAAAACAAGAGAGTCAGCCTAGAGATATAGTGTGGTAGTTAATGTGTTGAACCAGGACTAGGAACACCTGGGTACAAATTTCCACTTGTCTGTCTGGATACTCATTGCCTCCTTGTTTTAAAACAAACATGAGACTTGCTGCTGCTGCTGCTGCTCCCATTTCCTTCCTCACAAAAAATCAAGGATGCATGGCTTGTTCTTTTTTCCCAAACCCACTCCACTAAAAGAACACCTCATCACACTGCGGCTTTATTCCTAAAGTGTACCAAAGGTACAGTGTCTTGTCTGCACTTCTAAGTCATTGCAACTTTAAAAGAAAGCAGACTTATAAATTTCAGTCTGTAAGCAAGTGGATTATGGCTTTTTGATGAGGCATCCAGTATGACAAAGCAATACCAAATTTCAACCTAAAGTTTTCACATTCATGCAGCCTTGAGTGCTATTTTAACCCAGAGGTGGTGAGTACATCAACTAATTAGTCAATCAGTCAGTCAATCAAAGTAAAATAATCCAAGAGATATACACTTGCTGCTGTATTCTTTGTTGTTGTTAACTGCCCTCAAGTCATCCCTGACTCATGGCGACCCTATAGATGAGACCCTCATTTCTACTACTCTGCTTAGATCCTGTAATTTCATGACCATGACTTCCCTGATTGAGTCTATTCATTGGGCTCTTTCTACTACCTTCAGTCTTTCCTAGGAGTTTATCACATGGGGACAATTGGAAGTATAAACGGTGATTAACCCATTCGTGATTTTCACACAACGTCGTGTTCAAAGTGTGATTATTCTGGGAACATCCCAGAATATTGCAATTGCAATTATCATGGTTTTCACTCAACGTTACGGTGAAAAGTGATTAAAGTGCCATTATCCTGTGAATAACCAGGCAATAAACAGCAACAAATCATTCATGAGATTTTCCTGTGGATGATTTTTTGCTGTTTATTGCCTGGTTACTTTCTGGTTATTCCCAGGACAATGGCTCTTGTGTGTGAAAATATTAATCGTGTTTTAATCTCGATTGCATGATTTTGAGGGGTTATTCACTATTTAAACTACCAGTTTCCCCCCATGTGATAAACTCTCTAGAATTATTGTCTTTTCTAATGAATTGTGCTTTCTCATGATGTGGCCAAAGTATGACAGCTTTAGTTTTATCATCTTGGTTTCCAGGGAGAGTTCAGGCTTGATCTGTTCAAGGACACATTTGTTTGTCACTTTGGCTGTCCACAATATCCTCAACACTCTTCTCCAGTGCCACATTATCTCAAATGAGTTGATTTTCCTCTTAATCTGCTTTCTTCACTGTTCATCTGTTGCATCCGTACATGGTGATGGGGAATACAATGGCTTCTACGATTCTAACTGTAGTGTTCAGTTGTATATCTCTACTCTTTGTGATTTTGCCTAGTTGCCTTTCTCATTCCACGTCTTCTGATTTCCTGACTGCAGTCTCCATTCTGATCAGTGTTTGATCCAAGGTCTTCCTCTCCTTTTTCACCCACCCTTAGGACAAAACCTTCACCTTCAGACTGTTCCCAAAATCACATCTGTTTATACAGACATTATGTGTCTGGTAATTATTTTTCACTGCTCTTTTTTGTATTGATTCTTGCATGTTAATTTTTTAGGCCTAGGGCTTTATGAGTCATAAACAGAAATTAGGACCATACCCAGAAACACTCTGGCAGCCAGTAGAGCTGTAGTGGTGTGGGAGTTGGGTGCTCCCAGGGTCAGGGCTGAATGGAGGACTACTTTATAGTGAACCTGATCTCCAAGGGGAGCAAAATCTCATCTAGATCTATGAGCTGCCTGTCCATCAACTGAGAGCAACAGTGGACACATGAAGACAATATGAAATCTATGAGGAGATTTGCTGTTACTTTTCTCTGAGGCTGAGAGAGTGCGGCTTGCCCAAGATTAGCCAATGAGTTTCCATGTCTGAACAGGGATTTCAGGCCTGCTTTGCTGGAGTCCTAGTCAAACACTCCAACCATGATACCACACTGCATTTCCATTGTCTGTACAATGCTTGTACTCCCCCCCCCCTTCTTCTATTCACAGTTTCCCACCATGTGTAATAAAATCTGCCACCTGATTTAACACGTTGTGCAACTGAAACGAGTAGCAATCCATGAAAGCTTGTGACAAAACTGGTTAATAATAATAATAATAATAATAATAATAATACATTTTATTTATAGCCTGCCTTTCCCTGTGGATTGAGGCGGGTTACAACAAATAGGAATAACAATAAAATACAATATACAATTAAAACCAGATTTCTATAAAATCCCTTACCCCACCCCCTCTCCCAATCATAAAAAAGAAAAAGAAGCAAACTAAAAACAATAAAAATATAAAATCAGTAGCAATATAAAATACTAATTAAAAAGAAGAAGAAATAACAAATTAGCTAAAATTAGAAGTAGTAAGAGGTGAGACATCTATCTTTTTTTGGGTAGATGGGGGATGGGGGATATCAATATCAGTGGAGTGGAGGCTAATCTGGAAAGGCCTGCAGGAAGAGATCCATTTTAACAGCCTTCTTAAAGGCTTCTAGAGTGGTAATGTGATGGATCTCCTTCGGCAGGCTATTCCATAATCCAGGAGAGGCAGATGAAAAGCCCCTCTGGGTTACTGCAGCCAATCTGGTCTTCTTAGGCTGCAGTAAATTCTTCCCAGAGGACCTAAGTGTGTGGGGTGGATTATATGGAGGAAGGTGCTCCTGCAAGTAGTCTGGACCTAGGCCATGTAGGGCTTTAAAGGTTATAACCAACACCTTGTACTGTGCCCGGAAACTAATTGGCAACCAATGGAGAGATTTTAAAACAGGTGTTATATGGTCAGCTCTAGATGTACCTGCGACCAGCTTGGCTGCCATATTTTGCACCAACTGAAGTTTCCAAACTTGGCACAAGGGGTAGCCCTATGTAGAGCACATTGCAGAAGTCAAGGCGAGAGGTTATCAGCGCATGTTAGTCTTTAAGATGCTGAAAAAGTATTATTTTTGTTTCGCTGACACTTGTTGGAACATCCCCCACAAGTGTACCCTGGGCAGAAGGGACATTGGTGTGACCTTCACATGTGTCTGTGTACATGGATCTCCCAATCACATGTATATCACTACACATATCAGAAGGATGCCAAGGAAGCCTTTGCACAAGGGAGGAAATGGAACTGAGTAGTAGGAAGGCAACTCTCAGTAATTAGGACAACATGAGACAGACTAGAAGCAAAAATAAAATGTGACAAAAATAGAGTCAGAGCCCTGAATGCAACTGTTTGATGACTAGTGCTTGGGAGAAGGAGAACTACTATAATAGTCAATGCAGAAAACTAAAAGGTGACCCAAAAAGGAAGAACAAGAGACTTCATCCACAAGATATGAAAAACAAAAGGGAAATTTCAACCAAGGCTGGGTATGCTCTACGACCAGCAGGGGAACACATTACATGACCAATAAGTCAAAGTTGCCATAAGTGGAAGTCAACTTGACAGCAGTTAACAACCACAACCACCACAACACACACACACACACACACAGAGGCGCATTTAAATGTGCTTTCCTTCACTGTCTGGAAATCCTTTTCAACCAAAGGACATGGGCTAACTCACTGTCTCTTAACACAACTTACACCTGGTGATTATCAAGGCTATATAAAACACGCTCATCAGTTGTAATGAAAATGAATGCATCATGTAAATGTGAACATTGAAGCTTAAGTCCTATCATTAAACTCAACTAAAGTAGACTCATCAAATCAGCTTTCCTATGTGTTAACTCACCATTCAATAACTGGGTTTTTTCCAGCTGGTCTAACCGACAGGATTGCAACTTCAAGGTTCAGTCCCGTTTCCGCCCCCCCCCCCCCCGGCCATATATTTGCCTCCCTTACTTCAAAAACGCATAGTACATGAAAGTTAATAATGATTTGGAGAGCCAGCATGGTGTAGTGGTGTAGTGGTTTGATTATTGGACTCTTGCGATCAGGGTTCAATTCCCTGCTCCAGCATAAAACCCACTGGGTGACCTTGGGCAAGTCACACTCTCTTAGCCTGAGATGAAGGCAAGGGCAAACTTCCCTCTGAATACATCTTGCCAAGAAAAAAACTAGGCTAGTTTGTCATACCTTGGAAGGCACAACAAGAAAGTCAATTTAGGGAGGCAGAAAGTGAGATTCCTCACCCTGGTTTAAGAAGGAAGCTTCCAAAGCCTTTGGATTCTGCATAGCAAGGGGGAAAAAAGAGGACTGTGCTCTGACATTTTAATTATGCATTTAATTTGTTGAGCCAGTATGGTGTAGTGGTTCCAGCATTGGACTATGACTGTGGAGACCAGTGTTCCAATCCTGGTTCGGCCATGTAAATCCACTGGGAGACCTTGGACAAGTCACACTCTCTCATCTTCAGTAGATGGCAATGACAAACTATGTTTGAAGAAACTTTCCAAGAAAACCCCATGATAGTTTCGCCCTTTGGGTTGTTATAGATCCGAAATGACTTGAAGGGACATAACAACAGCAATTTAACTTATTGCAAATAATGAGAAGAGTGGATTTTTTTATTTTATTTAGTTTTACAACTTCACAAAGTTCTCTTTGGCCAAAAGTTGCGGAGGGGGGGAGAAACACGGATGTTGACTGGGTTTATTTCTGTCTTAATTCAATTTTCTATCTCTATATCTCTCTTAGTTCCACTCTTAATTCCATTTTAAGGACTTACACTCCCACACATATAGATAGATGGTCTTATGAGCTCTAAGGGTTCAGCCTGAAGAACGAATATGTTTTGTTTGTCTGTCTGTTATTGTTGTTGTTGCTGTTGTGTGCGTTGCTTGCTAGTCTTCTGGAAAGAACAAGATGGCCTTTGGCCACTTGTGTGTGTGTGCATTATGTGCCTTCAAGTCATTTCTGTCTTAAAGTGACCCTAAGTCGACCCTATCATGGAAGGCACTGCAAAATGGAGGGCCTTCAAGAGAAATGGAGGTCACCAAAGAAAAAGCTAAAAACACTCATATCAATATAAAAACCATGCTTCTTTGCTGTGCTCAAAATGAAACTCCTCCTGGACTGAAGGTGGAAAGGGAGAACATTCCAGAAAAATGGATTGGACATCCCCAGATAAGAGCTAAAAACACTAATAGTAACAGAAATCTATGCTTGTTCGTCATGCTCAAAATGGAGGACCTGTTGGAACTCCTCCTGGGCTGAAGGCTGACATGGAGGATGTGTCCTGGAAAAGGAGGACCAAGTATGGTCACCTTGCATTGAAAACAAATGTAGGACATAACCAAATAAGAGCTAAAATACTCCATGCTTCTCAGCCATGCTCACAATGGAGGGCACTTTGGAACTCCTCCTGCAGCAGGAGGTGGAAATAGAGGGAAAATGGAGGACATCAGAACCAAATGAAAACTGGAAGCACTCCTAGAAATGGAAAGCCATGCTTTTTGGAATTTTTTCTTGGACAGAAGGGGGAAATTGAGGACAGGTCCTGGAAAATGAGGACACTCTGCCCCCACAAAGGCTCCCCTGCCTGCTGCCTGTTGTGTCTGTGCAACACTTGCTCTTGCAACACTTGCTCTGGGTCTGGGGCTTTCTCTCTGTCTGGCTTTGAAGGGCAGCTCTCCTGCGATTGGCCCAGAGCCTCCTTCCATCTCCCCCCTTTGCCCCCCCCCAGCCCAGCATTCCCAAGAGCAGAGATTGGAGGAGACAGCCCAGCCTCCTCTATTAGTGTGTCAGTGTGAGTGTGTGTCTAAGCAGCATAAATAAATGGGGAGCTGAGAGAGCTTGCAGACTGGAAATCTGCCTCCATTCATAGGAGAAGTTGCTGAGTGGACTTGCCAGCCACAGAGAGGAGAGGCTGCACACTTTGAAGCCACCAGGAGACCACCAAGTGGACCTTCTTCTTACCACAAGGTTTGGACTGGTAACCAAAGCCTCTCTTCTCTTTGCCCACCAACCCGAGTTACCCGCCTCTTGAATCGTCATGTCCTTGGCGGTGAAGGAGAAGAGCCAGGTGCGCCTGGTTTTCCTGGGTGCAGCCGGGGTGGGCAAGACGGCCCTGATCCAGCGCTTCCTCCAAGACACCTTTGAGCCCAAGCACCGGCGGACGGTGGAAGAGCTCCACAGCAAGGAGTACCAGGTGAGTGGGGCCACCGTCAAGGTGGAGATCCTGGACACCAGTGGCAGCTACTCCTTCCCGGCTATGCGCAAGCTCTCCATCCAGAATAGTGATGCCTTTGCTTTGGTCTATGCCGTGGATGACGCCGAGTCCTTTGAGTGTGTGAAGGCGTTGCACGAGGAGATCCTGGAGCTGAAAGAGGACAAGTTCCCTCCCATTGTGGTGGTGGGCAACAAGGCGGAGGCCGGAGGGCTCCGTCAGGTGCTGCCTGAAGATGCCCTTTCTCTGGTGGAGCTGGACTGGAACAGCCGCTTCCTGGAGGCATCTGCCAAAGAGAATGAGAATGTGATGGAGGTCTTCAGGGAGCTCCTCCAGCAAGCCAACCTGCCCAGCCGGCTGAGCCCTGCCTTACGGAGGAGAAGGGAGACCTTACCCAAAGAACCTCCCTTCCGGCCCCCCATGAACAAAGCCAACAGTTGCACTGTTTGTTGAACTAGGGGAGAGTGATATGTATAGGCATAGACATGTGTACAGATGTATATAGCTCAGATAGCCTCTCTATCCAGAGACCCTGTTCCAACTACCATCGTCGCAGCCAGCATTATGGTACTCAGTCATCATTTGTGGGTTTTTTTGAGGGGGGGACTTAGAAGCCATTTGTGAATTGGTCATAGCTTGCCCTCATGCCCACAGTGATTCCAGCTCAAGTGCCCGAAAGCCACAGGTATTTGTTTCCTTTTCATGCCTTCATTTTGAGTTGCAACTCCAAAATCAGGTAGCCCTGATTTCTTCTAGCCTCAGTGTTAGAGCATACATCTCCCCTGTTCTCCTGATCCCAACCAAGACTCTCAGTTTGCAGATTGGAAGCGATGCCCTTGGGTCATGGAGTTTGGTCAGGGAAAAGAGGGATGAGTGACCAAATAGACAAAGTGGCTGAAGGCGATGATGTGCAGGAGACCAGAACACAAGATTTGAGGGGTCCCTTAGGAAACACAACATTCATTTGTCATTTGCATTTCATAAGTGACTCTGTACGCTGGAAGACTGGGAGGAAACTTTTTCTGTTTGTCTACCGAACAACAGGTGTGTATTGTGAACAAGAGGTGTGTGTGTATGTGTGTATGTCTCTAACAAACTACTGAGTTTTTAAAAAAACTTTTAATTTCTACACTGACCCTTTGCATGCGCTATTTATTGCTCAGATTTGGTTGACATTGAGCTAACCATCGTCTGAGGAATTTCTGCTTACCTACATGTTATGGAAGGAAGGATTTAGTGGGTGAGTCTGGGATTTGGGTTATTTTTAAAAAGGATTTCAAGCATTGTGTCTAATAAAATAAAATTCAAATATTTGTGGGGTGTGTACTTTTTAAAAAATGTATTTTATCCTTTACTGCAAAGAGGTAGAATGGGAACAAATGCATGCAAACACAAAAACACTCAAACTTGGTTGGCAGATATTTACACAGTTTCTTGGTTTCGCATCCTGCTTTTATGCTTCTGGCATCATGTCTTTAGGACATCCACCCTGCTGAGTTTTGTGTAGGTTTTTATGCTCTCCTGATTTCTGTGACAGACACGGTAGTCCAGGGACAAGATTGTCAGATTTGCCCCCTGGGAGGTGGTGGCTGAAACCTCTCCTGAACTGTAGACTCTTAGGGAGGAGGGCTAGCGGATCGCTGCTCTCTCTCAGCTGGGCTTCTGTTCTGCAGATGGGAGATGAATGGACAGTTGTGTTGGGTAGAAATACAAAAGAAACACTGCACATCCCCAACTCATTTTCTGGGAACTAAGTCCTATTGATGTCAGTGGACTGTGATTGTGAGCAATGCTGTTCAGGACTCTAACCCAAAGGTGCTCTGGAGATTAGTAGCAGCCACTTAGGGTCTTTGCAGACTGCCGGAAACAGTGCAAATTGAGTCCACTTTAAGGGTTAGGGTTAGGGAATCATGGGAACTGTATTTTATTGTGGCACCAGAGCTCTCTGACAGAGAAGGCTCAATGTCTCAGGAAAAAAAAATCCCATGATTCCCTAGCACTAACCTAACCCTTAAAGTGGACTCAGTTTGCACTATTTAGTTCCTCTACTTTGACCAAGTTAAGAAGCAGATAAATATCATTTGTTCTGTCATAGTGGGAAACGATGAGGAACTGTGGAATGATATTTCATGTATTGGAATAAAAACAGATACACTGGCACTGAATGCAATTAAACTGGAGAAAAGGAGAGGGTTGCTGGTGATTATATGTCCGTTTGGTCTTATTACATGACCAGTTTTCATCCTCTTAAATAAAATCCCACTTGGGGGCGGTTTGTTCAATTCACTTTTCATGTTGTTGTTTTTATTATCATTTTTATGAATTGCTTTTCCACCTGAAAGGGACACCCCCCCAAATAGTCTCAGAATAAAACTATCGAATTAAGAATAGCACAGAACATTTCAAAAAAATCCATGGATCAAAAAAACTTGAAGCTCAGCAAACACCTAGACCAAACAGTCTCGACAGCCCATCTAAAACTAGACAAAGATGAGGAGACCAAGCAACTTGACCTTCTTCCACAATGAAGCAGGGCACTACCACAGAAAAGGACCTGCTGCTCTGTGTCCTCATCAACTTATCCTCTCAGTGATGAGGCATCTAGCAGGGACTCAGAAGACAGATGAAAATCACAGGCAGGTTCATAGAAAAGGAGGCAGTCTTTCTGATAACTTAGCTGAGTCAGGCCCGAGACAAGTCGGGAGCTGGTGTGGGTATAAAGCTGGTGCAATGCCACCTAGAAAGAGTTGGGCAGAAAGTAATCTGACTGCCTCATTTTTATACAAGCTGTGGGTTTGAACACCCTTAAAGGCAGAACCCACTGCAAGATGCCAATTTTGAAGCTGAGACCTTCTTTAATTAGCTAAGGATGGGCAGAGAGACTGGGGAAACTAGAATATCAGCACCTCTTCATTGCAGTGTTCTCTCTTTCTGTCACTCTCATGTTCAAGATGCTGCTTAAGGCACAGGGCACAGTGCTGGCAGGAACATGCTTGCTCTGTTAGTGCTTTCCAGGATGTTACATACACTTCCATGAGGGTCTCTGGGATGGATAACAGCAAGGAAAGAATCCTGGATTAGAAGGAAAAATTTCCATCTGACATTGTATCTCCTTGTATTTTCTTTTGGGAAGACCCACTTGGTAAGCTGAGCCTTACAGTGCCATCATCACCATTCCCAGAAATATTGTTAATCTGAAATCCTCATCTTCTGAATTCACTGCCTGCTTCTACTTCACCTGTAAAGCCCCGATGTAAACTGTAATTTGTTTAATCCAAGGGCTTTGGGTCCCTTTTTCTCTGTTTGTTATCTTCCAGTATATTTAACCCAGCTATGTCTGCACTGTAGCACGGGTGCCAATAAGATAGTTGTTGGGAGCAGATGCAGTAACAGAAGAGAAAACCTCTTCCTTCTCCTAGTACAGTTTTGGGATGTTGGTGAACAATACAGATGACCATTCCTATTGCTACCTATGTGGCACCACAAATCCATGTGTGATGCTTTGCAGAGTAACCAGATGCATCACTGCCCTAGGCTGCTTCCAGACATGAAATGCAAACAGATGAAGGGGGGGGAAGGGGGGGGGGAGAAAAAAGAAGATGGAGGTGAATGCAGCCAGGGAAAGAAGATGAATTCAGCTCAGTTAATCCTGTCTGATCTTGGAAGCTAAGCAGGGTCAGCCCTGGTTAGTAGTTGCATGGGAGACCACCCATGAAGACCAGGTGCTGCAGGCTATACTTCAGAGGAAGGAACTGTCAAAACCACCTCTGAGTCATCCTTGTCTAAGAAAACCCTATGAAGTTTTTGGGGTCACCACAGGCCAATGGTCAACTTGAAGACAGAGATTCATAAAAACGAAACATTTAAGATTACATGACAACAGAGGAGAATATGATAAACTCACAGATATATGTAAAGCTGCCACAGAATCCTACCATGTTTAGGCACATTTAATTCTTATCCATTTCAGTGCAAGAATTTACTTGCTAAACACTCCAGCTGAAATAAGCAGGAATTAAATATGTAAGATCAAGAGACACCCAACATTCCCATAGGTATTAAAATGAACATTAAAAAGGTTGTTTCACATTACACAAATTAGAATCTATTACAGTGAACACGGAACATCCCTATACAGATTATTTAATTCTCTCTCAAAGCAATCATAGGCATTTGTTGTTCTTGTTGTGTGCCTTCAAGTCATTATTTTACTTTTTTTTTTTGCAAAGCCCATTTTTTTTATCATGGGCTTTTCTTGGCAAATTTCTTCAGAGGGGGTTTGCCATTGCCATCCTCTAAGGCTGAGAGAGTGTAACCTGCCCAAAGTTACTCTGTGGGTTTCATGTCTGAGCTGGGAATCGAATCCTGGTCTCCAGAGTCATAGTCCAACACTCAAACAACTACAGCTAAAATATTTATATCCTGCCCTTTACTGTGGGCTTTCAGGGCAGCACACAGATAATCAATTTAAGAGAATTCCTGATTAAAACAATAAAATAGCCTAAACAGGATAAAAACATAGCAACATGACAACAAGTTAAATTAGTATAAAAGGCAACAACAAATGGACATCTACATTTAGAGTGTATTAAATCCCAAAAGCTTGATAAAAAGCCAAGTCTTGATTTGGCATCAAAAAGAAGCCAAGATTGGTGCTGACTGGACCTCCAAGAGGAGCACATGTAATAACTGAGATGCCACAGTTGAGAGTGCCATCTCTCACATCCTCCCACGCTGGTGGGACACAGAGGGAGGTTTCTCCTCCAGACTTCAGTCTCTCTGCCTAAAGATTATAATCCAGGTGTAATTATGCACAAGTACATCATTCACACCAGGGATGGGAAAAGTGTGTCCTTCCATATATTGCTGAACCACAACCCCCAACATTCCTTGCTATTGTGCATGTGAGTTGCAATCCAATAACGTCAGGAGCGGGACAGTTTTTCTATTCCCAGATTACCCCCTTGAGTCTTGACCATGTGAAAGCATTCTGTGCTTGAGCCTACTACAACATTCCACCCTGTTGGGATTTAACAACACTAACACTGCTGGAAACTGCCTCCTGAAGGATCTTTCAAGCCTTCATTGTGAAAAAAGGGCTAATGCAGTCTGCTTCCTTCATAACTTGCTGAGATCTCAAAGACACAGCTGTGTTGGGACTTTATCACATGGGCAAAAAAGACAGGATAATAGTGCTATGCTCCCATCAAAATATCGCAATAATCGGATGCTTTTCACACGAAGTCGCGCGACGTTGCCATTATCGCATCATTATCCTATGACAATCCCATGAATAAAAAGTGGCACGACTTTGCCACTTTATTGTGGGATAATCATGCAATAATGGCTACGTCATGTGAAGAGCATCCCATTATTGTGATATTTTGATAGGAGCATAGCGCTATTATCCCGTCTCTTTTGCCCGTGTGATAAAGTCTTTAGTCTGGAAAATCAGTATGCAAAGGGATCTTGTATCACCTTTGAAACTAACTGAAAGATAGAAGTTGGAAGCAAGAGCTTTCATAGATTTGAGCCTACTTCCTCAGATGCATGTTTGGAATCTGTGATGTATGATCCCCTGCATAATCCGGTCACTGTAACTGAGAGCTACATTGCCTGTCTCATAACTTTGCAAGAGGTAGACACCGTGGACCTTCCTACAGCAGCTTAAGCTGGCAAACATTTCCACCTGACATTGAGATTGTCTGAATCCCAAAGATGGTAGTTGCTTATTTACATACTAGCACTGACATATAGTCACATAACTACACTTGCATGCACGTTATAATCAAATCATAACAATTGTTTCAGCTGGGTAACTTAAAACTACCCTGCCCAGACTTTTGTGATTTCCAGAGTACATAAGAATGAAGAATCTGGGATCAAACTATTCTGTAACATTGCTTAGAAGTGGGAGGGGGGAGAGAGCAGAAAAGATAACAGGATTTGTAATAAATAAATAAATAAATAATAAAATTTATTTGCAGATGCAATCGGGGCTGCTTACAGCATTTATTTGTGAAATAAATAAATGCAATCCTACCATTTAGTGAATCCTTTGGAACAAAGAAGTTAGCTGCTTAAATACATGGACATAACTTGTCTTTGAGCAGTGTCCATGGTAGAAGCGACTATCAATGATGCAACAAATTACATTTTAAAAATGAAAATAAGGGGAAATGAGTACATATGTTTAAAACCATGAATGATTTACCTTTCTCTCCAGATTGGACAATGCTGTCCTTACTGCTTGTTTATGTTCCATGAGGAGGAAAGAAGTACAAAATGAAGCCTTATCCTCTAAAACAAAAGTCACACAACTTATTGCATAAATGGTTGATTTTGATTCATGAATTTATATCTGTTTTAGTGCTCTGTGCACTGGAAGGTTCGGCTCCATTTGGCTATTCATGAAGAGAAATTTGAAGGGACCTCTATCAAGAATTATTTATGAAGTATCCAAATTGGTTGCTCCAAACTGAAGGTTTCAATCTTCTGCATTCTTACACTAAAGGAAGTGCCACTGAAATCTTTGGGACATAAGAGCGCAAACCTGAAACTCAGTACTTTGACAACACAGCACTTGATCTCATGATGATGGACTCTGGCGACATCCAGAGTTTTTATTTATGAAGAGTAAATGCACACATATGAATGAAAACACAAGCACACACACTTGAAACTGAAGACCACATAGGAAATTCCTGTCCACAAAGCTCTTTAATTCAAGTCAACTACACCCTCTGCTGGTCTTTGTTGAAATTGTCAATTATCTCAATATCATTAAGGGTCATAATCTGCTAGCAAAGATCTGTGGACAATATACTAGATGACCACCCACTCCACTCTATAGTTACATTATCTTTATGCATCACATGGGTGGCCAGCCCTGCCTGCAAACAGTTGTTATCCATCAGCTAATGCACAGGTTATATTGCAGGACTACTTCTCACTTTGCACGTAGCTAGGGATAACCAAAGACAAAACACATTCACCTCTTGTCAAGTCTGTGCTTGTTGCTCACATTTAAGATTCAGGACATGTTGCTTCAAAAGCAATGACTGTGAAAGAATCAGCGTCTTGCTTCCAGCTGTGAACTTTATATGCTCAAGCTGTAGGATTTGGGAATGCGTACCTGGAGGCAAAATGTACGGTGCAAATCAACAGGCCAGCATGCCTGGGACATGTCAGGTGAAATGTCAGGCCTGGCTTGTTCCACATGACACCATTACCCTCAGTTCTGCTTCTGGACAGCTGAAAGTCATATGCTTTGAGAGATGGAAGGGGAGAGGAAGCAAAGTTAATGTCAAAAACAGGCCCTGGCAGTGGGAAGAGAAGCAGCAGCCCTGAAAAGAATGGCTCAAGATATTCATCCACCCACCCCACCCCACACGGTGCCTTATTCAAAATTTGGGTGCTAGAGTGTGCCCTTTCTATGTTTCACTAGTCTTCAAAGTATATTGGGCCATATGTGTGCCTCATTCCAGACACTCATTGAGGTGAGCATTAAAAAGAAAAGGAAAGAAGGGAGTGGGGGGGGTGGGGGGAAGAAATGTGACAGCACCTTTCAGATTAAATGTGTTGCCACATTTCTTCCCTCTTCCCCTCCCTTCCTCCTTTTTTTATGCTGCCAAAGACAAGCACGGCTGCTTTTTTTAAAATTACCAAGGTGAAGTATTTCCACCACTTTGAGAACACTATATACATTTCTTCCAGCAGTCAAGTCATTTCCTGATTTTTGTCCTTGTTAGCTGCCTTCAGTCAGCTTTGACCCATGGCATCCCCATGAATAAGAATTCAAAGATATAGTCATATTAGTCTGTAGAATCAGTATGTAGAGAGATCTTGTAGCACCTTTTGAGACTCACTGAAAGAAAGAAGATGAGCCTTCGTAGACCAGTCTACTTCCTCAGATGCATTTAGTGGAATGGAAATGAAGTAGCAAGTCCAGTTTTAATGATGGTCATTAGTGAACAAAGACATTGGGAACTGGCCAACATGTATGGAAATGAAGACGTAAGACCAGTTTGCCTTTAGAAACTAGCCTTTAGGTGAAGAAAATAGATGAGTGTAGGATGCCCCCGTGATGATGGGGTCAGATAAAGTGTTGAAATGTGTGTAGTGAGCCAGGAAGCCATTGTCCCTGTTCAAACCATTGCTGAGGGACTGTTGTTTATGGATGAATTCCAATTCTACTGTTTCTCTTTCCAATCGACCTTTGTAGTTCTTTTCTTCAAGGACCGCTGTTCTGAGGTCTGAGATGGAGTGCCCAGGGAGATCGAAATGGTTCTGCCACTGGTTTTTGTGTATTCCCATTTCTAATGTCTGATTTATGTCCATTTATTCTCTGGCATAGGGACTGGCCTGTTTGCCCAATGGAGAGTGCTGAAGGACATAGTATGGCATAAATCACATTGGAGAATGAACGCATGAAGGTCTCCATAATATTGTGGGTGATGCCATTAGATCTTGTGATGACATTTCCTGGATAAATGTGGGGGCAGAGTTGGCATCTTGGTTTGTGGCAAAGTATATTACCTGTGTTCTCATCTGTGTCATGTGTCTTCCTGTGGGTGAGTACCTGTTTCAGGTTTGGAGGCTGTCTGTAGGTGAATAAAGGTTTGAGCCCTTGAAAGACTGACATTATAGTCCAGAATTGGTTGTGGTTTATTGATGATGCACTTGAGAGGTCCCAGTTGGGAGCTGTATGTGACCACAAGTGCCATGAATGAGAGACTTCAAAGTTACCCAAGTTATCAATCACCCTGCAGAGGTCCTGTGTGGCCATGTTCTAGAAGGATTTCTTTCTGACGTTTCACCAGCATATGTGGCTGGCATCCAGAGAATACTGGAATGGAACAGATGGCTATGTTTACCCTAATTGAGTCTATCCATCTAGAATGAGCTCTTTTTCTCTTCCTACTGCTCTCCCCCACCTTTCCTAGCATTATCATCTTGATTTTCTTTCTGTATAGTGTCCAATGCTCATCTCTGTTACTAAGTTGAGGGATCCAATATTGTCAGAGATGATTCTGTGGTCATGTGGCCAGCATGACTACACAGAGAACAGTGGAGCCAATATCAAAAAATATGTGCTGAGGTGTGTGCTAGGGTTGCTGCCCAAAAGGAAAGGGGACGGTAGCCCCAAAAAGTTTGGGGACCACTGGTTTTGACCCAAGCTATTTGACAGACCATATCTCCCCATATGAGCCTGCCCAGACCCTGAGATCCTCAGGAGAGGACTTTATTTCACTTCCACTACTTTCTCAGGTTCTGCTGGTGGATACACAAGATAGGGAATTTTCTTTATAGGGAGGCTAGAATGATCCTTCCATCAGCAAGTAAAGACTTTAAAAAACGAAAATCCAACAGGCCTCTAGAATGGATTTTTTTTTTAAAGAAAAGAGTTTTCAGAAGATGATGTATTGTTTTTAATCCCATTTTTTCTAATTGATTTTCTTCCTTTTTAAGTGTATATTTTATGTTCTTTTAATATTGTCAGTAATTTAATTCTGTTTTAATGTTGAGCTGGCATATGTTTTTAGCTACGTTGCAATCATTTTACTTTCCAATTCACTTTGAGTCTCAGTCTTGAGAGGAATGCAGTTTATAACAAGCACAAAGTCTCTGTAGGCTTGCAACAGATTAAAAACAAAACAAAACAAAAAAATTATCAGCAACAAAACATATCTGTTTACAAAGGTTGCCCCATCCCCTACAATGATGGTTGGAGGAGCAAGATGGCTAAATTAATAACAGGTTAATGTTTCATTGGAATGTCCAGTCTGCCTGATGACTCCCACAAACTCTGATAAAGTGGGCCAAAGTATGTGTAATTTCTACTGTGAAATTTCTTCTATAAAATGGTAAGACAATTAGGAGCCCCCCCCCCCCCCCATATGATAACTTGAAAATCTATGGTGAGGAGTTGTTCTTGACAGACCACTGATTAAAATTAAAAAGATAAACTTGTGAACTATTCTAAAAATCAAAACACATACATAAATCATATTTTGATAATCATATTGTTATGCTCTTCTGATGAGATGGATGTGCCTGTTTTCTTTTTTCTTTTTAAGTCATCGAATAAGTTGGAATGTTTGTTAGCTTTAGCCTAACACAGGTTTAGCAAAATAATGAGCCTGAGGACCAGGGATAGTTTGGGGAGTCTGCTAGTCTACCGACCACACCATTGTCTAGCAGACTCCCTAACCGAGCTGACACAGCTGGTCTCAGAGTTGCTGTTGGAGTTGCCCAGACTTTTAGTATTGGGCGATTTCAACATCCAACTTGAGACCAGTTTGACAAATCTGACAGGTGCGGCTCAGGAGTTCATGGAATCCATGACAAACATGGACCTATCCCAACTGGTCATCGGGCCCACACATTGTGCAGGTCATACCCTCGATGCGGTCTTTAGTACGGAACAGGAATATCCATGGGCGGAGGTTATTAAAACCACTGCATTGTCACGGACGGATCATTTCCTGGTCAAGATGAAACTAAGAGCTGCTGTCCACCCCACCGGGGGTGGTGGACCTATTAGAATGGTCTGCCCTTGAAGGCTAATGGAACCAACTGGATTCCAGAAAGCCTTGCAGGGTTTAATGGTTGGTAATGACAGTGACCCTGTCGAAGCTTTGGTTAATACCTGGAACACCAATCTTACCAAGGCTATCAACACGATCGCTCCCAAGTGTCCTTTCCAACCTGCTTCAAATCGGAAGCAATGGTATACAACAAAGCTTAGGAAAATGAAGGAGGTTGGACAAGGACTAGAGCGCACCTGGTAGAAAACTTGATTCTTATCTGACAAGACTTGGAATTTTCTTTGGTCCTATCAAGAGGCAATATGTGCAGCACAGAGATCCTTCTGTTTTGCACATATTGCGTCTGCAGAGTCCTGTCCAGCAGAGCTGTTTGGGGTGGTAAGGGAGCTGACGCTGGTTCCTCCTGCGCAGAACCCGTTGCTTAACCTGACAACAGCCTGCTGTGACATGTTTAACAACTTTTTTGCAGATAAAATCTCTCAGATAAGAGTCAACCTAGACCCCAGCGTTTTGATAGAAACAATTGACGAGGTGTCTAGCAACTCCGTTAATGAAATTATTCTGGATCAATTTCAATCTGTGAATACTGATGACGTGGACAAGCGCCTTGGCAGAGTGAGAAAAATGACCTGCCCTCTTGACCCTTGCCCATCATGGCTGGCCGTCCAGGGGGAATGTATTGAGGATGTTCCTTACGGACATCATCAATGCATCCCTCAGGGAAGGTCATATTCCATCCTGTCTGAAGGAAGCTGCTGTTAGGCCGCTTCTGAAAAAATCTTCCCTGGACCTCCTGGATATGAACAACTATAGGCCAGTCTCTTTGTTATCATTTTTGAGCAAGGCAATTGAGAGGGTGGTTGCTCTTCAACTCCAAGCTGTCTTGGATGAAACCGATTATCTAGACCAGGGGTAGGCAACCTTTTTGAGCCTGGGGCCGGGTTGCTGTCCCTCAGACAATTGGGGGGGGGAGCAAAATAAGTAAATAAATAAAAATAAAAATAAATTTTTTTAAAAAATTAAAAAATATGCATGCACGCACGCTCTCTCAGCCCCAGAAAAGCCATGGCAAAACCCCTGTGGAGATTTTGCCAAGAAAACCCCAAGAACAAGTAATAACAACAATAATCAATATCATCATGGCAGGGGGCAGCAGCAGCGGGGGGCAGGGATGGCGGCGGTGGTGGCAGGACCGGCCTGGGGCCTACCCCTGATCTAGACCCATTTCAAATTGGCTTTAGGACAGGATTTGGAGTTGAGACTGCCATGGTTGCCTTGGCCGACAGCCTGCATCTGAGCATCGACGGGGTAGTGTGACCCTGTTGGTGCTTTTAGACCTCTCAGTGGCTTTTGATACGATAGATCATGACATCCTCTTGGATTGCCTGAGGGGGTTAGGAATCGGAGGCACTGCGCTCCAGTGGTTCCGTTCCTTCCTCTCGGGCAGATCCCAGAGGGTGCTGCTTGGAGACAGTCACTCTGCAAAAAAGGAGCTCATTTGCGGCATTCCTCAAGGCACCATTGTCCCTGATGCTGTTTAACATCTATATGAAGCCGCTGGGTGAGATCATTCGGAGTCATGGAGCTGGGTGTTATCAGTACGCTGATGACACCCAGATCTATTTCTCCATGTCTCGATTGTTGGCCTCGACTCCTGATGGCATCTCTCCCCTCAATGAATGTCTTAAGGCAGTAATGGGCTGGATGAGGAAAAACAGATTGAGAGTGAATCCAAACAAAACGGAGGTGCTCACAGTAGCGGCTCCGAAACCAGGAATTGGGTTGCAACCTCCAGTCCTGGATGGGGCCACACTCTCCGTAAAGGACTGTGTTCACAATCTGGGGGTGCTCCTTGACTCGTTGGTCCTGATGACTAATCAGGTAAATACGACGGTCAGGAGTGTCTGTTATCAGCTTTGGCTGATACGCTAGCTGCGCCCTTTTCTGGAAGTAAGAGACCTTGAGACTACGGTGCACATGCTGGTAACCTCCCATCTGGATTTCTGTAATCCGCTCTACATGAGGCTACCCTCGTGCTTGGTCCAGAAACTTCGGTTAGTACAAAATATGGCAGCCAGAGTGGTCTTGGGAACATCTAGGAGGGACCACATAACTCTGGTATTAAAGTCCCTCCACTGGCTGCCTATCAGTTTCTGGACCCAGTATAAGGTGTTGGTTATTACCTTTAAAGCTCTAAATGGCTTGGGTCCAACCTATCTTCAAAACTGCCTCCTCCCATATAATCCTCTGGGAGGAATTTGCTCCAGCCATTAAAATCTAGGCTGTCTGGAACCTCCCAGAGGGCATTCTCGGTAATTGCCCCCAGATTATAGAATGGCCTGCCAGACGAGATCTGTCATATTACAACGCTAAGCAGCTTCAAAAAGGCTGTTAAGATGGATCTCTTCCAGCAAGCCTTTCCTGAATAGATTTCCCAGCCTCAGGAGTCTCCCCTCCCCATCTCTTTTCGCCCATTTTGGTAGCAATGTCTACTGTTATTTGTTATTTGTTTTTGTTTAATTGATGTTTTAATTATCATGTGTTTAATGTTATTACTGGTTTAATTTATTTTTAAGGAGTGGGAGGATTTGTGGACTTTGTATTGTATTTTAATATGTTGTATGAATTTTAACTACTGTAAGCCGCCTCGATTGTTCGTCAGAGGGGTGGGGTAAAAATAAATAATAATAATAATAATAATAATAATAATAATAATTATATTTATACATTTTAAATGAAAGATCAGTAATCTGAGCCAGCACATTTCCTCCTTTTTGGTGAAATATCATAAAGACACTAGAAACTGTTTGATCCTGGAAGATAAGTAGGGTCAGGCCTAGTTAATAATTGAATAGGCAACCACTAAGAAATACCAGGTGTTGGAGGCTTTATTTTAGAGGAAGACAATGAGAAACCTCTTCAAAATAAATTGTGCCAAGGAAACCTTATAATAAGGTGGTCAAAGGTTGGACTTGAAGGCATGTAACAGCAGCACTGACTAGACACCCTACCTCCACTGTGGACTTAAAGCCAGCATTTGAAGTGAAGGATGACTAGACTGGAAATTTTGTCAGTAGTTCAAGCAATTCAGATGGGAAACCTATGTACATTTACCTAGGAGGCAGCTCCACAGAATACAATATAGGCTTTATATGGCCCAGAGGAGTTTTCACAGAAACAATGAGAACCATTACACTCAAATAGTAGCGCTAGCCTCAAAGTGACTTAAGTTAGTCTGAATCCATCCTAGTGAGATTGTACATTAAAGGCGAATACATACTTTAAAGAGAATTTGAGTGCATATATGCACTTGTATAACAGCATACCTGTTATACAAGTGAATATATGAGACTTTCTTAGTATAAACAAATGTTCACTTCTGTCAACATTTGGCCCCAAATTTGGGGATGGAGAGTGCTCTGGAAAAATGCTATCAGCAGCCCCTGTTATGTTACTCACAGAAATTATGTTGTAGTTTTTGTTATTAGATTGTACTATGTTATGTTAGAGGGGAGGTTTGGTTAGGAGAATGTACAGTGGGCACTTGATATCCGCTGGAGTTTGATCCCAAGACCCCTGTGGATGCCAAAATCCATGGACTCTCAAGTCCCTTTAAGTACAATGGATAGTAAAATAATGCTCCTTATATAAGATAGCAAAATCAAGCTTTGCTTTTTTGAATTTATATATTTTTTGAATATTTTCAAACCATAAATGCTTGAATCCATGGATAAAGAATCCATGGATACAGAGGGCTGAGCGTATGAGGACTGAGTTACAGCGGTGGAATATTGGGTGAATTTGCAGAATCCTGCACAATCCTGCAGGATGGTGATTTGCAGCAAGGCTGGCAGTGAGCTGTGCAATAAGAATGATGGGATGCAAGTGAGGGACATGATAGTCAGACAGGACTAAGGTTTGCAAGGAGAAAGAGAGAGAGGGTCTGAGAGATGAAGGTAGATTGCGTATTGGATTCAGACCAGCTTGTCCGCAATTATTAAAAGGACAACTATAGGTTTTTTAAATCTGGAGGGTAAAGAGTGAAGCAAGAGCCAGAAAACATATTAGGTAAATTGTTATTTACTCATTACATTATTTGTTTAACATAACCATGCCTACTCTCTGTTTATTATACCAGCCTTGTAGAGGCAGAGATTACCCCTTCTAGAAGAATTGGATCCAGTGGGACTCCTGATGGCGACATCCCCATAGGAAGAGTGTGGGAACTGGGGGTAGTGGTGGTGGAATTGCTGCTCTTGCTAGCGATACCTGTTTCTCCCTGTGCCCCCCCACTTGTTCTCCTCTTCTCTCCAGGCCTTAGCCACATAGAAAGAAAAGGCAGGTATGTGAAGAAGCTGTTCCTTCTGCCTCTTGCTTGCTGGCATTGGCTCTGAAGTGGGCTAAAGGAACCTTTGGTCCTCCAGATGCAATTCCCATCAGTCCCATCCAGCATGACTAATGGTAAGGGTTTGTGGGAACTATCAAAAACATCTGGAAGGCTCAAAGCTCCCCAACTCAGGGGTGAGTTGGGGGGGGATGAAACAGGGCCTGGGGTATGGGCTTGGCAGGGACCAAACAATATTGAGCCCTATCAGTCGCTCTGATTCAACATCTCAGAAAGACATCATTACTGAGGCTTTGGTTCTATCAATGTACATTTACTCCTTAAAAAAGGACAGGTGTGACCTTGGGCAAGTCGCACTCTCTCAGCCTCAGAGGAAGGCAAAGGCAAACCCCCTCTTGCCAAGACAACCCCATGATAGGTTCACTTTAGGATTAAGTTGGAGATAATTTGAAGGCACAACAGTTTAATGAACTAAACTTTTGCAAATTAATGCACACCTGTGGTTAAAACATAGCCTTAGAATTACAGCCATGCAGACTGCAGTAATTATATTTAAACGTTTCTATCTTCCCTCATTTTAAGGTTGCAGGGAGTTGTACAAGCACAGCCCATTGCTTAGGAAATCACTACAGAAAGGGAACTAAGGCAGAATGAGGCTGTTACCGTAGGGAGGTGGAATTGGGGAGTGAGGAAGTAAGAACAAGGTGCTGGAGGCCAAAGCTGTGGGCATCATCAGATATGTCCCATGCCCCTTCAGCTATTCCCCTGCTTTTAGATGTGGCAGTGGATAGTGTCCTGCCACCTGGTTTGAAACTAAGATTCAGCTGCCAGTCTCCTTGTTTTCTGTAAGTGGGATTGCCGGGGGAGGATTTTTTTTCATGCAGCAAAATGACTTGGACATACCCCAAGTATTCTTTAATGGAAAGCAAGTTAAATCCCTCCGCTTATTACATCTTACATATTCTAATATAATCTTGAGATCCTGCACGCTGCAAGCAATTTATTTTCAATCCATCTAATAATAAAATACAAAAGAACGTGAGCTGAAAATGCATCCAATACACTGTACCTGGACTGCTGCTGACACTTGTGACATTGATGGGTTGAGCTGATCCAGTAAGCAGCACAGGATGTTCAAGATGATTTGAGTTACTCGGCTGTCAGAATTGTTAGAATATAGATGGGTTATACAGTCAAAGGTGAAATGTAGAGATGTGTGGCTGGAATTTTCCTCATGAGAACAACATCTAGGCAAACAAAGACAGCCCAGTCCAGGTGGCCAGAGAGTCATAGAGCTTGTACTGTACTCCATTTTCTCTTGACAGAAAGGAAAGATGTATTTTTGGCTGGGTTGGAATGTGTACAAAAGACCCATGACTCAGGCATGAATTCTGTTGTTAATCTTGACAAGGGCAGAACCATTGAATCCATGGTATTTACCTTTATATTGACTCATCCTTGAGCCACTGATTCAATGGGTCTACTCTAGTTGCAACTAACCAGCAGAATTCCTTTCTCTCTGGGAGCAGTTGGAGATCTGGGATGCATTTATAAGCAGCCAGGAAACAAAGGCCCCAATTGACACGGCACAATTATAAAGTGGCACTCTGATGCCACTTTAACTGCCCTGCCTGTTGACTTTTGGAATCCTGGGATTTACAGTTTGCTGAGGCACTGGAGCTCTCTGGTTGAGAATTCTAAATGTCTCATGAAACTACATATCCTAGAATTTGATAGGATGCAGCCATGGCAGTGAAAGTGGTGTCAACGCACTATAATTCTGTAGTATTCAAGCAACCCAAGACAAAGAAGAGACAAAGAAGGCCTGAAGAAACGGGAGATACTGATATATTGAGATGAACTGAGCAGCCCATTTTCTCCTCAGTTCATCTCAATATGTACCATCTCCCGTTTCTTCAGGTTTTCTTTGTCTCTTCTTTGTCTTCTGGTGCACGGTTTTAATTTTAGACAAATAAAACCATTTCAGGTACCCTGCAATGAACCAAATATGTAGCCCAAGACATCCTGAATACAAGAAGCACCTGCATCTGAAGAACTATAAACTTATCCTTCAACAGAAAAGGTACAAAGTGTACTGTATTTTCAAACTACTGGAAAAGCTGAAAATTTGGCACACAGATCACAAAGCCAACCTCATGACTGGAATATTTGAAAACGAGACAGGTTTGCATCTACGAGGTCAAACTTAAGACATTAAATTCAATTTATCTCGCAGATGGAAGGTGAGGTTTGGCACACAGGTAGAAAACAAAGTCAAAGAGGGACACTTGCACACCCATCGTTCATATGAGGGGCATGAACTTTATGCTACTATCATTGAAGCACATCTACACAGCCTAAAAAGGAGGAGAAACATCAGGCATTAGTATGCAAGAAAGGAATTGACATGGCATCTAACTAACATTCATGCTAACAATAAATAGGAGTTCAACATGCCTGTCTGGGTCAAACACTATCTAAATTACATAATATGGAAGTTCACAAGAAAGGAATATCAGAAGGCATTAACTATAATTAGCTAAAATATAATATAAAATAAAATATTTTGTTTCTACCTCCAGAAGTGTCACTTTCCCCCTCTTGTAACGGGCACAGCAATGTACACCTGAGCTTTAAGTATTAATTTATGCTAGTAACTGTAACATACGGCATTGAATTTAGTTTGGTTACATGTTTCATTACAAAGTGTTTTCTGTTTTTGTTGACTTGTTTGACCATTAGTTTCAAGAAGATAACTTCTGGAATTGGAGCATTTACTTTTTCACTCTCTCACCACCAACTTTCATCCCTACTAACTGCATCCAAACAATGTATAAAGGTTACTTGGTGGTGTATTAGTGGTGCGTAGTTGTTACTCATGGGGTAATGCCAGGATGGCAATGTCTTTGAATTTTATGCATGGTACTAGATCCTCTAGTTAAGTGAAGACCATGGATTGCTATTTACATGTTGACAAAAGTAGACCACACCACAGTCCCTCAATAGCAGCCCTTCCTTAGCGGTCCTTTAAATGTACCCTCAGGCCCAATTTAAATGTTAAAATGTCTGAAATACAGAATTATTCAGAAGTGCAAAATTACATGCCAATTAATATTTAAAATTATAGATTTGAAATTATGTACAAGACTACATAAGCAGTACTTGCAACCTGACATTACTTCTCCTGGACTGCTGGTGTTGATACTGCTTGAACAAAACGTTTTTGGATTCTCAGAATCCCCTTGGACAACTTACTTAAATGAAGCTCCCATTATTGCCTAACCTTTATTTGTACATCTAAGAAGTTTATACACCACTTTTCTGGCAAATTTCACAAAACCTTTTACAAAAGCATACCCAGATACTCATAAAAGCCAGGTATTCAGCATGCTCCCACTAAGGAAGTGCATCTCCCCTTTTTAAAAAATCTTGGCATATATTTGATTCTAAAGCTTGTTCACATTAACTGATGAAAAAGGGAAGGCATTTTAGCTTTGGATCTAATGATTTTAGTGTCTACTCTTTAGATGGCAATGCTTACTAATTTAAAATGTGGTAAGCCAGTACTACTACATCTGTGGGCTCTCTATTCTAGACCCATAGTCCTGCCCTAATAGCACTATAGCTTTCTTTCTATGTGGACATCGCCTGCTGTCAAAAGAGATGCACTAGATCCCAATTTGCTTCTGGTCTGAATTCAAGGTCCTGGTGATGAGATTCAAAGCACTAAACGCTTAGGACATTGATATAACTATATAACTTCATGAGGAGAGATCTCAGGAGCAAGACATTACAGGACAACATGGGAGAGGATCTTCTCGACTGTCACACCCCAGTTGTGGAATGCCTTCCTGTTGATGCCCAATTGGGGCCAACTTTAATTTCTTTCCAGCATCAAGTCACAACATGTTAGCAAAGCCTTTGGGACCTGATTTATTTTTCAAATGTCCATATACATGCTTTAAACTATTTTAGCATTTTAACCATGCTTCACATATAGACTTGTTTTTATCTTGTTTAATTTATTTTATGGTTTTAAAACTGGAATTATCTGAAATTGCTTGTTAATTTACTTGTCCAGTGCCTTGAGATCTCATGATAAAGGATAAAATATAAATATATTAATTACAGTAATTAAATTCATTAAAATCATTCATTCATTCTGGCCCAGTGGAAAGTAAGAGTCTTCTCATAAATCATTTCCCCCAGCACCCATGTAATCTTAATGTTGTGGTAACTTGTGTATAAAATGGGCAGAAGTTCACAGAAGAATACCTGGAAAAGGATTCTAGCCTCATTTATACTTTTTGGTAACACAGATTAAAACAGTGCTGTCCAGAGTGGTGGTCCATGGACCAGTTGTGGTCTACAAGCCATCAGCTGCTAGTCTACAGCAAGTTTCCAGGAAGCTATGCAAATACAGTAATAATATGATACAAATATGGTACCAGTCCTTGGCAGATGGGAGGGGGAATTGTTAACCCAGCACATCAAATAGCTTGAGAAGCACTGGATTGAACATAGATATGCCATATGTTTAGGACTAGATCAAAAATACATGTAGCCAACCTGAGCTAGTTGTAAAAGTCAAGCAAAGTACAAGGGTGTTCCTTGGCAGTTGGACATTTGTGCTGAAACACTTGAGGTCTCCAATTTTTGTAAAATATGTAAGATTTAAAGGGAAAGTCTTTGTCTAATAAATGTACTTATTCACTTATCTGGAAAGGTTTTGCAATGCTGAAGAGAGCTATCCAAAGGAATTGGACTTTTCATCTATTAAGAACTGGCCCACATAGAAATTAGGAAGCCCACTCCTAAGCAAGAAAACCAGTGTGGTATAGTGGTATGACTGGTGGACTAGGACTCCAGGAGCCCACTCAGCCACAGAAACCAGCTAGGTGACCTTGGGCAGGTCACATTCTCTCAGCTCCAAAGAAAGTAGCAAACCCCTTCTGAACAAATCATGTCAAGAAAACCACATAACATGTTTGCCTTAAGGTTGCCACAAATCGGAAATGACCTGAAGGCACAAAGCAACAACTCCTAAGCAAAGTGATTTATGTTTCATATGCATGTAATTTTCTATTCCAGCCAAATTAAACAATTTAGTGCTTCATGAGCCAAAATCCTTCCCTCATCCTGACTCTTTGTGTCTGAAACCATTACTTTAGAGGAGCATCATTTTGATTACAATTAAATTGGAAGTTAAGGAAGAATGCTCTTATAAGAACTGTAGTATAAGGAGAGGAAAACCCAGGGAGATATTAATTTACCTGAAAGAATGCTCTAATATGAACACTGTTTTGGTAGCCATTTTCTGCTTATTCTACACATGGAAATCTTTGTTCTCAAAAAGTGAAATAATACCAGATTAATAGAAATGGTGGACCAGAAGTGCGTCAAAAATTGGCTGTGTAGGCTGTATTCTATCTCTAGCCTTCATCAGTTTCCACAGATATATTTTGTGTGTGTGCAACACTGTAAAGGGAGAAAACACAATCAAATAATGTAAACAAAAATACAGATACCTTTTCATATGAAATCCATTCTCATCTTAAAGTTTAAGGCAGAAAAGAAGATAGCTATCTAATACAAACAGGAAACAGAGGCAATCATAAGCAACGAGTCCACAATCTAGAACTGGAATATATCATGTAAAGTAAGGCATACACAGAGACGGTGACATTTTAATCACTTCAGATATTTGCTACATGTTGCACATTTAACATGTAGTGAAGGTGGTATACCTAAAAAAATGCCTTCCACAAAGGCTGTAATAAAAACTACGCGATTATTTGTTAACAGTCATTTTTGTACATAAGAAAAATACACATGCCTTCTTTAACAGCCAAGAAAAACTGCAGTTTATTAAGTTTCAAAGAATCTTCGTACTCTTGAAAGCAACTTCTGGTGCATGTTTTTAACAATCACATTCTATGAGGAGAAATAACATTAAAAGCCACAAACTTTTTAATCTTTTCATCTCAGAGTTACAGACATCTTGAATTCAAAATGAAAGGCCAACAAATTTTTTTTTAAAAAATCAACAGTTTTCTTTAAAAATGTCCATCCCCAATTTTAACTGATTTGGAGTTATTTTTCTACAACTCATTACTAAACTTTAGCATGGAAAATTGTTTTGACTATTTCAATCCGCACATAGGCACATATGTATTTTATATATAAATATAATGTGTGTGTGTGTGTGTATTAAGAGAGAGATATATACACAATACATATGTAGAGTGCGTGTAATGAGAATGAGATGCAATCACTCTGAGAAAAGGGTATTCAGCTAAATACACTACGAAAACTTGAGAAAACACAAGTCTGGAACCCAATCTGTGCATAGTTCATGATCCTCTAGAAAACCAGCTTTTGTTGATTTGCAATCTTGCAGGACCCTTTTTAATTGGACAAAACCATTAAAAAGCTAATCTTTAACAAAACAAAACAAAATGTAATGCACAAGTTTCCTGATCCAAGTAGTCAGGGAGCACAATGTTCATATAATTTTTAAAAACATACTCAAAGGGTATGTTATTCCATTGTCTTTCTTCCTTTCAAAACAATCAAAAACATTGATCATTTTTAAACATAAAGCAATTTTTTTAATATATAAAGCACTCTTCAAACATCTATTTCTTTTGAGTCCATTATTTGGTAAATATGTAACTGCTACACATTAGATTAGGTATTTTTCTTCTTCTCTTACTGTCTTTTTAACTTTTTTTTCATTTTGTTTTTTAATAATATCTTCAGTGCTAGGAGTTGGGTTTAAAAAATACATGAAATGGTGTGGAGTTGCTCCTCGGGAAACCCGGCTTTCCTGAGACATCTTCCACCATGTGCAAGATAGTGATCACAATATTTTTCGCCATTCTGACGAAGAGGAGGAAAACAACAACAACAACAAAAGAGTACACAGCAATGGCCAAAGAAAAGGATAAACAACAACAACAATAACAACAAACACTGTTCAATCCCAGAGCTCTGAAGTAGCATATCTTCATTCTGAAAATAGGTTTCTTTATGATGGAAGTCTATTTTTTTCTTTTTTTTCAATTCCTTTTTTTATTTTAAAGTTTGAAGGAGGAAAAAAAAAGGTCTGTAAACAGGTGGGAGCTGAAACCATAGGCTCCTCCAAAAGCAGTCAAAACCTATGTCCAAGTGCTTGTTTGCGTTCCGGCTTGCAGGGAACCATCCACTCTTTACAAGTATTTATGGCCACAGTTCAACAAGAGTTTTTTTTTTCCTTTTTTTTTTTAAACTTTATATTCCGAATGGGAAAAAAATGGTGCAATACTCCGGTAATTATTTCCTTGCATTAGTCCACAATAAAAAGCTGCTAAAGGTAGATATACATATTATTCTCCAGAGATACACACTGTAAGTTTTTTTTAATGCGGTAAGAGTCCTTGAGTAAACATTTACACATGAATTGTCGCCAGCCCCTCCTATCAGTTTTTTTCCAATTTTTTTTTCCTTAAAAACAAGGATTAGCTACAAGAAGGGCTGTGGACACTCAGTGCAAAGTTAGAAGCTAATAACAATTAAACATTTGACCAATGAGCAAATCAAAAGCATATACTAGGAAGGGGGAAAAAGAAAGAAACAAACAAAAAAGATAAAGGTCACACAATTTGTTAAGTTGTACGACTGCCATCCACGCACACATCCATACGCTCACAATCACTCCATCTTTTCCCCAATGCATACGTATAAGAAAAAAGTAACCAAAAATATATATATTCTAGAGCCTGTTTGTTTTCTGATGCTGACCTGGAAGTGTCATAATAGAAAGTGTTCACATTTTGTTATTGGCCTGCTGGATTCAAGTATAGTTGCATGTTTGATATGTGTGTGTGTGTGTGTGTGTGTGTTGTGTTTTCAAAAACCTTTTTACTTTTTTTGGGGGGGCGGGGCATCAAAAAAATGACACACAAAGTAATGAAACAAGTGTAATGTGCATAGGCAAGACCCATGGGAGTAGTGGGCATGGATATTCCACCCCACCTCTCAATCCAAGTCGTACAGCTGAGGGCGTAAGCTTTGTTCCCCCATGCTGTGGACGGGCTGGTCAGACGCCACCACCTACTGATTACTGGGTCCGCCTCTGGTAATGTGCATAATTATCACAGGCTCATTTTAAATAGGCTTTCTCACATCCCCCCATCATCCCTCCCCGACCCCCAAAGTTGATAAAATAACCCTTTCCAGCCCAAATTCTGAAAAGTGCCCTTCATGATAGAACTAGTCTAAGCAGCTTTTATACGTCTTTAAAAACACCATACAAACATAAAAACAAAAAATTAAAAAGCCATTGGGAAAAAAAAATCCACACAAAACCTATCATTAGCACGTGACACTGACCAAAGGGAGCCCATACTGTTGCACTAACAGTTCACAAGGACTTCGGCAGAGTTTCATAGTCAATATTGGACAGAGGTACTAAAAAAGGGCTGCCAGTCTGATCTATTAAAGCTGGATTCTTCGTGATGCCCTGGACTGGAAAGGGTTACCATTATATATATATTTTTCTTTAGTGCTGATGATTGTTGCTTCCATTTGTTTCTCCGGTGTCCTAGATGGACTCCCCGCTCAGAAGGTCACCTGGGAGCAGAGTATTCAAAGGCGTTGGGCTTCCAATCACCCTGCCGTCATCGGTACTGGGTGGACCCCAAAGGCTGCTCGAGTACTGGGGGACCCCGCCCCAAAGCAGATCGCTGCTCCCTTTCCCACCTAGGCAGGGGGCATTCCAGTGGCCTGTTTCGTTGCGCACCATGCCGTGTGAGCTGCTTGTGGAGCCCAAACGTGTCTGAGTGGTTCCAGTGTTGGACTGCCAACTGGAGGTGGGGGGCAGTGGCTGGCCTTGTGCTAAAAAACGGTTCACTTCCTCTTCTCCAGCAAACTCGGCCAAGATGGTAGTGTTCCCCAAAACACACCTGAAAAGAGAGGAAAAGACACAGGGGATGCTCAAAAGGAAACCACTGGTGCATGCTCTTCTGCAGGGTCAGGGAAAGAGGGTTCACTGTAATTATTCATTATTACTAGCTATCTAGCTATTGTCTTACACAATAAAACAACACAGAAGTGATCCAGTCTCAAAGTTGAGGGCTGAATTATCTCTACTTCTCTGTTATCTCTCTTTACTTTTAACATTTATTTAGGAAGGCAATATGGCTGAATGCACAACTTAAAAACTCAAACCTAAATTTAGCAGCTTTGAATTTAATAGGGGATAAAAACTGCAGGGATTTCTGGGCTAGTGAACCAAAGCTTCCCTATGTTCTGCTCCCTGCCCTGCCCAACTGTTGTTTGTTGGGGCTGGAGATTTGGTTGCTGGGTCATATGACTCAGGCTGCTGCTATAAAAGCTTGTGCTGTGTGGGCAGGGCCTCAGTGTAGATCTTGAGCTAATCAGAAGAGATCAGCTCTGTAGCAAAGGTCTCTGTTCCCTGAGAATGACTGGAGTGCACAGGAAGTTGAGGGGAACGTCCATGGAAATGGCCTATGGAATGCCATGAGCACTGACAGAGTTGTTCCAGTGATCTGCCAAGAAGTAAATGAGTAGTTCTCCTGGAAAGGAAGGTAAAAGGACTTGACTTCTGCAAACATTTAAGAATGATCCTGTACCCTTCCAACTGATCAAGGAGTGAAAAGCTTTTACATGAAAAGCAGGAGGTCCTCTGAAAGAGCAACAGAAGCAGAGGTTTCTGAGGAAGAAAAAGAAGAAAACAAGTCGCCTTGAATCCCATTTTGGGAAAAAGGAGAGATAAAAAACCCCTTAAATAAATAAATAAATAAATACAAAGCAGCAGAGATAGGGGAATGGAACAACATGCCAAAAAGGACCTGGCAAATCAGGATACATTCTGTGTCAGTGGAAGTACACAAGTGATACCAGGCTTTTCTAAAGACAGTGACCCTGGGCCACCTGGAAATGGAATACTGCCCTACATTCCAGAGCGCTCAGGAAGATGCTTAGTGCCACAAAGGTGAGTGGAATTTAACAACCAATCTGAGGAGAAAGAGACATGTGAAAACGTTTGGAGACTCCCTACACACAGAGAGAACAAGGCAGCCATGTGCATACCAGATATGTCATTTTGGGAGTATTGTTTTTTCCTACAGATTGCTTGTCAGTGTGGGAATGAATGCCACAGTGAGAGCATGTAATGAAAATATATGCCTCTGAATAGAAAAGTGAAGGAACTTAGAGGACAAGTACTATTTTCATCTTTCCTTCCTATTGACATTCCTGTTGAATGTCAGAGAACTGGCAAACAAATAATGCTACATTAACAGGAGGTTAAGTAGACAGAGTCATGGAGAAGATTTCATGGACCATGCAAAGGACTCCTTAAAGATGATGAGTGTGCCTTTGTGACCAGGAATAATGTTTTCAGCATGAACTTTGTGAACCTGATCAAGAGGACATTAAACTTATTTGGGGAGCAGGGTAAAAAGCACAGACCTAACTTGAGAAAAGAGAAAGATTTAAAAGTATCTAAATGTGGTGGAATACAGGTCCAAAAATAACAAGATGAAGTAAGAGATAAATTGTATTTAGGCACAAATACATAAATATAGAATTTAGGAGATTTTACTTAGTATCAATACATGTTACCAAGATCTAGGTGATATTGATCCACTATGTCTTGGGCTCTATGGACTGAAGAATAACGGCCAGGTAATGGGAACCAAAAGTTTGGTACCAGGAAGGCTGCATCTGGAGTACTGTATCCAGTTCTAGGTTCATTTTTAGAACACTACTGGCAAATAAGAGAACAACTAGAGAAGAGTGACTTGGATGAAGAGGGGTCTGGAAACTAATCCTATGAGGAACAGTAGAAACCAAGTGGTACATTTAACTTGAATGGGGGGGGGAGATAAAGGGAGGCATGACAGTGATAATGAAATATCAGAAAGGCTGTGAAGACCAAGCAACTTTGTCCTTTGTTGCTTCAGCTAGCAGGACTAAAACCAATATACAGAAATTGCAGGGGTTAAGGTCTTTGCCAAACCCTACAAGAAGCATCTGAACAGTTCAGCAGTGGAACAGCATAGCTTGGGGAATAAGAGGATGACTGGATGGCCTTCTGTTGGGGATGCTGTAGTGGATGTCTAAACAAATCTCTCTCTTTTTGGATATGCTAGTTCATTTAAAAATAATAGGCATGCCCTATATCATAAAGAGAACTATTTATTTAACAACTTGCCTTTTTGTATTTCATTGTTTAGTTCTATTCCTGCTTTTAGGCAATCATTACAGAAATATAATATTAATGAACTAGATCACACTTGAACCAGAGCAAATGCAAAAATTAAAATTAAAATTAAAATGCATACATATGCAGAGATTTCTGGGCCTTCGCTGCTTCTTCCTTGGAACTGTATCGGACCACAGCATTCCCTTGAGTCAGGTTCAGATGGAATGTAATAAGAGGACCATGTTGCAAGCACAGAGTACGCAGTGTAGACCCATCAATCTGATTGCAGAAGGAGGAAAAAAGAAAGATTTATTCCTCTTCTTTCCCTGGTCCCTGTCATTATTACTTTCATTAATAGTAGACAATCTTTCAAAACAATCAAAACAGTACCTTTAAAAAACATGAAAAGATTTATTCATTTTTGATGTGCCTTAATGCAAGAACAGCTTAGTCTGCCATGACTGGTACAGTCAACAATCAAGGAATGGGGGCAAGTTTTATTTCATGTGACCAGGCTTCATGCACAGGCTTCATGCACATGAAATTATACAGCCCAGTTATATCCTTTTTTAAAAAACCAAAGCCTACTCTATTCATACACTTTTCCCCCTGGAGGTTTAACTTAGTATATATTTGATGCTTCTCTTCCTGTCCTCTGTATTAGTACAACCTGCAAAGTACAGACAATAGGATACATATGCCTCAGCCCCTGAATTGGTTAAAAAAAATGAAAAAAGTCCTCTATATCTTCTAGGGACCATAATGAAAGAGAATTTTGCTAGTTTTGTTTCAGGCTGAGTTCATCATTATGAGAAGTAACTTCTGAGGCAGAAAAGCCTGCTATCTCCTGGAGAAAGTGTGTGTGTGGTTGGGGGACAAAAGAAAGAGTATGGGCCTTCCACATCTCGCACAGTGTGTGTGTGTGTGTGTGTGAGAGAGAGAGAGAGAGAGAGAGAGATCTGGTGAAGCTGCCCATTCCTGCTCTACGCCAAGGATTTTGAGGAGATTTTGATTGAGTGTGAAATCTCTAATTTATAGAATTATTTAATTATTTCATTAAACCAAAAAAGAGTGAGACTTTAACCAGACATGTCTTAAGCTGAAATATCTGACTTTGCTATTACGATATACTTCTCAATCTGTTTAACATGATTTGCTGGAGTGAACTATTTTTCTTTGTAATTTGCTCCTCTATACATATCTCCATTAAACACACATTGTATTATAACACTGTACTATACAAGCAGCTTGCCAGTTTTAGGTTAGAGGAGATTTATGTGTTCATTTCACCACACCTAATTCTACAGTTTCTCCCGTTAGCCCCAATTGGGCAAACAATATGTTAACACCAGGAGAAACCTTATGAGCAGTCAAGAGAGTTGTGTCCTCATGCATGACTCTGGAAAGTGGGTGTATGAGCGTCGTATAGGTCTGCTCTTATTTCCATATACTACAAAAAGTCATCAGAGGGATTACTGTATGCATAGTATTTCCACATTACTAAAAGGCAAGTTCTTAGTGCTATGGCTGATCACAGATATCCAGCTCTGAACTACCTTAAACATGTTGGTTGTTGGCCTCACCACTTCTGAGCTACTGCTTTTCAGTGATGTTCTGTGTTCACTTCACATGCCTATCCTATGTGGTTTATGCTAAAAGAATTCAACCCAGAATAATATTTTCTATTATATATATGTAATAACACAGTACAAACTCAAGAACAGAGTTTGTATCTAATTCTAGATAATACATTGTTGAAGTATCATTATTATAAATTGTAAGCAAAGACTCTAGTGAGTTAAACCTACTGAACCAGCAAACCACTGCTTAAGACATAGAGAAGCCAAATAACAAAGGGTACTAGGCTAATGCATTAAAATATGTTGAGAGCTGCAGGTACTACAGAAAGATTTAGCAGCAGGGTGCCAAGTGTTTTCTCCCTCGTAACCAAGACAGTCCACATTTCCTAGCTGATTTCATCAAAGAACCTTGCTTACCTGGGGTGTGAGGTTACGAAGGACCAGCCAGCTACTTGTTCTTCCTGAGCTGTCAGTACTCCAGGCTGAGCCTATATGTCACAAAGAAGGGAAAGATCAGGGAAAACCCAGCCCAACCCATTGAACTAAGGCTGGACAACATCCAGGACACAAACATGAGGAATACAAATCCTATAGGGATTTCTGAACATACAGGGAAGTATGTTTGTTAAAATTGTCTCTTGATTAGCTGATTTATCAATACTTGTTCCCCTGTCTCTCCTTTAGTAGCTGCTCTTGAAACTATAGTGTGAAACAATGGACCTGTGTTCATAAGTGAGTATTAGTACAAGATAATAAAGATGCAACTGACCAATGGCTTTGAAGATTATTATTATTATTATTATTATTATTATTATTATTATTAGATAAACATTCTGAAAGCCTCCTAAGGAAATTTCAGAAGGGAGTCTTTCTCAGCTCAGCCTTTCCTAACCAAATGTCCTTCAGATTTTCTGGACTTCAGCTCCCATCAGTGGCCAGGAATTCTGGGAGTCATATTCCAAATTATCTGGTTGACATTGGGGGGTAGATCTGTTTAAGATGAACAGACAGCCCCAGCCAGTACAGCCAACACAGAGGAATGCTGGGAGTTGAAGTTCTGGTGGGCTGCAAAATTCCCACTATCCCACTGTTCCATAACTGTGGTTGCTCTACTCATCCCACAATGCCTCATTTTAACAAGGGTTAATTTTAGATTGATTTTAGTAAATTGATTGTATTTTATGATGTTTTCTATTTTAATTGGGGGTTAGGGAATTATGTTTAATTAATGTCATTGTGATATTTTATGACTGTTACCCGCCTCGATCCTTCAGGGAGAGGTGGGCTATAAATAAATTATATTATTATTGTGAAGTCGTAGGCTTTCATGGCCGGCATCCATAGTTTTTTGTGGGTTTTTCAAGCTGTGTGACCATGTTGTAGAAGAGTTTCTTTCTGACATTTCACCAGCATCAGATGCCAGCCACTGATGATGGCAAAACATCAGAAAGAAACTCTTCTTGAACATGGCCACGCAGCCCAAAAAACCCACAAAAAACTATATTATTATTATTATTATTATTATTATTATTGGTAAATTGCTGAAAAATGTTTCCTAAGAGCAGAACGCTATGTAAGGCATGGAGTGAATTGAACAACTGTAAGTCTTCCAGCTATGATAGAGATGTCTAACAAATGTGGATTTTATATGATTAGCATCCCTTATATGTCCTAATCAACTGTAGATTTCTACTTCATTTTTCTCCCTGCCCCCCAGGCAGCATTAGTTGCTGAACCTACACTTGCCACTTATATGTACTATACCAGGGGTAGGCAACCTTTCCCCTTTAAGGTCCGAGGGACTTCAGCTCCCAGAATCCCAGGAGCTATTGGCCAACATGGGACTATTGGCCAACATGGCTGAGGCTTCTGGGAGCTGAAGTCCCTCGGCCCTTAAAGGGGAAAGGTTGCCTATCCTGCACTATACATTGCTCTGGCAGTTACTATACTATCGGTATCAAATCCCTTTTGTGTTGCATTGCTCCACAAATTAAAGGGTTGGGGGGGGGGGGGGGAGATTTTAATTCAATTAAAAGCGCCACAATGATAGGATTCTGAGTAAAGATGCTACAAGTTCAAGCAGACATTCCATTTTCAATATTGACTTTACTCTAAAAACACAAAGTGGCAGCATTTAAAAAAGTAGCATTTACAAGTCATCACAGTAGCCAGGCACCAAACTACAACTGGAAATTTTGCTAATTGTCCACTAGGTGGGGCTCACAAAAAAGCTGAAGATAACTACAGTATACCATTTTTAAAGGAAGCGTCAGGAGCAGTTTGCTTCCAAAATTACTGGTCTAAGAATAAATATTGTAATTTTTTGAACAAGGAATCCTAGTTTATAAAAAGGCAAATAAGTATGAAATAGGACTTCATGTGCTAAATATGAGTAGCTAAAAATGGACCCTAAAGCCATGAAGCAAAATATTATTGGAGATAAAGTGTAAGGATGGGCAGAAACTGTTCTTTTGTCTCTTACAGCCAATTGGATACAGTAGATACTGGGCATCAATGTATGCCCCAGATATACAAACTCTCTGCATGGTATCACATTAGGAACGTATACAACCTTGCAAATATCTGTCATTTCTTTCTAAAGGAATGTATTCAGTGTTGTGTTAGGCAGGGGTAGGCAACCTTTCCCCTTTAAGGGCCGAGGGACTTCAGCTCCCAGAATCCCAGGAGCTATTGGCCAACATGGGACTATTGGCCAACACGGCTGAGGCTTCTGGGAGCTGAAGTCCCTCGGCCCTTAAAGGGGAAAGGTTGCCTACCCCTGTGTTAGGGTAACAAACAAGGGAGCTGAGTAATTTTTACTAGTTGTTAGGTGCCTTCAAGTCATTTTCAACTTATGGAGACCCTAAGGCAATAGGGCAACCCTAAAGCAAGAGTATCATGGGGTTTACTTGGCCAGTTTCTTCAGAGGGGTTTTGTACCATGACAACCCCCCCCAGAAGAAATGCACCTGACCTTCCTTCCCTAAATCCATGCCTGAACAACTACTAAGCACAACTATTCATTTCCCCACAATTTCCTGGTTGATTGCTCATCACAATCACAGCCTACTTGAATCTCTGAAATTCTCAATTGCAACTTCTATGCTCCCTCTCTTCTCTTTTGCTTAATGCCTCCTCAGCAATCTTCATGTATCTCCAAAATCTTGCAATTCCTTCTTCAATCCATTTTATATTACAACTTATCCTGCTCCCAATTTGGTGTCTTCACTCTAGCTTGAAAGTAAAAGAAATACTAACCACACAGCAAACTATACCTTGATTTCTGCAGATAAGATCATCTATGTTCCCTACATTTTCATCCTTAATGACTGTAGTAGTGGCATCAGTACATAAAATGTGTTGTTTGTGGCTGCGTGGATTCGGTGCACATCCTCAGGTTGTGTCTAGCCACTTCCACTGTAATGGAAGAACTTAATAGGAGGAATAGGTACCAGCTACTCTATAGCCTGATGTATTTGAGCTTCTACCTCTGTTCCACTTTCTTCTCCTTCCTCATTTGTTTGACTTGGTAATTGTATACTCTTTGGTGCAGGGACCTCTTCTCTTTTATTACTCAAAGCACCATGCACAATAGTGTTACATCAGTAATAACAATGGAGATGCTAAAAGAATTCATCTACAAACACTAAAGTCTTGCGCTTTTATTTTTATTTTGTTAAAGAAATTCCAAAAGCTCAGAAACATTTCCTACCTATAGTACAAGCAATCTAGGCCCCTCTATCGTTAAATGTGTAACCTTTCCCAAAAGTGCAGACTGATGCTTGAAGAGCCCTCTATAGCTGCTTATGTCTTAAAGTGTGACTAGACCTTGAAAACCCTGCTTAGCATGAAAATCACAATTGCACACACTTTTTTTAAAAAAAACAACACCACTACATCAAATGAACAAAAAGATTAGCCATTAGATAAGAAAGGCCATTATTCTGCTGGACCAATGGCCCCTTTCACTTATTTGCAGTGATTAGGTAAACAGCTATTATTACATATACTTAATTGAGAATTCAGTTCTCTGACTCCTTGTCTTTATGTAGCCAAAACACCATCATAGATGCACAAGATGTAGCCAAAATGGCATCATCCATGCACTAGACTTTGTGGCACTCAAACACTTGCTGAAGTACAAAATACATTTTTCAGGAAAATATAGCCAAAAAATCCCATCCTAAGAATTTAATGAGGACTCAGCAGGCTCAGGGGCCATGGAACCCTTGACTGAAGGTGGAGGTGAGGGAGTAAAAGAAAACAGAGTGCCTGGAACCCTGAACAGGAACACTACACATTGCAACCTTTTTTGCAGGCCTCTTTTATATAGCCGTATTAAACTCAATTCTCTGCATGCCAGTATTTATGTAGACCAAATGGCATCATCTACGCACAAGGAGGAGGCATTGGTTTGTACTGGTTTACCTTTCTGACAGTGCCATCATAAGCATATCTACTTAGAGAAAATCCTGCTGAGATTAATGAGACTTACTCTCAGGTAAGTCTAAGAGTAGCTCAAATTAGCTAATGTAAAACTATGAACAACACATAGAAATGTATCTGACAAGCAGAAAATTACTCAGGAATGGATTTTTTTTTTCCTGGAGTGAATTGCAGTAATTATGGAATAATCCTCCAAACTAATGTATTCTACTAACCCTTTGAAGCATGAACATTTTCTTTAACATAATATGGCTGAACACACAAAAAAGAAAAAAAGAACAATAAATTGCTGCACTGCAAAAAGAAAAAAAAAGTCAGGAATACCAGAGGAGTAAGAGCTGGTCCAACCCAGTGGGCTGGCACCCCAGGTAGACGATGGCTTGGTGTTTGTTAAGCCTGGAGGTGGTCTTGTAGGAGCAGTAGTGTTTCTGGGTACCTTCCACAGTTCATGTGACAGAGAGGCTTGTGTGTGAGAAATTGGGCCAGAGGACCACGTTGACTTGATGTCTGACAATTTACCTGAAACAGAGAAATGCAATTCATGTATTTAGAGTGTAATGTAAGGACAAGGTGCGAGTCCCAGGGTTCTGCTCTCATCTTGGCACCAGCAGAATAAGCAATGTATATTCCTCAGCAAACACGAATAACCACACTGCTGATCTTAACTGGCACATGTTCTCATTCTGTCATACTCTTTTGCCACACTATTTTTCAAAATCCCAGAATGGTTTTTCATGGCTTAGACAAAAATCACCCTAAATAAGAATTTTAAAGTGCAAGCAATAAGATCACACTGATGTGGCATCATGACTTCAAAACAGAACCAGTTTCAAATGATTTAAGACCATAAAATCTTCCTGCCCCCTCCTCTTGCCCTTGTTTATGAAGTACACCAAAAGCAGATCTGGATCTACTGTCAAAACTAAGAGAGATATGCAATCGTACTGGCAAGGGCCTCAAGTTGGTTATTGGGGAAAAGAATGCTGGATGGGACAGGCTGATGGTAGATACTGTCTTATATTCTAATATTTTGTTTCCTTCACTCTTTTAATTACGGTATATAGTGAGGTACCATGAAGAATAAGGGGGCAAAATTATCTGTTTCACTTCAAAGCGGCAGTCACCTAGAAGGTCAGTCACAACCTTCTCAGAGCCAAAGTTAAAGTTGTCAACCATAATTCAGGTCAGTGTGGCTCACAGCTCCCAAAGATTTTTCTTGCAGATTGAGCACACACAAGTCCTTTGAACAAAACTCTGGAAAATGGGTCCCAGCCCCAAAAGACCTCCAGGAGCAATGGCTTTGGCCTCAAATAGGCCACCACCTAGGCCAGGGGTAGGCAACCTTTCCCCTTTAAGGGCCGAGAGACTTCAGCTCCCAGAAGCCTCAGCCATGTTGGCCAATAGTCCCATGTTGGCCAATAGCTCCTGGGATTCTGGGAGCTGAAGTCCCTCGGCCCTTAAAGGGGACAGGCTGCCTACCCCTGACCTAGGCTGACCCCCCCCCCTTCTGGTTGTGTTCACCCCTCCATTTTGAACCCCTCCCCCATTTTGGTGCAGCCTGTAGTGGGTGCTGGGGGGCACAAGTTTGATCCCCAGACCTGTCCAACTTTCCCATCCATGCCTTAGGTTCTATCAGAAGCTTTTTCCAGGAGAAGAAGCAGGATCTTCTATTGTAATACAAGAAGCTCCCACAAGAAAGATCCCTCATGGCCCAACCTTTATTTCTACAGTGCACATTCAGTTCTGACCTTTTTTCATCATCACTAACACAAATGCAGTAAAAATAAATGCTTTAGAAAAACCAGTTATTCTAAAGCAGAGATGGGGAAAATGTGGCTCTCAAAATATTGATGGACAACTCTCCTCACCCTAGCCCAGACAGCTAGATGAGGGATGATGGGACTTTGAATCCATCAATATCAGGAAGTTAATAAGTTGGCCCACCGCTGTTCTAAAATTAAATATTAGAAAATTTCTTAAAATTAAGAAATGTGTATGATCAAACATCATCTGAAAGAACCACAGATGAACATCAATTATGTCAGTCAGAAAAATATGACTAACATCCTATGCTTAAATATCTGCACTTCCATAAAAAAGTAGCTGGTTCACACAAAGCCTAAGACTGCAACCCTAAGCACACTTACTGGGAAGAAAGCCCTACTGCCTTGAGCTGCAAGGCAGGATGAGCCTCTTGAGTGCCCTCCTCTACCAAACATTTCACTTTTAATAAGAACCGGGGTTGTCCATATGTGTGTGTGTGCGCTATGGTGCATTCAAGCTGTTTCCAATTTATGGAGACTCCATCATGGAGTTTTCTTGGCAAGATTTGTTCAGCAGAGGCTGTCATTGGACTTGCCCAAGGTCATCCAGTGGGTTTCATGGCCAAGTGGGGAATCAAACCCTGGTCTCCAGAGTTGTAGTCCAACACTCAAACCACTATGCCATGCTGGCTATATGCCATATGCCCTGTCCATATACTCTGCATAAACGTCACACAGCTCAGTCATTTGTGAACAGGCCTACTCAGAACATCTGGGAAGAACTTATTAGAACATCATAGAACCAGACTCAGCATGACTTCCCAAAGATTGTACACAGCCGCAGCACCCATGTTATGAAATGGCCTACCGGAAGAGATTTGTCTTATTACTATGCTAGATGCCTTTAAGAAGGCACTTAAGATGGAGCTCTTCTGGCGGGCCTATCCATCTGGCCTTCTAGACTTCTAGATTCTGACGATGATTAGCTATTTTATTTTAATTTAATTTATTATATTATATTATATTATATTATATGCTCTTATAATTTATTACTGTTGTTTGATTTCACTATTTTATTGTTTGTATTTTGCATATTGTATTCATTTAATTGTGTAATCCCACCTCGATCTGTAGGGAGAGGCGGGAAATATAAATAATAATAATAATAATAATAATAATAATTGTCAAGATGCAAATTCCTTTCTCTTTCTACATATAAAGTTTTGTACAACATGAAAGCCAAGGATACAATGGTTAATCCTTGCCAAATTGGTTTTAACAGCTATATAAATCAGCTTTCATTACTACTCAAGTACTACCTCTAAGTCAATTTTTAAAAATCATTTAAAAACTGTATCAGACTATGGCCTAGATCCTGTTGTTAGTCCTGACCACACCAGACCCATTGAATCAATTGGGATTTATCTATGTGTTGACTCACCATTCAACAATTGATTGAATAGATCTAATCCAGTTAGGATTAACCAACAGGAAGCTAGCCATTATCTTGCTAATTCTCTCATAGTCAATGCACATGTAATAGGAAATAGTAGAAGGGAAATGTCACACAAAAGAGAATCACATAATAATTGAAAATAAAGACAAGAACATCTATTTTTATTTTGTTTTAAAGACCTATTGACAGGTGGCCATCTACTCTTTACAAATATATACTTTGGAACTTTAAAAATTAAATTTAAAAACTGAAGAATTATTTTTCATGTAAACAAGGATAACAGCCCATATTGTGTGCCTTTGAATTATTTCTGACTTATGGTGAACCTACCACAGGGGTTTCTGGGGCTGAGAGAGTGTGACACACCCAAGGTCACTCAATGAGTTGCTATGCCTGAGTGCAGAATCTAAGCCTGATCTCCAGAGTCATACAAAATCTAAAATGTTACTGAATTACTGAAAGAAGTTTTTAATACTGCTGTCTCCACTGCAGGAGTTACATTAATAATACATATAGCAGACTGGTAGGAAAGAGAGTGAGAGTATTAACAATAAAATAGGTTTGGGAAACAGTTTCCAAAACCACTAGGTTATTTCTATGCTCCTGCAGTCATGTTTTGGTCTATGTAAGCATCTCTTTCCCTATCAAATTCCCACAACTGTGGAGTGTGGGTAAGTGAAGCTGATCTGAAATAAAGGGTCCCTAGCTGTACCTGTAGGTGTTTGGTAAGCATGCTTTTTGGGACTGCAGGTAGTGTCAGGTAACAAATCAAACAAAGGAATAAACAAAAGGAAGATAGGGAGGTTTCACTGTTATTTCCAGATGTTTTTAATTTAACGGCCAAATCAGTTAAATTAAAACAATTCAGTGTTACTAGAATGATTGATCAGGCCATCTAAATCTCCTACCATGGGGCTATATATTGTTTTATCAAGGTCTAACAAATCTAGGGACACAAGTTGACTAAAAAGAAAGCTGGGGGGGGGGGAGTGCTGAGAAAATAATTAGGTTTTAGACAAGCATAAAAAAGAGCTCCAAGAGTAATCCATTTGTAGGCTGTGGAGAAGAAGTTCCACATTCCTTTCTATTCTGAGCAGTGAGAAACCCAATGCCCTCCTCACAGTTTAGACTGGAGGCTAAAATAAAACAACATCATATTGACATTTTGATTACGGCTCAATTAGATGTCAGATCTCTAAGATCTAACTAATCTGGGTTATTAGATTTATTCAACTTCAACGGATTTCCTTTTAATGACTTAAGCATTTAAAAATCATTTCTGCGAAAGTACAACATTGATGGTATGCTTGGTAATGTAAAATACAAGAAATTAAATTTTATTTTTATTCTAATGAGGCCAGACCTGCATAAGGTGAAGCCCTTTGCCCCAGGCAGCAGACTAGTTGAGAATGGCAAAGATACATTGGCAATTTGTGCATACACAGCTCTCTCAGTGATGCTGCTAGGAGGTAAGAAAGGAGCCAGCATATGTTCATTTAGTGACACTGTTTCATCAATCCAGTAAACAAAAGCTGTGTTAACTGCTTCCTTTCTTCCTGATCAATGGGAATTTACAAACTGGCACAACTTCTCTCTCAACATTCTGCCCACCCTCACACTGATCCCTCTACCTTAAAATATAAAATTCCACAGAAATTAGTTCATAGTATTGAAGAGAAGGGAGAAAAGCAGAGTAGAGAAGAGGTTGAGTCTTTCTCTGAGCATTGCACAAAGTGAAAAGATCAAGCATACCACCTTTTCCTGTCCTATGCATTCTGAAGAACATCTGCTTCCAAACAGACCCCCTCACTTTTGCAGGATTCCTGTAAAGAAAAGCAGTAGTCTGCCTCTTCTCAGGCATCCCATGTAAAGTAGGTCAACAGTTTCTAGGTGTTGCTGCATTCACCACCTCCCCAGCTGGAGGAGGAGGTACAAGGGGGCAAGGTGTTCAGCTGGTCTTTTAGCCTCAAATGGTGCAAACATTTAAGCCAGGGGTAGGCAACCTTTCCCCTTTAAGGGCCGAGGGACTTCAGCTCCCAGAATCCCAGGAGCTATTGGCCAACATGGGACTATTGGCCAACATGGCTGAGGCTTCTGGGAGCTGAAGTCCCTCGGCCCTTAAAGGGGAAAAGTTGCCTACCCCTGATTTAAGCTGTCTCTGAATAAGGCAAGCTACTTATTGTGTGGAACCTAATCCTATGGTACCGCATAAAGCTGTTCTCATCATAAAAGCATGGTGAAGAGTGCTTGTTTACGAGTTGCCAAAAAGCATACCATAGAACTAGCTGTTACTTCGAGATATTCTACACTTCCCTTTACCCCCAGATTACTCTGCATTCCCAGTTGCACCTATTAGTCTCAGTGTGGCTGAAAGGATTTAAGATGGTTGCCAGCATCTTGAAAATTACTCAGTGTGCACAGAATGGGGGCAGTAACAGCCATGCTCAGGTTGATAGTGGCCACATATCTCCCTTCCACTGTCACCAAGATATTTTTTGAGATGAGTAGACAAAGCTGGGGTGAGGGAGAGGAGGAAGATGGACTGTGGACATGCTGATAAACCAATGTTCAACAAAATAGGGTACATGATAGTCCATTAAGGCTTTTGCCCACACCAGTTTAGACTTAATGTGGACAGGGCTAGAGCATGCATGCAAGCCCACCTCCAAATGTTGGCATACCCCAGCTACCTTAAAGCCATCTTCATCACATTGCAGACTAAAAGAGGGTCTAAAGAGTGTTTTGCAAGCATAGCATAAGTACAAAACACCTCTAACTGAAGGCAACCTGAAAAGCCTTCTTCAAATCTTTTTGCTAAACACATCTGGCTATTTCAGGCAGCTTGTTCGGGGATGTGGGGTTGCAGGAACACTGTGGGGCAGAGCTTGTTTAGGACCTTTGGCCCATCCCTGTTTCAGATCTAGGTGTGGTGCAAGAGCATGCCTCCACAGAAGTAGCATCTAATAGGCAATGTTTTTTATTCTATTTTGCTGTTGAAAGCAAACAAGACCGCTCTATGACAATTAAATGCATTCCTGTTTTCATGAACAAAATTTAGCTTATTAGGCACCCAAACTTTTAGTATTGTCTCTAATTTGTATTTCACATTTTGAAATGGTATGTACTCTCTGGTATTTTCAGTTTCCAGTTCTGTTACATATTTACCACCGTTAAATTCTTAGGACAATTATTTGACTGACGGAGTACAATATGGAAAGACAGGTGGCACACCTGTAATACCATCAATATCACAAAGAGCAGAGAGGCGTTTGCAGAACCTCCCCTCTTTGTGGACAAAGAGGGACTCTAAGTAGAAAGGCCATTGATCGTACCTGCAATGCTAGGTGCGGATGCAATGCTGCTGAAAGAGCTACTGTAGCCGGAGGCACTAAGTGGCCAGGCACTCGATGAAGGCAGCGTGGCATTCTGAGATGATGTTGGGGATGACCCTGCAGAACCAGCAAAGAAGCAACTAAGAAAGATGGGCAGAATGGCATCTACTGTAGCATATGCAATTCTAACACCATCATGTGCAAATAGAAACCATGCAAGGTAAGATGCTAACCCAGCCTTGCCTTTAAAGTCTATGAATGAAATGTTAGAGGAAGCATGACCTGATGCAAGAGGACTCAGTATAAAAGAAGGACGGTACAAAGAGACCAGCAGAAGTGCTCATGCAGCAGACACACACCCCAACTTTCCTTAACTTTACACACACCCCAACTTTCCTTAACTTTGCCAAACCCAAGGAGGTGATGTTCATTGCCACTGTATTCAGGTTACATGAATTGTGAGTGGAAAATGTACATGGAAATATAGCTGTATCAATTACAGTGGAAGTTGAGTGTCACAAAAGCATTGTGTGCAAGGTAAAGTAGACAATAAAACTCATCTCCATCCGCCTGCCTTCCAGAATCCTTATGAATGTCACATCAGCTAGTCCAACCTCCTTCACAGCCCTGCAACTTTGCTGCATAAAGTATTCTTTTAAGCTTTACGTGAGAACAACGGTAGTGCCTGAAGTTGCACCATGAGGCAAGGCCAGGCTTACAACACTGCAAGAAGACAAGATGCCAACTTGCACTTGCACTGGAAGATGAGTGTTCAATCCTATGTTCTGCAACCATTAAGTGGTTGCCACGAGATTGAGACTGTTGAAAAGCATCTACCATCAGGAAGGTCAAGTTGCTAGAAACCTTCTGGAATTATAAATCCTGTTGTAATTCTTGTTAAATAAAGCCACACAATGCAGCTTCTAGATAATCTGCTTAGATATGGTAGTTCTACACATGTCTTCAGGCTGGATACATAACTTACAAAGAATCTGAAGGGGAAAAGCTGCAAAATGTATCATGAATGTTTCTTTATAATGGAAAATGTTTATCCAAAAAAGAGCAAAGAACTATCTAATTTTTCACATGTGGTAGAACGACAGAACAATTAGTCACTTATCTTGCTTGGCCTGCATACCATAACATGGGCTCAACATCCTGTGGTGAACTCATCCATGGCATGAGACAAATACTTTTATTTGCGACTCTTTGTCTGCTTGTGCTATATTGTTACAAAGACTTGATAAATATGTGAATAGGTTCATTCTGATTATGGAATCACTTTGTAATAGAAGTTTTACTTCAAGATGTCTCAGTCATAAATACAACCCTATATTCATCATTCTGCTTATAAGTAGTTTATTTTGGGCTAGACAGAGACATTGATGCATGTGTAGATGCCCATCCCCATCCTATGCCTTATCTCTGCATGAATGCCTCTGCGTGGCCACAGCAGATGATGAAAGGTGGTCTCTACTAAGATTATTTGAGCTTTCTGCATGTGAGTGCTGCACCCACAGAGATAATACTAAATGAACATAACATGACAAAATAGAAAACTCAAGTTGATTAAAACTATAATGTAAATATATTTGAATTTTTATCAACAGAATATTTAGGTTTCAGGATCTGAAGAAGTATAAACAACATCAATGAAAAAAGTTCATACCTTACGAGCTTATAGCACCACACTCTTAAAACCGGGGTACTTCACTTTAAGAGCTCTGACTGCTTCCTGTTGCATTTTGGGGTTTGTAGTTCCATGAGGCATAAAGGCTCTCTGGCTGAATAGTCTAAATCTCCTTCCTAAACTACAAGTTCCAGAATGCAACAGGAGGCAGCCAGAGCAGTTAAAATGACTCAGCCCCGTTTTAAGAGTGTAGAGCAATGATCTCATCTAAGTGGACATTACATTCTGAGACCCCTGTTATTACTGAGGAGTAAAGTGCACATAATGAAACCAACTGTAACCCCAACACCTATGATGTCTTGACTTGTAAACTGCTCTTCCAGGTTCTATGCATCCACACAACACTAAAGCTATAAGAAGCAATTATCTATAAAGATACATGATAGCTGGGCTTTCTATGTTCCTTGCTTGTGTAGACTATACAATCACAAGGCACTGAGAAATCAGTTTAGATAGTGAACATAGCCTTGTGTCACTAAGCTTGCTCACACAAGGGCTACAAAAATGGTGGCATGAGGGCAGGCATACAACAAGGTCCACCTCTAACATCCTTGTTTGAGCAGCTAGTTCTGAAAGAGCTTCTACACATGAACATGAGCAAAAGCTTCCACAATGATTTTATCAGAGCTCTCAATTACATGGAGGTCTGTATTCATGCTCAAGCAAATGTAAGTAGAAACTCCATTAATATTTCTCATCAGCACAGGTACCAGTAGATTGAGCAGGTGAGGGTGGGCATGTTGTGCATGCGTTCTTACCTCTACCTTTTAGTTCTTGTAGAAGCAAGCTAAAGAACTAAAGATCCCTTTCACATGTACTTTCGTCAAGCCAAGTATCACTCATCCTATATCTTTGGATGTCATTTATTCTCCTTAAGGGTAGTACCTTACATTTCTCCATGATGAAACTGGTTCTGTTAGTTTTGGCCCAGTTCTCTGATCTGTTAAAGTCATTTTGAATTCTGACCCAGTCTTCTGGGGTATTAGCTATCCTTTCCAATATAGTGTCATCTGCAAATATGATAAGCATGGCCTCTATTCTATCATCCAAGTCATTTATAAAGATGTTGAATAGAACTGGCTGCAGGACAGACCCCTGCGGCCCCACATAGTCAACTCTCTCCAAGATGAAGAGGAGCCACTGGAGAGCACCCTTTGGGTTTGATGTAACCAATTATAAATCTACCTAAGAGTCACATTGTCTAGTCCACATTTTACTAGCTTGTCTGTAACAATATCATGGGGGACCTTGCCAAAGGCCTTACTGAAATCAAGATATGCTACACCCACAACATTCCCTTCAACTATCAAGCAAGGTATGCTACATCAACAGCATTCCCTTCATCTACAAGCTTATAATTCTGATCAAAGAAGAAGAAGGAGAAGGAGAAGAAGAAGAGAGAAGATTAGTTTGGCATGATTTGTTTTTGATAAACCCATGTTGACTTTTAGTGATTCTTTCTAAGTGCTTACAGACTGTTTGTTTAATGATCTATCCATATTAATCGAACTATGATTTCCAGTTCAAGGTTCCAGGAAAACTATGGTCTGCTGAGGAGGAGGAATTATGGGACATTAATCTAAGATGAGTGTTCTTTTTTTAAAAAATTAAATCAAAAGAAATATATCATATGGATAACCATAGGAAAGCATTTTTGTTACCATTTTAAATGCTGTTTTCTTTTAATCTGTTCTTTCTTTCTTTCTTTTTCTTTCCTCTTTGTATCATACCCAGTTACCCAGGTTTTTTTAATCTACCTACATTTCCTCATCTTTTTCCTATCCAATCCACAGCACTCTTCTTCCTCTACTGCAAGTCTCTTTAAACTGCCAATTTTCCTTTCTCTACCTCACAAATTTTCCCACAGCCTATATTATCCCTTCCACTTCTTTTCTCTTCCCACTCCAGAGATGTCTCTGCACTCCCATCTAAGAGATTCCCCTTTCATTCTATTCTTTATTCACTAAATCTATAGCCTGCTTTTCCATCACAAATGTGTGCTCAAGGAGCTAAATAAAATATAAGGAAAAATACTAAATTATATTTGAATCTTAAAAGCAAATCAGTTGAAAACACCTAAATAAAATTAAGAAATCAACAGAACCCATCAGATAAAACTTATGAGACAAGTAAGCTCAAGAAATCAACAGTATAAGGTGTTGGTAATGACCTTTAAAGCCCTACATGGCTTGGGCCCAACTTACCTAAAGGATCGCCTCTTCCCATATAATCCGCCCTATTCCCTCAGGTCCTTTGGGAGGAAGCTTCTTCAATCAACAAGAACTAGATTGATGGCAACCTCCCAGAGGACATTTTCCACCACTGCTCCCAGACTCTGGAATGCTTTGCCGGAAGAGATCCGTCAGATATCCAGCTTAGATGACTTTAAAATATTATTATTATTATTATTATTATTATTATTATTATTATTATTATTATTATTATTATCTTCCCAAACTTCTGTAAATATCAGTATTTTTTCTGCCACCAGAACAGTAAAGATTCTGTTCTGGCTTCTGTTGGCAGGGAGTTCGACAGCCTGGGATAGTAATTGACAAGGCCCTCTCTCACACTCCCACCAGATATGCTTAAAACAATGGCATAATAGAGAAAAAGCTCTCCAAAAGATTTAAAATCCAACATAGCTCACATGGAAAAAGGCAATCTTTTTAAACAGCCTAGTCCCAAGCTGTGTAGGGCTTTAGAGTTCATAACCAGCACCTGGAGTTGTTTCCAGAAGTGGACTGGCAGCAAATAAATAAATATATAAACAGCTGTACTAATGGAGTTAACATACTCCCCATAACCAACTCCAGTCTATATTACACCAGTCTATATTTTGCTTTGTTCCTCTGTATGTATGTGCCTGCAAGTTGCCTGTCAACTTACGGCAACACCATGAATTTCATAGGGTTTTCTTAGGCAAGGAACAATCAGAGGTGGTTTTGCCAGTTCCTTCCTTTGAAATATATCCTACATCACTAGGTATTCCTTGGTGGTCTCCCATCCAACTACTAACCAGGACTGACCTTACTAAGCTTCCAAGTTCAGACAGGCTCTGGTGCCTTCGCGTTAGTGGCAGTGAACATGTCTTCAAAATCTCAGTAATGCACTACAGTGAAGGAATGTCAGGTTTAAAAAAACCCCCCACCTTTTAATAAAAAATAAAGATGCTCCGATATCATGAATCCAACAAGGATCCTAGCAAAGGGGAAGGATATCTTTTTCTTGATGAAAATAATTTCCAACACACCCAACCAAAGAAAAGCTACATTGTTTTCCCATAGAAGAAAAACACATGCAAACATATGGCACTTGTATGTTTTCACAGCAGTTTAAGCACACACTGAAGCCTATGGACCCCACAGGCTTTCAACCCCCTGCACATCTTGTACTGAATGTATTGGAGCAGAGGAATGAAAGGTATCCCAGAACATATAGGCAACAAAAGACAGGACATCTCTCTCTCTCTCTCTCTTATTGAAGAATAAACTATTACTGTCAGTTTTTATGTAAAGTTTATAGATGATGGTATGTAAATATATTTCATATCATAAATGATTTAATATATTTCCTTAAGCTGCAAACACCTGATTTAATAATTCACACAAATGACTGAAATTTAACCGTGAGCATAGAATACTTTCAGGCAGCATTCTAGCTGAATGAATGTAATGATTTTAGCTTAAAATGTGTTGTAAAGTGTAATATTCTTCACAGACTTCAATCAACAAATATATAACATTTCTCATGGCAAATATGCTTCCCAAATGTCCTTGAAGATGTGAAGTCTAGTAACTCCATCTATGGCTGGAAGGTCAAACAAATAATTTAAACTATTGCACAACTACATTCCAATAACTATTGTTGTGGCTAGACTTGCGTCAAGGGTGTAAATCCCTTCACAATAAGTCAGCTGAGTTTAGCTTGTTCTTGTTTTCTGCTGCTATAGAAGCCATTTAGAATGGCATTTGAAGAAACTCAGATTAAGAGGCAGGGAATAACATTTCACAGTACTAGCTAAAGGTTTTTATGCTATCTATTTTAGATTTACTGGTGGGACAACATATTTTCCCATCATAAATGACACCAAATGTCAAGATTTATATTGAGGCAATTACTAGTATCTGGAATTCTGACTTCAAAGCTTTAACACAGAGGAAGAGAAAATGAGAAGGAAATCCTAACTGAAGCCTAAGAATGACAGAGCTATGTCTAGTGAATATGTTAAACCCATTTTGTTATAAAAGTTGTCATAGACTGAAAAATCCACAATGGAAAAAGAAAGCCCTTGAATTCCACCACTACTGCTCAAAGTTAAAAGAAGAAAAATGTCAGACAGGTGTTTAAATTGAACGAAGAGCCCAGATATACAAGGATATCCAATTCCAGTGTTTAGATAAACACTACACATGACATTTTCTCATTTGCACCCAGACCTCCTGAAAAAGCAACACCAAATCCAGAGTTAGATGGGGAGGGACTACTGGAGGAGAGGGACTACTGTGAGTTTGAGGGAGGGACTCCTTAAGCATTTTCTTATCAGGTTGTTTTATCTCATAAGTGAAAAAAGGAGCTGGGGGGAGAGAGTGGAAACACAACTCCCTCTTCCATTTCCTTGAATTAATTTGCATCCTTAAGGGTAATAGGGGTTAAAAAACCCCAAAATATTGAGAGAAATATACACACAAGTGTGTAATGTGTCTTGAGCAAAGATGGCTGTCTTTCAGAAAAAGGTGTACTATAAAAACACAAGTTGAAGAGAAAGGAAGGGAAACAGTAAGTACAACAGGACATGTGACTGATCTTCTACCTCCACTCTTGAGTAGATAGCGATTAACATCTTGTATGGTGGTGTTAATAGTCGGCCCTGTTGGAACACTTCCAGGTGTAACATCAGGATCGTTCTCAGGGTCAATGTTCTGCAATCCTTTCCATGGTACTCCAGGATGAAATTCTGTTTGCAAAAACAAGAAAAAATCATCTTTCTTCCCAATATTCATACAAATGGGCAACAGGTTCAATTGCATGCATAAAAAACCAGACATGTTACCACCTAATGATGAGATGGATACATTGCTAAAAATATAAGATAAATCTGATCTATGGAAGGTTCAGTGGATGGATTTTCCTACCCAGTTTAGGGTTAGTTTATCCTCATATTTGGCAGGATTTTTTTTAACCTAGATTATTCTGGGATAAAGTTCATCATTACCTGGTGGCCAGTTAATGCTGGAGCCATTGGAGATTTTATCACTATCAGATTTGGCACGTGACCAGCTGTGAGGAACGGCTACAGGAGGACTGGCTGGTGACTCATTGTTTTGAATCAGATCATACCGCCCATAAGAGTCTTCAATGGAGGACTTTCCTGGAGGACCAATACTCAGACCTCCAGGGATAGCACCTGGAATAAGAAAAGAACATGGGAAGAGAGCACAAGATTAAAAGCAGTGTAAACTTTAATGGTTGTTGCTATCTTTTTTTCTTTTTTCACTGAACATTTCAGAAAATGTAAATAAAGCAATGTATCAGACACAACTCAGTTGTGATCTGAGATACTTAAATGAAAAACAGGAGGGCAGGAAGATAGCCAGCACTGTTCAGAAGATTCCAACCAAAGAGCCAATAGATTAAAGCTGTAATCCTACACATATTTCTTGGAAATATATGAGTATTTTAACTGAACATCAGCAAAAGACATTTTGCTATCAAAAACCCCAGTAGATTAAAAATCACTAAAGCAGCAGATTAATATATGTGGACAGTTGAATGTTTTTAAAGAGCACAATGTAAACTGTGAGTTGCAGAAACATGACTCTGTAACCAAAGCAAGATGCTAATATGTGTTTACTTTGGCATTTGGGTTGAAATGTATAATGACCCTGAGGGCCATACTTAATGTTCAGTTTAACCCTATATACAGTTAATGTAGTTTGCATATGATTTACATTAAAGTGATAGATAGTAAATACAGTTGGCAGTATTTTGTGCTCTCTCTGGGACCTATTTACTTGGAAATTGCTCATCTAAGTGGAAAAATCCACAATTTATTTTAGCATCTTAGAATATTCATAAGAGAAGAAATTATGAGAAAACTATAATACATCTGTAATTAAATTTTCTGGGAGTCCAATGCTATGTATAACTATTGCGAAGTGCCTCTGAGTCTACTGGGGCAATTTCCAAGTAAGTATACATGACTGAGGCCTAAATGACTCCAAATTCTAGCGACCCCATGTTTTAATCTATCTGATTTCCTCTTTTAGCATAATTTACATTTCTTGTTAGCAAAATTTCAAAAAGAATAATAAAATCATGAGAGTTGTTTTTTTCAAAATGGAAACTGGAATACTTGTAATTTTGTATTTAAAGCCAATGGCATGGAAGTAAAATCTGCATATACTCCTGACATATCAATTAGGATTTTGCAACACATCAATTATTATTTGTCTATATTTCTGAGTGACTACTCTTTTTGATAGTCATAAAATAAATTCTAGTTAACTTGAGATATTTAACTTATTAACCAAAGATACTATATCTTCCAGACCACCAACTAATAAATGCATTCATAAGAAAATTACACATTTAACAATATCCTTCTTGGCATCCATTTTCACAGAATACAGTGTATTTATATACTGTTTCTTTCATATATGAGTTCTGGTGTAATCAACATTTGAGTGCATATTTCGAAAACATATTCTAGAATGGTGAAGGCTAACTATGTGGGGGAAAGAACATCTGCAAAAGGAGGTGTCTTGCCGCCAGACTTACAATTGCAACAATGCACCTACCGTGCTTGCTAGGGTTCTGGTCAAGTGGAGAAGCAGCACTGGAGAGATTATCCATTGAGTTGGGATGTGTCCACTGAGGAAGGCGAGATTGGGACTGAGAAGTATCCTTCACTGACAAACCACCAGGAATGTCCATGCTGTTTACATTCATGTTTGGGTTCAGTCCAGCTAAGAGGAAGTACATAGGCTATAAGGCAAACTTGATTCCTGATTTTTAAATTTAATCACACTTTAGATTCCAGGCTGCAAGCTAACCTTTATATTCCTATTCCTTCTTCTTCTACTCCTACATAAGACAAACCTTTTAAAATGGAAAATGTTTTTCAGTTCAATTATTATTTCTGGGGGGTCGGGAGGAAGAAAAAGAGCACAGCAGTAGGAAGGGGAAATCAAGTAATTTACAGCAATCTGAATGAATGCCCACCAGTAAGTTAAAATACTAAAGAAATTAATTTCCTTGGCCAGTCCTAAGCCTACTTGTGGTCATTCTCATGTAGAGACCTTGAGTATAAATATTTAAGAGATGAAGAAAAAGAGTGTTAAGTGAAAATCAGTCACCAAGTTGTTTAAGCAGTATAGCTGCAGGAGCCATAAGTCCCCAGACCCATTCTCCACCCTTTCTGAATCAACTATTTCTTGTTCTGGCTGACACTCTATGGCACCAGGGACGTATAGATGTCTAGTAACTTTTTGGTGGCCCTCTGACTTAGCATGCATAAAATGTGACAGCTAGGCTATTAATTGCTCCAACCCCACTCATCCCTGCCTGGTTGAAAGATCTGCATTGGCTGTCAACTGTATTTCAGGCACTGATCTTATCCTTTAAACTAAAACTTTAAACGTAATCTGTAATCATTAAACGGTCTATGGCGTGGCTATCTGAAGAATCACCTGTCTCATTATGAACAAGCCTGATTATTACAATCTAGAGGAGAGGCCCTTTTGGGGACACTGCTGCTGACACAATCGTGTTTGTCAGGCCCATGTGGAAGGGCATTTTCCTGAATCATTTCCAAACTGTGATATGCTCCCAGTTTGAATGGTTCCAAACAGAGAAAGGTCCTCCCTGGCGAGGTCTTTTTGGAGGGAGAAGTATTTATTGAAATCCTCACAACATTTTTTTACTTGTAATGTTATCTTGCTTTTATATCTTTTGAAGTTGAGGATCGAACAGCACTGGTAGTCACATGTAAGAAACAGGCTGCATGAGGACATCAATGCTATAATGACAATGCAGGAAATGAAAAAGTTGTAAAAGCAACAAAAGGGGTCAAGTAAAACCATTACATGTATAAATTATCTACATTTTTTTTACTTGGGTTTTAAATAAACTGGACATACCAAGGGGGTAAGGAGCAAAGGTGTTCGGTGAAGACTGTTGCTCTTTGGTCTGCAGGTCAGAAAGGCCAGGAGCCTGGGGATGGGGTGAAAAGTTATCCATGGCTGATTTGCCTGCAGAGGGGTGCAAAGATAGATGTGGAGGGGGTGGCTGCTGCTTCATAAGCAGGGCCTGGGCCAGCTGGCGCTGGTGCTGCTGGATCTGCTGCTGCATGTTATTGATTGTACGTGCAACCTGACAAGAAGGTAAAAATAAAAGCAAGTCAGTGCATTTTAAATGCAGGGAAAGAGGCTTATTTGTGATCTTGAACCACCCAGCAGCCAGGAAATTCAGTGCATTAAGAGCTAGCTGCATCCCATACATGCTGGAAAAAAGGAGGTGGAAGCCTGTCATTCCTGATAGGGATTTCGGCCTGCACAGAAGCTTGTAGCACAAATGGGTTGACTTCACGAATAGTTTTTTCATTTAACATACTAGATTATTTAGGGGATATCTATTTGGCACTGAGACAACCGGTTAAACCTACTTGCTGCTCCTGTTGTCTGATGGGTCCGGAAACATTACGCTGAGCCTGTAACATCTGCTGCTGGATTTGTAAACGTTGGTACGCCTGCAAATTAGAAATACAGGAAATCTAAGGTCACAATGTATGGAGGCCTACTGTAATCATGGGAATCATATTAAATGAGGGCATGAACCAGATAAGTTTATTTGTTCAACACCAGCAAATGGTGTTTCAAGGATCTTCTTGACATTAATAATTGTATTGTGTATATCCAAAGACAGAAATCAACTCAAGCATGGGTTGCAAAAATAGGTGGACAATTAAATCAGGAAAGAAACTATTTAAAAATGGGATGAGGAAAAGCATAATAAAAAGGAATAATCAATTAAACACAATTGTTGAAAGAGGTAAACCAGAGGAAGAAAACCTCTGGAATGCAGGGCATCCCCAGCTAGTCTGTGGCCTTGCCTATTACAACCAGTAATTCACTACTCCTGCAATCGGTGCCAATAAAGTTTTTGAGATTCTTATTAGCATGTGTAGAATGGTATTTTTAAGAGTGGAAGGCCTTACCCAGTTTAACAGTCTTAATCAATTAATTAATTAACCAAAAGTACCAAGTACCTTTAATCCAAGGTTTATTGTGGTGGGGTGGGGGTTGTTATGCCTGAAACTGGTCTACCAATGGCTTGCAAATATTTTGAAACCAGTTTTACACTTCGATTTGTGGCTAATCCTTAATCACATTTTAGGTACCTACACAATTGCTAAGTGTTACATCTCCTAAGTGTTCACAGAAGTGATAGATGCAAGAAGCTCTATATTTACAACTCAAAGTTTTCTTCAAACTATAACTACTGAACATATGTGGTGCCATTCTGAAAAATACTGTTGATTCTATAGGATGGTTGTGAACTGGTATTCATGTACAAATGTCACAAAAAATAAGAGTATAAAAATCTCATGATCATCAAGAGTGTGCATCCACATTGTACTGAAAGGATCACACAATTTTAAGATCCAAGTATATGAATTGTTAGAAGCAAGCCTAGCTATTTCTGAAGCGAAGAAGATATTCCTTTTAGCTTTAACCTCAATGTTATCATTTGGGATGAACAGGTTTTTCATTGTGGCTTTTAACTCACCAGCTGCAGCTGATATAGCTGGTTCAACATCGTCATATGCTGAGGATTAATTGGCGAGGTTAATAGTGCAGGATTGAGACCAATGTTTTTTGCTGCAAACTGCAAAAGCTGTGCTTGAACCTAGAAAAAGAACGCAACAGGTCAGCTTCCATTACTACAGCTGTAGTTCACTACGGTGCTGTATTCCCACCAGTGAACTGAGAAAAGCCTCTCAGTTGAAAAGTAATCACGACATATCACAGCACTAAACACACATTTCCAGAGGCAATAGCAGTTTCTACACCTGATGAATAAAATACTCAGTTCACACATACGGTTTCATACAACATGTACAAACATAAAAATGCAGTTTTTCTAAAATCAGATATACCAGCTTGGCAACTTAACCACTCTGTACTATTTAACTACCCAACGAATCTTCCACAGGAAAAAAAAAGTGAAAATGTGATTGTATCAGCATTTTCTGTGTGTAGTGTAGTAAATGGCATAACCAACCATTCCTTGGAGTAGTTAACGTCTTAGAGGTTTTCCTTCCATTTAAGTGTTCTACTCAATATGCAGTAGTTATTGCATAGAAATAACAATCACCAAGGGTACAACCACTGTTTTCTTTTTGTTTAGTATGTCAAATGGAGAAACAAACAGGAAGCCTCAACAACCCAGAAGCCAATTTATTAGGTTCAACTTCTTGTGCAGGTCTACAGAACACCTAGCTTCCCCCATTGCTGGCTTTTACTAATGCTACAGAGCTCAATCTGACCTGAGGGGAGAGAAACTGAGGCACTTGAGCACGAAGACTAGGCTGGGATGAGTTAAGAGGTTGCACTGGCGGTTGCTGCGGCTGTTGCATGGTCCTGGCTTGTGCTGCTCCGCTATTGCCAAACATACCCAGATTGCCACTCGGTATCTGTGGAATGATAGGATACGAGATTTGAAAGTGTGCTGTTTCATCTTTTATGACAGTCATTGTGGTCCCAGGACTCAAGACATTATCAAACAAGGAAATTCTCATGTAAATTAGCTGCTGTTGCAATGGATGCTTTTGCAAAGATTGAGTTTGAACCTCTGCTGAACTGCAGTATGATTGGTTATGTACCAATGTAATTTTTATTGGTTATCTGCAGAGACCCTACCTAATGGATCTGAAAGATAAAATATCCAAATCCTACATGTCCAATGAGTAGACATATCTGCTCTTCTTTTGGTAAGCCTTGGGTCCTGTGCAAGGAGAAAAATGGGGATATAAAGGAAATACTGTAAAATGACATGCGGGGGATTCAGTAACATGTTTTGGTCAACACATTCGTTATCTTTCTGGGTTTCTACCTTTTAAAAATAAGTATTTTAAAAAATGATGTTTGCAAAACTATTCACTCTAGGCCAAGATGACTATTTGTTTTTATAGAAAATGTAAAAGTTGTAATTTGTGTTTACTCATGTTTTTAACTGTACATTGCCTTGATGCCTTTAGATCTAAGCAGTCTGTAAATGATCATAATTACATGATAACCAATGAGAAGAAAGCACTACAAAGACACTGTTTCTGAAGATAAATTATAGCAAAGTTTATCACACGTTGTTCAGCTGTCAATCACTGATAGTCAGTACTATAACATATAGAGTTACTCCTTCTATGACATTTCACATCTATCTATCTATCTATGCATGTGGGATTTATCTATATTAAGGGTAGAGTGAGATGGATATCCCTTGGGAAAGTATTCCAAATACTCCATTCCACAACAGCACAGATTCTGCCTCTGAAGTGAGGGGAACAATATTTTCATGTAGTGTTCTCACCAAGTCCCTGAACCTTCTGGCGTTTCATATCTTAAAGTTGGATTGTTCTGTCTTTCTCACTAATAACCTCCCTGCTGTAAAAGCAGAAAGCTACTTGGCCCTGAAAGAAAGGCAAAATGGATATGCTCACAAGCATCCCAAAATGGATATGCTCACAAGCATACTTCTTTGCCTGTGTCAAAGTCAAGGTTGACAGTAGAAATGTCTCTTTCTAGGCAGGAAACATGCTCCTACTGACAGCCCCCAATTCGTTAATGTGTAATCATCTGCTTTTAAAGTGATACTTTTTTGTTTTTTAACTGCTCTTGGCTCCTTTTTTGGTTCCATTTTCTTCTCACTTTGTACTGTGTGGATTTTGTGTAAGCCATCTATTAGAAACAAGTAAGGGTATGAATCCATAAATAATAATGAATAACAATAATAAGGTGAAGCATGTCTTCCAACCTGGATCTCAGTGCTTGTGCAAGTTCATATGGGAACATACGTAAAACTCTGAAGGTCAAAACTGGCCTTTGAATTGAGCCTGGAAATATCTGTTCTATACTTCCAGGATAGCACATTAGGGTTATGCTTCAAAGCAGACCAACTAATCTGTGGGAAGAGATAGCACCCATTCTCCAGATTTTAGCCTGCCATAGGATCCTGCTTGTTTGGTGTGATTTAAGAGATTAGCACTGCTAATTAACAACGGAGGATGAATGAACAGGGGTTACACAAGGGTCAGTACTGGTACAGAGGAATTCTTAAGTCTCTGGTCCCTGGTTTGTCTTGTGCTGACAACTGACTTCATCCCTCAGGCTTAGCAGCCTTTGCAACCGTAGTGCTTGGACAGTTTGAAAACGAGAACCATTTTGGCCCCAGTTGACAGCCACACAGTGCAGCCAAGAGAGCTGTGGTTGCAGGCAGGTGGGTTGCAGAGGTGAGAAGAGGAGACACAAGTTGGAAAGGAACTACAAGCTGAGAAAAGTATGGTTTCTGCAAGTAGAGGGAATGCCAGAGGGTCAGAGGCATAAAAGGAACCACTAGAAAGATCTCTGGGGAAGTTGGGGGAAGGAGAAATAAAGGCAGTGTTTGTTTCTCTTGGTATATAGTAAAAACTGGGGGGGGGGGGGGGGGGAAGGAATTGAAATGATGTTTAACTTACATCTGATTACTTAAATTTTTAAAAAGAGGGGGCTATATTTTAAATGAGCACTGACAAGCAAACATTTCTTGGACCAGTAAGGGCAAGAGTGCTGACATTCACACACAGTTTCACTCAAAAGGTACCTTACCTGTCTAGAAGAATTCAAGTTTTGCATGCCCAGCCCTGAGGCAATCCCACCCAGGGTCTGATTAGGGAGTGCACTGTTTGAAAGGGGGAGCTTCAGGCTTGGTGAAGGCAAAAATGGTGAAGTAGTGGGCTCTTCCACTAGGCCGCCATCCTGATTGAAAAAAGAAAGGGTGAGCTGTGTGCAGTGTCCAGGTACAGACAGTGCACAAAACAGTTTCCCATGGAAATATAAGTGGAACATGGATGAATAAAAGATCAAAATATTGTTTAAAAAGGCATGAGGAATACATAATGAAAAGTATGGGGTGGAAGGAAGAAGAAAAAGAGAAACAAAATTAAGGTACTGTTTGTCTTTCCTTTTTGCTTTGCATTTCTTAAAATATTAGAACTATTAATTCTCAAATATGTAGAATAACAAGTGCAAGCATCATGCCAAGAAGTGGTCATTACATGGCAATCCATCACTTGTCTCAATTGGAAAGGCAATAGCATGTCTCCAAGACATACTGCTCTCCAATTCTTACTTTCATGCTCCTATTATTTCCTCTTTTCTACCATATTATAAAACAAAAAAGGACACAATACAGAAGAACATTTAGTTTTTCTGAAATCCAAAGGCCTGACCCCAGTGTTGGAGCTCTGTCCTAATGGAAACTGTGCTCAGACATATGGAGTACAAACATATTTGTATATAAACACATGATAAAGTCCTCAATGAACTTGCTTGAACATGTTTTTGGCAATATATATAATCAATAATTCCTCTTTTAGTTACTCCCCTGTAATGCAATTCAGCTGTTCAGAAAACATATTCCATTCATCCTCTGTGTCTTCTGCTGTTATCTATATGACATGAAACTCTTCTTAAACATCAGAATAGTAGTCACTTTGCTTTCAAACACCCAACACTTGTTGCAGATATATCAGTGAACTCAGTTTTTTTCAGAACCCTTTTGCTACCAGTTCTAAAAAAACAAGCATTTCCTATTGCATCTACACCTAGGGAATTCTGTGATTAGATGGAATTCTGTTTAGTGAACAAAGCAGGATCATAATTCATAGCTCAATCTTAGTTTGTCCTTATTAGAACAGGAGTGTGTAGGGACCCCCAACTGGACATAGCCACCATATTTGTCTTGAATGAGCTCTATATCACAGGAGGATGCATCACAGAGCTCTGTGTAACCAGTGGGTAGAGTGCCTGTGTGCTTTCTGGAAGTGACAGGATGGGGGAAACTGTCATAATTTGCATGGTGAATATGGTAGTAGGAGCCACTAAAAGGGGCACAACCACTGCATAGAACTTCCATATTACATACAAACAGGCCCACATTATGTGCCATGGAGCAATTAACAGAGAAAGAGTCTTCTACTATCATGTTGAATCATGAGAAAAAAAATGAGATTATGCAAAAAGCAAGCCATATACAACCCACTAGTTTCATATTGCAGCAGGGAGCTTACTAAGGGTCTTGCCCTCTGTGGCACTAGATTAAGTGTTCAATGCCTAAATATCTCCTTCACTGAGCAAATGTTTGACAGGTAAAAGCCTGAAACCATGTGGAAAAATCCTAAATTTACTGTGTAGTTTGCAAATAATTATAATTTCAAGAATGCATGCTCTTCATTCACTTCTTAAAAGCAGTCATTTTACAGCTAATTTGAACCATCTCCTAACCAATTCACTCAGAAGATTATTAACTGTCAAGAAATGTTCTGTGTTCCTAAAAGGGGTGAAGTATTATTCAGTGCTAAACACAAAAGGTCTGCCCTAGATACATCCTGCTAATAGGAGTTTTTCAGTAGCTCCTTGTAGAGGCCTAGGCAATGTTTCTTCAACTGAGTGTTACTTAGTCTAGTGCTGGAAAGCCCTGAGGGATGACACTGACATTTTCTAATCATATCCCCAAGGTCTTTCAGCTCAACATGCTTAACATTCTGCAAGAATATCCTCATGGTCCACAAACTGCAGCTTGCATGACAGTAACAGGTTCAAGGATTTCTTTTTCTCAGGTCATGAGCTGTTTGCAATCCTCCTTGCGTCTTAAGTGGCAACAGTTTTTAATTGTCCTATATTCCTTCTATATTCCTACTTGCAAGTGGACTGCTCTATGTAAACCATAGATTCTATTCACATAAAAAGTGTCTGTGGAATGTTGCTGATAAATGTTCACACAGACTCCAAAGTTGATCATGCAATACAAGTATCTTTAGGTTGTGCAAGTAAATACTGGCATTCAAGATCTCTTTGTAAAATGCTTATTGAATGTAGAAATATTGCTACAATGAGAAAACCTAACTTCTCTGAAGGGTGAAATTTCCCATTTCCAGAAAGAAATCTACTATGGGAAACTAATATGAATGGAAGCAATCCCCTTGAATACAAAGTTCAGCAGCAATGCACACTTGACCTTTCCATAGAATTTTTGGGTAACTCCCAGTACAGTCAAATCTGGTTTAAAAAACTGTTTGCAGCCTGGAGACATTTAACTTAAGCAATTCATGCACACAATAACTATACACACGTTATTTATTTAGTACAGAAGGGACATTTTTTAATGCTCATACCCATTAAAAGGTTGTCACAAAATACCAACAGCTAACAAATTAAGTTGTGCCTGAAGTAAACTTAGACAAAACTAGGAAGAGAAAAGAGAAGCACTCCAGTTCTCTTGGGGTGGGGCAAGAACTCTAAAAGGAGGGGGGAAACGGACAAGAATCCACTATGAGTCAAGCTCCAATATCTGGGCACAGCTAAGTTTTCATGCAACACATCTGGCCGAACGTACACCTGCACCATCACGTCCTAATACTACACAATTATTTTTGTTAAAATTCTTCTGCTTAGCAACTTCTCCTACACTAATGGGATCCTACACTAATGAGAAAGAAGCATCAAGAAATCAGGGCTCAAAGAGAAAATCAGATATGGGTTTTTAAAAAATGGACTACATCTAAATAATTTGTTGTACTCGAGTATTACTGTGCAAAATATTTTTATTGTATATACTATCTTTAAAACATAATCAGAGAACTATGAAGTTATTGTGTGCCTTCAAAAGTCATTTCTGACTTATGGTGACCCCAAGACAATAGTATATGTAGCATTACCATAAATGGAGAAGCTACAACCAAGCCCTCATGAGCCTGGCTAAAACTTCCTTCAGTTTGGCTGGTGGTGAGACATGATGGGAATGGTAGTTTGTTAGAGCCTGGAGGGTCATAGGTTCCCCACCCCTGCCCTATTATGGGGTTTTCTGGGGCTCAGATGTGGACTTGCCAAGGTCACTAGTGGATTTCCATGGCCAAGTGGGGAATTGAACCCTGATCTCCAGAACTGTAGTCCAATGCTCAAACCACTACACTACACTGACTCTCCTCAAAAGTGTGATATTTCAGGTCAAATTGTAAGCTGTCTGCTTGAAAACTGCCTTTCAAAAGCCAATCAAAGGACTGCTCTAAGCAAACAAATCCATTCATAAAAGAGCTAGGTTAGAGATTATTATTTTATTTTGTGTCTCATTAACAGGCTGAATTCCTCCTGGAGTTTTTGAGATCAGGAAGTATTCCTCCTGGATGTTTTGCCTCTTTGAAACAACACAAAGTGATGGGCTCAGCAAACTACAATGTTGAGTAGGAATTTGAATTTGTCTCTACCTAATCTGAGTCTAACACTCTGAGCATGACATCATACGAACTCCCATTTACACCATCAGAGTATATGGCACATTACAGAGCAAAATAAACAAGAACAGGTCCTATCATAAAAAAGGAGAAGATATGGTGTTGGCATTTCTTCATTTCTACTTTACTAAAAGGGAGTGGACTAAATGAATTTTAGCTAATTGCCAGATTCTTTGATTCTATCACATGCTGGAGTATAAAGGAAATTTGCACCAATAATAGTGGCATTGTAAAATACAAACATTATTTTAATGCACTTTGAGTCACAAGCTTACTAGTATAAAACATGACATCAAACCCCAACAGAAGAATGAACTAGTTTTTGTCCAATTCTTAGAAGGAACTGGCCCTTACATTTTACACAAACCTCATCATTTGGTGCATTATTAACAGTTTGTGGGTATAAATAGGTCAAATCTATTCCTCAACAGTTCCTATAAACAAGGGGGAGGGGAATCTCTTGCCCTTCAGAAACTCTGGTTTACAACTACCATCAATCCTGTCTAGGATAGTTTAAATGGTAAGAGAGTGTCAGGAGTTGTAGCTGAAAACATCTGGAGGGCCAAAAGCTTCCATAAAAGAACAGATAAAAACATCAAAAATGCCTGGGGATACAGTGTGAATGCCAAATATCTACATTCTAGCACATCAATGCTTAAGCAAATGAAATAGAACATTTTCCTTTCCAAGGAAGCAACAATGCTGCATTTTACAAGTATTTGATGTTATGTGTCTTCCAAGTCAGCCTTGACTTATGATCCTATCATAGTGTTTTCTTGGCAAGATACATTTTGAGGAGATTTGCCATTGCCAGGGAGTGTGACTTGTCCAAAGTCACCTAGTGGACTTCCACAGGTATTCAAACCCTGTTCTCATAGAGCCTTAGACCAAGAATCAAATCATTGTATCATGCTAACTGATATACATATTTTACCAGTATCAAGGAAAAAAGCCAAAGGAACAGAACAAAAAGGCAAAGCATTTTGCTCCTACTGCTTTCTGACAGGCTTATTTAGTATTTGGTATTTCCTTCCACTTTCCACAAAGTCTACCTTCTACATTTGCAGAAAGCTGCACCTACCTTGTCAAGGAAAGTGGGGCGGTCCATGGAAGACTCTTTGGAGATTTGTGGTGGGCGGCAGCCAAGGGGTTTGGTGACCATTCCATTGTAGTCAGCCACTCCCATTCCACGCTTGTCCATTTCCACCTTCTTTTCCAGCAGAGCACCTGCAAACAGAAGAAAATGTGAGGATATAAATGAAAATGAAGGGAAATTTTCAAAATAAAGATAAAATGATACTCCTTTTGATACAGCTATTTCTACACTCCTGCTGACTTTATTAAATTTTGTGAGTCAAAATTTAAAATGCATTTTGCCTTTTAAAGCATTAATTCTTCCTGCAAGATAATTGACAACTAAGCCAGCCTATTGATAAAATGCTGCCAGGACAAATGATGCTGAGTTCATTGTAACAGATCAACATTCTCAAATATCTATTTCAGTTACAGCAATACTTACTCATGGCCTGATCTAGATTCATACTGTTACTCTTCAAGGCCTCTTCTGCTGGCTCTCTCTGCAAAAATGAGAAAGTGGGCTTCTTTAAAACCAATACTATTGACAATTGTAAAGACAATGGGAAAACACACCTAGCGATTTCAGCCAAACAAACAAATTATTTTGCTCAAACCATTCACCTGTCTCAAACGGTATAATTTTACGCCAACATAGTTAGCAATGTTTTTTTTATAAAACAACAACCTGGAGTTAGCAGATTTTCTAAGAATCACATTTAGTAGCACCTGAAACCCACTCCTTCCTTTGTCAAGTGGTTTTAACATGGCACTCTGTCATTGTGTCTGTGCTGTTCTACACCTGCCAACATTTAATGTTCAAAAGATGATGATAGCGGATCAGAGAAAAAAGGCCTAGACCAGTCCTGTGAATTTAGCAGTAGTCTGATTTGCAGGCACTGCTTTTCACTGCACACAGAGGTAAACTTCAGCACCTGGAAATCTGCAGTCCAAGCTGAAGTTAAATATTAAGTCTGAGATAGATTGATTTAACAGATTGATTTTAGGTCCAACACTACTTGGTCAAGAAAGTGGAAATAGACAATAGTGTAAATGTTCTGTTTTGGGAAAATTATGTGGCATCAGATAAACCTCCTCTCCTCTTTCACCCCATCTATATCATTCAAAAGGTTTTTTTGCCAGTTAAGTTTGACCAGGAAATACTGGAATATCAGTGCTACTCACTGGGAAGCCCATGTCTGTGAGCTGTTTTATCAGACGGTTCATGATCCAGGCCTCATCTTGCTTACTAGATGTCTTCATGCCCTGAAAAGCAGCATGGGAAAATAATTTAATAGTTCATTGTTAGAGACAGAGGAAATAGCTAGTTACTTGCCATTAACTCCTTTTTGTAGTAACAAAGGTCTAACTGCCTAATATAGCTGTAACTTAACGAGCAATAACTTCATTCTGTTTACACTATACCTAACTTTTAAAGTTATTTTTATACTTCTGGGGGCAGCATCATTAAATGGTGGTGGAGGAATGGCTCAAGAGCCATTTATGCTATGACTTGTGCTCCGTTTGGGTTTTGAGGTGATAACAAGCTGGATAAGAGTAAAAAGGGGTTTGTACCACAGGCCAGCTTCGTAGTAATGAGATGTGGTGCTTAAGGTAAATAAAAATAATTGTTTTAGTTTCTTTTGAAAAATCAGGGAAGTACAGTTACCTTTTTTTTTTTAAAAAATCAACTATAATAATATAGTAATAGAATAATACAATCTTAAGAGTTGGCAAAAGCAGTCCAAACTTCTGCCATGCAGGTATACACAATTACAGCACTACTCAAAGATACCCATCCAACCTCTGTTTAAAGACCTCCAAAGATGGAGACTCCACCACCCTCTAAAGCAGTCTATTCCACTGTGAAACAGTTCTTATAGTAATAAAGTGCTTCTTAATGTTTAGGTGGAATCTCTTTCTTGAAATTTGAATCCAATTGTAATGACAATTAACTGCTCTGAAAGAGCTGTTTGAACTGTAACTGTAAATAATTACTTTAAAAAATAAATTTCCAGCTCTGACCTTCAGTATGTTCACTCAAAAGTCAGTCCTGCTGAATTCAATGAGATTCTCTTAGGTAGGCAGGGCTGAAGCATAAATTTAATCTTTTCCACATTTACAGCTGGGAAACACAGCATGTAAATCCACATGAACAATTTCTTATAAATACCATGGGCCTGCTGTATTGGTGGACTTCTGATCTATGATTTTGGGCGCCTGTGGATTGCCACATCCCACCATACGTGTTCATGTCACTGCCATTGACTAATTGGGGGCAATCTTCTACATTTTTTTTGCATCTGCATGGGTGTGAATCCCTGCCAATATGGAGGGCCTATTGTATATTAATTTTGGGGAGGCATTCCCATATGTAATATATAATACATTAATGTATCTCAACACCCTCAATATTGGCTTGTTTGGACAGAACACTAAACTGTGGCATAAAATTATACACACAAACTTCAGTGAGCCTTGGGGCCACAAAGTCATTCCTTCCCTCCCTTCCCTTCTCCCTGCCCCCCCCCCCCCCCACCTTTAAAACCACTTCCTGTTTTTGAATTAACCTCAGATTTCCATTATGGACAAACACAAGGAACTCTAATATGTGAACAAGCCAAGATCATAAACAATAATAAATGATGATTAAATGGTTTGTGAATATGTGACCGACGACTGCAAAACTGAAAGTAAAAGCACAGCTGGTGGGCCACAGTTTGTTACCAGTTGTAGACTTCTGATCCATATGGAAGGATTATACAGTTAACACAAGAACTAGAATACTAGTTCATGAAATTAGTAATATTTTTAAGATTAACCTTACCACAGCAAAAACCTCAGTTTGGTCCCATGCCTTATCCTAAAAGATTTAGCTATATTCTGGCATATATTAAAATATAATATAAAAGTTAGATCCCTTTTTAATACTGGGAGACTTTTCAAAAATTTCCCTTTCTTCAGTATTATGCACAAATAAAAGAAACAACATGCACAACTATTTGACAAATAATGCTCCTAATATGACTTGGACTATTATGGAAAGTCATTATTCAAGATCTCAAATAATTTTATTTTAATTTTTTATTGTCAGAACCTGATCTCAGAGGGAGGGCAATTGTGTGCCTTCCAAATATGTCAACCAGTGCTGTAAATGGCATTCCACCACTGTCACAAGAAGCTTTTTATTACAGTGAACAATTTTGCTGGAGATCTGGAAGAGACTAATGATTTCATCTATCAGTGTCACAGCATAATCCATCAAATAGCTCCCATTGTATGTTCCATCACTGTTAAGATAAGTATGCAGTCAGCAGTAGTCAAGTGGTCTTTCAAATTGTTTCAAAGAATTCCTCATACAGGTGGCTTCATTAACAAGGTAGATGGCACCTAACAACTACTCTGCCAATAGTTCCAAGCCTCTTATTCCAGAGGATGACTGACCATTGATAGCAAGGTTGCTAAAGTAAAAAGTTAGATTACACAAAATATCTGGATTCAAAAGTCTCCAGAGATCAATCACCCTAGATCCTGTCCCCTCATGCAGGAATTTTGACATCCATGAAAGCCATTATCAGAAAACTGTGACTAGTGCAGAGTTAAAATACAACACATCATTTGGTTCTAAAGCAGTAAACAAAAGAAGTATAGTATATACTCGACTATATGTTGACCTCACATATAAGTCGAAGGAAGGTTTTGAGGCCAAAATTTTGGATTTTGATATGACCCGAGGATAAGCAGACCTCAACAGCATGAAAGATCTGTACAGGAGGAGTATGAACTGGAAGTACCTGATCAAATCACAAAGGATTTAAAGGAAGAAGCAAAGGAAAACAATGCCAAAGAACTTTTAAAAATTCCAGCAGGCAATTGATCATACTAAAGGCTGGATAGATGAGAGAATAGAGTGGGGTCAGTGCTTGCAGGAGAGAGTATGCTCTTGCCTTTCACCAGAGGATGGTAACTTTTAAAAATAAGAGTTAAAGTACAGTACTTACATTCACCTGTGGATAAGTTGACCCAGGTTTTTTTGGGGGTGTGTGTGTCAATTTTTTGACTAAAATTTCTTGACTTATACATGAGTATATACAGTATTCAATGTCCATCTATTCAGGCAGGCTTTTGGCAAACAACTGAGGGATATAAGGACAGGGATTTTCATGGCTGGGTGTGGCCCTTTTAAAGCTAGTATTATTTTAATTGATATGCTTTTAAAATTATTTATAATTCTATTGGACCATCTTATCATAATGTCCTGAACTCTGTCTATTAAAATAGCCTTGGGATGGATGTCAAAATACTACAATACAATTAGAGGTGTTAGTGTTTCTACCAGTGTGTACACATGTGGTTGAAGAACACCTCTATCAGTGTAATGCACTCAGTATTAGGCAAGGGCCAAGATATAACAAAAAGATTTCCAGGTCATTCCTCCTTTCCAACAGCAGGCACATATAATCAGCAGTTGATTATAACTACCTGTTCCACCTTATTATCATTTGTACTGCAGTGGCGTTTGAAAATAATGGCTTTAATTTTTTATAAAATAACTTGGCATTACAAAAATCAGTACTGAGTCATTTGGGTCCCTATCTCATTGATTTTTATAACCCAGCAATGTTTTAGGCATACCTTTTGAAGTCCTTTCTTTGGGACATTCCCCCAGGAGCTACAAGAGGAATTGCTCTCTTGCGAAGCAGTATTATTCCACATATCTCCTTCTTCATCTTCCCACTGACTTGTACTGAGATTTACTTCATCTCCACCACTGCCCCAGCCTTCTTGCATAGAAGATTTAGAAGCTGCGGGCCAAATAGAAACATTTAGTCAACTTTTTTGTGCGTCACCTCCTCTGTATTTCCAATTATTAATAACCCTACATTTGTCTTTAGTATTACATAAGGCTGTGTCTACATTGACAAAGAAGGCATTGATTTCAGATACTGGATTGTCTTTAGCTTCAGCTATAAATGGAATACATGAAGTGCCCAGGTTCCTCAGGCTTGACTTTTTAATCTTCACTAACACAATCAACACACACTCACCTGGTTTGCACAGTGCTGGGGCAGCAGCTGGTGCGCTCACTCTTCCATATGTCCCTGCTGACTCAGCAGAACTATCTCCCCACCCTGTACCACTGCTGGGGGGCTTCCCCCATGCTGAAGTGCCATTATCAACTGCAGCAGAAGGGGAGGAAGGCTCTCCCCATGAAGCTTCAGGCTTTGCATGGACAGCAGGCATCTCTCCCCAGCCTGCTGAAATCAGAAATGAAAAAGAAAACATGGTTAGAAGAAAGATCTAATGAACCTTTCAAACTGTATTTTTATTACTATCATCAAAAAAAACCACAGTAAAAAGCGATGGACAATTTGAAAATATGAAGCAAGTGATGCAAAAAGAAGGGAGTCACATAAGACAAGACTTTGAGTTGGTTTTCAGAAACAAGATACAGGAAACCTTGTGGCCCAGTCAAACAGTTAATATACCCTTTCTCATAGATGCATTCTGAATCTGAAAGTGTTAAGTTACAAAAAAAAGGAACTTTTTCTTTGGAACATAATAAGTATGCAACAAATATATACTTAATAAGTATGTTCCAAATACATTAGAAGCCTCAAAGAATGGCAATGGCAAACTCCCTCTGAAGAAACCTGCCAAGAAAACCCCATGATTGGTTCACCTTAGGGTCACTATTAGTCAGAAGCGACTTGAAGGTTCACAACAACAATGTACATTAGAAGTGTGTTGTTGTGGAAGCAGCCTTGAAAGTGGCATATAAATCAAATAAATAAATAAGTATGTACCAAGTATGTGCATAATAAGCATGCCCCAATTCTTCTGGATAGTGGAGTCAGAGGCCTCTCATATATTACAGAGAACATGTAACTCCTTTGTTGAATCAGCTTCACTGGATGTCAGTCCATTCCAAAGTGCTGGTTATGACCTATAAAGCCCTATACAGCTTAGAGTCATGCTATCTGAAAGACCAGGGGTAGGCAACCTTTCCCCTTTAAGGTCTGAGGGACTTCAGCTCCCAGAAGCCTCAGCCATGTTGGCCAATAGTCCCACATTGGCCAATAGCTCATGGGATTCTGGGAGCTGAAGTCCCTCGGCCCTTAAAGGGGAAAGGTTGCCTACCCCTGTGAAAGACCATCTCTCCCTATATTTGTGATGGCGAACCTATGGCACGCGTGCCAGAAATGGCACATGAAGCCATTTTCCTTGGCACACAGAGGGCGGGGAAGAGGAGGAAGAGGCATGTGCCTGTTTCCCCTCCTTCCTGGCTGTCCAAGGCTTTCAGCTGCCACTCTGGAGGCAGCTGAAGGCCAGGAACGGTCCGGAGGAAAGAGGAGGAAGAGATGTCTGCTTGTTTCAGACCCTCCTTGGTCTTCAGCTGCCTCTCTAGAGACAGTTGAACGTCAGGGATGACACGGAGGAAGAGGCGCGTGCCTGTTCCTCTTCTTTGCCCCTCGCCCTCAGGCCTTCAGCTTTCTATGAAGAGGAAGCTGAAGGCCCGGGAGGGCGGAGGGGGGAGAAGTCCCACCCCAGAGGGCAAAACTCCCACCCCCGGAGGGCGGACGTCCCATCCCCAGCACCAGGTAACACCCGGTGCTGGAAGATCTTAGTTTGGGCACTCACGGTCCCTAAAAGGTTCACCATCACTGCCCTATATGAACCTGCCAGAGTCTTAAGATCTTTGGGGAAGGCTTTCTGTCAGTCCTAACACCATCACAAAGTCTGTCTGGTGAGGACACAGGAGAGCCTTCTCAGTGGTCTTTACCAGCTGTGGAAGTCCCCTCCAGAGAAGGCTATGCTAGCCTTCTCTGCTCTCCTTTTGCTGGCATTTTTATTCAGTTTATTCAGTCAGGTAATAGGTTGTGGGGAATCTTTTTTATGGTGTGTTTACACTGTACTTTTATCTTTATGTTTTACAATGATTGTGCACTTTTAAAAACTTAATGGTTTTTCAATATTATAACTTGTTTAATTGTGTCTTAACTTTTTTATCATGAGATTTTTAGCTTTATCTTGTGTAACCCTTGTTGCAAGCCATCTTTGTATTCCCATGGCCATAAAGGTGGGATATAAAATAACAAATAAATAAATGCTCTCACTCCACTTCACATACACAAGAGGAATTTGGTTAAAATATGAAGCATCAGATCAGAGTGATGTAGCAGTATATTAAAGAGTAGCATAGTTTACTTTTTGACTAAAAGTAGTTTTTCATTACATCTGAAATGGAACAAGCTATGGTGGGTTGTACACTTTAGGGAAACAAGTCAATTTCAAACCGTAACTTATAAGCCTGGCTTGTTTTCCTAATTAATAATTAAGAATAAGCACATTTTGGGATTGGGACAGAATTCTCAGCCATGGTTAACTGAAAATGGGAATGAAAGTGTCTAGTTACTGTTTTGTGAAAGTGTGAAAAGGTGGAGGACAATACTATGTAACAGTAAACCATAGCTTTGTATTGTGCGTGGACCAGATAAGAATGCCTTAATACCTTCACAATGTTTGGTAAGGAGTAACTACTCAGTATAAGGATGGTTGAAACTTCTAGTTTTACTACATAAGATGGTGCTACCTTAGTTAGGGCCTAAGCAGACTGCCAGAAATAGTGCACATTAAATTGAGGCACTGCCCTGGCTCAGTGCTAGGGAATCATGGGAACTGTAATTTATTGTGGCACCAGAGCTCTCTGACAGAGAAGGCTCAATGTCCCAGAAAAAAAATACAGTTCCCATGATTCCCTAGCACTGAGCCAGGGCAGTGCCTCAATTTAATGTGCACTATTTCTGGCAGTCTGCTTAGGCCTTTAGTTAAGAGAGAAGTCATTTCATCATTCCAATGCACATTTGCTGCCCTGTCTACCATTCACATTCTCCTTTGTAAGATGGTTCTTACATTTCACTGCCAAAAAAGTTTGAGACAGGAAAGAAACCTATCCATATTTAAAGTCCTGCACTCAAACATAAACAAAATTAATCTGCAGAACATTTTGTTTTGAGCTATCCTGTCTTTGTCTTTTCTAGTCTAATCCTCACAACGTTGTACAGAAGTATGACACTGGAAGGAATTTCCCTAAAGAAATAAAATCTCTACCTAACCACCAACTGGAAAAATATGAGCAAATGCTATCCTCTGGTCTGCCTGGAAAATAGAGGCACCAACCTCAAAGCCTTACTGTAAGGTTTAATAAGAGTCGTAAAATATTTTGTACACTATGACCATGCAGAAATTAGAAACAATTACGAACAGCCAGTTAGTAGCCTGTTTGTGGTTTTAAAAGGTCTATGTTATGGCATATAATGTGCAGCATCCAAATTAAATCTGAACTGTATTTACTTGTCTAAAAAGCATTGTACTTCTTTGTTATTACCTGCAGTAAAGCTGAATCTTTGGAGTAAATTATTTATATTATTTCTTCAAAAATATGCAATGTCAATGTGCATTTCTATGAATGCACAAAACTATGATGAGATATTTATTCTCTGCTGTCTTAAATGCAAGCAGACATTGTACTTCAGTGCAATAAACAAACAGAAGGATTGCTGGGGCACGTCTGATTTATGCAATCATGTGTATGCAGAAAACACACAGTCACTAAACAGAATAGGATAGCCCTTTCTGCTCCTAAAGTCCCTAAGAGTTCTGGAATGCAACTATAATGTTCCGTTAGGAACTACTCAGAGTAACTTTGTAGTTTTTAAAGATGTAAAATTGAAGACTTGGATGCTTCTATTCAAGCTTTTTCATTATGCAGTGAGAATAAATTTTTGAAAAACTGACAAAGGCAGAAGAATGCCGAAATCTTGTTCTATCACTCCAAATGAGGGCAATGTATACTGTATTTAGGTATTTTATGAATGCTGACGATAGCAGTAGTACAGTATTCTCTTGCAATTGCTGAAGGAACTGCTGTAACATTCTAAAGAAGGGCAGTCAAACTGATCCTAAAGAGGATAGGGCAGGCAAGGACAAGGATTTAGGAGGAAACAAACTGAAAGATGCAAGAGGCAGCAGAACAAGAGACCAACAGGTCTAGGACATGAGGAATAGAAGTTTGTTGCTGTTATTATTTACCTTCAAGTCGACTCTGACTTATGCCAGCCCCATCCTAGGGATTTCTTGGCAAGATTTATTCAAAGACAGGTTGCCTTTGCCTTTCTCTGAGACTGTGATAGTATGACTTACCCAGGGTCACCATTCTGTGTGTATGGCTGAACAAGGATTTAGACTTTCAGCTTGAGAGTCCTAGTCCAACACTGAAACCACTACATCATCCTGGTCCTTGGAAATAGAGTTAGTCTAGTCCAATCTATTTCTATCTAGAGTTTTCCTTCTCCACTTAGACATATCCATTTGGAGAAGAACAGAATTATTCCAGTCCAAATGGAGATGTATGAGAGGGAAAGGAAAACTATAAACATGGCCAGAGAGAATCATAAGGCTAGGAGCCACAGAGGTAAGGAATCTAAATTTCACACACTGATTTGTAATACCCAGCAAAGGCTTTGACTGGTGACCTCTACTATAGAGAAAATGGGCAGAAGAGCTTTTGTGCTTTCATTCTGTATTCTCATATTGACATACATATCGGCATAGAGGAAATTAAGTATCATTAAATATTAGAAAGGAAGCTTGAATGCATAATTTAAAGAGTGCCCAGGCTTTGTAACAGTATATTTAATCTCAACCCTGAACACTGCAATTTCCACTACAACACGTATTAATTTATTAAGTAAAAAAGAGGAACTAGCTTCCCCTGGTTCTCTTTAAATTCAGTAATAATGATTAATCACCTCCAATCTGTAAGGTATAAGTCATTTTGTTAAATACATTGTATACTGAGCCACATAATATTATGTAGATTATTACTCACAACAAGGGAGTTCATGCCCTGGCAAATTAATTGTAATTATGCAAAAACAATAACATGTGTTAAGATAACCATAGTTTATAAAGTTCTCAAGAGATCAGATCAAGTGCAAGGGGGGGGGGGGGAATCCAGACTTGATCACTGTACCGGCTAGTAAGAAAAATACTTAAATAATAAGTTGAGCATTTCTGATGTCTAAATATCTGAAATGACTCTAAATATCTTAAAATACAAGTGATTGAAGAACAACCATGTCCATATGTCTTTCTTAAAACTCTTTGACACAACATTTCAACCCAGAAAAGTAGAGTATTATTGATGTTTCATATGCTCCCAAGATGATATATCTAGGTCTCTTTGGAGGCACTGCTTTAGAGAAACAGGGAAGAAAAAAATCTCAACTAATGAGGGAAACTGTATATATTCCCTTAATGTAAAAACACAAAAGTCAGTAAATATCATTAGGATCTTTTAAACTCAGACAAATTAAATGTGAATACACCTAATATTTTTGGTAACATCTCAGAGATGTATTGTATTTGATTCGCAAGAGGATACAAGTATCCGGCGTATAAGACGACCCCCAACTTTTCCAGTTAAAATATAGAATTTGGGATATACTTGCTGTATAAGATGACCCCTCTTCCAACGCACACCAAATAAAAATTAAAAAAAATCAGATTTGATTTCAATATGGTAATTTTAATTCAAATGCTTATGATATGCGGGTGCTTAGCAGGAAAACTGTCACTTATAAACACAACAAACTACAGGTCCCATGTTCCCTAGCATTTATTTCTGCAGTGTGTTTCGGACTTTACTTTTTTAAAAATAGTCCAGATTTAAATGCTTGGGGGGAAATGAGAAAGTGTTGCGGGGAAGGACTGCCAATATACTAGGTGATGCATTCTGGGGTACATATGATTAGCAGCCAAGTAAGTGACCCTGGGCATGTCACACACTCACAGCCTCAGAGGTTGGTAATGGCAACCCCCATTTGAAGAAACATGCCAAGAAAACCCCATGATAAGGTTGCCTTAGGGTCACCATAAGTCGGAAAGGACTTGAAGACACACAAGAACAACAAAAAAGTCTGCAATTGTTTCATGGTAGTACATGGGAATAGGAGCCAGCATGGTGTAGTGGTTTGAGTGTTGGACTATCACTTTGGAGACCTGAGTTTGATTCTCCACTCTGCCATGAAGCCCACTGGGTGAACTTGGACAAGTCACACACTATCAGCCTCAGGGGAAGGCAATGGCAAACCTCCTCTGAACCAGTCTTGCCAAGAAAACCCCAGGAGAGGATCCCCTTAGGGTTCCTCTCTTCCTCCTCTTCTTCCCACACCCACCTCTATCCTCCTTGTCCTCCTCTCCTCCCAAGGCTTCTTCTCGCCTCCACCTGTCCTCCTTGTCCTCTTCTTCTCCCAAGGCTTCTTCTCATCCACACCCCTGTCCTCCTTGTCCTCCTCTCCTCCCAAGGCTTCTTCTCGCCCCCACCCCTGTCCTCCTCCGTCCCCCTCTCCTCCCAAGGCTGCTTCCCCCTCGCACCTCTGTCCTCCTCCCCCTCCCTTCCTCCTCCTTATACCCGGCATATAAGATGACCCCCCAACTTTAGCCCCAGGTTTTCCTGGGTTAAAAAGTCATCTTATACGCCAGAAAATACAGTAGGTGGAGGGTGACTTATTTTGGTGAGAAGAAGTGAAACATAATTTGGTATTCATCTTTCATTTTGTTATACCTGCACAGCTGCTAGAGGTAGGTAAGGAGAAATGACTAACTTTCTTATCACACAATTCCCTATTGTATTTACTAGCACCATTTCCTTTCTAAAGAACCATGTCCAAGTGGTTCTGGAATGCTCTTCCTTAGGAGGCTAGGCTGGCCTCCTCCCTGCTGGCCTTTCGCCAGCAAGTAAAAGCATTTTTATGCTGGCAGGCTTCCTGAATATAATGCATAGCAGGGTGGTTTTATGGAGCAGGTGGGTGTTTAACTTGTGTATATTTTATGTAATTTTATATTGGATTTTGAGGTTTTAATTGTTTTGAATTTTACTGCAATTTTAAAGGTTTTATCTGTGAGCTGCCTTGGGTCCCTCTGGGAAGAAAAGCGGGATATAAATTAAATAAATAAATGAATGAATAAATAAAAGAAAATGAAAGAAAGAATGAAAGCTCTTGTGCTATCAGCTTACATTTTGGAACCCACAAATTCCTTTGGGGGCACAGTCTACTTAGGGTAGAAAACCCAAATACACAGTTTTTGTTTTATTTTTCTATACATAGCTAAGTTTCACTTGTTATCATGCAGGATGCAAATGTCCATTCCAGGCATGGCTACATTTCAGCGAAGGGCCAATACCCTATATGTGCATTAGAGGAAAAAATGATACTTTGACTCTGTACATTTGTTGATATTTTCCACAGACTCCCAAATTATTATCATTGAAATTAACCACTTTTCTGAGGATTTGTTTTCTCTACCATAAGCTGTTTTATTTTAATTTAGAATCTGAGTACTACTTAGTCAATAAATATTCTGAAACACAGGTGGGCAGATGCCCCTTGTTCTTTCAAACATCCAAGAAATCTTTTTAAACAAATGATGTTTCAAGCACACTTATCATTGAATTTTTCCTGTTATGGGCAGATGATTCAAATTCTGAATGTGCACAGATAGAAAAGCCAACCGGTTCTAGATTGAGTTGACCTGGGGGATAACATATCAGGCACCTTGACTCACTGTTGAGTCTCTGTAGCTGGATGTTGTAAATGCCTGACATGTCAAATCAAGAAGTCTATCTCCATGGTGTTATTTCCTTTGTTAATGGATACAGAAGGTATTCTATGGCTCTTAGTGTCTTTCATATTAATTAGCAAAATAAAGATAAAATTACTGTATTATGTAAACAGCTCTCCTCTTTTCTCCCATACAGATAACTCCAGTAGACCACAGACATGTTAGATATGGGGGCAATGAAAATTTGGAAAATTAATTGCATACCTATATAGTTAACCTGTAATACAAGTTTTGCAGCTTCTAACAGAAATAAACAGACTCCAATAGTCATTTCAACAGTACAAAGCAGGAGATTTACACATCTTATCAGGGTCACATTACATTACAGTCAGCCCTCTGTATTCACGGATTCTTTATCCATGATTCAACTAACCGTGGTTTGACTTTGTGTGCGTGTGTAGACACATACACACACTTTCTGCAAAAAAGAAACCTTGATTTGTCGTTTTATATAAAGGGTAACATTTCTATGCCACTGTATTTAACACGACTGATTTTGGTATCCACAGATGGTTCTGGAACCAAACCTCTGTGGGTACAATGGCCAAATGTACTAGAGTTTTAAGATGCAGTCAAAGTGTGATTACATTATTGATTTCCCTAAATGGGAAGTACAGCCAAACTAAGGTGTATAACAGGGGTAGGCAACCTTTCCCCTTTAAGGGCCGAGGGACTTCAGCTCCCAGAATCCCAGGAGCTATTGGCCAACATGGGACTATTGGCCAACATGGCTGAGGCTTCTGGGAGCTGTAGTCCCTCGGCCCTTAAAGGGGAAAGGTTGCCTACCCCTGGTGTATAATTTACAAGGGCTGGCACTGACACATGATTGCGGAAAAGAAAACATAAAATTCTGCCTTGTGGAGGTGAAGTTCTCTTGCTGTTCATCCATTATGCAATTTAAACATTGGTTGCTGGAGAACTGGGGTCTAGTTAATAGCCAAAGCCAGTAACAGTATCCCAGGTATACCTGGAAGTGTCTTACAAGCACGTGCTGTAGAAATGCCAGCTCTCCCATGAGGAAGGCTAAGACCTCTTTGTTAAGCAGCAGATCAGGAGCAGCAGGACATCAGGCCACGGCTATTTCCCTGATGTACCACTCTCCTTCTCTATTGGACCTATCTCAATGATTGCCTACATCTCCACACTACTGTCACTGCTACCATCCACTCTGCAGGGCCAGGGACACATCACTCACAAAACCTCTCTCTAATGAAGGATTCTTTCCCAAGAGCATGGCCCTGAGGACAACATGATTCTAGAAGTCCTCAGAATTGCAAATGTGGGAGCAAAAATGACATACATTGGCAGGACAGGATGCTTTGGGGAGAAGAGGTCTGCTTTGGACTTTCATGAATGAACAGGATGTCTGCTCTAACAATGTGCTTTAACTATGGATGGGAAAAAAAATTCTGGGTACTATTTTTACACATCTTTCATATAAAATATGGACATATATTTAAAAATGAACAGAAACAAACAATTCCTAGCCAACTATTATTAACACTTTCTTTCCAAAATGTAGCATATTTATGTCAGGAAACAAAATTCATATCATACCTGGACCAAGCAGTGGGGACCGGTTTGACTGGGCACTTGACTGGTGCGGTGGCTGAGGTTCAGCCATGTTTGCGTTGATAATGGTGGCGGAAGTGGTGGTGGTTGTGGTACTGCTCTGAATTACAGGATTATTTCGATCCCACATGTTTACAGTCTTGTTGTTATTGTAATTTGGGTCACCCCAAGCTGAGGTACCATCATCAATCTCCATCTTGCGCCGAATGGATGGCGGAGAGGGTTCTTCCCACCCTGTTGCTTCACTACTGTCCTTCTGTTTGGTTGGCACTGGTCCACCAACCCATCCTGATCCAGTCTGTTTAACAGAAGCAGCTCCTCCCCAATTGCTCATGTTGTTGTCCTGGGATTTAGAAGCCCAATTCTGTTGAGGACCAGGTTTTAATGATTCACCCCAGCTTGTACCTGTATTAGCCTTGCTGTTTGTGCCATTTCCCCATCCACTGGTCCCAGAACGTGTAGTTTCATTCCAACCAGACCCTGATCTATTGTCAGCATCCCATCCAGAACCATTCTTTTTCCCATCTCCCAAGTGTCCAGGGACAGATGAGGAATCAACCCAATCTCCACCCCCTGAAGTCCAGCCTGGATTTGATTTCTGACCATCTCCCCAGTTTTGAGATTTGGGTTTCTGAGGTTCACCCCAAGTAGGCGACTTATCCTCCTGATTTGTGGTCCCACTCCAAGTGTGGCCACTTTTGGCAGCAGCAGCATTATTGACAGCAGTAGAATTTGTCGGCTCTCCCCACCCCCCAGGGCCATTTGGCGCTTTGTTATTGTTGTCGCCCCAACCTGTATTGGTTGGAACTGTTGTAGGTGGAGAGCTGACCCACCCAGATACTGAAGAGGTATTTGTACTGTTCATGATGGACCCATCATTCTTGCCCCCCGAGTTTGAAGGCTGAGTAGCTGCACAACCCCAGGCCTCAGTTCCATTATCGTTCTTTCGCTCAGACCTTGGAGATTCTTCAAATTCCCAGGCAGTGTTTTGCTTTACAGGAGTCTGTCCCCATCCAGTGTTGGACAGAACCCTCGGGTCAAGGTCATTCCTTGGCAACTGGACTTGTCCTTGGTCTATCATTCCCTTGTCTCTTCTTCGGCCCTCTCCAGCTCCTTCCCTCCCATTGCTGCCTTCATTCTGACTCCCATTGCTATCATTACTTCCTTCACTACCTGTGTTGCCAGATGCTGCAGCTTTGGCCCAAGAGTTTATTTGTTCATTGCCCTGCTGCATGGCAGGATTCTGGCTGGTAACACTAGAGCTATCCCACCCTGTTGATCCTTTCCCACTGATGTCATTACTGGAATGCTGGTTTGTGGGCTTGCTCCATTCGCCATTAACACCATTGCTGGTGCTGCGGTGGCCCCAAGCACCAGAATGCATATTACCAACACTACTGTTGCCACTGCCCCTGCCCCATGCTAAGACCCCAGGACCAGTAGGAGGTCCTGAATCCCATGCACTTGTTCCATTTCCTTCCTTTTGCACAGCACTGCTGGATCCATTTTGTTTAGCACTTAATGCTGAGTTCACAGTGTCTCCATTCCCCTGACTGAACCCAGAATTGCTGTTTCCTGTGGCAGGATTACCTGGGGATATCCCCCACACTGAATTGCCTATTCCTTCACCACTTCCCCCACTGACTTGAGAAACTGATGTCCCATTAGCACCAGGAAGGCTTTGCAGGTGGGGTGGGATTATGGCCCCCATGCCAACAGCCATGCCCCAGTTCGGCAGTCCATTTGTCTGCATTGCATTGATAGGGTTCGGTGAAGAGTTCATGGGGTTAGCGTTATTTGGTCCATCAGTGTTAAGGTTCTGAGGTTGTACGCTGAAAGACACATTCTGAGAAGTGGACGTTTGTGGTTCTGTGCTCTCTTGCGGCAACAAGTTTCCCCAAGCACCTAAGGTGCCTGTTGGGTTCCCATTCTGGTTGCCCATGTTCTGACCTATGGCACTGACTGGACTGCAAATACTGGAAGAGTTGCCTGCTCCCACAGTTCCTTCATGTCCAAGTACAGGCCAGGCAGCTGGATTGGCATTGGGGTTAAGGTTAAGATTAATGCCAGCATTTGAGTTGGAAGCACCCCAGCAATTCTGACTTCTACCATCTCCAATCATGTTGTCTATCTTTCCATCCCCACCACTGGCAGAACAATGAGCTAAGCCAGAGTTGGAACCTGTGGCAACACCCCACACTCTGGCTGAGTTTCCATTGCCATTTGCTCCACCAGCTCCAAGGGCACTCTGGTTAGAAGTGCTTTGGATGAGTGCTCCATTGGTGCCATTATTGCCATTGGGTTTCTTTGTATGTCCAGTGAAGTTGCCTTGGGCACTCCCTGTAGCCATGCTACTGTTCTCTGAGCCACAGTTGGAGGCAGAGTCAGTGTCTGTAGTACATTCTGAGGCAGACTCAGTCTCAGTTCCTGTAATGGAAGGCCACGCTTCCTTGTCAGTCCTGTCTATTATCACTTTATCCCAGCTGCAATTGGTTTCACTTCGGAAAGTGGGCTGCTGTCCCCAGTGAGTATTCTCATAATGGTCTCCCAATCCACTGTGACCAAGGTCTGAAAAAATTAAAACATGATGCAAATTAGTCTGTTGTCCAACACTCCAGATGCATCAGTTGCACTCATGTTTAATTGCTATGTTTACACTGTCCAAGATACGTCCTCCTTTACAATCCAATATATGGACTGTGGAGAGTCTCAACTTTCACTAAAACTTCAGAAGGCAAAAATGTAATAAGGCATTTCAAAATCTAAGATCTGGATAACAACTATACTTTATGCTAATAAAGACAAATTTTGCAGAATTGTTTTTTTTCACTTTTATAAGGTCCCACTAATACAGCTAGTACCAGTAAATACTGTAGGATATATGTCTTTTCATATGCAACATAAATTTTTAGAGAAATAATAAACTTTTTGTTCAGAACAAGCTAATATTGCAGTGATATTGTTGATACGGCATTGTTTATTAACAAAGACATCAAATAAACTATATGAACATACATCATAACTGTACTTTAAAGTGAATCCAGATTCTAGGTGTTTTTTTTTTTTAAAAAGTCTATAAAAGCAATCTAGCAAATTCTCCAGTCAAAAACAGCTGTTCTTTTGGGCTGAATCTAATAAGAGACAGAACTTCATTAATAAGTTCCAAAAATAGAAACATCAGAGCTTCAAATAATAGAGGTTCATTATTTTCAGTTTAAATTAAAATATATCTGAAAAGTATTTTTGTTTTTTACTTTTAACTACAATTTGGATGAAATGTGTGGTGCCCAAACACAATCCAATGCAGACGGCATCTACACATACAGTTTAAACATTGGTCACTATGGGCCTTTACAGACTGCCAGAAATAATGAAACTTGAGTCCACTTTAACTGTCCTGGCTTAATGCTAGGGAATCACGGGAATTGTAGTTTTTTCCTGAGACATTGAGCCTTCTCTGTCAGAGAGCTCTGGTGCCACAATAAACTACAGTTCCCATGATTCCCTAACACTGAGCCAGGGCAGTTAAAATGGACTCAAGTTACATTATTTCTGGCAGTCTCTAAAGGCCCTATGTCTTTTTAAACCCAGGACTATACACAAGACCTGCAACAAACAGGAGTAGGTTCTGGGGCTAGAACCCAGTATATAAAAGTGTCAGGATGGAGGCCTTTGCATGCATAAAATATAGGAAATGTAAATTATGGGTAGTTCTTAAAATAATAAGGGTAGTTAATAATACAAATCACTAACATTCTGTACTGACAGTTGTTAAATATAAAATCCATATTATGTACTTGTCATATATGATTTGGCACTTTAAAAAAAAATACCTGACAGGTCAATTTCTCTCTGGAAACCAAAACAGCTGGATCTTCCAAGAATTCATAGTTGCTATAAATCAAGCCAAGCCACTCCCCAAACAATTAACACTATGATTCTACCACTTACGTTCCATCTTGCACCGATAAAAAGTTATCAGTGTCATGATTTATTTTCATGGAAGCCTACAATTTGATACCGTACTCTGTAATTAAAAATGATCAATGAAGGCATATTCGAAGGAAATATCCAAAGTAAATGGAAAATGAAATCTCCTCCAGAAAAATATGTACATTTATTTTAAAACATGCAGTATGGAGCCAAAAAGTATTATATTCAAAGAGGAGTGGTTAAGCCTGTCAACATTTGTTTAACGCCAATAACAGACTGTCTCTTTTTATCAGTGTTTATCTCCTGGGGTCAGAACCAATTTGAAAATTGTTACCAGTCTGGAAGCCTCCAAGTAGCCAACTTCTTTTGTGCCTCTCTCATGCCCACTTGCTGAAATATTATTTATGTGCTCTGATTTCCTTACCACAAAAATATTTAAGGGGCTATCTGTTCTGTACGTTTGCTCTAACAAGAACGCTGCATAAATACTTAAGAATCTCAGCCACTGCCAGAAAGGCATATGCAAATGTGAAGGAGTTAAAGAGATGAAAACACTAAATAAAACAGCTTTATTTACAGACATAACCCAACATTAGGTAACATGAGTGGAAAAGCCTATTACTCTTTTAATTTTCTGCACGATGGTATGCAACAAAGTATGCTGCCTCTGATGCAGGAACCTTTAATGCATTCATGAAAAGAGCTGAGCAGCATAAAAGAGAGCATTCTTCATTATTAGATAATGAGTACTCAACGAAATACTAACACTCCAAAACCAAACAGCAGTACATAATGACAAATAATAACTTCATTTTTCTGCCCAGCACAGCATATCTTTAGCAAGCAGCTCTCTCTGAAGACGCCATTTTATCAAACCTGAAAGGCAGCCAAAAGCTTAGGACGCTGCGCTGCTGCTGCTGCTGCTGCCGCCTCTGAAACATTATGTAATAAACCGATTTAACAAAAGCAGATGCTATTTGTCCCCCTTTTATTCCTTCTTGCTTGCTTGAAAGGGGCCAAGGAGGAATGAAATACCTGAGGAAAGGTGGTGCCCAACCATTCTAGGAGACGCTACATTGTGTGCAGGGCTGTCTCCCTTCCTGCATCTAGGTTCTCAGCTTCAATATGTCGGCTGTGTACAGAGTGAGCCTCATCCTGTAGAGCTGCCAAGAAAATCGCTCAGTGCAAGTGTGCGCCCAGACAACCTACAAGCTTGCTTGGGCCTTGGCTGTGCTGGCTTTGGAAATGCCCTTTCCACACCGGGAGACTCCTCCACCCTCTTGCCCCCACCTCCCGCAGCACGCAGCCCCCTTCGCTCTGGCTAAGGTATCAACAGATGAGGATTTTAAAGCTTTGATTATCTAATTGCAGCTGACACTAAACCAATCTTCCTTCCTCTTTAAATTCTTTCAACTGTCACAAAACATTTTCACTTCGGGACCTCTCCACAATTAACACGGTGGCTGCTTTTCTTCTGTTTTTTGAAAGTCAGCCAAGAGAACAGCCGCATATTGCCGATTGGCTGCATGCAAATAAATTCCTGCCTCCTTCATGTTTCCATCCTCCTCTTTCCATCTCTAAAGAGCAATGCTACACACACACACACACACACACACACACACACACACACGCCTGGCATACCAGCACAGGATGCAATATTGGGGACAAACCGTATATGGAACCTGGCAAGCCTCCAGCTACTTAATTACTTCTCTGCTTCAGTCGAGAAAAAGAGAAAATGTTTTTGTCGATTAAAAATCACAGCTCCCGTTTGGGCAGAGTACAACTGACAGTGCATGCCTAAACAATACATTGTGTGCGACAGTGTTTTTCAGTGCAGTTAGAAAAACAGGAAAATCTTTAACTGTTCAATGCTAGCCTTTCCCAAGCTTTCAAAGGACACAATATGATTGTTAGTGTAAGGGCTCTGAATTATGGAGCCACTGACCTACCCAGACTACACTCTCAAACCTGCAACCAACAGGGACACAGTGAAATAATCACTTGGCCTTATTATTTACAATGTATTTGTTCTAGTATAAGATAGGCGTTCACAGAAGTAATTAATGTATCTAGACTAATCGGTTACAAGGGATATCACAGGAATAGAAGCAAAGGTAATTGCACTCAGAGAAAGGGTACATATCTATCCTAAACCACATGTAACAGTAGTCCTTCACTTACTACCTTTTCAAACTTCATAACAATATGCTTATCCTAAGACTGCACCATGTATGCACAAAACCATATTCAGCATTCTTCATCTCTCAGCTTTTTTTAAAAAAATGTAAACATGTTTCTAGCCCCTAAGAATGTAATATTCCACCAGAAATTATGCAGCCATTGCTTCTGAAACTTCCAGTGATCATGGCTTCTAATGGTTTGCACGGTTCAGTAAATGTTGTTTCAACACCCTGCATGGAGGGAGGGTTGTGTTCTGTAAAACTGCTGAAAGTCTAATGAATAATATAAAAGTCAAACTAGAAACAACCTTCAGTTATATTGCTTCATATAGATGGTAAATTCTGGAAACCTGTAAGCCATATAAGTTGCTTGCTATGGTGCAGGTTTTTAAAATGCAGGTTATATGTGGGAACATATTCCAAACTGGACATTCAACTGCGTAAGAGAGGGGTAGGCAATCTTTCCCCTTTAAGGGCTGAGGGACTTCAGCTCCCAGAAACCTCAGCCATGTTGGCCAATAGTCCCATGCTGGCCAATAGCTCCTGGGATTCTGGGAGCTGAAGTCCCTCGGCCCTTAAAGGGGAAAGGTTGCCTATCCCTGGCGTAAGAGAAGAATCCAGTGTGTGTGAAGGGAAAATGATCTCCTCTTCCTACTGTAACCCTCCCTCCAAACTCCAGAGGGTGAGAAAATCTTCCAGAGCATCTTTTCTGTAATGGAGGAGGTTGCAGGGAGGCGGGACTAAAAATCCCAACACTACCGCAAGCGTCAAATGGATTTAGGCCATGGCTGATAAATCATTTATTAAATGTGATATGTATTACAGACATCTCTTTGAATGTTTAGCTGCGTTGTTGAAACAGCTGCCACTAAGTTCTCATGAGCAGCAACTACTTTTCCCTTACAGCAATACTTTATTCCTTTAGTATATATGTTATTGTATTTTACATTTTGTTCATCACCCTGCAACTAAATTTGTGGTGTCTCTCTAGGGTTTTTCCCACAGAGGCAGTCAATGTATGGCCAGGTGGCATAGTAAAAGATATTGGTTTTCATCTAACATTGCATCTCTGTAACAAAAGTATAAAAATCCAATAGATATGTTGTTCCTGTTTATGCTTTCTAATACTTGTTAAATACCGAAAAGCCAAAACAGATGATGACAAAGTAAATATAATTAGGGATGTATACTTTTGCTTATTTTGTTCTCATGGAAGAAAATGAAAAATTCTAAAAACTTTTATCCCCACTGGAGGAGCCTGAAAAGTTCTATGCATTTTTTCATGATTTTTAATACTTCCAAAATATAGAAATTTGCGCAAAAAACCCTTTTTGCTATTGCTGCAGACTGGAAAAAAGTGCTACTCTGAAAAAAGACTGAAAAATGCTGCAATTTTACACAGGAGGGGGAAAAATCTTTCTAGTTGAAGTATATTTAAGAAAATATTTCTTGCCAAAATGTTTGCTTGTATCTTTATCACTGGAACTTGTACCATTAATTTGTTGATTTTTGCCTGACCTTTAAACACAGAAGACTTTTAAAAGTACATAAAATGTGCTTCAAACAATTTAAATTGCTCACAGTTATACCAGATGAATTGAAGATAGGATTAGACAATACTGGAAAAATCTGAACTAGCTAGTAACTCAAGTGCCTACACACAGAGACCCCAGACCCTTGTGTGCACACGTAGGGGAACTTTGTGATGGTAGGATCTAGAAACTGAAATAATCTTTCTAGCCATCTCTTAGCCATTATATATTGTAAACAAAACAAGAAAACAAAACAAGATTACTATATCTGTTTTCCACTTATTGTAAGATTATCAAATTAAAGATTTTATTTCTTCCAGCCCTGTAGCTAATGTTTTCTCTGTTCCTGTTGAAAATATTGAAGGCTAAAGCTCTCCAGTTACACTACTTCCTTCTATGTCTGTTTTTTTCCCTGGGCAAGTCTTAAGCAATGAGTAAAAGCACCATTTAACCATGGCAGAAAATGCCAAATTAATTGGCCAATTAATTTTTAAGAAATGATTTTGTTGGTGCAAGTTACAATTACTATCTTGCACCCATACAAAAATGTTATGCCTTACATCAGTAAAGCTGCTACTTCTATAAAAAGATTTAGATCTCTACCTCTCTCTCTGAAATTTGAAATATATAAACTTTGTATGGGATACACTAAAGCAATTTTTCTACTTAGAAATTAATCTATTGCTCTGGAAGTGCCATATGAAATCCGGAACTTGTTCTGCATAATAGGCAACTCCCCACAGTAAATAGCTCTTATGTCATAAACATCCTAGAGGAAGATTACGACTTCAAGTGGGGCATAAGCAGCAGGAAGAGCAGGTCAGCTTCCAACCCAGTCAAAACCGATTAGCTGTGCTAAAAATATACAAAAACTCCATTGTGAAGGAGTAAAGGTTGAGGATTGCATATCACACTTTTCACAACCTCTGAAAGCTCAGAAATGCAGTTTAGCCAGCAACCAAAGCTGTGTTTTTTTCCTTTGCCTACAGACTATTGTTTTAAAGCCCTGCAGTTACAAAGGCCGCAGCCAACAAGCTCTTTCTGAACTTTCAGCTCCGTGCATCCATGATTCAACTTCCTTCAGACATTACAAAGCTTTGAGAAAGATGCTCAGTTCATATTCTACTTCTATTTTAATCTTTAATTTAATCCTTGGGATAGTGATCGAACTGCATCTGTTGAGGAATGGGCACGGGAATTCTGCATAGCAGAGGGTGAGAACAGATAATCCTTGGGGTTCCTTCCACGCTTATGGTAGTGTGAATACAATTACGGTAGGTAAGCACAATTCAGCAATGTTGTCCTATGGAGACATAACAATTCTAACATGCCACCTCAGAAACAAAATCAAAGAAAGAAATTACCATTGGCACTTCATATTTATAATACTAATCATGTGCTAGGCACAAGCAGAATGTATTTTAGACAACACAGTATGAGCATCTGAACAAACAGGTTTATTTTAGGCACAAACAAGTTGACACTGAAAACCAGGTTGCTAGCTATCAGCAACCTAAATTCCAAATAGTGGCCAGTGCCTTCCCTGTCAGGGGTGTAGTAAAGCCAGATTTTAATGGAGCTATTCCAGATGCTGAACCATATCCCCAAAACAGCACTTTGGAGCTAGCCTGGAATAAAATTGGAGTAGATTCACCACACAACTGACATAGAAGCTTCTGGCTGCCCCACACCTTATAACAGGTGAAATGTGCCACCAAAGTTTAAAACAGAGGCCAATATCTGATGTGCTATAAAAGCAGCTTCAGCAAGCACAAGCAGGAGGGAGCAATTCCCCTTCCCCTCAGTAGCTCCTTATGTACATGAAAAACCTACCCAATGGGCAAGAAAACCCCCCAGAATATTGCTTAAGAAGATTGAAGAGAGAGAGATCAAAACCTTCCAACATTACCATAAGCATCATGTTGGATTTAAGCCAGATGTCCCCAAACATACTATAATCTATAGAGCTCTGTATCTTCCTTGTTTTCTTAGGGGGTTGAGGCTCAACAGCACTCTAAAGAAAAAAAATCTAGTCTAACTGACCTTAAGTCTGGCAAGGGATAAATAAACATTCAGAGTCAAACGTGACAGAAAAGTGATTACAGATAAACATCATTTTTGAGAAGTTAAACAATTAACCACAAGCCTGTTGCTCCTTCTACTCTGGGTTATTTTAGGCACTGTACAAAAATACTTCTCTGGAACACAATTTGGAATATGTTTAGTTTTTTTTTAACTTCGTCAACTACTTTTACTGTTAATGTAGGTTTCTGCAACACTTTTGCTTCTCAAGGTTGTCAGTGATATTACATTAATCTATTTATATCTATTGACTAGTGCAATATACAACAGAAATACTCAGAATGCCCTGAATTTGTATAACATTTCTAGTATTCAGAGGAAAAGAGATAAGAGTGCCTAGATGAATGACTACATAGGAACCAACATAGGAACCACTTGCAGACTGCCCCCATTTTCTCAGAGGAAGAGTGGAATATAAATAGTGTGATAATAATATTGTTATAGCAAATATGACAGTTATTCACATACATATTTTATGAACTAAATAACAAGTCAGCATAAAGACAAAGAGGAATGCATGTTGTCATCTTCATAATCTTATTGTTCATGCAATTTAAAGATTGCCTGGAAAAAAAAATAAGACTCCACCATTTACTCCCTGGTCATCTTTCCTTCAAGTGCACATCTAGTGCTAGCACTCTCTTTGCTTCTCCACTTACATATTTAAATTTCAACAGCATCAGCACTTACAAATCTATTCAAGGCCCTCTGCCAACAAATGAGTTCGTCTTACAGGCATATAAATCCTTTGATGTGGAACCCAGGGACTGAAATCATCCAGTTTTAAGATTAAGCAGTATCTGCTTCAGAACCATAGGACATTGGAGGCAGATTTATTTCCATATCTTATTAAGTGCTGTTTTATTCTTTGTTTTCTGATGGTACCCACCCTGAGACTTCAAGGATAGGCAGAAATTTAAATAACAGATAAAGCAAGATACAATATTCAAAACTGAGACTATTTCAAGTGATTCCTAGAAGTTTATGTTCAGCTCTGCAAGAATTAATCCACAAAAACATTCTTGGGAGAGAATCAAAGTAAGTTATTTAGTAGGGCGTTGCAACAACACTTGTGTTAGACATTTCAATAATACATCTTGAAATAAAAATTTCATAAAGGCCTGTTAACAATCTGGGGATATTTTTCACTCTTATTAAAATCAGTATTTATCATCTAAGAGTTCAGTTATTTAATGGGAGGGGAACTGTTAGAGAAATACAAGGAATGCTTGACATTTAGCATACCTAGCAGAGATTATTTTGCTAGTCTTGATGCTGTCTGGTCAGGAAATACACAAACAATACTAGAAAGAAAATGAAGTACAGATATAAATCGAAACAACTGGAAAAGGTGGCTTAATACTTCAGCAGCAATAAAGATAAATGGAGAACTAATAATGTATGTATGGACATATACCCATCATGTTCACTCACAGTTCATGTTCACAAAGCATTCTTAAGCTTTTCATTCATATACAGCTGCAAACATTAAATAATTCCCCTGCAGGCAATCTTTTGTTCTAGTGTTGAGAATATTGAGACATACGATGCTGTCTGTGTTTTGAAACCTTCAGAAGAGGGCCTTCTCTCTGTCCCACTGCACTAATAAGTACATCTGGTTGGAAGCCAGGACAGTGCCTTCTCAGTGGCTGCTCCCAGGTTCTTGAACTCCCTTCCTAGACATCCTAATAGACTATTGTCATTTGCACTTGCTGAAAAATTGAATATTCCATGGTGTCCTTCCAGCAGCAAAGACATTTTGCTTCAATAGGCCTTTGGGAACTAACTACTCAGAAGGAAAGTGCTCTTAATATTGTCCTGAAGTGTCTTTATTTGATTTTTTTAAAGTCAGTGTTTCTAAATTGCTTTTAATTCTAGTTATAATTTTTATTGTACTTTAACTTTTTTGTATGTTTGAATGACATGAAATTTTATGTGTACGTGTTTTAACTTTGGCAGTCACCTTGAGTTCCATGGTTGGGGGAAATGTGGGACATAAACAAGAAAAGAAACAAATGTGAATAAAAGGAAAATTGAGATCACACTCAAAAGCTGTTAAGGATTTAGCCCTTGGAACTTAAAAAAACACAAACCCCTGCTGAAGCTCATAGCTGGATCATACAAAATAACTGCTTTTTCCTTATCCCTAAAGAATCACAGTCCGATCCAAAACAATTTGTGAGAAGAGAAGAGGACAATGAGATTTTCAGGAAAGTTTTCATGCTGGTATCTTACATTCACAATTGTTTAACTAAGAGAAATATAAAACAGCTTAATAAACAACAATTATCAACAAAAGTGAAAAATTTGAAGCAGTTCTCACTTTAGGTTTACATGGGTAATGTACGTCAAATTCTGTAACAGTTGTATGAAACCCCTGGGTAGCTGGAATTTTTCTAGCTTCAACTTGTACCCCAGTTCAGTGGCATTCAATCTCCCATTTTTATTTTATGATATTTATTTGAATGTGATGATATAGCCGAGGGTGGGGAGGCAGCAAATTACACAATCCTTAAACTAACCTTTTTTTAAAACTACCCCCCACCCTTCACATGTGATGCCACATAATAATGATGATTTATGGAAGAACTTTCCTTTTTTCAGGAAATTTTCTAAGACTTGGTAAGAGAAACCAAGCACACTAAAGTTTGTGTGTGAAGTGCAAACAGAGTGTTGTGTTATTTTATAAATCAGTGTGAGTACTACTACAAGAGTGAACTGCAGCAATCAATTCTAGGCCCTACAGCAGGGGTAGGCAACCTTTCCCCTTTAAGGGCCGAGGGACTTCAGCTCCCAGAAGCCTCAGCCATGTTGGCCAATAGTCCCATGTTGGCCAATAGCTCCTGGGATTCTGGGAGCTGAAGTCCCTCGGCCCTTAAAGGGGAAAGGTTGCCTACCCCTGCCCACAGCATTTTGTCCAAAATATCTCCTTATACCACAGGAGTACAATCCAGTTTAATAGATGACCCTTTGCATCAGATCAAAAGCCTATCTAATCTATTTTTCTGGTTCACACAATGGCTGACCAGATGTTTCTGGGAAGTTCACAAGCAAAGTAGAAAGATAATAGTTCTCCTTGGTTACTGTCTGGCCAGTGACAGGTATTCAAAGATACAGTACTTCCCATCATGTGGATTCCATCTAGCTATCTTGGGTCCAAAACACACTGCTTTAACTGCCCTGGTTCAGTGCCAGGGAATCCTGGGAATTATAGTTTGTTGTGGCACCAGAGCTCTCTGACAGAGAAGGCTAAATGACTCACAAAACTTCAGTTCCAAGAATGACCTAGCATTGAGCCAGGGCAGTCAAAGCTGTCTCAAACTGGATTATTTCTGCAGTGTGTTTTGGACCTTGGTTAAACCCACTGATATATTAGTAAGATTGTCTTTTGTGCCCTCTAAGACAGTGCTATCATAGCATCTTGAGGCAGCAGATTTTATAAATTAATTATGGAGTTTATGGCATTCTCCTTCTCCCTAGCAATCCTCAAGTGGGAATTTATAACAAGCTAGCCATTCACTTTAAAAGAGAAACATTTCAATAGACCACTGTCCTTTTTCAGAACTAGATAAAGCACCTGGTAGCACAATTAGACCCCCTTTTACAAGTTGGCTCAGGAGTGTGAAAGTCTTGAGGGTATCCTGAACTTTGTCCCCTATGACAGAAATGCCTCCCTCTTCCACTTACTTGTTCCAAACAAAACCATGCATTTTACATGTTCTGGATCAGTTTTGGTAGCTGCTCCTTTTCTCGGGCTATTCTTAGGAAGGAAAATACTTTGAGATCCACAAGTAATTCCCCTTCAGTTATGAGAGAAATTGGCATAGAGCCCATTAACTCTCGCAGGACTAGTTCATCCTGCTACAGTATCACATAATGCATTTAGAACTTGCATGGCTGCCAATTCATGGTTTGAAGTTTCTTAAAGCAACAGCTGCTGAAACTCTCAGCTTACATTAGACAAATGATACTTCAAACTCAAATTTTGAGAAGCAAAGATTCAAACTGTGTCAGCATTCATTTTATTTACCCTTTTTATTCAGATTAAAATGTCACATTTCTTTTTATCATAAAAGTCAAAGGATGCCATTAAGTGGTATGGAAATAGTAAGTATAATGCCTCTCTGGGCTACAAACAGTTCAGGTTCAGTGTTTCCCAATATAATTACCAAATAGTAAGAGCAGGCTAAGGTGTCCCTGTTTGCTCACTGGTCTAGTTAATTCAGAGATGAAACAGAAGAAGGATTTGTATGATGTTGAGTTGGGTGACTGGGCAAGAAGCTGCACCAACCTGAACAGATACCTTCTACTGAACTGAACATGTAACAGAGTTTTGAAGGAATAGGTGATTTCAAGCATTTTCAAAAAAATGCTTCGTGTGAAGTATTATGAAGCATTAGTTGCATGATTTAGATTTTCCTCATGGCAACCTTCTATTATTAAAACTGATTATTGGACTTCAACTGATGATTGAAGTCAACTAAGCTTCAAGAAGATTAAATGTTATATTACTTTCACCTATGCATGTTACAAATAACTACAAAGTAAATGAATACCTTTATTGTGACAATGATTAGTACAAGAATGTCCACTTTACAGTGATGCCAAAACAAATCTTAAAATTACACACCTGGGGGGGGGCAGGCACTGTAATAAGAACATAACTCGGACAAAATGTGTATATGTGTGTCCATGTGTGGGGTCACAATTAGGCTTTTGAAAGCCTAGCAATAGCAGATGAAGTGGTAAAGGATTATTACTTCTTTGCTGCACAGCAAAATGTTCTGTATGAGAGTATCAGATTTTTAAAAAATCAATCGGCAAGACAGTATGCTGCAAATGTATCACGGGATGTCAAGAGGGGAGGTCACAGGCCAAATGAGGAGGACCCTGGGGTCAAAGGTTCCCTACCTCTAATAACCCCATGAACATTTTGAACTGTAAAGGGCCTGTTAGGGTGTCAAGGGCCAGAGGGGACAAAGTTGACTTTGGCTACAACAATGTCAAGATGCTCTTATGTTTTGAAAGGTATCTAATACAGTTTTCAAAAATGATCTTATTAAGTACAAAATGGGGCTCCATTTCACTGACTCTAAAAACTGCAAACACAAAATTACACTGTGGTATACAAAACTAAAATGGAAAATTACTCTACTGAAGAATATAGTAAAAAGAAAGGATTAGTTTCAGCTATTTATGAAGGAAGAATATGGTAGCTCTATGGGAGCTGTGGACCTGGAAAACAAACCTAAATATTAACATATCAGAGAAGTAAAAAAATTGACCAAAATTTGGTTTTTGCAGCATAACAAGTCTATATCAACTTCTTCTAAAAAAAAAAAATGTATTTAAAAACAGTTCATAGATGGCATCTGTCCCCAACAAAATTTCACAAAATTGATTATGATTAACTTAATTGGTGTTGGAGAAAGTGTGGCTTAATATATATGGATTTTCTGTCTCCAAATTAAGTTTTTTTAAAAGAAAATCATTGAATGATTACTGAAGAAAGTCAAGGAAGAACATGCAAAGGCAGGTTTGCAATTGAACATTAGCAAAAATAATGGAATGGATGATTTACATAACTTTAAAGTAGACAATGAAGACATTGAAATATTTCCAGATTTTCCATAACTTGGCTTAATCACAATAACTTAATCACAATGGAGACTGCAGTCAAGAAATCAGAAGAAGACTTGGACTTGGAAGGGTACCTATGAAGGAACTGAACAAATTCCTGAAGTATAAAGCTATGGCAGGGGTCGCCAAGGTTTTCTTACCTGGGGCCGGTCCGCTGGCCTCCAGGTCTTCTGTGGGCCGAGGATAGGGAAATGGTGGCACACGCGCTTGCACAGTACGCAGAAGTATTGCGTAAGCGCAAGGGCACACGTGCGCAGTACTTCTGGAGTATTGCGCATGCGCAAGTGAGTAGCCTTCTCCCATATAATCCTCCCCGCGCTCTCCGTTCCTCCGGGAGGAACTTGCTGCAGCTTCAAAAAACAAGGCTCGCGGGGACCTCCCGGAGGGCTTTCTCTGTTGTTGCTCCCAGACTCTGGAACGGCCTGCCGGATGAGATCCGTCAACTAACATCTCTGGATAGGTTCAAAAGGGCTATCAAGACAGATCTCTTCCGGCAGGCCTTTCCAGATTAAATTACCCGGTCTTGTAACCTGCGATCAGCGACTGAGTGCTTATTATGCACTTTTTAATTTCCCATTAGCAGGGGTTTGGTTTGTATGAAATTTTTATTAATTTTATTAATTATTAATTTATAATTACGCTAATTTTTTACTTAGTTTTACATTGATCTTGATTTAATGGATTTTTAAGGGGGGGAAGGGGAATGTTGTTGTTTTACATTGTATTATTGTATATTTTATTTATCATGTTCACCGCCCGGATTGGTCCGCCATAGGGCGGTATATAAATAAAAATTATTATTATTATTATTATTATTATTATTAGCGGCCGCCATTTTGGCAAACAGGGGGTTGGTGGGGGGTGGCGGCGGCGGGGGGGGGGCGGACCCAACCCATAGGTTGCCAACCCCTGAGCTATGGAATATTTAAGTTAGGATTGTCCATACCATCATATTTCCAATTTCTATGTATGGTTGTGAAAACTGGACTGAAGAAAATGGACAGGAAATCAACTCATTTGAAATGTGGTGCTGGAGATGAGTTCTATGGACATGGTGGACCGCTAAAAAAAAAAACAAATGGGTTCTAGAGCAAATCAAGCCTGAACTCTCCTTGGAAGCCAAGATGACTAAACATTGTTGCACTTGGCCATTTCATGAGAAGATATGACTCACTAATACAAACAATGCCTCATAAGGTGGAAGGCAATAGGAAAAGAGGAAGACTGCAGTCCAGATGGATAAAGCCAATCAAGGAAGCTCTGAGTCTGCAAGACCTGATTAGTTTTGTTGATGATAGATTGACTTGGAGGTTTCTTATTCCTGGGGTCTCCCTATGTGGAAGTCAACCTGAAGGCAGTTAACAACAAAATCAAATGGTTAAGTATAATAACAACACAAACATTAACTGTAGGAGCTGCAAGAGCTGAGATGGTGAGGGTAAAATGCCCAAGGACTCCCATGTCATAGACATCCTAATAGACTATTGTCAGTTGCACTTCCTGAAAAATTGACAAGCAATTTGCATATGAAGAGAGAACTAAAGGAGGACAACTTTGTAGCAAATTGTTACCCATTTTTAAGGTATACTTAAGAACTGAATGGTGATGGAGATCCTCCAACTAATCAGTTGGATTTTTGGTGTAGCAGATATTCCTATAATATAAAAATAGAGTAACTAATAAAAAGCATTACATATGTAGAGAGATCTTGTAGCACCTTTGAGACTAACTGAAAGAAAGAAGTTGGCAGTATGAGCTTTCGTAGATTTAAGTCTACTTCCTCAGATGCATTTGGAGTTAAAAGCGAAACAGACTGTCAAAATAAGCAGGTTTCCAGCTTGCTTTGAGGCAGGGCATTTAGACAATGCACACTTTGAAGCTGGCCGGACAGCTCATCCAAGCTGCATTACAGGGAGAAAAGCTGAACTAAAAAGGAGCTGGATGTTTCCATTTCTTCCTGGACAGTGTGCACCTTTGCACATATGTATAAATGTACCGACACCTGGGCAACTCTAAAGGGACACCCTTTCCAAACCCTAACCCTAATTGTGCATATAAACGCCCTGTTGCAGGAGAGCATTTAAAAGGGATGGAGCTGACGTACCCAAGTGGTGAGGGTAGCAATGTCCAAAAGAGAAATTGTGACACCTTTCATGGAGATGTATACAAGTCAAAGAGGGGGCATGGGGTGAAGGGGGGCGTGATTGTACCTTGCCGGCATCTACATGGGCACACCTCAGCTCCAATGCCCTGTCGTGGTGAAGTGCTGCACATGCGACTGTGTGCAAGTTCATGGGGATGGCCATCCAATGGGATGGCAGTCACTGGTGATTCACTCCTGCGAAGGTGCACAAGGATGGCGGTGGTGGGGGAACAGTAAAAAAAAAAAAAAAAGTACCCAGCAGCATGGTGTGAAGCCGAGCCATGTGGTCATGACATGTGCACTCCAGCTATTTTCGGAACGGGTGGTGTGGCTAGTGGGGTTTCAATGCGGCTTTAGAAAAGGCAGATTCAAGCCACTTTTTCCTGCCCGTCTATTTCACCCCTTAGTCTCAAAGTCAGTTAGTCTCAAAGGTGCTGCAAGATCTCTCTATATACTTATTCTATGGAGTAATATGGCTATATCTTTGAATTCAAGCATTACATATTAGTGGATAAGTGTATAGATACATAGATGGATACAATATTTACAGGTGATTTGATAATGTATGACTGCATTTTATATATCGTTGCAATTGTTTTGTTAATTTTGGGGAGGCAGAATAAAATAAAACTGTGGTTCTTAGAGCAGTAGATTGGTTTTCACTTCAATTTTGTCAACCACACCCTTTCCAAGAAACTCAGGGAAGCACATAAGGAAGAAGTTGCGAATGAGTATGGAAATGAGGGACCAACATTGCTGAAATAGGCAATATTATATACAGGATTGGCAATGCCTACAATTTAATGACCTACAAATATTACTTTATTTTGATGTTTTTGAAAATCTCACTTCTACATTGTTCACACCTACTTTCTAGGTGAATATGTCCCTGTAATAGAGAACAAAACAAAGTCTTTAAGTGATCGCTATGTTCTGAACAAGCAATAAGCAAACATAAGTTAAAGCTTAACTATTTAATTGAGCACCTGAACAAGTCTTCTCTTGGATGATGCATTTCCCCTCAGCCCAAGCATAGCTCCCTTACCTGCTGGGTTCTGAGTCTTGCTGGGGTGGTGATGTCCACCTGCTCCTGGCTGTGGAGGAGGACTTGTCCCTGCTTGACCAGTACCTTGTGCTGGGCTCGTGCTGATCAGCGTTCCAGTAGGCAGAGGCTGGCCTCTCTTTAAGAGCTGCTTCTGTTCTTGTTGGCGGAAGCGTGGAGGCACCTCACGAGGCAGGTATCGGGATGCAGCTGGCTGCTGCCCATTGGCAGATGCACGCTTGCCATTGCTATTGTTAGTAATAGTGCTGGTGGAAGTACTGGTACTGGTACCGGCAGGTTGGAGCTGGCTTAAACTGGTCTTAATAGGTTCTGGCACTGTAGATTAAAATGTTAAGAAAATTTTTATCAGGGAGAAGAATTAAACATGATACATTTTTAAGTACAGTGCAACTGGAATTGCACCTCATCAAACATTTTGGCTGGAACAAGCAAGCAAATAAACCACCCTGCTATATGGACTTTTAGTTGTGAGATTAATGTTACAGAAAATTAGCACTGGGTATATCTCAAAAATAATGATTAGCAATACTGAATGTCATCATCATTGGAGTACTTAAAGAGTATTTGATACCTGGTGTAGATGATTTTTAAATACCTTTTTCCTCTCTTTAACAGCCTTTTCCAAGTCTGCCAGAGCTGCTGGCAGGGCAGGAAAGGGAGGTGACTTGCCTTTCCACCTAGCCAACAGATCCACCAGATCCGGAAGGCAGCAGACTTTCTGGGTCTGTTGTCACTGCTGCCCAGGAAGGAAAGGGAAGAGTCTTGCTTTCCCACCTGGCCATCAGATCCAGAAGGCAGCTCATTCCCAATGCACTGGGTAACATCCATCTCTCAAGTGTTACCTGATGCAGTCTGCATCCCCACACCCCAGTTATGCCCCTGATCACCAAAACCAAAGTGACTTAGAGCATAATTACTACATATTTAAATAGCTTGTGAAACTCTGTATTATATAAAGTTTCTTAACCCCAAGATTCCAGATGGATTCTATAATAAAAAGTGATTATCTAATGGTAAAAACAGATCTAGCCAGGAAGACCTCATGAACATTCCACAAATTTATCCCACCAAAGAACGCAAAATAAAAAAGAAACAACCTTAGTCCTAATAGAGATTAACCTCAGACAGCAGGGCATCATGGATGATATCATAAGAGTGAAAGTGGTTTCATATAGAAGCAAGCACAATTAGTTTGGTTGTTTGCTTTAAAAGGTACAAACCAGCACCCTGAACAGTGTGCAAACACTAATGGGGCTCCTCCTGTACTGGTATTATATGCTCATAGCTACTGAATCAGGCAAATACTCAGGCAGATGTATTCCGGATCAAGTGAAGTTTCTAAATTGTTTTCAATTCTATTTATAGCATATTATAAGAATATTACTGGGATGTCACCAAGGCATGTATTATAGTGGCAAAGAACACACAGAACCACAGCAGAGACTCAGGCATTCAATACCAATGCCAAGTGTTTCATTGTTTGTTATTCTTCTCATTATATTTATGCATTAGTTTGATATTTTGTATCCCACATTTCAGTCCAAAGCGACCCCAATACAGCTTAAAATTGATTTGATTTCAAAAACTAGTTAAAGTGTAAAACAGTTCTCAGAATGTGAAGTCATAGGTTTTCATGGCCGGCATCCATTGTTTTTTGTGGGTTTTTTTTTTTTTTTTTTTGGCTGTGTTGCCATGTTCTAGAAGAGTTTCTTTCTGACATTTCGCCAGCATCAGAGGAATCTGGCATCTTCTCTGAAGATGCCAGCCACAGATGCTGGCGAAATGTCAGAAAGAAACTCGTCTAGAACATGGCCACACAGCCCCAAAAAACCACAAAAAACTATAATTCTCAGAATGTTCATCACAAGAAAGGAAACTAAAAAACAAAACAAAAAAAAACCCCACCACATTAATACTGTAACTATGTCTTGTAGCAGCACTGTATTAACTTTCTAAAGACCTTTCACACACAAGCCATCATGTCTTCCCTGCCCACTTTAAGGCAACTAGCAGGTGAATGAACCAGACATCTATAGGAGGGCATTCTGCAGTCTTGGCTCCACAATCAAATCTACAATGAAAAGGTTGTGCTCACCAGACTCTTTTGTACCTGTCGAGGGCACAGAGCAAGGTTTCTGAGTGCAATTTGTTCAACTGATTGGATTCCTGTGCAGAAAAGGCACATATAGTTCTCCTGCATGTGTCTTTTCTGTCTCTCCCCAACTGCAAGAATCAGTGTATTTTGTCCAAAAAGCATGTTTACTTTCCACAAACTCACATTCTGCATAGGACAACCAAACGCACCTTTGAACAAACAGATTTTTCAAAGTTCCAAATTACTAGGATTCATATAGATGGTCTCCTTTCCCTCAGTGGGAGACAAGACCTCCTTTTTCACTTAGGTTGAAAATATTAATAAGTATTCTTTGCATCCCTAATGCTGAGGGCTCTTAGATTAAAAACAGCATTTTGAATTGGGTCTGGAAAAAATCTGTAACCAACATAAAGCATTATCAGAGAGCCTTCCTTTGTGTCCCAGTGTGGCCTAGTAGACTGAATCTCTTCCCAGCTACAGAATACCACTGGGTGACCATGGGCAAGTCATACTCTCTCAGACTCAGAGGAAGGCAAAGGCAAGGGCAAAGGCAAAGGCAAAGCCCTTCTGAACAAATCTTGCCAAGAAAATCCCTTGACAGGGTCGCCTAAGGTTTGCCATAAGATGGAAATGACTTGATGGCACACAATAACAATCGCCACCACCTGTTTAGCCTTCCATGCATTCAGGGAAATGCTTGCACAGGACAACTAGATGATGGCAAGGATATCATCAATGCATCACGGATATCATCAATGCATCATTCAGGGAAGGACATGTTCCATCTTGTTTGAAGGAAGCGGCTGTTAGGCCGCTTCTGAAAAAACCTTCCCTGGACCCCCTGGATATGAACAATTATAGGCCAGTCTCTTTGTTACCATTTTTGAGCAAGGTAATCGAGAGGGCAGTTGCTCTTCAACTGCAAGCTGTCTTGGATGAAACCGATTATCTAGACCCATTTCAAACCGGCTTCAGGACAGGCTTTGGGGTTGAGACTGCCATGGTTGCCTTGACCGACGATCTGCGTCTGAGCATTGACAGGGGTAGTGTGACCCTGTTGGTGCTCCTAGACCTCTCAGCGGCTTTTGATACAATAGACCACAGCATCCTCTTGGACCGCCTGAGAGGGTTAGGTATCGGGTGCACTGCTCTTCAGTGGTTCTGGTCCTTCCTCTCGGGTAGGTCCCAGAGGGTGCAGGTCGGGGACAGTTGCTCCAATAATAGGGAACTCACTTGTGGGGTCCCTCAGGGGGCTATTTTGTCTCCAATGTTGTTTAACATCTATATGAAGCCACTGGGTGAGATTATACGGAGTCATGGTGGTGGGTGTTATCAGTACGCTGATGACACCCAAATCTATTTCTCCGTGTCTCGTTCGTCGGCCTCGAATTCTGATGGCGTCTCCTTTCTCAATGAATGTCTTCAGGTGGTAATGGGCTGGATGAGGAAAAACAGATTGAAACTGAATCTGGACAAGACGGAGGTGCTCACGGTAGCGGCCCCAAAACCAAGAATTAGGTTGCAACCTCCAGTCCTGGATGGGGTCACACTCTCCTCCAGTGACTATGTTCGCAGTATGGGGGTGCTCCTCGACTCGTCACTCCTGATGACAAATCAGGTAAATGAGACAGCCAGGAGCACCTGCTATCAGCTTCGGTTGATACGCCAGCTGCACCCTTTTCTGGAAGTAAGGGACCTTGAGACTGTGGTGCATACACTGGTAACCTCACGCCTTGACTTCTGTAATGCGCTCTACATGGGGCTACCCTTGTGCTTGGTTCGGAAGCTAGTTGGTCCAAAACATGGCAGCCAGGCTTGTATCTGGAACATCTAGGAGGGACCACATCACCCCGGTTTTGAGGTCCCTTCACTGGCTGCCTATTGGCTTCCGGACCCAGTACAAGGTGTTGGTTATCACCTTTAAAGCCCTAAATGGCTTGGGTCCAAGCTATCTCAGAGACCGCCTCCTCCCATACAATCCTCCCCGTGCTCTCCGGTCCTCTGGGAGGAACTTGCTGGAATCTCAAAAATCGAGGCTCTCGGCTACCTTCTGTTGTCGCCCCCAGGCTCTGGAACGGCCTGCCGGACGAGATCCGTTAATTAATGTCTTTAGACAGCTTTAAAAGGGCTGTCAAGACGGATCTCTTCTGGCAGGCCTTCCCGGACTAAATATCCCGGCCTCGGCCCTCCTCCCCTTCAGCAGATCCTCCATAACCCTTCCCTTGAAGGAAGCTGCAGGGGTCTTATTGTTGTTTTATTATTGTATATTTTTAAGCTTGTTGGAAAGTTGGTTTTAATTAAATCTGGTTTAATAGTTTTTTAAGGGGTGGGTGGGAAATACGTTGGTTTTATGCTGTATTATTTTAATGTTGTGAACCGCCCGGATTGGGTCACCAATGGGCGGTATATAAATAAAATTTATTATTATTAATATTATTATTAATATTGCACAGTAAAAATCACAATTAGTAGTAATTTATACACTGATTTTTTTTTTTTTAAAAAAAATAAAACTGAGGCACTTGCAAAATTATTCTAATATAACAAAGTACAATGTAGACTCCATTTTTGCCTTTACATAAATGCCATACTTCACATCTTGGAAATGTGCTGCAAAAAGTTAACACTGCTCTTCCATTCCCTTCCCCTCTGAACAATTACAGAATAAAAATGAGCTTATGTATTCTACTAACTTCACCTCAACCCTTATGTTTTACATTCTTTCAACTTCATTTGTAAAGCTCAAAGTCAATGTGCTGCACTACAAATACAGTATGTTTAACACAGCCCAGGAATGTATACTCTGGGAATAAAGATGAAACACTGACTTTGTTTAAACCTCTGCAGCTGTTTGAAACTAGAAACATTTCCTGGATATTTAATTGGAATGAAACCAGAGCCAGATCCCTACCGAGGTAATATTATCCAAGAACAATGAAGTATCAAACAGAGAAAAAGCTTGTATTAACATTTTTTAAACTGTAACCCACCAAGGTCAACACACAGAGATAGATGAAATCATGAAGAAACTGATGGGAAAGTAACATCTTTTTTTTAAATCCACAATTACAACATTAACCTGCTGAGGTGGCAGTATTTGCAGCAAGAGTTAAGGTTCTGAAAACAGATGTTTGCTAAAAGGCAGTTGGGGAGGGGGATTGGCTACCAAACTACTTTCATTAAATTAGCATGAAAAGGGAAAAATTATTTAAATACCATGGCTTAAACATCTCAACAGAGTCCTTGACAGAGTCAGAGTGGCGTGGTGGTTTGAGGGTTGGACTATGACTGTGGAGATCAGGGTTCGATTCCCAGCTCAAGTATAAAAACCCACTGGGTGACCTTGGGCAAGTCACATTCTCTCAGCCTCAGAGGGTGGCGATGGCAAACTCTCTCTGAAGAAACTTGCCAAGAAAACCCTGTGATAAGTTCGCTTTAGGGTCACCATGAGTAAAAAATGACTTGGAGGCACATGACAACAACAATACATCTTCACATAATTATCTCTTTTATGTGTGTTCTGAACTCTTGGAAATGGAAGATTTTTTTGTTTGTTTTAAATCTTTGTTGTTCTATACAATTTTTACTACAATGAATAAGGTCTAATGACAGTATGAAAAGAACTAAAGAAAACATAACTACTCTGGTTAGGGTACAGAGAAGAGAATTACAAAATCTTAAATTATTTCCTCTTAGTGGGTCAGTAGAATCTTAGAATAACCAGAAGAGGTTGGTTCTAAGAAATATTTAAACTGTAAAAGCTAGGAATGTTATCAACTGAGATGTAAATCAAGGAGATGTGTAGCATATATGATGATATGCAACTTTAGTTGTTGTTATGTGCCTTCAAGTTGTTTCTCATTTATGGTGACCCTAAAGCATGGGGTCTTCTTGGCAAGATTTGTTCAGAATAATAATAATAAAATTTATTTCTATCCCGCCCCTCCGTGAATGCAATTCCAAGCTCTAGCCTACAGAGGGGATTTGCCTTTGCTTTCCTCTGAGGCTGAGAGTGTGTGACTTGTCCAAGGTCACCCAGTGGGCTTCCATGACTGACTGGGGATTCAAACCCTGGTTTCCAGTCATAATCCAACCCTCAAACCAGTGCACCACTTTGGCTCTCACACTGCCCTGACTCTCAACTTTGTTCTATTGTTATTTTTGCAAAGTATTTTGTTTTTGCACTTCCAATTTCCAATAGATTAACCATGAATAGGAAACCACAATGTAAGGCAAGTGCATATTCTTAGTAATCAAGCTCTTGAGCTGCGTATCCTTTATCCTTTATCCTTTATCTGTGGTTCCAAAAGTCCATTTGGTTGAACTAGTTTAAGTTACCAAACTTCAGTTCTTGGTGGGATCTTCGTGGGAGATGCTCTTCTGCCTGTAGGTATGTACAAACACAAATACACACAATACAAACTAAAGTACTGAGCAATACGTTTTTGCTCAAATATCTCACATTCTGTTTTTTTCCAATGTTTTGTTGTGTCCAAAAAGATAAATATGGATCAAGTTTATAAGACGGTATAGGAGACGATACCCTAACATGATGCCTTAAATTACCACCCTGTGATTCAAACATTCTACCCACACTTTTGGGGCCATTTTAAATTTTTTGTTCTTCTACACAATTTTTGCTACAGTGAATATTGCCTAACATGGCCTACCAGCCATATGTGCACATCAGAGTCATGACGTATATTGATTTCCCTTGAATTTAATGGAGGTTATATAGGCATAGACATATATACATAGGATTGTGTTGTAGATTTCTTTGTTCTTTCAACATTTAAACATTTGAAGTTTAAGATCTTCCTATTTGGGTCTTCATTGAATCAGTATTTTCTCCTGGATTAGTTAATAAAATCAGCCACTGTCCACCTAATGAGGAATGAATTTGTTCTGTAACTATTATGCATTTGATTAAACCATTACATAATCATCACAAACTCTGAGGCCTTTACTCCCCTATTACTCAAAACAAAAATAAATCCTTCCCTTGTACAAATCTCAGATTACAATCTTCTCTTCGCTGAAAGCCATTTGTTCACAGGAAATAGCATTTCTTTAGGTTTGAAACAGAAGATACTGCATGTATCCATTTCACCCAAAGTGAAAGGATTGTGTTTACAGGAAAGATATTCCAAATCTTAGATCTTAAGCAGGGGTTTTAGGCAGGAAACCAACATTGCAGCAGGACTAATCCAGAGGTGAATTCTGTGTCATCATAGCAAGTCTTTGTTGTCTGGTTTTCCTCATTCAGACTGCTTTACTTATTTATATCAGCCATGTGTGCACATCAGAGTCATGATGTATATCTTAGACCTGCCCTCCAGATTTCTATCAGACTTGTCACACATGCTAATCTTGCCTGAAGTAATGAGGCCAAACTCACTCAGTTTGCACAGGATTCTGGCACAGATCAAGTGAAAGTCTAGCTGGGAGGGGTGCGAGTGACACAATGCAACTGGCAGCTCCAAATGAATATCAGAGTATGGAGTGCTAGGCGCGGGGTGGGGGAACCCATGAGCTTTCTGGCTTGGAAATTCACCAATTCCAAGCACTGGCCTACAGTAAATATTGAAGACACTGCTGTTTGAGAGTCCTAAAGGAAAAAGCAGCCAGGCTGCCTCACGCTTAAATAAAACACAGTGAAAATGGAGGAAATATGGTGTGTTCAACTAAACATTTCTGTTGTGGCAAAGAATAATTACAATCCATTTTTAACCTTTTGTACAGAGGAACCTGGGAACCTGGGAACCTTTATCAGATGAAAAATGGAATGGAAGGTTAATAATGGGCAAAGGGATTTTGAGGACAATGCCAGAAGCTGAAAGTTCCATTTGCAAGTAAAAAATAACTATAATCCAGGAGCAATTGTCCTTTTCATCAGCTCCCTATAAACAGTTGCCATTGCCATTCTTTTTTTAAGGTGTAGGAAATGAAAGAGGTAATATTTTAAAAAACAAACAAAACAAAACAAACTCTATTTTAATATAGAAAACATTCGGGGGTAGCTATGTTGGTCAGTTAGCAAACTCAAACCAAAATCCATCAGTGATACCTTTATTGGCCAGCCAAAATGCACAATATACTCAAATTGTTTTTCTCCTATTTGGTTTGCAACATTTTGCCTGATGAAGCCCATGGAGCTTCAAAAGCTTGCAACAAGTATACTGTGCATTTTGGTTAGCCAATAAATGTATCACTGATGGATTTCTGTTTGAATTTATTTTAATATGGGAACAGACAAAAACTCTTGTATGCCTCCTCTACTCATTCAGCACTTTTAAAAACAAGGTGGGTTATTCAAAGATCCAGTTGGTAATGTTAATCATCCATTGTTACCCAAACAATGTGCCTCAGGACTCAAGCATTTCCAACCTCACCCCACTCTCCTAGAGCCACAGTCTGCAAGAGAATAGCCTGCAACATGTATGCTGTGTATTTGGGTTGGCCCAATAATGGTATCACTGTTCTGTGGATTTTGGATGTTATTCAAAAGGAGGGGAAATGGTTTTCAATTTTTGTCACTGGTCTGTTTCCTTCCTGGTGTTCTTTTACTGATTCAAGGTCTTTTCAGTTCTAGGGCTGTATCAAGGACACAGGAGGGCTTTGGATCCTATGATCCACACAGCTTCTTTTGGAAGATCCACACTAAAACTTTCTTTGTGTGCTCTTGACTGCCTGAGCTCTAACTTTAGACAAGCATCAACTGCAGACCTTTCCACAGCCTCAGGTACCAGATCCCATCTGATCTTGGAAGCCAAGTAGGGTTAGCCTTGGTTAGTACTTGGATCAGGGACTGCCAAATATAGGCTATATTTCAGAACTGGCAAAACCTCTGAGTACTTCTTGCCTAAGAAAGCCTATGAAAAATTATGGAGTTGCCATAATTTGACATACAACTTGAAGATGCAGAGAGAGAGAGAGAGAGAGAGAGAGAAATTTCCCCTCTCCCTCCAGGTGTGGTAGCCATGGATTTAAATAATCCTGAAACCCTGGAGATTCCCATTGAAGCTCCACAGGAGTGTATCCATACTTCATGAAGTTATATTAATCAAATGTTGTAGCAGAGTCTTGTCTTTTTTTTTAAATCAAATCTAATGTGTCTTTAAAATATTGTTATTTTTTTTAAACAGCTCTTGCAGCTTTATGGTTGACTCTGTTAATGCAGCTGACCTTTAAGGTGCTTACAAAGTATGGTGTGAATTAAACTGACTGCAGCCCCTGAGGAAATGAATTTCATCTCAGCTTTTTTCCTGGGATACTGCTGTCAGGGAAGACAGAACTTCTGATGGTCAACAAATTCTACATATCCAAGAATCAATGCAGCAACTAAAAAAAAAAGAATTTCTATTTCCACCAGCAATTCTGCTTTTTACAGGTCTGAAACAGATAATATATACCAGTACTCAAAACCTCAAGATAACCATCTCTCTCTGTGTGGAAACCTGATAAATTATCTAGCTTTGTTTGACAGAGTGGGAATAAGATCTGTAATAGCTACAAGTCCAGTCCTTTGGCAAAACAGTAGCTAAAGGCCAATAAAGTACAGTTACTTTTTACAATAACTGTTTTAATACTACTTGGCTACATGGTTTAAGACTAACAGAAAAGTCCCAACTGACTTAGCACCCTGGAAATATTTTTTTACAATTCCTGTAAGATACTACATATCTCTCACATTTCATCACCATGTTTGCACATGTGTTGGACAACTAATAGCAAATGCAAACATCTCCCCAAAGACTGCCTAAACTGAAAAAGTTGCTCTTCTCTATTTGCAAGTATCTGAAAAAGCGGACTGTTGTCCAAGAGAGTGTATGCTGAAATAAATTACTTACTGGTAGTCTTAAAGGTGTCACAGAACTCATTTTCCCTCTTTTTATACTGAAACATATTAACGTCACTATCTTTTTGAAAACTGTTACAATGGGATTTGTCCAGATTAGACGCCATAGATCACAATTTCTCAACTAGATGAGAGATTTTAAAAAGATATTAAGCTTTTCATGGTATAGGTTCAGATTTGCTCATGTTTCATGTCCACTTCATCTTCAGTTTAAACTCTCTTACAGCTGAAAGTTAAACTGTAAACACCACAACTATCTTTTACTAACATGTATAATAGAGTTAGCCTGACATATCTATGGATCCTTTATCCACAGATTCAACCATCAATGGCTTGAGAACATTAAAATAAATATATAAATTACAAAAAGCAAACCTTGATTTTACCATTTTATATAAGGGACAGCATTTACTTTGCCATTGTATTTAATGGAACTTGAGCATCCATTGATTTTGGTATCCATATAGGGTCCTGGAACCAAACCGCAGCAGATACCAAGGGCCCACTGTACTTTCAACCCTCAAACAATTTCAAAGGAATTAAATGAATCACAACAAGAGGAAAAAACTGTGTTTACTTCTTACTTATTTCTATATGTAATCTATCAATTATACTTCACTGAAACAACATTTAATGTTAACATCAATGGCACTGGAACTCAAAGTTAAGTTAATTAGATCTCCCAAAGGATACAATGCTACATAGGCACTCCTACACATCAGATCCGCAATTTTGCATTTAACCGTATGAAAAAGAAAATATTTTCTTTTTTTGTCAGTACTGAAAGATAAGAGAATATTTGCTTTGACGAAGGAACAGTTACATTCTTTTTAGTCTAGCAATAAAAGCCACAAGAGATGGAAGTTGACATGCAGCTGAATACAAGGTCAAAACATCTTTTAAATTTGGGTCTTATAAAATACTGATAGCTGATTTCTTTTGTTTGGTGCCACTTGTCACTGATATGCTATTCTACAAGGATATATTTGTCAAAAAAAGTAAACATATATGTATATCTGTGAATGTGTGTGTGTATCCCCCCTTTAACAATGTTATATTACAAACAAAGCCTATAGATAATCTTAGAATAAAAATGTAGCCTATAAAGATACAATAATTATGGTATGCAAATATATTTAAATATAATCAATAATATGAAAGCCTATGACAGCCACTGCTTAGGAATAGGGAAATAAACAGGGTGCTAATGAGCCACAATAAAAATAAGCAAACAATAAAACAAATAAACAATAAACAAACAATTTATGAGGGTCTAATAAGTCAGCAGGCAACCTGAAGGCACACACACACAAAATTTTTCAACAACACGTAAAGGCAGGGGGTGGGTATGCTTTTTCATCATACAAAAATACAGCCTTCTTTCAAACTCATTAAAAGGCAGGGAAGCATTTTGCTTAAAAAAAAAAAAAAGGTCTTCCTGCCAAAAATAAAGTTCACCTGATCATGGAATTTGGAAAAGTGGCATTTAGAAACACCATTAAGATAAATTAAAACCCTACAGAACACAATGACTTAATTCCAAATCACCCTACTGCTTTGGATATCAAGTATTAACAATGATTTGCATTAGGTATTTTAAAGTAACAAAGCATCAAGTTGTAATACACACTAAAATAAAATCCTTTACATGCAATTTCATAACAGCCCTCACCACTGCCAGCTAAGTAGCTGTGGAGATTTGCTAAAGCATTGTGGGAAAATGCTTGCTGCTTTGAGTGAAACCATTAGCTTTGCTAATGCTTTCTTTACCGTAGCAGATCCAACAACGGGACGTATACACTCAATTGTTTGAGAGCACCTTTCTTGATCTAAGTGGCACTTTCTGGAAGTGATGGCTTTCTTCCAAATGTAAAAAACACACACTTGCACACAGCTAACTTTACAGGATGAAGCATCTGACATGGCAGAAGCTGTGGTCAGTGGAGGTTGTCTGGAACACTAAAATGCTGTGCACTGCACATTTAATCAGCCCCCGGGGCCAATCTGCCAATCTACAAAAAGACTTTGCCAGTTAGTTACACAAGAGGCTGCCTGTCTACCCTTCCACCTGATGGTAATATATTGCCAGGGCTGTTGTCATTTAAGCAGCTGCTTGAGATACAGAAAATGAAATCTAGTCTAGTGTCATCATAACGCCACTGAGAAGAGACATCAGTCGACCACTGAGTACTACATTCTTCATTTCCAAAGAAAAGTATTTAATGTGCTATTTTCGTTTCCAAACAAGATTCAGGAGCAGCAGACTATTTCCATTTTGAAGGAAATAGGGCAGGAAATGATTGTGTTACAAAGGAAGAGCAAACCGATTTTGAAAAGGCAGGCATAATATCGCTTTGGCTTTGTGTGATAGACATCTATTTGTAATACAGTGCAAAAGCACCCCACGTTCTAAATAAATTGGTTGCTGCTAATAATCACTCCATACTTAATGGTATCTAACTTCCTAATCCAATTTTAGAAAAACAAATCCAATAATTACTTGCATATGCTTTTTAATGATTACAATCTCAGAGGAATCCCAACTCTACACAAAAGCATTAAGAAGCTGTATATGGATTTTAATAATGCAATGAATGGGATCAGTCATCCAGATTTCAATTACTACAAAAGCTTTTAAGCATATTTCTGCAACAGAACGCATACAGAAGTGAAACTACTTCAACTCCCCAATGTTGATTTCTGCAGTTTTGGACTTCCACCCTTCTACCTTGCATGAAACAACGTTCTTTCCGCCCAATCCCAAATTTGCACAAACGTACAAGTCTGAGATTGTAATAATTAAAAAGCATGTATTTGTTCATTCAGAAGGCAAAGGAAGGGTACTATACACGCCAACATTTTGGAAAAGGAACAGTTAAATCTCACAATGCATTCTTGGCTGCTGCTGTGACAGGATTTATTTACAGCTTCCATTAAACACAGCAGCTCCATTACAAAGTGCTGTATGTGAGAAGAATTTTTGATTATACAATGCCAGTACCTCACTGCATTAAACATAGCATGCCAATGTATTCTCCCCCCACCCCTCGTAATTGGTTTGGGTCATTGTTTGATGGGTTTATGAATTCATTACAGGAAACAGATGGATCCCATAAATCAGAGCTATTCATCCAGCCAATCAAATGGGCAATTTTCCCCCTCTGCTCCTTGCCCCCTCCCCTACACAACCTTTATGAAGCCACTTCCTCCATGCCCCAAACGGTGTGCATATGGTGGGTAAAGAGGTTCTTACAGCACCCTTGAAACAGGAAACGGAAACAGGAAACACCTTTTAAATAAACTAAGAAAATGATCACATTCACACTGTGGTTCCTGCCCACCCAACCACCCCCCAAGCGAGATGCAAAGACAAGAACTTACCCAGTTCAGCTGAAAATCTGGAGCTAAAGCAGAAAGGGCACACTCTTTTGATTTTTTAGTAGGTTAGGTTTTTAAGGGTGAAAAAGGAGTTTCATAGTGGAAATGCTTATTCCCCCCCCCCCCCATTCCACTTTCAATTCTTCGGGAAATTACTTCCTTTGTCTACTAAATTCTCAAGTTTGACAACACTGACATCTGCTGGTAAAAATGAATCACAAAGGCTGTCCCAGAAATAAGATTGTATAAGTAACTCAGGGGTAGGCAACCTTTTTGAGCCGGGGGCCGGGTTGCTGTCCCTCAGACAATGGGGGGGGGGGGGGGGGCGCAAAGAAAAATAAATAAAAATTATTTTAAAAAATTATTTTAAAAAAATATGTATGCACACTCTCTCAGCCCCAGACAAGCCATGATGGCAAAACCCCTGCGGAGATTTTGCAAAGAAAACCCCAAGAACAAGTAATAACAACAATAATCAATATCATCATGGCAGGCGGCGGCGGCAGGACCGGCCTGTGGCCGGTCCAAAGGCCTCGGAGGGCAGTATCCGGCCCCTGGGACTTAGGTTGCTTACCCCTGAAGCAACTGATCCCTCCACACAGAAAATTCCAGATTTTGTGTACAGTGACATTTTATATATGGTAATTTGATTCACACGGATTTTAACTGTATGTGGTGCTTTTATAAAAGAAAAAAAGTTTTAAAAATATACTCAACCCTGCTACTTTAAAGATTTTCACAGGCAAACCTCAAGTCTCTTCTTCTGAAATAGTGCCTCCAAAAGGTGCTTTTGATCTACAGATTCAAGCTTAATACCCATCCCTTAGCTTTCTAGTTAAACATTTGGAAGAACTTCTCTAAACATTACAAAGAACTTACTGATGGTAAGAGCTGTTCGACAGTGGAATATGCTGCATCAGAGAGTAGTGGAGTCTCCTTTTTTGGAGGTCTTTAAACAGAGGCTGGATGGTCATTTGTCACAGGGGGTGCTTTGATTGTGTATTCCTGCATGACAGAATGGGATTGAATGGATGGCCCCTGTGGTCTCTCCCAACTCTATGATTCTATGGAATGCGATTCTACTGCTTTCACAATTGGCAATCTACCACACTATAAATTTCTAATGCGAAGCAAGAAGTTTGTTTTAACAGCCACATAGGCATACCTTGATCTCTATAGGATATTAACTTTTGAGTAGAAACTATCTCGATTTTGTTGCTGTTGTTTTCCTGGTGATTTATTAAGACACATGAATAATGCTAAAAAATGTTTGTCAACTTCAAGAAGGAGCAGAGGAAAATTTTCCATTTAGACTGCTATCTTTAAAACCATGTTTATAGTTAATTTTGTTTTTGATTTCCAATGGATTTGCCCCAATATACAATTTTCCATAAGCATGCTCCATCTGGGGTGAATAGTAGGTATGACCTCATGACTATCCAAATAGTATACACCTATAGTATGGAGAAATAGTTACATTGGTAACAGAGCAGTGCGAGTGAAGGTTTTAGCATGACAGAAAGAATCACACATGGAAAATGTTGATATTTGCTTCAAAAAGGTTATTCATCTTCCCAGTTTAGTAGCTACTCCTATCTGGGAGAATCCAGACCAAGAACAATTTCTATCATACATTTAAAAAGTCTGTTCTCTTTGGAAATTTGGATCCCTCTATCAGACATTCCCTAGCACTGAACATAAACACACAAATGGGTTGGGTTTAAACAGGAGTAATATGGCCCTAAATATCTCCAACTACACAAACACAGAATCGAATCTTCCCACCATGTACAAGACAATATAAACCAACATGTCAGGATTATCTGAACCCGTACGGACACATCCTAGTTATAGATTCAATAACAAATTTGAGAGATACATTCTTTTCTGTACATATCGTTTCGTGTTCACAATGAAGTCTACCTTTAATTCCATTTAGCCTATTCTATCTGTGAGTCTTAAATCAAAGGGACAACATATCAGTTTAGCCTATTCTCATCTGAATACCTTTTAATGGGCCTCAAGGTGTGAAACATAATTTATTCTAGAAGCGCACACCAAGACATATGATCATCAAATGAAGTTGGTAGATAACTACCCATTCTAAATGGCTATTATAAAACAGTGAAATTTATTTGCCATCTATTCAGCAGCTTTTGATTCAGACAAATTAATTTCTAATTTTGATGCCAGAGAAGCTGCTTGAAAATATGTCATCCAGAAAGAATTTAAAACCATCAGTGGGATACCAATGTTTTATGAGGAAGCCATGGTAACTTACAGGTTCTACAATAAGTGAGCCACAAATCACATTTTTCAGAGTGTGCATTTCCTGTCATTCTGTACAAATTATACATTTTCACTTGAACCTGCCTCTCTTATTCTCCTTCAAGCATAAAAATATTTGTCCCTCCCGATTTGTGAGGGATCAGTTCTGGACTCTCCTCCCCCCCGTGAATCGGAAAAAACGCAAATATCCAAGCTTCATTGGATATAATGGCTGTGTGCTCCTGCACGTGGCCCTGCCTGCCATTTTGTACCTCCTGGCTTCCCGTCTGTAGAAATTCAAGACTGTGAATGGGAAGTCCACAAATTAGGAGGGACAACTGTACAAGTACACTAAGAATAGCATTTAATGTGTTTCACTTTAATTTTAAAAGCCTCGGATATTATGCTTTTTTTATGCTTCGCTATGTTAATAGCCTCTCTTAAAGCTGGGCTTTTAAAATCCATTACTTCTGCATCTCTTCAGGATCCCTGGAGATGCTGCTATCTCACTATCTATATTGAATCTTGGCAGAATATATGGATTCATGGTTGCTATCTGGAAACAGAACTTACCCATTTCTTTCCTTGTTAGCTACTTTAGCGTTCCCGATAGCACGTTTCCTATTGCCTCATCAATAACTGTCCGTATAGAAGTGGGTGCCTACCCTGGACACAGCCTTCAGGATGTTGATATGCAGGGGCTAATCCTGCTTCAAAATAAAGATACTCATATTCTGGATCCCCAAAAGAGGATTGGGGCTATATGCATTCTTCAAATGATCTGCATGATTACCATGCTATTGGATTGCATCTATTTGGTCAAGAAAAAATAATGCAACTCAATGATCCTGATTTTGCAAAGGTCCTTCCCATCACTGTCAGTCTTTTATTTACAATAAAAAGCAAGGAATGGAATTCAACATTTGTGGAAAGGGCCATAGATCTTGGAGTGGGGATTAACATACTTACGATATGGTCTGAAGGTCACTACAGTTGATCTTAGCCAAAAGGCCGAGAAGGCCTATTTTAAATCTAGTCTATCTTTTACCTTCAAAGAAAAGGAGTGCTAAAAGCACATAGGGCCACATGCTTTTAAGATGGAGCCCAGAATTTTTCTAGGAATTATGCTATGTAGTAATATGTTATCATTTCCACCTGTATTGAACACACATCCTACTCAAGAGATGAGTAACATCATGGGCCCAAAGGACTGCTTTCTATTTTCCTCTCATGCTGCACGAAATCTGAATTACACCTGGCCAGGTGCATGAAAACAGAGATAATTCTAGACAATGAGAATGTAAGTTTCTAATGGCTGGTTCCTTCAATTGTACCACTACTAGACTGTTTACTGTACTATAAAAATGCATCACGGTACTGCACTAGAAGATTACAAATGACAATAACTTCATTTCTCCTAATTATTTATTATTTCTAATTTTATTAAAATATTTATATCTTGACCTACATCAAAAAGATCTAAGGGCAGCTTACAAATAGCATTAAAAGAACATGTTAAACAATTTAAAACAATAAAAATCAATCAAATAAGCCAAAAACATATTTCACATAATGGATTAATTAAAGGTTCTTTTAAAATGTTTGGGATGTATTAATGATGTCCAAGGCCCTCATGAATAGCCATGCTTTCATTTGGTGCCTAAATGAAATTAGTATTGATATCAATCAGGGATCATTGGGACAGCATTCCACAACATCAGAATGAAAGGAGTCACACCACATTTCCGCACTACCCTCTTATAGTGTTGCTATTCCACTACTGCCTGCCTCCTGTTGCATTCTGGGGTTTGTAGTTCAGTGAAGCCTAAGAGGTCCCTGGCTGAGAATTCTAAATGTCCCTCCCTCAACTACAAATCCCAGAAGGTAACAGGAAGGAGACATAGCAGTTAAAGCGAAATACAAGCACTATAAGAGTGTATTGCAGAAATGTGGTAACATTTCTGTAATTAAATTGTTTAAGATTTGCTTCAGATCACTGCTGCCACTCAATAATCTCAGAATGCTCATATGCCCAAAAGCAACACAGAGCAGCACAAATGTGACTAAAAGGCTCAATACCACTAGATGCTCTTATACTCTGCAACTGTGATCAGAAACCCAATTTTTAACAGGGTTACTTATTGAACTGAGTAAAGGATAAAAGGGGGCAGCAACATGATTATGTTGACTGAATATCCTACCTCTATGCCAGGAGTTGGCAACCTACGGCCCGCAGGCCGGGTCCGGGCCCCCGAGGCCTTTGGACCGGCTGCCGCGGCCATGCGCATCACAGCTGCCATTTTGTTTTCCAAAATGGTGGCCACAACTCGTTTGCGCATGCACAGTACTCCTGCGCATGGACGAATGAGTTGCGGCCACCATTTTGTTTCCCAAAATGGTGGTCGTGACTCGTTTGCGCATGCGCAGGAGTACCGCGCATGCGCAAACACGTTGCGGCCACCATTTTGGAAAACAAAATGGCAGCTGTGACGCGCGTGGGGCGGTGGCGGGGGTTGGCAGGGCGTGTGCGCGCATGAGTGCACGTGCCGCCATTCCCCCCCCCACACCCTCGGCCCGCGGAAGACCTGGAGGCCAGCGGATCGGCCCCAGGTAAGAAAAACTCGCCCATCCCTGCTCTATGTGAATCAAAAATCACTACTGCCACAGCATGGTTACATCACGAGTCACTCCATATGCTCCTCTTATGCTCAATTAAATTTCCCTGCTTTTGATGCGACTTAAGCTGCACCCACATTGCAGAAATAATCCAGTTTCACACCACTTTAACTGTCATGGTTCAATCCTATGAAATTCTGGGAATTGTAGTTTGTTGTGGCTCCAGAGCTTTCTTTTCTGATAGACAAGGCTAAATATTTCACAAAATTACAATTCCCAAAATTCCATAGCATTAATCCTTGGCAGTTAAAGTGGTATCAAACTAGACTATTTCTGTAGTGTGGATGCAGCCTTAGAAGAGAACTCTTCCATAATCATATTGTTCCAAACTGGAAGAGACTGGAGATGACTCTGAAGTTGAGATGCAGTAAGACTTTTCACTGTTTGGCCCTAAAATGGGACAGAAGACAAACCTCAGACAACTGCTTTGTTTTATTTTTCAAAGACAGGGAATACAATCTTCCTCAAAGGCAACACTACTAACCCTCTGACAATCATGTTCCTTATTTCATCCTGCTGACTGAACTAACTGTGGAAATAACTAATACAATTAGTTGTGCCTTCCCTAAGCTTCTTCACTATGTGGGTGGTGAGCTTAGAAGAACATCATGCAAAAAACCCAAACAAGCCAATGCCTTATGTACCCTACATTCTGTCTATATAGGCAAGATTTAAACAACACCTATACATCATATAGACAGCATGACATAGTGGGTTTGAGTGTTGGACTGTGACTCTGGAAATCAGGGTTTGATTCCCAGCTCGGCCATGAAACCCACTGGGTGATCTTGGGCAAGTCAACTGTCTCATCCTCTGGGGAAGACAATGATAAGTCTCCTCTGAACAAATCAAAGGGTTGCCATTAAGTCGGAAATGACTTGGAGGCACACAACAACAACATACATCATTTCAGATTTTATTTGTAAAGCTAAAAAAAAAAAAATCTTGCACACAGAACATTTAAGTTCAGATTTACCAGACATTAGCTACCCAGAATAATTTTGCTGAAGTGGTGAAAAATGAATAAAATATAAGTGAAGATTATTACCCCCAAGACGTATCTCTTAAAATGCCACAACTGTAATCACAATGTATTAACTGTTGAATGTTGAGTACTATCTAGTCTTTTACTTTCTCACATAATCTATATCTATTTCCATAAACAGGTATATGATCTATGCTACCACAATAGGGCCAAAAGATACCTGCATTCATTGACAAGGTCAGCATTCTTGTCTACTCCAGTCCTCCAGGTTGTTAACAAGACAACCAGGAATGCCAGTAAATAGGTCTCTGGAATTCAGTGTCTTTTACTCCATGAAATGTAAGCCAGGGATCTATGTCTTTAGAAAGGAAGTGAAACCATCATGCTGCCTTCAATACTTCTCAAAGAGTACCTTATTCTAGGCCAGGGGTCGGCAACATTTTCCTACCTGGGGCCGGTTGCTGGTCCCCAGGTTTTCCGTCAGGCCAAGAGGGGGGAGGGGGGAAATGGAGCCGTGCATTTACTGTACAGCGCATGCGCGAGCGAGGTGCGGCTGCCATTTTGGAAAACAAAATGGCGGCCGCGACATGCGCGCCGGCGTCGGGGGTTGGCGGTGGCGGCAGGACCGGCCTGGGGGCGGTTCAAAGACCTCGGGGGGGGGGGGGGAATCGGCCCCCGGGCCGCAGGTTGCCGACCTCTGTTCTAGGCCATTTCAACACAATCGAGTTGCAGGAAATACACTACCTCAGAGCAAAGCTGACATAATAACGATCAGTTCACAAGCCAGTTCCACCTGTACATTAAGATAATTTTGCACTTTCAATGCCACTTGAAAATTAACTCAGCCAGATTGATCAGACAACAGCAATTCAGCAGGAGGCTATTTGTTCCACGACTCAGAGCCTTTACAGACTGACAGAAATAATCCAGCTTGAGTCCACTTTAACTGTCCTGGCTCAATGCTAGGGAATCATGGGAATTGTAGCTTTTTCTGAGACTTTGAGCCTTCTCTGTCAGAGAGCTCTGGTGCCACAATAAATTACAGTTCCCATGATTCCCTAGCACTGAGCCAAGACAGATAAAGTGGCCTCAAGCTGCATTATTTTTGACAGTCTGTAAAGGCCCTCAGTTTGGAACTCTTACAGGGAACACATTCCACGGTTGAACTGAACATGGAGAATCATGAAAGTTGGTCATGAAAGTTCCTGTCAAAAAAGGTGTTCATTCTATTTCATTTCAGTTTCCTAAAATGAGCTTCAGAACCAGTCTCTGCATATTAAGTATTCTGCATTGGTTGTTCTCCGAATTACATGTTTTTTTTAAAACAGTTTTAATTTAAAGTAATAGTGAATTTATGTAGCAGCACCCACATGGTCTGTACAGGTTCCTCTGAAACTGACACACAAAGTGTGGAGAAAGAGAAGGCCTTTGGTTCAATTTTGTGAAGCACATGGGTTCCAGGATTTTTCCAAGTTTAGCTTCTGATAAGAGAAATTAGCAAGGAGTCTACAGTGAATCATTGTATGGCTGCAATGATTATAGGGAAAGGCAAGGAAATAGACAGCAGTGAAGTTCCAACCCAACTCAAAATGCAAATAATTTGAAGCCTACTTTTCCAATTTAAAAGGTTTTTTAAAAAAGTTATATGAAAGTTCAAGTTCTCAAGATACTGAATTATGCATGCATTCCAAAACACGTTCTGCACCTGTGTGATGCTTACTTAGAAATAATAACCAATTGGTGGAATAGTAATTTTCTAGTGCTATAACATTTTCTAGCTGAGAGAACTTGAACTTGTACATCACATTTAAATAGGGTTGGGAAACCTGTAACCCTTGATCTAATTTCAGTGGCCCTCAGCCTAATTTCAAAAGTCTTCTACAAGCAATCATTTCAGACCACTGGAAAAGTGCACTCTGGTCTACACCCCAGTAGCCCAGTAGCTGCGAAGGGAGAGAATGCAAAAACAGCATGACAAAAAGAGAAAAAGGCAGTAGCAGAGAAAGGAGGTGATTCACCCACTTTTAGCTCTAATATTGCTGACTGCTGGCTTCAGGCTATCTCACTGGATAGCCATTACCCATGACAGATTACCCACGATAAAAAAAGTCCTCAACAAACAAAAAGATATTCCATTCCTTCTTTTAGGTCTAAACATGTGAACACCAATTTTCAATGGAAATTACAAAAATGGCTCTATCAAGATAGGTTTATGAATGACGAGAACAGGTTACTTATTAAAGATGATAACAAGCAATTACATTTTTATACGATTTTGGCCCTTCATAGGGCATAAACAGAAAACTGAGGAAGCTAACAGCAACCTGATTCATTTTTAAAATGTGCCCATTCTGATAAGGAGATGCTCATCATCATTATGGGTCTGTTGTTTCCAAAGTCAAGGATGGCAGCTGGAAAAGAGACACACATTAGCAAGTGCCAACAGAGGTGGTTCCATATTAAAATCATGTTATGAGATGCCAGGGTAGAACCAAAGAGAAGAAAAGATTTGGCACTCTGCAGCATGAAGATACTCAGAATGTATATCAAACACTGAATCTAAATTCAGTCAGGTGTAATTGAAAATGGACAACTGACTGAATGTTACCAGTTTGATATGCCCTGGGAAAATATAATAGTGTCCGATTTATGAGGCAGACACATAGCTAGTGCTGATATTAAAATATAGTTTTCAGCTCATCTAGTAAAATACAGTCACCCCTCCATTTTTGTGGACTTGAAGGCTGCGTTCCTTGCCCATTTGCGAGTGGCAAATGGAGGGGGACAAAATGGGGCACTTGCCCCCATTCACGCCTATGGGGTTTCAATATTTGCAGTTTTCAATTTTTGGGGGGTCCAGAATGGTTCCCCCTATGAAGACAGAGGGGTGACTGTATTATATACCTTTCTGACTGGAAGCACAACAAAGCTTGGGTTCAGTGCAATACCACAGCTATGTTAAGACTAGTCTTGTAATCTACTAATCTTGTCCATTACAATCCAACTATGGATTTGGTGTCATCAATTCTTTGGGAGATTTTATTTTTATTATGTTTTTTGGCGTTTCTAACTTCCAAAAAATAAAATAAGATAAAATAAAGTGCCTACTTTGAAAACAGTGTATGCCTTGTGACAACTTTACACTGACAAAAGATGGGTGGCGACTGCTCTGTATTGAAACAACACTCTAATACTTTGTCAGTTCTGTTAATGCCCTTGGTACTTACCTGTTAGAATACAGGCTGGGTCCACAAAGAGGTTCCTGAGGGCAGGGGATTAATACTGCCAGCATACTTTGCTGGTGAATACATTTTCAAAGCAGATGTTCTACCATCTAAAAGTGAAAACCTGGAATGCTACAGTATCAGGAGGACTCTTCATTAATTCAACTGAAGCTGAACAGAATTTTATGTCTGCAGGGCCATCATACATTAATGACATATAAGGGAAGGAACATTTAAATTATTCAGGAACACAAGGAATGCAGATCCAGCAGATTTCAGATTTCTCAGCCGCTGTACCTCCAAAAGCACCCATCTCTCTCTCACACACACACACACATGAGGTAGGGAGGTGGGTAGATTCAATTCTCTAACCACAGGATTGATGAAAAACAGCAGCACTCCTTTCACTTTGTTGCACACACAACACTGAAACTGACCGTGCTTTTCTTACACATATATCCACTCTTTTACATGCCCAAAAAAGCCTTCAAAGGTGTGTTTGCTAAATCTTCCAGGGCAATTCCAGCAATTCTAAACATAAAAACAAACTGCTTCCCCTAAAAACACCAGAGAGACCGAAATGGGGCATAGAGCAAACAGGATCCATATGTCTGTGTTTACAGACGAACAACAACGGTGCCAGTGAGCAGAGCTAGCTTATTCTATTTGTTGTTTTAGTTGACAGCTCTTGCTTGAGCACCCGTCACCATGGCAACCCTGTGCACAACTCACAATGCACCCAAACGAACTCAGACTAAATTAACTTATTGCATGTCACCAATGAGAAATGACTGTTCAGAGGTAATTTTCTGTACTAATATGTAATAGAGTTAACTCTCTAAATTGAATTAAGTTAATTAAATGCCACTCCCAGTAAATCAGATTCTATTACATCAATGTTAAAATAAATTAAATGTTTTATTAAAACCACTAATAATATTATGCTATTACTTCATTCATTCAAAATTCTGTACAGTTGATTTTTAGACACATGTGTGCTTTACACTTAGCAGCAATGGAACTAACTTGAATGGTCTGCATTTTTTAACAGGGCTGCCTATAGCAAGTGAAGACAAAGAACATGCCACTTTTACTGAAAGCCTCCGTGCTTGCTATGTTATCCTATGGGAGCTTAGGCATGGCCTCAATATTCCTTAAACCATTAGGGCAGTCTTTACTAACATTACTATTAGGGCTAATATTCATTTTAGAGACCAGTCCGGGGCAAAATGCAAAAATGGACCACCAGAAGAACTGTCATTAAAAAGGGAAGTAAAATCCATAGTTGATAAGCGCATATAGAGGATTATCAATCTTGTTTACTAATCTTTGACACATATAGAGGATTATCTATCTTGTTTACCAATCTTTGGTGCATACAGAGGATTATCAATCTTGGGCCTTTACAGACTGCCAGAAATAATGCAGATTGAGTCCACTTTAACTGCCCTGGCTCAGTGCTAAGGAATCATGGGAACTGTAGTTTATTGTGGCACCAGAGCTCTCTGACAGAGAAGGCTCAATGTCTCAGAAAAAAATACAATTCCCATGATTCCCTAGTACTGAGCCAGGACAGTTAAAGTGACCTCAATCTGCATTATTTCTGGCAGTCTGTAAAGGCCCCCTGTTTACTAACCATTCCACAGAAATACACTGGATTTGGTGGAGACAAAGCTCAAAAGTTATGTGCACAACACACAGTAGCTGTTTAAAAAAGCAGAGGGATGTTAGGAATTATTAGGAAACACGTGGAATGTTTTCAGAAGTTATCAGAAGTTGCCCTTGGTATATATACAATAACCCCCTTAGTAGAATAAACCTCTGGGTTATAACAATTATGTTTTCCACACTTGCCAGAATAAATGAATTTTCCAAAATCACAGAGATTTCTAAAATGTCAACTGTTTGGGCACATCACAGCTGGTATGGCTCAATAAAGTGCACTAAGCAAAGCATATTAAGGCAGGAAAAAAAGTCTTTTATTGCACAGTGAAGTATACACTGTGGGCAGATAAATAACCGTAAAGCAGCAGGAAGCTCGATCACAACTACCTCAACTATTGTTGAGTAGTTGGTCTAAATTTATATTCTAGCCAGCACAGTCCTATTCTGAGAGATTGATTTTCCTGAATGACCTTTTGGCCTGACACAAAACCAGCAAGCCCTTTCTGCAAATCAGGGGAGCGCAATGCTGCTCTTCCTTAGAAAAATGAAGAAAGGCAGCCACAGTATGCTCCTTAATTCAATTCATCAAATAAAACAGAGGAAAGGTGGGAAAAGTCAAGGATGTAGTTTCCACCAGGATCACTGGAGGATTTGTGAGAGCCGACTTATTGAATCTACTATTCCTGTTCCACCATGAGGGAATCTGGACTAAAGCTTTTAAGCTTTAAAAGTGTGTGTGTGTGTGGGGGGGGGGGATTCTCATGTTTTCAAGACATTGACTCCTTTTGAATTTTAAACACTGCAAAATTCAAAGTAAAACTGGTAATACATACAAATTGCTACCTTCTATGAAGCAGCAAGGAAAAGAGAAAACTTATTTGAGAGGAAGAGGGGAAAATACAACAAAGATGCAGAGAAGGCAGATTGGGATCTATTAGTCTGGGTTTGCAGAATCAGCTCTGGTGTGTACTTGGATGGGAGACCACCAACGAGTATGAGGTGTTGTAGGTCATATTTCAGAGGGAAAGAACTGACCAAACTACCTCTTCCTTGACATACCCCCTCTGCAGACCAGGGCGTCAGGGACGCCCTGGTCCGGAGTGGCGGCGGAGCTCAGCCTCCGCACTGCGCCGCTCCTCCGGCGACTCTAAAAGGAGCTCCAAATTGGCGATCCTTTTAGATGTCAGGGAAAGTGCGCCCTAAAAGCGGCGGGTGCACTTTCCCTGACTCAAACGCCGCGGCGCGTCCGATCACCGCGGCGTGAGGTCATCCCCGGAGCGCCGGCCGTGCAGAGGGCCGGCGACTCCAAGGGCGACCTCAGGAAGAGGAAGGGGCGCCGCTCGTGCGGCTGCCCCTTAAGAAAACCTAATAAAATTAATGGGGTCACCATAAGTCAATAGGCAACTTGAAAGCACATATACACACAATCTGCAGTAGATCAGCAAGAATTTTTTTTTAATAGTAGCAACAAATGACCCACCTGCACCCTCAAATCAAATTAGATTATAGAAGAAAAAAGGGTTGAGGATAATCAGGAATAAATTTTTGCCTTGTATGAATTGACCTATGAAGCTCTGTATCACTTTCATCTAGACAATCTGAAGAACTATATTTCCCCACAGAAACTTGTTAAGGTTTTAACTCTCTAATGCATTCCTTGGTCCTGCCACACTCAAAGGCATGTCTGACAGGGATGAAAGCAAGGTCCTTTTTCACTGGCTGCTCCCAGGACACAGAATATCCTTTCAAGAATATGCTTGGAAAGAACATAGCTTGCTGTTTTACTCAAACAATTCATCTCAGTTTTGGTATGCAAACAAATTCCTGTGCTCAACAGCTGCTCAGAGACACTGCACTTAGATTCAAACTATATGCCTTTTGCACTTAGAATTGGCTGGTGGACTCTGTATCTAGCAAGATATAAGGAAGACCCTGCATGTCTGATTCCCCTCCCGCTATACAGTGTCACTGATTGACTGCAAAAAATAGTAATGGCTGCATTGGGGAGGCAGTATTTTAAGCACTATAGTTTTTCCAGCAACAAACATGCACTGGGGACTTTACAGAGTGAAATGGAGAACAAAATGAGACAGATCCTTGGCCAGAGGAGCTTACATTCCCACAATCAGTAGTTCTCAACCTTTGGTCTGCCAAATGTTTTGGACTTCACCTCCCACAATCCCTGACCATTTGCCATATTGGCTGAGTCTTCTGAGAGTTGGCTAAAACATCTGAGGCCAAAGGCTGAAAACCACTACTCTAAATTACAGATTTATACCATAAACCTAGACAGATCGTATTGATATTTTATATTCCTGGCTGCTTGGGGAACAGTCCTGCCCCCACATCACTATTGTACAGTGCTATGTACACTGATATACATACAAATGACTAATACCTTGAATTGCAGTGAAGTTTAGACAAAAAAGAAACTGTCAACCATTTTCAAAATTATCTGCAAAGCCCAGGAGGAAACACAAACAACAGTCAATTCTATGGACTTTCCATTGGTTAGCAAAAGCAGAACTTGCTTGATTACTTTTCCAAAATATCACGTATAAGTGTAATGTTTTTCTCCTGCATTATGGTCTTTCATCTTCTCAGATTTCAGCCTTTGATGAGAAAATAAAAGCCACAACCAGGTTCTTTATATATAAAATTCTTCTGTGTCCATCCACAGATATACAAGGGAAATTTTTAGAATTAAATTGTTCCTGCTTCATCTCTCACAATGATCTTCCCCTTAGTTACATGGAAAAGGTTGTCCTATTTGGTTGCTTCAACACAGTAAGAGTATCCTACTGAAGAAAAATGCACACCTGGAGAAGCAAGAGGGTGGGCTATCTAAATATAGATGTGACACTTCAGAAACACAAGCAACATGAAGGAATACATTTATTTTTTCTTTGTGATCTCAGAGCAGTCAAACAAGTGACTTTTAAACTAATTTACCTGAAGAAGATGCTGGTGTTATCAACCAAGCAAGGCTACTGAAAAATTCAACCAAAGGTTGGACCAGAGTGTGCTCTCATAACCAAATGTGGATGGACTAAATCAGGCAGGTGCACTGTTAAGTTTCACAATGAGAACCTAACTGGCAAAGGCCACAGGAAGTGTACATGGCTCCACTAACAACAAAAGCCAACTCCTAAGATAATGTGGTGGCAGAAAGGATCTAGCAGAAAACCCATGGAGAATAACACAACTAGCTTTAGACAGTTTGTACAAATTAATGGAGGTGAGATCTTTCAAAAGCTGATAGCTATGATAACTAAAAATGAATTCTCTTCAAATTAACAGATAATGGGGATGAACATCAGGAATGACTATCACAAATATGACTTGTTTGCAAAGTTTCCAATGTCATCTGACTGGCCACTGTTGAAGACAAAATTAACTAGACAGATAATTCTTAAGTTCTTGTATTTGTGTAGAAAATTATATTTTTCTTGAAGCAGCACTCAGTTCTCCCCTGGTACAGTGACATCAGAAGGAGAAAACGTTTTCAAAGCGCCTTCCCTTGCAAGACAGTACATACATTTATTTTGGAGAGTTTGTACATTCTATGTCATGAATGAGTACATTTAGCCATATGAGGCCACTGTGTAATATTCAACTGGCAATATGCCACACACACCCACACACAGGAAAACTGTTTTTCTCCTTAACCAGTCTCTCCTTCCTGAGACTGCAGGAGAAAATGTAGCTAAGTATGCAATCACTGGAGTTATTTTACACCCAACTACACCTAACAGGATGTACCGCTCAACTTTCATTCAAAGAATAGTATGAATTGTAGGTACTTTTTTTGGGTTTTGCTCAGAACTGAAGGGGAAAAAAATGCAGTATGGCCCCCTGCTGGAAAAAAGCAGTATCTTTAGGACATCCCATCAATTTAAAAGGAGGGAAGAGAGGCACAGATAGAGAGAAACAAAGATATCAAGGCTCCATCACTATTTCACTTCCTTTTTGGACTCATACAAAACCTTAATTGTAGATCAAAGGGGTCACAACTAAAATCCATTGGTTACTTCACTTGTTCAATACACCTGGCCCATCATTATGGCTATCAGAATAGAACTTCCTGTTCAGGTCATCCAAGGAGCTGTGTAAATGCAATTCAGCTTCTCAAGGTATTAAATGAAGGCACACCAGGCTATCTGAAGTGCATATGACTTATTTTTCCAGGAGTCAAGAGGCAGCAAGGAACTAGAAATGAGCTACCAGTGTTTCCACCATCAAAGCTAACATTTTGTTTATATCTGCTATCAGGATGCAAAATTTCATGAGACGGGACAATCTCTCCACTCCTTTGTGTCAATGGCTGTTAAAAACAGTAGGTTGTGGCTTACATCTGTGAAAGTGTGTCAGTGCCCACTGTACTGTTGCCTTCTATCTTGATTTCCTGGTCTTGGTCAGAAGGATCAATCCCCCAAATTATCATTGTCATTATTTATACCCCACTTTTCTCTAAATAATTAAACTCATGAAGTTAACAACACATTAAAAATACAGATTAAAACTATAAAAAGCTTCAATAAAAGGATAAACATAAAAAAGTTATTTAAATTAAACAATAGATAATGTTAAAAACATTAAAATTCATGAAAAGACAACACAGAGACCTTAAAAACAGCACCATGCAGCATTAAACCCCACCCCAGTCAGTTTTTAAAAGCTTAATGGCATAAAAAGGTTTTGACATTCTGATGAAATGAGAGAGAGAGTTCCAAAATCTGGGAGCAGCCATGGAGAAGTCCCTCTTCTTTGCTCCCACCAAATGAGCCCAAGAAGGTGGCAGGAAAGCAGGCAGGGCTCTCCAAACTATCTTAAAGCTCTAATGGGTTCATGAAGGGAGATACAGGACCTTTGCAGACTGCCAGAAATAGTGCAAATTGAGTCCACTTTAAGGGTTAGGGTTAGTGCTATGGAATCATGGGAATTGTTTTTTTTCTGAGACATTGAGCCTTCTCTGTCAGAGAGCTCTGGTGCCACAATAAAATACAGTCTCCATGATTCCCTAACCCTAACCCTTAAAGTGGACTCAATTTGCACTATTTCTAGCAGTCTGCAAAGGCACAGTCCTTCAAATAATCTGGTCCCAAGCCATATAGGGCTTTATTGATTGTCACCAACACTTCGAACTGTGCCCGGAAATGAACTTGCCATCAGTGAAGCGAGTTTTGTGCTCCTTGTAGCCAGCTCCAATTAACAATTTGGCCACAGCTCTTTGGGACAACTGTAGTTTCTGAGTAATATTCTCCTCAGTCTTTCATTAGATCTTGGAGGAAATCTTTTAAAAAATAGGCTGTCATGTGGATCGAAGTGGTCATCTGCTCAAATATTTTTTCAAAATAACCAGCAGATTGCAGCCGAAGTCACATGTTCTTGTTGCTGATTCTACTGATACCACCTGTGGTGAACTAACAGTACTGTAGACCCACAGTGACCCAGGTTCTTTTGCTGTCCTACTCATCTGGGTTTATCAAAATGAGAAGTAGAAAATAGGCCAACTGCTTTTGCAGGGCCTTGGGATACTCCTCTGGCTTTTTGCTGCAAATAGTAAGAACTGGTGAGTGGCTTTCCTACACAAAACATTGTTCTTTCTCAGAGCAAGGAGGAATATTCTTTTAAATCCATTTACTACACAAAATGTTTAATTTGAGGATTTAACAGAAATCAATTCATTTTTGAAGTAGAGAAAGTCTCAATTCAGGTGAGGGAGCTGATCAATAAATTATAGTTGAGTGATTAGGATGACCCCTTAGGCTCATGCACTCCTTCTCACTCTACTCCACAGTTTAAGATAACTAGTCATATGATGGTCAATGTTAACCAGAGTTCGGTTTGAAACAAGTTTCATTCCTTGGTTTGGACACAAATCACAGCTTACTGAAAAAAATAATTTGTTTGATGCAGACATCATTGCAAACCATGTCATCTCAAACTAGAAAATGGACAGGGGAGGAGGCAGAGAGTACTCGTTATGACAGAATTAAGTTTATGTCTCCGAGTGAAAAACAACAGGCTATCTCTTTCACTTAAAACTAATCTCATGAATTTCCAGAGATTATTTTCCAGTATACATAAAATGTGTGTAACCCCTGAAAAACTATGGGCACCATAAACCAATCTCTTGTCCTAGAAATAACCTCATTCTGCAATGAAATGGCAATTTCCAATAAAGTGAAGAACTCAATATGTTATAAGGAATCTAGTATTGTTTTACCTTTGGTTTTTTGTTCAGCAGCCTGAAAAACAAAAAGAAATAGCAATAATTAGCAAACATTTTTGAAAGTCCGTTATTAAAAAATAATAATAATAATCACCAGCTCCATGCACCACACCATACTTAAAATACAACCACCATACAAATAAAGGCTTAAAACTCTGAGTCACTAGCTCCAACTTGGGGGTGGGTTGTGGCTACTCTGTGACTGACAGAAAAACACTTGCCAGCTGAATAAAGGGAGGATATACAAGCCTAAGGCTCGTTCACATCATGCTGGGCAATAGTTTATAATTAATTCAGGTCTCATCTGAAGGCCAAAAAATAACAATGCATTTAGTATTTTGCTGGTAAAAGTCCTTAGTCTGCTGAACAGGAGCATTTGCAATCTACTATGAGGGACAAAGAAGTAATATGCTGCTTTGCACATAGCGCCACAAATTTAAGCAAGGCTTGCAAGTTTTTAAGTCTCTGAAAGAGATGGCAAAGGGTTGAGATGCATGGGCCAAATAAGGCAGCTTTTAGCTGCTTTGAAAACATGGTGTTCAAATGACACATACCTCCAAAGTCACTACTCTGGTCCTTTGGACCAGATCAAAAAGGAGACGATTAAATCTGACTCCTGATGGCACTGGTTTGGGACCGCGACGGTGGCCTGCTTCGGTAGGAGGCCATGTGTTGCTGTGGTCCCAACCCAAACGCGGCCAGAGCAGCCTCTGGCTGCTCCTTCTGGGCCATCTGTTCTGGGCCTTAGTTTCACTTTAAGAGAACACTGGATTAGTATTATATTCAAATCAGGAATCCTGGTCTAAATCACATTCTGGTTAATTTAACAAATCAGCTTAATAATTCATGGTTTGAAGTTGACTCGTTTAGAATCTTGTCAGATGTGAAGTCGTAGGTTTTCATGGCCAGCATCTGTGGCTGGCATCTTCAGAGAACATGGCCACACAGCCCTAAAAACCCACAAAAAACAATCTTGTCAGAGTCTGGATATAATGCAAAACTCCAGTTAGACTTAGTCTAGACTTAGAAAAAGAGAAGGGGATGTGCAGGTCCAAGGCTCAATAATGTGCAGTATTAAAACACTGAACCATGATTTAGCAGCCTTCCGGACTATACCCTGAACATTACACAAGTATATGTGTGTGTATGTGTGTGTATCCAGAATGTCCCTCTTCACCAAGCATGAACAGACACTGATGCCAAACATACTATGTGCCTTTGCAGACTGCCAGAAATAGTGCACATTAAATTGAGGCACTGCCCTGGCTCAGTGCTAGGGAATCATGGGAACTGTAATTTATTGTGGCACCAGAGCTCTCTGACAGAGAAGGCTCAATGTCTCAGAAAAAAATACAATTCCCAAGATTCCCTAGCACTGAGCCAGGGCAGTGCCTCAATTTAATGTGCACTATTTCTGGCAGTCTGCAAAGGCCCTATGTGAGCAGCCACAAGAATAGTTAATGCAGGTTTACTGCTTACAAACATTTTCTTTTGGGGGAGGGGGTTAATTACAACTGGATAAGATAAATCAAACTATGGTAGCTTTCTCCAAACAAAACACAAACTAAGGGCCTTTGCAGACTGCTAGAAATAGTGCAAATTGAGTCCACTTTAAGGGTTAGGGTTAAGGTTAGGGAATCATGGGAACTGTAGTTTATTGTGGCACCAGAGCTCTCTGACAGAGAAGGCTCAATGTCTTAGGACCTTATCAAACGCTGGCCAGCAAGCGAAGTATAAAGTGAAGTTAAAGTGAACTAGACAGATTCCATTTCGCTTGCACGGCCATAGCGCAATGTTTCTGCCTCCTCCAGAAGGTGGCGGCGCGGCCATTGCGCAATGTTTGGGGCCTCGGAGGGGGCGGCAGTGGAGGCTCCCTCCCACGCCTCGCCCTCCCGCCGCACTTGCCAGCCCTCCAGCCAGCACCGGTGGAGAGGTGGCTCTGGCCACGGAGGAGGCGGTGGCGGAGGCTCCTTCCCGCGCCTTGCCCTCCCTCCGGCACAGGAGCCGGAGGCGGAGGCTCCTTCCCGCAAGGCAGCTCTGGCCGCGGAGGAGGCGGCGGCGGAGGCCCCTTCCCACGCCTCGCCCTCCCGCCGCACTTGCCAGCCCTCCAGCCAGCACCGGTGGAGAGGCGGCTCTGGCCACGGAGGAGGCGGCGGCGGAGGCTCCTTCCCGCGCCTTGCCCTCCCTCCGGCACAGGAGCCGGAGGCGGAGGCTCCTTCCCGCAAGGCAGCTCTGGCCGCGGAGGAGGCGGCGGCGGAGGCCCCTTCCCACGCCTCGCCCTCCCGCCGCACTTGCCAGCCCTCCAGCCAGCACTGGTGGAGAGGCGGCTCTGGCCACGGAGGAGGCGGCGGCGGAGGCTCCTTCCCGCGCCTTGCCCTCCCTCCGGCACAGGAGGCGGAGGCGGAGGCTCCTTCCCGCGAGGCAGCTCTGGCCGCGGAGGAGGCGGCGGCGGAGGCCCCTTCCCATGCCTCGCCCTCCCTCCGCACTTGCCAGCCCTCCAGCCAGCCCAAGGCACCGGCGGAGAGGCGGCTCTGGCCGCGGAGGAGGCGGCGGCGGAGGCTCCCTCCTGCGCCTCGCTTGGTACATCCACAAAAATCCGTATGTCAAAAGATCCCCTTTGACTTCGGATCAAGTGGGTGAAATACGTTTCAGCTTTGGATATTATGTGGACACAAGGAAAGGAAAACGTTTTAGCTTTGGATTGCCTTTGGATATTGTGTGGACACAAGGAAAGGAAAACGTTTTAGCTTTGGATTGCCTTTGGATATTGTGTGGACACAAGGAAAGGAAAAACGTTTTAGCTTTGGATTGCCTTTGGATATTTTCTGCTTGGGACCCCGTGTGATAAGGCCCTTAGAAAAAAAACCAATTCCCATGATTCCCTAGCACTAACCCTAACCCTTAAAGTGGACTCAATTTGCATTATTTCTGGCAGTCTGCAAAGGCCCTAAATTGACAAATGACTTCACTATGAAGTGATCCTTACAGATCTTACTGAGCAGCAACTGCCACCATTTTCCACTAGTGGCTATGCTGCATGGCTAATGGGAACTGCAGTCTAACAACATATGGAGCACCATATATTCCCTATGTTTGTCTTATGTTAATATGACACCTTAACACCCAGAGATACTTTATGTATCCTACGGTTACAATTATACATTGTTAATTGTAACCGATCCTAAATCTCTACCATATTCACTTGTCTTCTACCATGTGGCATGTATAATATTACATTTTTGAAGTGTACTTTTAAACATATGTGAATTGGTACACAAGAAGAATTACACTAGATCCTGCATTCTGCCAAAGAGAAGTCCATAAACAGGAAGTGAATACATTAACACCCCTCCTTAAGTTCCATAGCAACTGGTTTATAGAGGTATACTATCTCTGATACTAGGAGTAATACATACTCATTGTAGCCACTAATAGTCTTGTTGTTGTGTGCCTTCAAGTTGTTTCCAGCTTATGGCGACCCTATTGTAGGGTTTTCTTGACAAGTTTCTTCAGCAGGGGTTTGCCACTGTCATCCTCTGAGTCTAAGAGTGTGACTTGCCCAAGGTCATCCAGTGGGGTTTTATGCTTGAGCTCTGAATTGAACCCTACTCTCCAGAGTGGTGAGCTAATACAAACCACTACATCACCACCCACTGCACCCTCTGTAAATCTGTCTAATTCCTTTTTAAAGCCAACCAAATTGGTGGCCATCACCAAATGACAGCAATTTCCATAGGTTAACTATACACTTTGTGAAACAGTACTTCCTTTTCTTTGATGTACACCTCCCATCATTCAGCTTCATTGGATGAACCTGGGTTTTAGCAGAATGAAAGAGACAAATACCTCTATCCATTTTCTCCACATCAGGCATAATTATACACCTCTAACAATTTTTCATTCACTTAATCATCTATTATTTTTTTACATTTTAACCAGAAAAGTTCCAAACCTCATTATTTCTCCTCACAGTGAATATACACAAGTCCATTGATTATTTTGATTGCCCTTTCTCCTCTAGAAAATTATTTGAGCTCAAGGTACCCTTACTTTAGAACAGAAAAGACAGGTCCTCAATGCTTTTAATACAGAGAGCAGCAGCTGCATAACTGAAGAGTCACATACATTTCTGTGGGCTCTAGATTGTTAGATCAAATTAAAGTGGAACTAGCTGCTGGGGAGATGAGTATTCAGAACACATGCTGAAAAGATTATCTTATGAGTGACAAACATATACACAACATATACTATTAAACCCTGAAATCCAAATACCACATATTATGATACGTTATGCAGTAGGGCTCATCAGTATATTTATAGATAAGTTTTGGCATAAATCACACAAGCTACAAAATAATTAGGAAAACAGCAATAAAAACAGTTTAGTCTACCAATTAATTTAAAGGAGTAATAAAACATATTAATCAGGACAGATATGCAGAAAATATTGTGTCACTTGCTAGTATACTCGCAAACAATCTTTTTAATGCCAAAGTCACTGGACTTAAGTGTAACTTTGTTTTTAAACTGGAGTCATACTTAATTTTATAAGCTGTTTAATTAGCCTGTTAAACCTTGAATGAAAAACTGGTAGCTAACCAAGGTGTTAAATGTTAAATTTTATGACAGAAGGGATCTAACTAACTTCTGAAGGCATACAAAAGTACAGGGACATACTCTATATGAATTCTGAATTTCATCCACACCCCCACCCTTCCACATAGATTTTATTTGAACAACACATTCCAATGCCATATTATGGACCTAATGATTAAGAACTGCCTCCTAAAATACACCTGACCCTCTTGCTGCCTTTCTTGATGGGCATGGACATGTCAGTTCTATTTAAGTGAGACGGGGGGGGGGGGGGGGGGGGAAGCACACAAGTGCTTCCAGGACGCCGCGGGACGGTGCGCCGCGGGACCGCGGCATCCGCACCGCGGCGCACCGTTGGCGCCTCTGAAAGGAGCGCTAAATCAGTGCTCCTTTTATGACGCCGAAAGTGCGCCCCAAAAGCGCGGGGCGCACTTTCGGCGACCCTTCTGCTGCAGCGTGTGCGGACGCTGCGGCGGGAGGTTGCCCTCGGCGTGCCGGCCATGCAGAGGGCCGGCAGCTCCGAGGGCAACCTCGGGAGGAGGAAGGGGCGCCGATCGTGCGGCTGCCCCTCCTCTTCCCTGCCTCGGAGACGACTCTATTAGTCGTCTGCCGAGGCCCACTATCTAGGTGTCTAGTTTCATTCTGAATTCTGCTTTAAGTGTCTGATTTCATTATTAACTATTATTTAGTATTATACTGATATTTTGGTCAATTACCTTGTCTACACTGGGAGAAAAAGCAAGTTACAAAGAAACTATTATTACTATTATCACAAGCTGCTTCTGAAAATTCAGTTTCAAAAATAGTTTGCTAAGCGCTATGGGATTTGAGAAATGTAAGCCCCAAGTTCTTTGTACTCTGGCTCAAATAAGCAACTACCTGACTGATCCTAAGTGAGAATTGGGCAGTGGAGTGGTGGAACCTATAGCTTGCACTAATCAGAACAAGTGATCTATGTGGGGTAAACAAGGAGTGGAATTATTTTCATTCATTGTTCTTACTCCTACCATCATCATCAAGGAAAGCAATAGTGAGGAAATTAGCCACACCAGCTTATGGTGTAACTCAGGGGCTTATCAGGTGCTCCTTGGGGGAAATGAGGGGCTTCAGAGATATTAGATCCAAACCCAGCACCACATCATTTCAGACCCCAGTCAGAACACATCACTTAAAAACATGTTGTTACTTGGAACACTGGTAGCTACAGATTTATGCCTCTGGAACTTTCCATGTACATAAAGGAAACATTAGGGGCAGATTCTCCTAATATTTCCCACGCAGCCAGCAGGAGGATTAGGCTTAAGCTGTAAATTTTAAGTCAACAGTGAAACAGCAGTTATTATCTTTTCTATTCAATATCTCTGAAAAGTATAAAATCATTTTTGTTTTTTTCACAGAACTCTAGACCTAAGCCTAGGTATAGACACTGAAAGGCCTCTTTGAAGGTTAAGGCTTGTATAAAAAGAATTTTATGAGTTTCTTCTTCTACTATTACAGCAGCACTATGATGAAAAGACAAACTCCTGGCAAAAACTGTGCAAACATCAACATTTCAGAAGCACTTTATGAAATATTATATGTATTATAACCCAGTTCTAAATTTTCAAGCCTCTCTTACGTTGCACAAGTATTGCCTACACCTGGGGTTTCTCTACATGGTAATTTTTAAATGCAAATCACTCGCACCTTAAACCAGATGATAGTAAAAGCATTGGGGGGGGGGGGCTTGAAGGTTTGTAAACCACACATGTCTGTTGGAAGAAATATGAACAAATCCAAGCTCATGCATAATGTTCGGCAGCCTCTGCAAAATATCAGTGTCTGTATGGGGTAATACAGAAAAGCAAGAAAAACAATTCCTCCAAGCCTGTCAGAGAGCTCTGACACAACAACAAACTACAATTCCCAGATTTCCATATCATTCAGCCACAGCAGTTAAAGTGAGGTCAAACCAGATTATTTCTGCAGTGCAGATGCAACCCAAGTCACACTGGTGAAATCACCCAAAACACTGAATTTAAATCATTACAGGGATTAAAAGACAAACCTTTTTCTGAGCACCTTCCTTCTTTTTCTTTTCTTCCTGCTTTTTCTTTTTCTTTTCTTCCATCAAATGTTCCTCTTCTTGTGTTTGTTCTTTCTCCCTGTTTAAAAAGGACAATGGGAAAGCTTTCAGAGACAGTTGTTTCACGGGATGTTGTAGAAGCTGCCTGAAGTAAATACACAGACCTATTAGTATTTAAAATTATCTTGTGCCACAATAAGGATTGTAAAAACTAACAAATTACAACTCTAGAATCAACAGTATTTAGACAGATTTGGTGTTAATTAACGGCCCCAAGGCAATTAAAAAACCCCAAAATCTTAAATCATATTCTACACACTGTGTACCTGCAGCTTAACTTAGGGCCTTTGCAGACTGCCAGAAATAGTGCACATTAAATTGAGGCACTGCCCTGGCTCAGTGCTAGGGAGTCATGGGAATTGTATTTTTTTTCTGGGACATTGAGCCTTCTCTGTCAGAGAGATCTGGTGCCACAATAAATTACAGTTCCCATGATTCCCTAGCACTGAGCCAGGGCAGTGCCTCAATTTAATGTGCACTATTTCTGGCAGTCTGCAAAGGCCCTTAATAATTGAAGAACATTCCAAAAAAGTCCACATGCACCACAAAACTTCTTTCAAAGGATTTAAATCTGACCTGAAAGCCTCTAAAAATACAATTTTATTGTATTTTCAATAGCAAGTAGCAATAGCAAGTACATTTCTATACCACTTATCAGTGCACTTAACACTCCCTAAGCAGTTTATAACTGTAAGCCAACCGCCCCCAACAAACTGGGTACTCATTTTAGTGATCTCAGAAGGATACCAGGCTGAGTCAACCCTAGGGCCCCTGGCTGGGATTGAACTCACAACGTTGTAGCTGTGAGGGAGTAGCTGCAGTACCAGCATTTAACCACTGTGCCTCCAGGACTCCATTTAGAAGGAGACATAGGGCCTGTACAGACCTAAGGGGCGGCATCCCACTGTCCCCTTCCTTGCTAGATTGGGGCCACGGCAACCGCTTGCCGCATCCCCAATCTGGGGGTTTGCCGCTCTAAAAAGAACTGGCGAATGCCCCTCCTTTTTAGAGTGGCAAAAAGCCGCCTTTGCTGCCGTGGGAGCGGCTTTTCAGCGCTCCTTTGGAGCAGTGTATATGAATGCTGTGCCGAGGGAGCACCCTGACACCACCCGCCATGCAGTGGGGCGCAATGCATGACGCCGGCATCAGGGTGGAGTCAGGGTGGTCGGTGTGCAGTTACCACACCCTGACTCCACCCCCAGGCCAGCCCTTTTGGCCGGTCTGTTTTCCCCCAAAGATAATTTTCAAGAAGTATGAAGTGCAAAAGAGCAACAGCACACAAGACTCAAGAAATATCAGGAAATTTGGAGACAGTTAATGCTGGAAAGAATAGGAAAAATCACAGCTAACAACTAGAAACTGTCTTCAGTGTACTGGGGTTGCCAATTACACTTAAATGAAAAACCATTAATAGTACATTACAATTAGAAAAAGCAATTTGTGCGTTCAACTATGACTCTGGAGACCAGGGTTTAAAATTCTGCTCAGCCATGGAAACCCACCGAGTGACCTTGGGCAAGTCATACTCTCAGCCTCAGAGGAAAACAAAGGCTCTTTCTGAACACATCTTACCAAGAAAACCCCATGATAGGATTGCCTTAGAGTCACCAGCTTGAAGGCAAACAACAAGCAATGTGTATCGGCTAAGGTTGCTAAAAACTCAGACTCTGTAAAATATACTATAATGTTGTTTTTCAGTAGGCGGAGTCACAACTCATTTCCCCAAATCTCTTCCAGCTGTTAACAACAGCAATCTGTCTCATGGGTAACTACGGTTTGTAATTGGCAAATTTGAGAAAACAGGCAGGAAATCTGTCACTCTTTTGTCATTGTCACCCAGTGTCAGATATCTAAAGTACAAAATCTTGACCTGTTGTGATAGCAGTTGAAAATGTTAACCCTATACCACAGCTCTGTGCAACCAAGACCAATGAACTGTGAATTATGTTGTTACACAGCCAGCAGCTATACTTTCTGCTAGAACTAACCTTTTCTTAAAACAGAAATTTGTTCAAGACTCAATTATTTGTCTATGTTCAAGGGTAACCACAATAGGAAGCATAAAACGGAGGTAAGGAGGGGGGACAAAAGAAAAAAAGACATGCAGCACCACCTTTAAGTCTAACTGGCTTTTATTTTTGCATTACTTTTCATGGATATAAACCACTTATTCAAATGGAGAATCAAGTGCAGTATCTTCCTCCTTTTTATGCTGCAAGAGACTAACACAGCTACTTCTTTAAAAATTCAATAGGAAGCTTTTTATTGCGCAAAACTGGGCACCAAACTGGGGATACTGGTCAGTGTAAATTTTATAGAGAAGAGTGAAGTTTGTGTGTGTGTGTGTGTGTGTAGACAAACTTTAAATGAATCATTAGAAAGGCATCTTGACTAATGGCTATACAGTTGAAAATGTTAGGTGGCCTAGTTTTTTAATTTTATGTCTGATTGTTTCCATTTAGAAGGAGATAAAATAAGTGTAAATTTGTGAGGGAAGTTCAATATACATGGCAAACCATGATGGAATAAAGGTACATCACAGAACCTATTGGATCAGAAAGAACATCCTGCAGCTAGTGTCTATTAGCACTAGTTCTTACACACCAACCTTAGACCCTTTTACACTGTAGGACAGATGGATCTCTATTGCAAACAAGCTTAAGTTCCTGGAAGAGACACACTTTTTAGTATTCCTTCAGTCAATGAGACAACCTGGCAATGAAGAGTTTGAAAGACACAGAAGTAGTTCTATTTTCCAATAGCTGGGACATACCATGGACCTGCTAAACATGCATAAGTCCAAAAAGCAGCTCCTTATGTTTGAAGGCTACATTTAAGCAAAGTACTAAGACTTAATAATTATGTTTTCTCCTATGTATCCCCTTACAAAAACAAAGAACACTGTGGTTGCATTCCTTTAGGTGAGGGATGACCACTTCAGTCCAACAACCTTCTGGTGAGATCCAGATGTTTCAAACAACATTATTGATGCAAGCCACATTGGATGCTAAAAAAACCAGTACTGTTTATTTCCAGAACAGCTTTTCATCCCATGGAATATAATAGATCTTTCAACCTCGCCCTTCCCCCCCCCCCCCCCCCCGGCCAAAAAAACACCCCTTTCTTCTGTATTCAAATGTTCGACTAAAATCAGGAATGGACAACCTCTCAGCATTCAAGAGCTACGTATGAAAGTGGGATTTATGACAGTGGTCACTTCCAGAACCAGCAGCTCCCCCTTTCTTCATCCCCATATCATTGCCATCCCCCATATACCCTTCCTCTTACTGCAATAAAATTCCCTCAAGCTGACCATGAAAGTGAAGGTTGTGAGATGCAAGATGGCCCACAAGAACAGTCCTAGCTGTAAGCTGTCCTCTCCATAACAATCACTGCAGACAGCAAACTGGGCAGCAGGCTTGGGAAGCATGTTATACAGAAGAATTATTTAGCAGTGGGGAGGGTACTGGGAGCTTGGGCACCAGACGGGACAATGTAATGAACTCCATGGGTCAAATGCAGCTCACAGGTTGCTCATATATGAACAAAACAATTCTTGCATGTGTATATAGAAACAAATCCTTTAAGACTTTAGTGTCATGCTGCAGTGAGAATATTACACTATAAAAAGGAAACAAAGTAAAGCAAAGCCCAACCTAAACTTTTACATGACTATCCAAAGAGAAAGCTGCTAACCAGTTCAAATTTCTCCATGATAAGCTGTTCTTGACGTTCCTTCAAGGGTGATTGAGCAAGACTTTTATCTGCTCTAACCCTCCGAAGATGTACAGCAGCTGTATTTCAAGCCCTGGGGTGGCAAGCTCAGAAGATCATGTTCTGGGGTTGGAAGTTCTTATATTGACCCAGGTACAAAGTACTTCTGTCAGGTAAGTATAAAGGAAAGGCTACGTGTAACTGAATTAAATATATGACACACACAACTTGTTTGGGAGGCAACACTGAGCCATTTTCCCAAGAAATAAGCGGAATCCAGGTAAAGAAAGAGCTATGAATATCCAAACAACTAATTATGGCATCTCCAAATGAAGCACCCAGACCAGGGATAGGCAACCTAAGACCTGGGGGTCGGATGCGGCCCCCTGAGGCCTTTGGACCGGCCGCAGGCCGGTCCTGCCGCCGCCGCCACCTGCCATGATCATATTGATTATTGTTGTTATTACTTGTTCTTGGGGTTTTCTTGGCAAAATCTCCACAGGGGTTTTGCCATGGCTTTTCTGGGGCTGAGAGAATGTGCATGCATATTTTTTTTAATTTTTATTTTATTTATTTATTTATTTATGGTGTTTTGGCCCCCCAATTGTCTGAGAGACAGCAACCCGGCCCCCGGCACAAAAAGGTTGACTACCCCTGACCCAGACTATGGAATCAATTTCTGTGAGAAATGTCAGGTGTTTAGTCTCCTTCTTTATAATCACTATTTCCAGACTCTACTGTGTAAGTAAGCATTGGATTGGTGGCTGAAAAATCCAGTCTGTGCTGCTTTTCTATTCTGCTGCTATTTTATTCCATGTTCCTCCTTTGGCTCTGCTGTTTCATCGAGTCTTGATATTATTGTGGTTGACTAAAATAGTTGTCTTTTGTTTTTACGTATATCTATTTTTATTGTAACTTGTCTCAAATGTCCTTCAAGAAGAGAAAGAAGGGGTAAAAATATTTTATTGAATATAATCTAATATTTCTTCCAAACAAGAAAGTGGCATTAGTTTAGCAGATGAAAACATGAAATGATCAGCACAGTATTTTTCCTACCACCCTCCTTTAAGAAGGGAAAGATGAAAAACATACATGTCTATCCTTGCACCTCCCTCCCCAACAGTAGGATGTCTTCAAGAAGGGGAGACATCTGAATTCTTTCTTATCTTATATTGTCTCTCTAAACCAGGGACCGGCAACCTTTTTCAGACCTGGGCCGGTCCCCCGAAGCCCAGGTCTCCGCTGGGCCAAGGGGGGGAGGGGAAATGGCGGCGCGCGCGCCCTCCGCTGCCGCACACGACTCCCCCATGCATGCTGCCACCGCACATGCGGCCGCAGCCGCGTTTGCGCATGCGTAGGAGTACTGCGCATGCGCAAACGCATCGTGACCGCCATTTTGGAGAACAAAATGGCAGCTGCCACTCGCGGCCACCATTTTGTTTTCCAAAACGGCAGTCGCGACGCGTTTGTGCATGCGCAGTACTCCTGCGCATGTGCAAACGCGTCACGGCCACCATTTTGATTTCAAAATGGCGGCCGCGGCACGCACAGCTGCACAGAGCAGAAACGCACGGCGGCGGGCGGCGGCGGTGGTGGCGGCAGGGATTGGCCTGGGCCGGTAAGTCCGGCGACCTGGGCCTTAACCAGCCCGGGGGACATAGGTTGCCGGCCCCTGCTCTAAACAATTGATGTCCCACCTCAAATAAAGAATAGCACAGCACCTATATACCAAAAAGCAAAGTTTGGGACATCACTAAGATGGAAGTTACACTCATAATTTCTGAGCTTGGCAAATTACCTTTTGGGACTACAAGGTCCAGAAACCCTGAGGCAACATAACCACCAGTCATGAGTTGCCATGCTGGCTGGAAGATTTTTTTAAAGCTGCAATGGGGGAGAGGCACTTCCATCCTGTTTCTAGAGTGTAAAATTGGATTTTTGCCCATCTGTGTTGGGTTCGAAAGTGCAACATTAATGACAGAAATAACACAATGAGTTCCAAGAGAACATGTTTTGCCAGGCTAGAATATAACAGAATGTAAAGATTTGGTTTGTACAAATGTGTGGATAGATACTATGTGCAGCAACACTCACTGCTAACCCCTTTAAAAATACAACTGTTCTTGGCTGTATTCACTCTTTTCAAGGATGAACCCTATTCTCTAAAGTCCTAGAGCAGGGGTAGGCAACCTTTTTGAGCCGGGGCCGGGTTGCTGTCCCTCAGACAATTGGGGGGCCGAAGCAAAAAAATTTTTTATATATATAATTTTTTTTGCTTCAGCCCCCCAATTGTCTGAGGGACAGCAACCCGGCCCCCGGCTCAAAAAGGTTGCCTACCCCTGCTCTAGCTCAATGCTTCCAGGCCTATACTAGGCAACAGACCCAGTAAACATTTTCTCTTCCTTTATATAATATGCACTTCAAAAATATTTCTAGAGGTAGGTATATTTCTTTTCTGCATGAATTTAGAAATGAACATTTTCCTTTTCCAAACAGGAATGCATACAGGTTTGATTCAAAAGTTCCAAATGGCAGGATGGACTGAACACTTACTAAATTAAAAAATAAAAATCAGACTACTATTTTACTTTCTTACCTAGGTATGAAAGCCACTTTAAAAACAATTTCATAAGGAAAATCACTTAATAATAAATCAACAGTAGGTAAAGAATTAATTCCAGTTTACCTAGGAAAGAATATTCAATTCAGATAGCATTCAAATTCCCATAACTGACATATAAAATACATAAAGTATTGCATACATAGGGCTTAGGAAGAAGTTCCACAGCTTTGATGACATTACGTAGAAGAGTCATCTCACTGGCAACTATACCTTCTAACTTCAGAAGGTAGTGGACAACCTTTTTTTCACAACGAAGCAGTTAACCTGATCAAGCACAACTTTCTTACACAATAACAACATGGATATATCCATTCAATACAACATGGATCCATATGGAAGGATATCATTGCTGATTTTAACGGCTTCATATAATTGATAAACTTGATCAATCTCTTTGGATTAGCTTCAATTTCTGCCACCAGCAATTGTGTTTTTTGTTAATTGCTCAATGAATTTCATGTTTTTTTTATTTCTTCTTTTGAATTGTATTTATGGATTTAAGCCAAAAAGAAATCTTCATAAATATATACCAGTGCAACCAGAGCAGAACCTTCACCAGAAGTCTTAATTGATGGGAATATCTGAGTAAATTCTCTATAAAATGTGTCTAAAAAACTTTGATACTGATCTACTGTCTCCAAGATTAGAGGGATTTTATCTACAGATTCTATTTATTTAAAAATAGCACTTATTCAAAGCTTTCCTGGGCACAGCATTCTCTAATACAGTCTCTCTAATCAGAGAGCTACAAACATTTTCTCGATTAAAATAGAATGTATTATGAATACCACCAAATTAATATGTCAATTACAAGAGGCTCAAGTGCCACTCACAGTGAAACCCTGTTTACTATTTTTGCATAGAGAGTTTAACAGTGCAAACCTACGGATGTTTGCTCCAATGAAACAATGGCATTCAATGAAGTTCAATGGGATTTACTGCCATGGAAGTGTGTTTTACAACTTGAAACAGTACAAATTAAATCAGAAAAAGACACTATAACTTTAATAGAGCTCAGTTCTCATTAACTGATGTACATAATCACACTTCTCAATACACTATTTAAATATGCTTAAAATAATAGAACTGAATCTCCAAGTAGTCCATCAAAGAGTAGCTTCTGCTAACATATCCCACATGTAATCAGCTAGCAGCAAAATGAAAGAATTATTTAAGGATTTCCCTGTTTATAATGTTATTTTTAGAATGGCTGATTACAAAGGTATGGATAAAAACCTATTTCATGTCACTCATCCCTCTTTCCCACTTGTTTATTTTGGAGCCCAGAAATTAAGCACTGGCAAACAGATGAAAAAGATCACTGAAAAATCAAGAATGTGGAGAATTTTTCAGTTTGATAGTGCTGTATCTAATGGGCATTGAAACACTGAACAAAAGACTTACTGTTTGAGTGAACTGAGAATGGTCTTTAATGTATCACAATCTCTTAGCAGGCTTCAAAATGATTGCCTTATTCATTTCAATGACACGGACATTGTTTTGCTTGCAATAATAATAATAATAATAATAATAAGCCTCCTCCAATGAAATGGGCAAGTCTGGTTACATGAGTGCTCCATGCGTACGTCTAAGCACTAATCGAAAACTAAACTGAAGAGGAAGACGAACATCAGCATCTATAAACAACTTTAAATTTGGATGTCAGGGATCCAAGCAACAGCAATGCGTGTGTTGGGAATCTAATACAAACCTCCTAGCCAAACCGAGCAAAGCAAAAAGCAAAGCAGCTTCATTTATATACCGCTTCATATCGCGCTATGGGATGTCTAAGCGGTTTACAACTGTAAGCTCATTGCCCCCCAACAGTTGGGTACTCATTTTAGCGACCTTGGAAGGATGCAGGCCTGAGTGAGTGGCTGCACTGCGCCATCAGGGCTGAGGGCTCAGATCAAGCCTTCACAACATATGGCCCGTGGGCTCATGTGTCCCGCCAAAGGATTTTGAGTGGCCCTCAAGATGTGGGATGACTTCAAGGCTCCTTCGCCACCCAGCTTTCTTCCAAGAAAGAATCAGGTGGCAGAGAAGGAGGACGGGTGAACAGTCACTCCTAAAGTCTTCTCTGCCACTCAGGCTTCTCCTGAGGATAGGACCTAGCACATGAGGAGGACAGAATTAATATTAATAAATTATTTGTTATTAATTAATAATTATTAATTATTAATAAGCAATTAATAATCAATGATTAAAATAGTTTAATCTTTAATTATACCTTTACTTGGAAACTGAGCTGCTAAAAAACTATCTGCGTCCCAAAGAAGTTTAGCCTATTTTAATTTTGGCCCTACCTACTGCCAAGTTGTGCAGGTCTGGCTTAGATGATTCCCTCCTGGAACTGACAAACACATTCAGAAAGGAGAGAGCTAGTAGTAATGAGGGAAGGCAAACTCTGCCAAAAATATAGGATGCAATAAATTCTTCACTTGCCTGGCAGACAATTTCATTTTCCAGAAGGTGAAAGAGGCAACAAAGGAATCAGCTATTTTAGATCTGATCCTAACCAACAGTGATGACCTGGTTAATGGAGTGGAAGAGGCAGGATCCTTAGGTGGCAATGACCATTTTCTCCTCAAGTTTGTTATACAGTGGAAAGGGGAAGCCAAGCAGCCAAGCACAGTCAGACATGCATTGCAGATTTTAAGAAAGCTGATTTCAGTAAACATAGGGAAATACTGGGGACGATCCCATGGTCAGGAATACTAAAAGAGAAGGGATGGCAGTTTCTTAAAAGTGAAATATTGAAGGCACAGTTTCAAACTGTTCCAATGAGGAAGAAAGATACAAGGTGTCTAAAGAAACTAGGATGGATGTCTGAAGAACTTTAAACTGAGCTGATATTTCAAAGGAACATGTACAAGAAATGGAAAAGGGGGGTCACGAAAGAGGAATTCAAATAAATAGCCAGTTATATGTAGGGAGAAGGTCAAAAAAGCTAAAATGCAGAATGAACTCAGGGTTCCTAGGATTTTATCACACGGGGGCCAGTTTCGTTTTTAAAAAGATAACAAAGCACAAATAAACCATCCCGAAAATAAAGCGAAAATAGAGCTTGATCACGCAAATGAACTTCACACATAATTAGGATAAATGCGAAATAACGCGAAAAGCGATAAAAAGGCATTTTTACATTTCATACAGAAGTGAAAGAAATCCGTAAATGTACTAGAAATGGTATACTTGCACATGTGCAGAAAGAGAAAACAGAGAGGCTCATGTCTGCCTGGCATGTTTGTCGCCCAAGCAAAACAGGAAGTAAAAGCAGCCCCACAGAACCATGGGAAAACCAGGAAAAAGAATTAAAGGAGGGTGATTGTGTGAAGAAACCGAATTTGACTTTCACACTAGAGTAAATGCGCAATTACTGTAATATCGAAAATGCATTTTCACTAAAATTCCGAAAGTAAAAAGATCTGGGATAACACCACTTTCTGACCACTTTAATAGCAGTTTTTGTGCGACGTCATGTGAAATCGTTACGTGTAATTATGCATTTTTTCGGGATTTGTATGGGATAAACTATAGATTTCCCCCGTGTGATAAAGTCCCTAGAGAGGTTAAAAACAATAAAAAGGAGAGAGAGAGAGAGAGAGAGAGAGTTATTATGTCTGTAGCAAATGGAAGAACAAGGGAACGGTAGGGTAGCTGTGTAGAGAAGATGGAGAAATGATGAAGGGGACAGAGAAAAGGCAAAATGACTCAATGCTTTCTTTGCCTCAGTCTCCTCCCAAAAGGAGAACTGTGGACAACCTGGAGAAAATGGAGTAAATGATGCAACAGATAAATGGTGCAGAAACAGGTAAAGAGGTAGCGCAGGAATACCTGGCTAGTCTAAATGAATGCAAGTCTCCAGGGCCAGGTGAATTTCATCCAAGAGTATAAAAAGAACTGGCATAATATTCTCTGAACTACTAGCAACAATCTTTAGGAATTCCTGGAAAACAGAAGAGTGGAAGAGGGCAAATGTTGTTACCATCCTTTTTTTTTTAAAGGGGGGGGGGCACCTGAATCAATACCAGGAAAGAGTCTAGAGCAGATCATGAAACAGGAGGTCTATAAGTTCTTAGAAAGGAATGTCGTGATCACTAAAATTCAACAAGGGTTTCTCAAAAACAAGTCACTTGAGACTAATTTAACTCTCTTTTTTTTATGAAGTTACCAGCTTGGTAGATGAGGGGACTTCTGTGGATGTAATGAATCTTGATTTTATAAGGCCTTTGACAAGGTCCTGCATGATATCCTTGCAAAAAAGCCAGTAAAATGTGGGCTAGACAGTGCAACTGTTAGATGGATTTCTAGTTGGTTGACTGGCCAAACCTAAGTGTGCTCGCCAATGGGTCCATCTGGGAGAGAAGTAACTAGTGGAGTGCCATAGGGTTCTGTCCTGGGCCCAGTGCTATTTTGCATCTTTATCAATGACTTAGATGATGAAATTGGAGGTGTGCTTATCAAAAGCAAGCTTGTTTTTTGCTGCTCCAGAGACTAGGACATGGAGCAATGGACTGAAACTACAGGAAAAGAGATCCCACCTAAACATTAGGCCTCCTTCTTTGGAGGTTTTATAACAGAGACTGGATGGCCTTCTGTCAGGAGTGTTTTGACTGTGTATTCCTGCATGGCAGAGGGTTGGACTGGATGGTCCTTGTGGTCTTCTCCAACTCTAATGATTCTATGATTCCTGAAAGAAATGGTATTTTGTAGTAGAAACAAATGGGGGTTGAGAGTGTGAAAGGGTTTGAATTGCTCTGTGCTTTTAATATCGTGTGTAATCGAAATGGATTTAGTCTTAACAATATCCCCATGCTGTAGATCTGTTAAGTAAATGTCATTACGCTGAACATGTGACAACACACTCCAGAAATAAAAGCAATACCCTAGTAATAGTATGGGACACGGTGGCTCAAGTGGTTAAGACGGTGACTCTGTTGATTGCAAGATCAGCAGGTTGGCAGTTCGAGGCCCGGGTGCTGCGTGATGGGGTAAGCTCCTATCATTAGTCCCAGCTTCTGCCAACCTAGCAGTTCGAAAGCATGCAAATGCAAGTAGATAAATAGGTGGGAAGGTAAACAGCATTCTGTGCAATCATGCTGGCCACATGATCACAGAGTAGTCTCTGACAATGCTTCCTCTCAGGCTTAGTAACGAAAATGAGCATCGCCCCCTATGGTTGGACACAACTTGACAACCTTGTCAATGGGGAATACCTTTACCTTTTTACTAGTAATAGTATAGCAGACACCTAAAACATCTATCTAAAAATGACTCCATATATACCGCCAGTCTTCACCTAATGCTTAACTTCACTATGACTGCCATGCCATTTTCAAAGTTATCTTCTATGCAATTCCCCTGAAAGATGTATTATAACAAAACTATAGACCAAATCCCCTTCCAAGCAGATACCTTATACACCATCCATCCTGTATCTTACTGACTTTTCAACCGTATCTCACATTCCACCCAGATAACTTAATCCTTCTTTGGCTCCTTCTATCCTACTCCCTTTCTCAGTTATAAACTATTCTCTTTGGGATCCTTAATCTCCAGTTAGCAAGACATAATGCATACAAATATGAAGCGTGTTGTGTCACTTCTTTTCAAAGCCAAATGAAAACTGAGCTTGATCAAGGTTCAGAGCATATGTACAGCCAAACATCTGGTTGTACCTACCAGTCATTTAGAACTTTAAGAAGCATAACTATAATTAAAAGCAATCTGCAACTAAATTTAAACAGCTTTTCACAGGATTTTGTTTTTGTTTTTTTTGCATTCCTCCAAAAGGTGGAAGCACTACAACAGCTTGCTTCTCCCCATCTCTTTCCTTTGAAATGGCTGAACCATTAAATTGAAACTTTCCAAAACAAGTTCAGCCTAAGGCAAAAGAAAAGTTGGCTCAGAATGCTTCTCGGGCTGAATGGTTTAAGTTTGGCAAATTAAATTGAAAAGGGAGGTTATATTTAAAAGAAATATAACACTGTAACTCAGTTAACCCTTGCCTATAAAAAGCAACTTGTTAATACATATGAAAGTCTTGTAGCATTTAAGGTAACTCTTAATTAAGTCATGCTTCCATATTTGCATCAATTTATTACATTCACAGTCCCCAAAGACTTTTTCAAAGTGATGGCAATAGCAGGGCTGTTTACAGTGCTTTTGAAACACAGATGGAGCAGAAAGTACCCAAGTGGCCCAAGAACTTTGGCTATCACTGTAGTATGTGGCCTAAATACAATTGTAGTTCCAAGGACAGCAAATTCATTAAAATCAATGGGACTTGTTTATCAGGTATGTAGGACTAAAATTTGATTTACCCCTATATAAACTGTCCAGAAGATATGCTTTGAGGAATGATGCAAGGTCTACTGAAATCTCAAAAACCAAATAATTAGCCAAATAATACTGTTAGCATTCGGTGGTAGACAAATCCAAATATATTTGCTGTACGCCGCCCTGGTTGCTGAGCAGAGGGGCGGGTTAAAAATAAAAATTATTATTATTATTATTATTATTATTATTATTATTATTATTTTAATCTACACAACATTTCAAAATCATTTAAATTAAATAGGTATACAAAGTAGTTTGCTATGCATAATTTATACCGATCCAAGAACTCAGCTTTTCGTGTCAAGGACTTTTGACTATCTGGGTACAAAATTTATCATCATAATTATTGTTATTACCATGGCATATGCATTGTCCTGGCCAGATGGTGAATATAAATGTGCTCCAGTATAAGCAAAATCTTTGGCAAAATTGTCATTTTCATATATTCTAACTAGAGAAGATATAAAAGAGAACCACATTACCTACCACATTGAGCATACACTTAAATAGAAATGCATACTGAATGAGGTAGCTGAACTGATAAAAAGGGAGGCTCTAGAAGAGATACAGGGGTGTGGCCTGCTAGCACATCTGGATTTTCACCATGTCTCCCTTTTCCTTTGAAATTAGACTTACAAAATTCCCATTCATGTGCATGGGAACTTTTTTCTAAGCCTTACTGCATACAATGGGGATGAGTGGTGGAGCAACAGATGGGGAGGAAAAGCTTAAACCTACCTCTACCCACAACCAGTAACTATCCACTTTATGCCACAGTTGGTCTTAGAAAGTTTGTTCTAAAATAAGACAGGGTGGCAGAGGGGTTTTTGGTGGTCAAAGTGGGGAGAAAGACAAGAGGTAATTGTATCAGAAGGGGGCAGGGAAAGGATAACACAAAGGAAATGGGTGGCCCACTCTCTGCTTTGCTGCTACTTATTGCTAACTCTGGTCTCCTCGTCTCCTCCCCCAGGATACAGCCTTGAGAGATGACAGAGGGAATATGGCCTTAACATGAATGAGTCCCCACTCTAACATCTTCCATAATTTATTGTTTTTAAGAAAAAGATTTCTAATTTTTCTGGTTCATTGATCTCTTATTTGCTGTCTTAGAAAACTGATTATTTATTATATATTTATAATACATATCATTTATATATGATTTATAATATATATGGTTTATTTCTATATGTATTATGCACATATATACACTTGTCCCTCCACATTTGCAGCTTTGACTTTTACAAATTTGATTATTCATTGATTTTATTAATATATTCTCTCTAGAAATATCTAGGTCCTCCACCGCAACTCTGTGGTCAACTTTAACCAAAAGTTGCACTGAAGGACCTAGCAGGGGTAGGCAACCTTTCCCCTTTAAGGGCCGAGGGACTTCAGCTCCCAGAATCCCAGGAGCTATTGGCCAACATGGGACTATTGGCTAACATGGCTGAGGCTTCTGGGAGCTGAAGTCCCTCGGCCCTTAAAGGGGAACGGTTGCCTACCCCTGACCTAGAGATTCCTAGAGAGGTGTTCTCTCCGGTAAAAACGTAGTGGTTTTGTTATTTGTGTTTTTTTCATAGTCACGGTGGTCCTGTGCCTCTAACCCCAGCGAATGTGGAGGGAAGAGTGTACTTGTGATTTTTCCCCACACATTTCTATTTCTGTGTGCCTTTAGACCTATTCTGTATGTGGGTTCTCTCCCCCCTTCGTTCTTAATAAAATGGGGAAAAGAATGTAAAGTTTTCATGAAAGATTGTTGAACAGAAACTTTGGAGCATACTCAGCCGCAGCAACAGTAGCAACCAATCCCTGACTTACATTTAGTGTATAAGATGTTAAATCCTCTCACTCCTTGTGTCAGCACCTAGCATACTGGGCATTTGCTGGGGGCCATGTTCCTCAGCAAGGTCCAAAATAGCTGATGCCAGAATCACCCTGTGGTCCTGCCATAGGCAGACTTACCTGGCAGTGGTGATATACTGTGATGGGAGCCAAATGGTCACTCAAAATTTGACTTCTTACTATCCCATTGTCACTGCAAAGCAATTTGCAAGTAAGCATGAAGAGATAGCCAATGTCCATGGTACTACCACATCATAGGATTTTGCAGTTGCATCATGCTTCACAAATCTGAAGCAAATGATGGCAAGCTTTCACACAAAATGTGTAAGATGCTCACAACCATCTTTTGCATGGTTTGATTGGTCTGGTTACCTGAAAAATGCACAGGAACCTTACCACAATGGGTTGTTGTATACACACTTAAGACCAGGGACTGGCAACCTACAGCCCGGGGGCCGGTTAAGGCCCCGGGCCCCGGACTTACCGGCCCAGGCCGGAGGTTGCCGCCGTGCGCCGCCGCTGCTGGAGTGCGTTTTCGGATGTGGTCGTGGCGATTGCCATTTTGAAAGTCAAAATGGCGGTCGTGACATGTTTGCGCATGCGCAAGACTACTGCGCATGCGCGAACGCGTCGCGACCGCCATTTTGACTTTCAAAATGGCGATTGCCGCGACCGCACCCAAAAACGCGCTCTGGTGGCGGTGCACGGCGGCGGCGATGGCGGCTACCTTCAGCCGCCGCTTGCCGCCGTTGGAGAGCGTTTTCGGCCGCACTCGCACCGCTCGCCATTTTGGGAGTCAAAATGGCGGCCACGACACATTTGCGCATGCGCAGTAGTCTTGCGCATGCGCAAACACATCGCGACCGCCATTCTGACTCCCAAAATGGCAGCCGCGACATGCGCTGTGGCGGCTGGAGCCGCGCGCACTACGGCGGGGGCCGCAGTAGTGGCCGTGGTGGCGGTGTGCGCGGGGGGGTCGCACGCGTGAACGCGCGCACCGCCATTCCCCCCTCCTCAGCCCAGCCGAGACCTGGGTGACGGCAGACCGGCCCAGGTCTGAAAAAGGTTGCCTGTCGCTGGTTAAGGGGTGATATGATAGCTCTGTTTAAGTACTTGAAGGGGTATCATATGGAGGGTTGAGCAAGCTTGTTTTCTGCTGCTACAGAGAATAGGACACAGAGCAGTGGATGCAAGCTACAGGAAATGAGATTCCACCTCAACATTAGGAGGAACTTCCTGACAGTAAGAGATGTTCAACACTGGAACACACTCCCTCCAAGTGTGGCAGAGTCTCCTCCTTTGGAGGTTTTTAAACAGTCTCCTTCATTGGAGGTTTTCCCCATCTGTCGGGGATGCTTTGATTGTGAGTTCCTGAATGGCAAGGGTTGGACGCCCCTTGGGGTCTCTTCCAACTCTATGATTCTATGATCTTTAAAACACCAAACTGTCATTTGGTACTTTTGAAATGAGTCCAGAGTTCATGCCCGGTCCTCTCTATTTCTCTTCTCCTGACACACCTCAATTTGTTTAAAATTATAGGTTATTATATCCAAAACTCTGATTTGTGTTTAACCTCCACACAATGACTAAACCTTGGTTTTGAGGGTGAGAACCACCAACTGTAATTTATCAATTCTAATGTTAAACCCACACTATGGTTTGACATAAATCTGGAGAAAGGAAATGACAGTACACCGTATACCAAGGAAACAAGGAATGTGGGCATGCAGATTTGACTTCCATGATTGTGTTTTAACATTAATGTGTGAACCAACACTCTTAACTTAAAGAATTTTTACAAAACAATTTATCTAGAACACAATCCCTCTCCTTATCAAAGGGATGGGGAACCTGTGATCAAAAAGATGTTAAATGTGATTCCTACCATTCCCAATCACTGGCTATACAAGTTGAGGCTGACAGAAGTTTCTGAAGTCAGGCTTTCTATCTCTGCAATAAAGGGCCTTGGCTAAACCTGTGAATTAGCTGCAAGAAGTTATCTCCGCTTCTACCAACATGCAACTATCTTCCAACAAAGGGTGGGGGGAGAATCCTGTCATGGTTCAAAGAATGAAGCCCTGCAAACAAGGCTCCTGGTCTATTACAAATGTAACTGAACTGGCTTTAATCCTTTGTGTTTCTACTTTGTACTTTATGTTACCTTCTATTTCTGCCACACATTCATCCTTGAAATTATATGAAAATAACATCAATGCTGTAGATATGCAGTATAAACTCATAGCTTCTTCTGTACTTTCAACAGATGGCTCTAAAGCTTTCTAAACACCATACACTTGTTAGATGCATTGTGAATATGGAATTCAGTGTATTAAGTGGATGGGAAGAATTCTAAACTGAGACCCCTGGTGTGCTAGTCAAGAAACACAATGAAATGTCTGCCATTCTGGAATTCTCAACCTGAGTGAAAACGTCAAATGGAGGAGGAATTAAAGGAGAAAACTCATGCTTAGCTTATGTGACCAGTACAGGATTGTTTCATGTTTTGCAGTGGAAACAGATGGAATTAACATTTATTATAGTGGTTGCAGTAGTAAAACTGCTAAAAAAAAAAGCCATACTCTTCTATAATATTATCTTTCCAGTCTTAATAAATAACTCTAACTCAATTATATACTACTGAAATATGTACTGTTTGCAGTACTACACACAGCGGTCTTCAATTTACCAAGATGGAAAGTTATGTGTGGAACCCAACTGTTGTTTATAACTTTCAAAGCTCTTTTTGCACGTCTGGATAATTCAAGACACAAGTTATTCCTCAGTAATTATGGAGTGTCTATTATCCTAAACCTTTGCTACACCATTTTTCTTTTCTTTAATGTACTAACAACATTTTTCTACTGGGATGAATGGAATTGTGGAACAACCAAATACTGAAGTGAAATGGGGCTTGTTCTACCTATCAACTCAAAATAAGGTAGGGAATATCATTTACTATTTTGCCTGTACATTCTGTGTGAATACATGCATGTGTGTCAAGAAAATCTGGATGTATCTGTAAATGTTTTTCTGATTTTTAATGTATATTCCAATGAGTATGAAAAAAGGCAAACATCACAAAACACTTACAAAGATTCACTGGACCTGAGAAGTAAATTCTATATGAGAAGGGGACTCTGTTCCATGTTTGTTTTATCTTGATAAACCAGTCACACTCTCAAAGTCTTGATATCTGGAATAGATATTGGGATTCATTGGACCCCTTACATTATTTACTACCAATGAAACCACTCAAATTCACCTGGGTTCAAAAAACCATCATCCTATCCTCATAGTATTTTTCTTTCTTCTTATCTACTGTTTTCCCCTCTTGCTGATATTTCTCTTCTTACAATTCAGTACCTTTTCAGTTTATTACAACTGTATAAGGGTTAGAAATCCTTCAGTTCCCTCACTTCAGTGTTTTGCTTTGTTCTTCCCTTCTCTGTGCTGTTTCTCTCCCTGCCAAGTATTTCCCTTCCTTGTTATTCTTCCTCTCCCTTCAAATCTGTGCTTGTTTGGCTTTCCAACCTTACCAAGAATTTCTCCTTTGGATTGCCAAACTCTAGTTCCCCAAACCCAAGCAGCCACATCTGCATAATATGCCAATCATGCCAGTCATATGGTAGGTCAAGAAAGGATTGGACAGCATGTCCCATGCTAAGTTCCCACTCCAAAGCGCTTCTTTCAATGATAGGAAAGTTGAGTTTTATTAAGATTCTTTGAATGCAGCAGTGGTTCCTGCACTTTCTATGTTTTTACCAGAACACAAAGATCCATCAGCCAACAAAAAACTCAAGATAGATCATAGTAGATTCATATTGCAGAGGCACAAAGCTGTCCAGTGGAAGAATATTACAGTTTATGTTAATAATTCCTGAAGCAGAGGCTACCCTACCCCTTATTCTTCTGCTCGAGATGCTGGAAAAAAAAACATCAAATACCTACAAGGAATCTTACTGCTGCATCTTTTCAAGGCCATAAGACTTGGTGCAGATTTCCTCCAGGCTACCAGACATCTTCACAAGAAACTTTTGGCACATGTTAAATAAAACAGATTGAATGATTTTCAAATCAGTAGAGGGACATGGCAGCGTTACTCCCCCTCGCACCTTGTTATTTGCCCTCTCCACTGAACCATTTGCAGTGGTGATACAGCCTGATTCAGGGATCCAGGGGATTAGAGCACTTTTGAAGAATAAAACATTCCTTCTTTGTAGCTGACATCCTCTAAATCTGAAACCCAGGCACTTTACTATCTCATAAGCTGGTTTATTTATTTGTCCCATTTACATCCCACTTCCTTTCAGTCAGCTCAAGGCAGGTTCCATGGCTTGTCATCTTCCCATTTTATCTTCACAACAACTGCATTTCACACTCTTGGAGGAGTGTAGCAGATAGATACAACTGGTTAGATTCTAATAAATCCTTAGAAAGACTTTATTCTGATCACATACTAATTTTATTACATCAGTTTACTTACATACATGAGTTGTTATCTTATATACTTGTGTATAAGTCAACCTCATATGGCAGGTTTGTGGGCCAAAATTGTGGATTTTGATTTGACCTATGGATAAGTCAAAGGTAAAACACAGGGGCATGTAACAAAGGAATATAAAGGACAGAGCAAAGGAAAACGATGCCAAAGGACTTACAAAATTCTAGAGGGCACAACTGTTTGTGTTCACCATAAAGGCTGGATGGATGAGGAGGAAACTATGGTAAATAGTTTTACCATATTTATCATAAATAAACTATGGCTGTGTGATGGGGGGGGGGGGGGAGAGGGGGAGCTGACCAGGCATACAGTACTGCCTCTTACCAAAAAAGGAACCACCCCCTTCTCTGAGTTGACTGGTGAAAGGTGAGAGCTTAGTCCATCCTGGGAGAACCTAAAAAAAGCACCGACCCCGCTACTCTCTAAACCAGGCGTAGGCAACCTTTCCCCTTTAAAGGCCGAGGGACTTCAGCTCCCAGAAGCCTCAGCCATTTTGGCCAATAGTCCCATGTTGGCCAATAGCTCCTGGGATTCTGGGAGCTGAAGTCCCTCGGCCCTTAAAGGGGAAAGGTTGCCTACCCCTGCTCTAAACACTCCTTTGAGGGAAAGTGCCAAGAGCTGTTAGTGCCACAATTTCCCTGCTCGGGCATTCAAAAAGATCAGAAGCAGTGCTGTGACAGAGAAACCTAGTGTCCTTTCATAGCCAGGCAGGGATTTGAACCCTGGTATCGAGTCACAGTCCATCACTCAAACCCCTATTCCACACTGACTGTCTTGGGATGCAAGGCTACCAAACAAAACTCAACAAGACTGTGACATTCGCTTCAATCAGCATTTTGTTCCATGACTACTACTTTAAAAAGGAGAACTGTTAAGATTAGGTCACTGCCATCCTGTATTCCTCAACACATATTGAGGAATTCCTCAACACATACAAACTCTACTTTATGTAAATTATCAAAATAGAATCTGAGATATCTGTTTATATAACACAGAGAATTTTGTAATACCGAAATCAATATTTGATAACATGCTTTGAAACAGTGCAGTCATATTTGAGAAATGAAATATTAACAGCACTGTAAGTAGTTTGAGTGTTGGACAAAGACAATGGGAGTCCAAGCTTCAAATTCCTGCTCAGGCATGGAAACCTTGGGTAAGTCACACAACTTCTCAGCCTCAGAGGGAAGAAAAATTCTGTCAAAAAACCCAACAACATGATAGATTCATCTAACAACAACAAATTGAAAAAAGAGTAATTTCTACCTAAGTGTCATCCTGATGCTGGTAAACTAAGAACTTGTATACCATTTCACTACAAAGGTATATGATACCAATATGAGTGTTATCTGTTTTATAAAAAAGGTCTAGAAATCTTAATATTTTAGTTGAAATTTAAGAAGGGTTGGCAGAGTTCATGGAACTTCTATTTACCCTCAAGTGCTTACAACACATTGCCTAAATCTAATTGCTAGTTCTAACTAAAGGAAAATCATTGCATTAACTGCTGAATGAGTCAACACTTAAATAAATCCCACTGGTTCAATATGTCTAATTTATCTAGCAACAGTTGGATTTAGACTACATGATTTAAATCCCACTGTTGCAAGATAATATTCATTTGAATAACAGTGCTACCATCTGAGAATGCCAATAAACTACCCAATCTGAAAGACTGTGGACATAGCAGAGTTTCCAAGTTTCTTGTTGTAACAGCAGATCTACCCACCAACAAACCAATCCTCATCCATCTAATTTTGTGCAACCAATTGCCTTTGGGGACCAGCCCTTGCATATGACTACTTGTCAGCCATTATTATTACTGCATCTGGATTCAGAAAGAGACAATGAAAACTATGTTGCAAGCAGTAGATGGAGCATTCCAGTACATTTATTCTTCACACACTTATTTAAAAGAAAATTAAAAGAATGAGGTCATAGTCCAGCAGAAATATTCATAGTATTATCTGTACCTTTTAAAATTTAACATGCAAAAAAGTACTATACAAAAACATTAATACAGAGTACTCAAAACTAATCTGTAACCAACATGCAAACATTATCTAGCTTACAAACAAAAATATTACACAGAGTGTAGTTTACGCCATTTTTATAATTTGAGTATGACTATTTCCCCAAACAATAATATTATGATAGTGGGTTTTTATTGTTTTTTTAAAAAAAAAAATAGAAAGCAACTCTTTAAGACATTTTATCCATTAAAAATCCATTTCCAATTAGCATACTAAACAACACAGAGTCACTCTAAAGTTGCAGCATTTAAATTGTTTCTGCCAATTCTGTTTTACTGAAGTTCTCTCTGTTTCTACAAAATTCTGTTTATTTGCATGCAGTATGGCTCCTTTTGCTTTTTAAAGAGTACAAGTTTAATTCCACAGTTTGGCAACAAGCAGATCAGGACAAATTACGGCATACATGAAATTCTGCTAAGACACAATTAGACAAGCATTCAGAAGTTTTATAACACAAATTAAGCAGAGGAACCAGAATTCTAATTTTGATGGGGATGAGTTTCAACTATCTGTCTGGCTCTATATTTAAGATTTTGAGGAAAATGAACAAAATAAGGTGAGGTGAATTAAAGAGAAACTAAACTGAAGCAAAACTGTGCCCTTTACTATGCTTTGGATTTGTTGTGCTTTGTTGTGGATTTACTGGGCTTTGGATTTGTTCTAAATTAATTTAATTTTCTAAAAATCACAAAACAAGCCATACCAACTATAAAGGAGAAGCAAAATACAATATGAAACACTCACTTCACAGGGACTCAATATTATTCAAGGAAAACCAAGATGAAGTTATAAGAATGTCCATTACCCAGAATTCTTGAAATAAACAGGCCTATTTAACAAAATGAAAGGGTTGCTAGTCCCTCTGATTTATATATGTATATGCATGTATACTCCCTATTCCTCCAACAGCACCAGTAGCAGCATACATTTTCTATATGCTGAAAAGTTACTGCCTCCTAGAACACCAAATTACGCGGCTTAGATCTTGTAGATTCATGACCTCCCTGATTGAGTCTATCCATCAGGCATGTGGTCTAATTCTCTTTCTACTACCCTCCACTTTTCCAAGCATTAATGTCTTTTCAAGTGAATCATGCCTTCTCATGATGTGATCAAAATAAGACAGCGTCAGTTTCATGATCTTGGCTTTCATGGGAGATTTTTGGTTTGATCTGTTCAAAAACCCATTTGTGTGCCTTATTGCTGTCCACAGTATGCTCAGCATTCTTCTCCAGCACCACATCTCAAATGAGTTGATTCTTTTCCTATCCGTTTTCTTCACTGTCCAGTTCTCACATCCATACATGGTGATGGAGAATACTATGGCTTGGACGAGTCTGATTTTAGTGCTCAGTTGTAAGTTAATACTCTTTAGGATGTCTCTAGTTCTTTCATAGCTGCCCTTCCTATTCATAGTCTTCTTATTTCTTGGCTGCAGTCACAATTCCGGTCAGTGTTTGATCCTACGGGAACTCTTTTAACTATTTCATTTTCTTCATTGTCTAGGTTGAGTTTATGTATTTCTTCTGTGGTCATTATTTTTGTTTTCTTTATGTTCAGCACTAAGCCTGCCTTTGCACTTTCATCTTCTTTGTTCCAAGTCTGTGATCTTTCCCCCTGGTAATATGGTGCTGTTTGCATATCTAAGATTGTTCAAGGAAAGGTAGAGGCGCTAGGGACCACACTGCAAACATAAGATGGCTAATGGAGCTCACCAAAGCATTCCAAAAGTAAATTAGCATGTGTTTTAGAGACTATAGCAAAGCTTTTGACTGAACAGATCATGAAAAGCTATGGATAGCTCTTAAAGACATGGGAATACCACTACATTTGGTAGTCCTAATGAGAAGTCTGTACTTAGGACAAGAGACTAGGGTTAGAACAGTATTCAGAGAAACAGATTGGTTCCCACTTGGCAAAGGGGTCAGGCAAGGCTACATATTATCACCCTGCTTGTTCAACTTGTATGCAGAAAACATGGTAAGAATAACAGAAGGAGGTGTGAAGATAGGAGGAAGCAATACCTTAAGTTAGTTCTTGAAAAACCCTTACCTCCCCTCAAAAAATCCAGTTGTAACTACTCTATACTTAATGAGGAAAAACAGTGAAGGGGTGTATCCACAATGCACAAGTAAAGCAATGCACAAGTAAAACACCACTTTCGCTGCTATGACTCTGTCCTAAAGAATCCTGGGATTTGTAGTTGTGTGGCACCAGACCTCTCTGAAAGACCAGGCTGAATACTTCACTGAACTACAAATCCCAGGATTCCACAGGATGGAGCCATGACCATTAAAGTGGGGTAAAACTACTTTATTTCTGCAGTGTGGAAATGCTGAAGATTGTGGACAAGGGAAAGGAGATCAACAGATATTAACTAACAAAAGATTGCTACAACAATATTGGTATGGCATATTCATGGTTCTCCTTGAATTCCTTATGTCACACTAGCATGACAGACGGGAAAGAAAGGGTTACTGTCCCTCCAGTTATTGTTTTATGCTACAAAGTGGCAATTATAACATTATGGCAGCATAAAGGTGGCATTATGTTTAAAGCTTCTCAAAGCAAATCAATCTCTTAACTTAGGAAAAATTAAGGCCATTTTTAGAGCAGTCTTTCTTCAAAGATGTTTACAGCCTGAATAATCAGCTGCAGCAGCAGCTTAGCCATTTCTTTAGAAAGAATTTAATCTAACATTAAATTTAAACTGTGTAAAAAAACGAAATGAAATTAGATACAGACCGAAAGAAAGGCCCCATTTCAAATCAGCGAAAAGCAATTCTGCAGAGATAAAGCTGTTTATTAAGAATACATTCCACCTCTCCAGCTCTCCAAAGACAAACCACAGGGCTGTGTGCAAAGCTAGACAATCTGGGCAGCCAGCCATAAAACATCACTTCTGTAGCACAGATACTGCTTTCACTCTCTTAAGCCCTCCACAGCTGTAAAATATAACAAGAGGGACTCTGGTAACCAGACTTCACTGCCACAGACTCTATGATTCATGGGTAAAAGTTTGTACGTAGATTACATCTTGTCTTAAGATACAAAACCACACCCAAAAGAGCATTAACAGTTAACGTTCTGGAAGTGTGGAGAAAATAAAAATATAAAAACTAGCTGTCAAATGCTGACAACGGACATTGGTCATAATAGCTTTACACAGAAAAGACAAAAATAGCGTACAATTACAGCAGGCTTAACATAAGCCAATGAGATCATGAGTTGAAAAGAGACTCATAAAACATGTTGTTTGTGACTGGAGAATCATCCTGCTTGCTGAAAGTGCAATGCACATTTATGAAAGGGAACGTTTACAATGATAATCTTGCTTTTAATGCAAAACCTTGGTCAAAATACAATGCATCACAGAGTATTCTGCTTGCACAGGGGAGCTTTTCAGCTTCTCTCCCCCAGCGGCTCTCTACACAGATCACAGAAATAATAGGGCCTCCAGAACAGCACCACTCAAAGAACTAAGATATGCCACCTAAAATAAACATCTCCTCATGTGTGTGCAAAAATATGCTGCGCCTTTTTGGATCCCAGCTCTTAGTACACACACACTATAAAGCAAATTCTGCAGAAATCAATGGATCAGTCTTCCAATTTCTGATTGGGCTGAGAGATATAACAATATGTGTGATTCATCCAGAACTCGCTATATTTATCCACTACAAACAAAGGTTTTGCAGAACTGGAAGTCAAGTTTATAATTCAGTTCATCATTTCCAGAGCATATTACAATTCAGGAAAATGCCTTGGGTCTTTAAATTGTCTTTGACCTGGCTGATATCTTCATAAAGCTACTGGAAACCTCTAGGCATTATCACCAGAAGGCATCAGCTGATACTAAATTGGCTAGACTGCAGCATCACCAGGCACTTAAAAGGTTTCTTATCATTCATCTCTAGTGCTAAAATGGAGTGATGAACTCCTTCCTGTAGCTTCAAGATGGGGGGGGGGGGATGCTTCAACATTATCTCCAACATTATGACATTATCTTGTAATCTGAGTTTTGAATGTTTTTTTTAAATGTCAATAACAGCCACAATACTGGTTATGATGCTGAAACGTAACAATCTATAAAGGAATGTGAACCCGTTTTCTATGGTTATATGATACAATTTAGGGGATTTGTAAATGAACCATCTAAATGTTTTTAAAGGGTTGTGCCTGAAATCATAACATAACATAGCACCAGTAACAGATTTTAAAAGGTGAAGAATTTGCATATATTCCTTATGTGAATAGAAAAGGGCTGGGAGCTAAGCTTTAAGTCTGCAGTGTTCTCAGAGGGACTTTCTCTAGCAATTCTTTCCATCTGAAAGCCTTCCTTTACTGAAGGAAAAGGCTGCCCCACCCCTGACCTCCTCCTCTAGCTTGTTTTGGAAAGAAGCCAGATTACAGCATTGGGAAAAGAACATATTTATCTCAACAAGACCAGCTGCACACAGCAGCTAAATGTAATTCTGAAGTTATTATCCAGTCTTTTTGTGTGCGCATGACACAAAGATTCTGTGTGCCAAATCATGTTCATCTTGATGTTTTAACAGGTATATTTCTGAAGACCATATTTTTAGATAACAAATGTTCTAAAATCAGGAATCACTATGGCAACCATGTCTCTTGTAAATAAAGCTGCATTCTCCACTAATGGGAATTTGTTTGCATTTTTTTTTAAACAGAAGTACAAGGAAATATAAATGTTTTTGCTATCCTAGAGTGACTATTACATAAACAAAAGGGTTTTTCGGTGACTTAAAATGAAAATGTTGAGACATTCTGTTTTGATGCTTGAGCTTCATACCTTGATAACATTTCTGAAAGATCTAACCCCCCCCCCCAAAAAAAACAGACACCCCCAAAAAGCTGTTTTGTGGGCATATGGTTTTTCTATGTCAATCACATGTTTCTTGAATTTATGAAATACTGAATACTGAAGGAATTTAGTATTTGAAGCTGCAAAAATTCCTGAAATGTTTAAGTACGATCTCAGTATTTATCTGCCTAAAACGATTAACAACTATTGCCAAAAGCATACATTTGCTCCAACTTCAGGAATAAATCAAGAAATCACAGAAATAATTTTTAAATCCAATTTTTGCTTAGCAACAGAGGGAAAAACTATTGGCCGGAGATGGTGATTAAAGGATCTCTTTCAGACAATACAAAGCAATCTGCAGTAAAAAGCTTCAGGAGGCTTGTTTGGAACATTATTTCAATACAGAGAACACTTTTTGCTTCTACGATAGGGGGAGATAGTGAAGGAGCATAATATGAAGTCAAAAACAGGCATTTCTACCTAGGGATTTCATTAGGGGATAGTTACAAACAAGGACTCGGGGCAACAGATAAGTATATGACCCATTTCCTTGTTGTTCATCCCTCCCACCAGACAGTTTTCCTACCTTTTCATTTCACAAAGCCATGGCAGTTCAATAATGGAAAGAATGCAATAACGGAAAGATGGCGGCTTAGGAGAACTCTGGTCCTTGATGAGCTACTGCTCATCAGCTGAAGAATATACTAATACTGTAATAATATGCATCAAGATAAACATGGGAGAGCCAATAGTTTATTAAACTATGAGAGGAGAGTGAATACAATGTGTGATGTTTTTAAAGTGTTTTACAGCTTTGTTGTGTTGAAACAAGAACAGCCCTCCTGTATCAGACCAATGAACTATTTAGTCTAGCAGTTTTGGTTTCATACATTGGTCAAGCAGATGTCTATGGGAAGTACATAAGCAAGAGATGAAATGCCTTCCTTCTTTACAAACAACTGGTATTTAAAGGAAGTCTGTATCTGACCCTGGAAGTAGTATATCATTGTCGTGACATGGTATCCTTCTCCTCCATGAACATGCCTAATCCCAATTTAAAGCCACTTATCCTGGCAGCTATCACTATGTCTTGTAGCAGTAAATTGCATCATTTACCTATATGCTGTGCAAAGTGGCATTTACACTTACATGAGTCCACCCCCCACTACTCAGCTTCACTACATAATCTAGATTCTACTATTATGAGAGGGAGTCTGGCCATTTTTTCAACCCTATGCATAATTGTACACATCTGTCATGCCTCTCCTTACTCCCCCCAACTAAAAAAAATCTCCCAGTATTACTGTAGTCCTCTGATCATTTTGGTTGCCCTTTCAGGTATGTTCTCCAATTTTACAATACTGTTCTTGAGCGACAGTGACAGATACTGTACATAGTGTTGTCAGACCACCGATTCATACAAAGGTAACACAATAGCAGTAATTTTAATTTCAGTTCTTTTTTTAATGATTCCCAACATGGAATGTTTAAACCCCTTGTATTTGTCACTTTCACAGTGAAAGGGCTACTGTTAGAAGTTGTACCATTCACTGGGCAATTTATTCTTGACCATATTTTTGCAATGAAAGCACCTTTTCACAGCAAATCAAGAATGCATCTTTATTTTGTTTACTGCATGGCTAGAAATCTCCTTCACAATGTTTTTCTGTTTTCTAATCTGCTTTATGTATTAACTGTTACTGGCAGGTAACAGTATAGACAGAGTCACAGTCTGTTACTAACACAACCAACTATTATTAGATCAGTCAAAATTACAGTTAATAACTATAACCTAGTAGCCAACCAAAAAGACTTTAATGGTTTTTAAAATATAAAAGCAAAATTAAATACTTTCCTCTTTGCTATATAATCTTTACTGTACTGTGAAAAGCTATCAATGGGAAAATATTCTCTAAACTGAAAGCTTACTGAAGTATTCGCACAGAAAGGAAAATTGTATATATAAACATTGCCCAAATCTGTAATAACTAAATTACATCTATACATGTTTTCTGATAACTGTATTATAAGGCATGTTGGTAGCTGTCAAGGGAATATTAAATATTTCTGGAGCACCTTTTGGAGATCAGAGTTCACAAGTGGATACCAGTAAGCAGAAAGGGTAAAGGAAGGGAGTGTCAACATCTTAGATGAGAACCACAAATACTAGCAAGCAGTGATAAAACAACAACAAATTATGAGATTTCCCCTGCAATAAACTTCTTTTCTTCTCTATTAGCATTCTGGAATTTAATAACTACTATGTGAATATAAACAATCACGCAGAACATATAAACCAGGAGTCAACGAGCCAGAAATGAATGATCCAGAAGCAAATCTAAGATAAAAATCATTACAGGCTTTTGAAAACATCTGCTAAATGCCTGTTTCTTGTTTTTTAGTAACTTATGTGAGTTTTACTCTCATCCTAGATTTCAGCACCTATGATAAACAATGCAGGATTACTACAGCAATACCCTTTTGCTTTCTATTGTACACACGGAGCTTTATAGGAGTCAGGATGGCTCCTATAAAATGACAAAAGCAAAATGATGGCCTTTACAAAATTCCAAACTGAAATGATTTCCACAACAAATATTTTCCATAATTTAAATGAACCATAGGAAGGAAGATTGTATTTTAAGACTACATCCTATCCTTCCATGCATGAACTATGACACTTCTAAGAAGCTTAGTCAGATAAAAGTCAGGGCTTTTCAAATGCTGTAATAAACTTTGACTGGGACATTTGAGAGGGCTTCTTTCATGCTGAAACCCTACTTTCATGTTCATTCTTTAGGAGTTCACATTCCACTGAGTCATACTTATTATTGGGGGGGCGGGGATAGCTTTGTTTTAATCACACTCCAGTAAATAACTAAATGATACAGTGACAGCAAAAATTATATTCTGGGGAAAAAAAGGTCCAGACATCTTTTTATAGCTGGCTGTATGTAAGCAAGGATGAAGTTCAAGTTTTGACCACTTGGTTACATTCACTCTTCCTTTCCATTCCAGCCACACTTAAACCAAACTGTCAAGGCTAATTATCACTATTTTCCAAACATTACATCACATGGTCCTGAGAGATGCTAGCAATAGCATGTACTCACTAATATAACATTAATGGGTTTCCAAAATATGGTTTTTCTTGCATGTTTTAAAAAGTGGAACACTTACTTTTACTTAAACACAAAATATGATAAAAAAAAACACCTTAGGGTGTTGTTTTTTAAGTACTGAATGGTATCCTTCCAAGATATTTAGCCTCTGAATATAACAGACTTCATGGGACATTTTAAAACTGCACTGGGTTATCAAAAAAATGTTGCAGGAGGGCATCCTGGTCTGGACAGAGAGCTGCATGCACTGAACTATTTAGAAGGTCTTTTCCCACTTCCATGTTATGAAGAGAAGGGAATGACCCTCCTCTTACCTTTGCTTCGTTTCCTTCTGGGGCTCTTTGGCAGCTTTCGACTCAGTCTCCTTGAAAAAGAACAAGCGAGTATTTTGTCTGATGTCTGGGAGTTTCACTAGCGTGCTCCTTTCCTTAATGTTTTTTTCTTACAAAAAGTACCCGTATTTTTTCAACGATGAATATGGGAAAAAAATCTCACACGGCCAAGAAAGTCAGTTTTTTAATATATATTTATGCCCGTTCCAAATTAAAAAAAAAAAGAGGGGGGAAGATCACCAAAAATAACCTGCCACAAAGGTGAAGGGAAAAGGTTAGGGAAACGAGACGAGAATTCAACAGTATCCAAGTAGAAGAGCTCGAAGCTCCAGTTTGATTCCAGCCCAGAGGAGGAGTTAAGTGCAGCAGATGCAGGTCCCAATTCCAAAACAAGGTTAGATTATTTTTTATTATTTCCAGTGAAGCAAAGCTAGCAATTATTTGACTCTGCGAGCTAGAGTTTTGCACGCAATTTATTTGTTATTTTCAAAATGAAAACATATGTGGTCTCAGGGAGAGAGAAAGAAAGAAAAATATACAGTCAAGATGCGAGTGTGAAAAAGGGGGTCTTGGGTTAGGGCTTTGTAGTTGATCAGAAAACACGGCTTCGAAAGGTCTGTGTAGAGAGAGAATCTCAGTCTATCTGGGTGAACATCTGGAGACACTGTTTTCAAAAAGTGCAAATTAAAACGGAGGAGACCGAGCCCATCCAAAATAAAGAGGAGGGAGAGTTTAGGAGTGGAAACAACAACAACAGCAACAAAAAAGAGTAAAAGGAGTGACAAAAGGAGGGGTTCCAGCAGAGTCCCTCACACAGGCATCCCAACATCAGCGCCCAGTTTGGAGTCTCTGAAAAGGGAGGCGAGAGGCAGGCTCTCCTCCTCGGAAGATCCAGGCAGGCTCTCAGAAGGCAGGGATCCACAAGAGCCAGCGGGGGAGGGATCCACCCGCCGTGTGCCTCTCAGGGAAGAGGGCTCTCCTGAGAGGTGATCCTTCCCTGGTGCTGTGGGGCGGGCAGGTAGGCAGGCAGGCAGGCGGTCCGCCAGTCTCTCTGTCTCTCTCTCAGGGGGATCCACCGCCCAACATAAAAGGGATCCGGAAAAGAAGGCGCAATCCAGTCTCTTGCGTGCTCGCTCGCTTGATCACAGGGAGAGGATGCGGGGATCCTGGGGCGACCCAGTAGTTGAGTTTCTTCTCATCAGGAGGTCGGCTGGTTGGTTGGTCAGTGGGTCGTCTCCCCCCCTCTCTGTGTTACCCCCCTCCTCAGCGGGATCCACCCAAATTAGGAGCAGAATCCAGCCGCCGCCGCCGCCGCCGCACTCGATCCCCTTCCCGTCCACACAGAGGATCAGAGATGGAGATGGAGGAGGAGGAGGCAGCAGCAGCAGCAGCAGCAGCAACGAGAAGAGCAGGAACGGCGCCTCCTCTGAGGGAGCTTTCGCCTGCGAAGGAGGGAGGGAAGGACGACGACAGTGAAAACAGCACCGCCGCCGGGCTCAGTGAAGCTGTCGGGACGGCCCCCCACTCCTCTTCACAGCCGCCGCTACCGCCGCCGTCACCACCACCGCCTCCTCCTCCTCCTCCGCCGTCGCCGCCGCCGCCGCCGCGTCTGTCCTCCGCTTCAGGAGCAGAGCTGCTACCACCGCAGCCATTTTGTTGCTAACTGACAAGAGCCCCGCCAGGAAGGCAGGCAGGCAGCGCGAGACCACAACAGGGAGGAGGGAGGGAGGGAGGGAGGAGAAGCGTCGCGAGCCTCCTCCCCTCCCTGACCTCAAACAGGAAGTCTCGTCCACCTCTCGCGTCACGTGGTTGGAGGAGAAGGAATAGGCTTGGAGTCTAAAGGGAGCGCGAATGGATAAAAGAAAGCTCGGCATGCAAATAAGGAGTGGAAGAGGAGCCAATGAGGGCCGGGGAAGGGTCAAGGAGGCCCCGCCCCTCGTTGCTACTTCTCCTCCTTCCCCCATACACACACATATCGGGCTCGGCGCCTGCGCAGAAGAAGCAAACGAAGCGTTAGTTCTCCCAGGCGTTGTTGGCTTTTGCCAGTCTCTGCTGCTGCTGCGTCCATCTTGTGTGCGTTCGTTGCCTCCCTCCCTCATCTGCAGATGCGGAGGAAGGAAGGAAGGAAGCGACGGCTGGCAATGGAAGGGCCTGGGGTTTTCTTTTTTGCTCTGGTAGTTTTGGAACTACGAGACAGAGCTCCAGGTTCAGCACAGCTGAGATATGTTTATATGTGTCTATATATATATATATATATATATATATATATACACACACACACACACATATATCACACACACACACACACATATATATCAGCTATGCTGAACTTGGAGCTCTGTCTTCTACACACACTACACACTATATACATAATTACTTATATTGTATGCATATATTTGGCCTTATAGTTTATCATAATCGAATAATCTGGTTGTTGTTTTATTTGGTGTGATAATTTAGAACTAGAGCACAGCTCCAGGTTCAGCATAGCTGATATATATATATATATATATATATATATATATATGTATAGACACACACACACACACACACATATATATATATATATTTGCCCTTAAAATTTGTCCTTATATTGTATTAGGGCAAATGTGTGTTTGTGTGTACACACGTTATGCTGAACCTTGAGCTCTGCCTTCTAGTTCCAAATTATCACAGCAAAAAAACAGGTTGTTCCATTACGACAAATTATATGGGCAAATATATGCATATAATATAGTTAGATATATATATTTTTTGATCTATCTATGTACATATCTTGCCAAGAAAACCCCATTATAGGGTCACCATAAGTCAGAAATGACTTGAAGGCACACAACAACAAACAACTATATATAAAGAGAGAGAGAGACATACACACACATATGTGCCAGATTATTTAGCTGTGCAGGTTAGAGACCATGGTTCATCAGATTTATAACCTGCTTCCATCTCAACATGCTATTGCTTTTTTAAAAAAGAACAAAAAGACCTGCAGAAACCCCAATGGTGTTATTTGGAAAGGTAACGAAAAGAGAGCAGCACACAGTTTCTGCTAAAGATTTTGTCTTCAGGGTCTACCCTGTTTTGTGCAAGGGCTTGTCCCCCGCAGTTTGGATAGTTACATTTTAATTATGTATTAAAGGCCTTTCTGTATTGCCTCCCAGCCCACAAGGGCTCCCCAGGCGATTAATAAATAAATAAAAGCAATACAAAGATTAAGACATTTTAAAACACATTAAAACATTATTCATTGTTTCTTTCCAAAAAGAGCCTAAAAACAATCCTAAAATAAAATTCTCACGGTCCATCTCCTGCACCCACATAGAAAGATCAGGGTCACAGCCTGATGTCTGACAAATCTAATTTCAGACATCTTGCTGAGGGCAGAAAAAAACTCCCACCTGAGACCCCCCAGAGGGCTGCAGGAACTTTGTACAACAAAATGAACTGCTTACAAATGTAGGATGTGCCTGTTAATGCCATTCCAGTAAAGGGCATGTACTGCTGGTGCATGTCTCTTTGCCAGTTTACCATCTGTACTGGGATGCCCCCGAAGCAAATGTGCAAGAATGATCCAGTATATACATCCAGCCTAGGTTTTGCTGATGAGAGAGAGGATGTGCATTTCTTCGTAAACTATGAATACTGAATTCATAATAAACTTCAGAATAAACATACATAGGATTGTGTTGTGTCTCCTTTTTCCCCCCTGAAAGGAAGTATATTCTTCCTTCTCCCTGTGTGTTTTTCTTCCAGAAGGGTGATCCAACCTTGCAGAAAGAAGAAGGAAGGTTGGCTGGCAGAGTACAAAGAGCTGACATTACCTGTGGCAACCCTTTGGCTCCATCTCTGGTGACAGCATCCTGTTGCGCGCCATATAGATCAATCCTCCTGATGTAGTTAGTAGTGTGTCTACCCCACAATTAAGGTTTGGGCCAATGTGCCAAACATATGCCTACAACTCCAGAAAAACATTCTCTACAAGCTGGCATAGAATTGTGCTCACTCCAACACTTCCTTTGGGCAGGGTGACCAGAGGTCATAACCACAAAGGAGGACAAAGCACTTCAAAATGTGGGGCATTCAAGAAAAAATAGGCCATTGCAAAAGAAAAGCTAAGGACACTCACATAAATATAAATTCATGCTTTTTAATCATGCTCAAAATGGAGGATATTTTGGAATTCCTCCTGGACAGAAAGCTGAAACATAGGACGTGTCCTGCAAAAGGAGGATGTCTGGTCACCCTGACTTTGGGATACAAGATATTGCCAGTCATATCCAGAAATGGCTGACATCCTAACCCTCAGCATTATTTCTTGATTTAATTAAAGGGATAAAGTATGGAAGCCTAACAAACTAGAATGATAAGTTTCATCTTGGCTTGGAGAGTTTGCTCAAACACAAGTTTGATTAAAGAAAGGAGTAACATGGTCAAGCTGTGTCCCTTGGAGAAGGGAGAGGTGGGACCTTAGGGTTCAGTCTGTTTTCCAATCCATGGCTTTGGAGCAGAAGTGTAGTTATGCTGGACTGGGTAGGCCAGTGCCCTGGGACCATGAACCAGTTGGATCCACCTGCCTTGCTCCAGTCTCTGCCCCGCTGTGCCTTTGCCACCTATGACTTATCCTGCATGCTCCTGGTAGTGCCATCCCTGCTACTCCTGAAATCCTCCCAGGAGCAAGGATTGCTGCCTATCCTAGGCACTAAGTTGCCCCATTGCCTTGAAGAATCACCTAAGCTTTCTGGCATTAGGTAAGGTTTCTACTGCTAGGACCTTATAAAACGCTGGCCACGAAGTGAAAAGTAAGGGAAAAGTAACCGAAGTAAGAATAAATTCAGTTCTATACCGAAACGAACTGAATTTTGCCCGCGCGGCCATTGCGCAATGAATACGAAGGCTCCCTTTCTCTCTCTCTTTCTCTCTCTCTCTCCCGTCGCCCAAAAAGCCGGCATCACAGAAGACGCTTCTGTGGATGGCAAGGATGGGAGGAAGGAGTTGGGAGGAAAGGCAGCCAAGGAGACCGAGGAGGAGGAGGAGGAGGACTGGAGGAGGGAAGGCAGCCCAGCAAGCCCCGGTTGGCGAGAGCTCCGAGTGGCGTGTGTCGGGGAGGAAAAATGCAAAAGAGATGGAGAGAGAGATCGCCTCCCTCTTCCCTCTTCCCTCCTCCTCTCCTTCTCCTCCTCTTTCTTTTCTCACCCAGCCCCGCCAATCCGGTTTGCCTTTCACCAATCCCTTCCCCTCGCTGGAATTTTCTGCTTGGGATATGTAGAGCTCTCCTGCTTCCCCTCCCCGCCCACCATTGTGCAAGGAATACGAAGGCTCCCTTGTACTTTCTCGAAAAACCGAATGTCAAAAGCTCTCAATTCCTTACGGATTAGCTCCAGGTTCTGTGAGTTTCGGGGCAGCGTTGTGTGTACACGCGGGGAAACAATACGGATTAGCTCCAGGTTCTGTCGAGTTTTGGGTGCAACGTCATGTGTACACGCGGGGGAACAATACGGATTAGCTCCAGGCTCTGTCGAGTTTCGGGTGCAACGTCATGTGTACATGCGGGGGAACAATACGGATTAGCTCCAGGCTCTGTCGAGTTTCGGGTGCAACGTCGTGTGTACACTCGGGGAAATAATATGTATTAGCTATGGATACCCTTTGGATTAGGGCTGCTTTAGACCCCGTGTGATAAGGTCCATAGTAGTGGCGTCACTAGGGTTGGAGTCACCCCCACTTGACCTTCTCCCGGACCACACCATACAGAATCCTTAGTTCTATTTTTGTACTAATGTCACTCATAAATTATAATTCCCGTGTATCACTGAATGTAATGGCAGTAGTTGTGACATAAACAACTAGCAAAATTAAAATTACACCTTTAAATTACAACATCAGCCCAAATGTGTTTACATGTACATAGTTTCATGTGGTTAAAGTGAAAATTAATTAAGATGTGATTTTTTAAAGAAAAATTTTAAAAGAATTTAATATTTTATTTTTTTAAAAAATCATTTTTTTTAAAGTTAAAACCTGGAGCCTCTCTTTTCTCTTTTCACTGAGCCTTGCCACACTCACACCACATCTTCAGTGTTTTAAAGGGTTGCAAGCACATGCCCCAGCCTATTTCTGTGAAAAGGCAGATATTTGGGGAACAGTGATTTCACCTCCTCCTTAGGGTGTCACGTGGTGTGGGTCCATACCCTCTGCACCACCTAGTGATGCCCTTGTATGATGGGTTCACTGAACATACCTTCTCTTTGTATGCTGAATAATGACAATTCTCTTTTCAAAAGGCCATTTTGATAAGTTAACCTGTAGTCCAGTTCCTTAAACAGCAGCAGCAGTTTCACAAGATATTTGACAATATTTGAGCAGACAATTAAAAGGCATAGGAGCCCTGCATGAGGCTAGAACGTATTCCCAGCACTGGTGTATTTTAGGACTTTGAAGAGGAGTTAGAAATACTTATAAAGCAAGAGTAAAATTGTTCTGTGTATTTTCTATTTCACCAACACCTCCATGGGCCATGTATAATCAAGATATCTTAATTAGTCTGATAGCTTCCGCAGTAGAAGCCATTACTACCAGTATTTATTTACAATAGTTTTTGTTATTCTTGGCCCTCCAGATATTTTGGACTGCAGTTCTCAGAAACCATTGGCCATGTCATACCTTCCAACAGTTCCAATCTGGCAAGGGCAGTCCCAATCAATCTTCTGCCATCTCACCTTTTCAGCTACTTTTAAAACAACCCAGTTTGTCTTTCCTACTCCCACTTTCTCCTATATCTTGGCTTACTACAATTGCTTAAAACGGAGTCCAAACTGCAAAAATAATTTCCAGTAACTTAACTCAGCAGGAGAGAGAGGATAGAAGGGGGCAAAACCTTGCCCTTCCCAGTAGGCTCAAGCAAAAGCAAACTGCTGCAGTCTCTCCTAGCTTGTGCATTCCTCCTATTAGTAACCTTTTCCATCCTGACCACTTTGATGTTGCTTGGCCATATGCGTCCTGGTTTTCACCAATGAAATTTTGGAAGGTATGTCATGGTAGCCAGGGTTTCTGAGAGTTGACGTCGGAAACATGCAGAAGGCCAAAAGTCCCCAGCCTTGGTTTTCAAGAGTGTTTCTTTCCTCTGCTGGAAAGCTTTCAATCCACTTCAGGTTCCAAATCTAGTAAAGGCCTGCTGATGCTTTTACACTGTCGAAAGAGACATTTTCTAAAGCACAAAGAGAAAGAGGTCTCAGATCTCTGTATGATGAGTGTATACTATAGGAAGTGTTACTAGAGTAACAAGCTGGTAAGTGTGAACCCCTGGGCAACCCTTCCTCCATCAGTGCACAATAGATCTATTTTAAGCATGCTGAGGATTCATCTGACAGTGTCTCTAGTTCACAGGAATGGCAATATAATTAGAACCATTTTTGCCACTGGAGGGAGACCACATTGTTCACAAAAACCATTGAAAGAGAAGTCCAGAACAAAGCAAAGAAAAAACCACAAAAAATATATATGAATACCAGAGCTTTATATTTAGGACAAATTGTTTTCTAGGCCAGGCAACAAGATTTATATGCATGCAGAGTGTTTTAGCAGTCAGATTTGGAGCTAATCTTTTGCTTTTTCACTCAAAAAATACCAACCGTCAAATATAAGAATTTTAGTAGCCCGTATTGTATACGTACAGAGGGCTGGGAAGGTCTAGCCACCCATTCCAGGAATTATTCTTTCTTCAACCCATATAAATCTAGCTGGAAAAGTTACACGGGACAAACTGAGCAACAAATTCAACAGAGAGTTTGCTCTACTTAAAATGAGCCAACTTTGTGATGCTCAAAAATATAGGTCAGCACCTGCAACTCTGCCTTCTCATCCCCCCAATCTACCAAAAAGCAAAAACAGCAGATTGTTTCATTGGTACCTTCAGAAAGGATTTTGCCTCTGACATAAGCCAAAAGCCTGAGAAAAACAGAATGGACACAGCCATGTGGCTTCATTGCTGATGCAGTGTACAATCTAATTAACAGGCTATAATGTGATTGCTGTGGCACAAATGAAATAATATATAAAGCCGCCCTCTGATGAAAGTGTTTTGTTTTGCTGTACTGAAATAAAACATGCCAAGTATTTACCTTGAGTTTAAGATTTACCTCCAGATTTATCTCCATATATGATTTTTCAGGAGTTTGGTGCAGCTTTACTTGTATTGTTTAAAATGCTGTATATTCTACCTATATGTTTCATAACAAGAAGTAGATACAAAGTAAAAGATACCACCAGTTTTCATAATACAGAACGCAAAGGTTATCCAGGTGGCAACTCTTAAAGTGTTGGTAAATACAGTTGGTCCTCCACATTTGTGGTATTGACTTTTGCAAATTTGATTTTTTGTGGATTTAATTAATATGTTATCTCAAGGAATCTGTAGGTCCTCTAGCATGACTCTACCAGAAGTTGACCATACAGCCATGCTGGAGGACCTAGAGAAAACATTTATCTAGGCATTTGTAAGTCCTCCAGCACAATTCTGTGGTCAATTTCCAGTAGATGATGACCATAGAGGTGCACTGGAGGACCTAGAGAGTCCTAGAGAAGTGTTCTCTCACTCAAAAAAAGTTTTTTTTAAAAAAAAAATTGTAGTTTTTCTACTCTCACAGGGGTTTTGCATCCCTAAACACAGCAAATGTGGAGGGCGCACTGTAGTACTGAACCAAAATTGGAGTTGGATTTCCAGTTGCAGGGCAGGAGGGACTATGACTTTGATGTTTCTTTGAACTTGCAATCCTTTATGTACTCCACAGTTCAAATCTGAGCTTGCTATGACACCATCCAGAGTGGTACCTGCGGCCTTAGAAGTTCTTCACAAGAATCTGTAGACCAGGAATTGGCAAGTTCCCCTTACCTGGGGCCGGTCTAGGGATCCCCTGGTCTTCCGCAGGCCGATGGTGGTGGTGGTGAAATGGTGGTGCACGTGCTTGCCAGAATCCCAGGAGCTATTGGCCAACATGGGACTATTGGCCAACATGGCTGAGGCTTCTGGGAGCTGAAGTCCCTTGGCCCTTAAAGGGGAAAGGTTGCCTACCCCTGATTTAAAGTGATGGATGCAAATATAAGACAAGAGTTCTTAAGTTACCAAAAATTAATGCTCAGAACAACATTGTCTTCTGTTGCTTTGGATTATGGTAGGAGAGATTTAGATTACCAATGTTTGCAGAATGTAAATAAGTTTCTATATTAAATTTATTTATATTACCCTCCAAAAAGTCTAGTATATAAAAAGATACCTTGCATAATATGATGTGAGGAATATTTGTGGGTTTTTTAGTATCTTTGAAATTGGCCTCTAATACATTACCTTCTTGTTTAGTCTATTAGATCAGTGCTTTAATATTCAGGGTACTGGAGAAACCTCCTGTATGAACTCAGTAAAAGCTTATAGTCTGAGGGTTGGCTAGCAAGAGGGAAAGAGCAATTGACCAATCATAGGACGTTATCACACAGGGGAAATCTGTTAGTTAATCCACACAAATCCCAAACAAAAACTGAATTTGTGCCTCACGATTTCACACAACGTCGCACAGAAACTGGTCAGAAACTGGACAGAAACTGGTATTATCCGAGATCTTTTTAATTTCGGGAGTTTAGAGGAAAAGCATTTGCGAAATTACAGTAATTTCGCATTTACTCTAATGTGAAAAGACAATTCTCTTTTAAAACCTGGAGGAGGGCCAAGAGGAGGAGAAGGAGGGGACTCCAGGAAGGGAGAGTCCGGGGCTCCTGCCATGCAGCGAAAGGAAGGCAAGGCAAGGAGAGGGAAGTTTGGGACGGAGGAGAAGTTTAGCATTTGGGATAGAGGGAAAAGGAGGGGAAAGAAGGCTTCCCTTGCAGCAGCTGTGGGTGGATGTGGGTGTAAGTGTGGGGTGTGCTTGTGGAGCAACTTGGAGCTCCATCTCACCATGAAGTTCTGCCCTGCAGGTCCTACAAAGGGCAAAGGCTGGGGGGGGGGCATGGGAGCTACCTCCAGTTTCCCCCTCTCCTGGGCATCATCCAAGGCTCTGCCTCTCCCCAGGGAACACCCAGCCCTTCCTTCCTTCCTTCCTTTCTTCCTTCCTTCCCTTTCCTCCTCCTCCTCCTTCTCTGCCAGCTCTGCCTGTGATCCTACCCTCCTTGCCCATCTCCCCAGCAGCTGACAGCCTCCAATGCCAGGAAAGGAGAGAGAGAAAAGGGAGGCTGAGCCATCTCAATCCTTCCTTGCCTCAGCTTGCCTTGCCTTGCCTTGCCTTTCCAGCCTCCTCCTCCTCCTCTGCTCTCTTGAGAGGTCCTAACCCCAACGGAAGGGGGTTAGGACCTGTGCAGGAGGACATGACCCCAAATGTAGGACAGTCTGACATTTCCTCCTGGGAAATGCAGGACCTGCCCTGGAAAAAGGAGGAGTTTGGTCATGAAACACACCCATTTCCAGTACATGTACGGGTTCTTTTCACTTGTGTATGAAAGTTGAAAACATCTTTTTTTCGCTTTTAACTTAATTCCGTTATTACTGTAATTACATGTGAAAAGCTTCTGCGCAATTAAGCTCTTTTTTCGCTTTCTTTTCGGGATGCTTCATTTCCACTTTATTATCTCTTTAACAACGAAACTGGCCCACGTGTGATAACGTCCTTAGATTTGCAAAACAGTGGTTCCTCCAAGGATATTGAGAGAGTGAGCATTATTTCTATTTCTGTGTTTATATTTACAGAATCATATAGTATGGTAGTCATTTTGCTAGCCTGCAGGTAACTTAAGATACCTTCTCCCATACAAAAATCTCTGTTTTCTTTTCCTTTTGGTTTGTTCAGGATAATGAGCAGTGGCCATGTTGGTTAAGGAATTCTGGGAGTAGAAATTCCCCCCAAAGTGTATTTTCCCCAAGCTCTGCAATAGACTATTACTCCTTTGTCTTTTTAGGTGTTAGGTTGAGAGATTCAGGTTCCTCCCTCCCTCCCCCAAAAGTCAGAAAAGTCAGTTGGACTTGGACCAGTGACTCTCCTCTTTTCCTACTTGCAAAGTTTTTGAGTCGATAGAATAGGGAGAAGGCGAGCCATGTGCACTGCCCTGAGCTCATTGGTAGAAAAGCAGGATATTAATTTAACAAGCAATAAGCTAATAATGGAATGTACCCCTTGTTGCATTGGTGTGGCACACCTGCATATTCTTGTACTCCCAGTTTTCCACCTGAACCTGCATAGCTGTACCTTTCCTAGGTTACAAGCCCTCTTTAGAAATGAGATGGGGATCCACCCCACCTGCACCACTCCTGCTATGATGGACAGCTTTCCTTTCAACCACTTCTAGCACTCCAGGATGGATCTACGGACTGTCAGATTGGTTTTGCTATTTTTCTCCCTTGCTGCTCTGCTTCATAAAGAAGCTCTTAATTTTCCCAGCTCTGTCACCTCTATTGAGTGATGACCAGATAGGTGACAAGCTTGGCAGGAGAAGCCTATTCTAGGGTCAGTTGTTACTATTAGTGTCATCTGTGAGAAATAGTACCTGCCTGCTCTCTCTGTGTGCATTGTAAATGCACAGATACAGGAAGAAGCACAGGACATCTGATACAGACTAAAGTTGGAGTAGTAGCTACATCTAATCCAGTATTTTGCCTCAAATAGCACGTAGGGGAGGTGGCTTCACTGATGAGCAAAACATATGGGCAACATCATGCGACTTAGCAGTTTCTAGTACGTACCATTTCATACTGCAGACAGTGGATCAAATGTTTGAATGCCCTTCTGCATTAAAAAAAAAGGTGTACATTTACATTGTTAAGAAGGGCCCTTTTTACACTACACAGTCATAGTGCTATGATTCCAGTTTAACTGCCATGCCATGTGGAATCCTGGGGCTTTTAATAGGGTTCGTATCTACACTGCAGAATTAATGCAGTTGGACACCATATTAAATGTCGTGGCTCAATGTTATGGCATTCTGGGTTTTGTAATTTTGTGAGATATTTGACCTTCTCTGTCAAGAGAACTCTAGTCCAACAACAAACTGAAAATCCCAGAATTGCATAGGATGGAAGCATGACAGTTAAAGCGATGTTAAACTGCATTAATTCTGCAGTATGGCAGCAGCCACAGCCAGAGGCACCAGAATAACTTCTTGGCTGAAAATTTGGAAGGTCCCTCCTCCTAGACTGCAAATCCCAGGATTCTATAGGATGGAACCATGACAATTTAACTGGAATCATGGCACTACCATTGAGTAGTTCTACATCAGGAGAGGATGTGGGCTAGCCTTCTGTCTCATTGATAGTATTATATGTTCAGGGAGTGTTTACAATGACTTCTTATTGTATGAACTGTGTGATGTTTTAGATAAATGATTCCTGTTTCAAAAGGAGATCTTCCATTCAATGGATCACCATTTTTCTCTTGTCATACTTACACCACTTCTAGGGCAGCTTTACCCTGGGTTTTGATTCCTGTGAGACACTCCCTGAAAGCTTCGAGCATTCAGCAATGTTTCTGTAGTACTGGGGATTATTTACATGTTGAATATTAGTGGAATTTTACAGCATGAAACTTTTGTTGCTGTTGTTAAGTACTCTTGAGTCGGCCCCAACTCATGCCAGCCCTGTGGATGAGACATCTCCAAGACCCCCCATCTTCCACTGCTTAGGTCCTGCAAATTCAGGCCAGTGACCTCCCTGATTGAGTCTATCCATCTAGTGTGCAGTCTTCCTCTCTTTCTACTGCCTTCTAACGTTCCTAGCATTATCGTCTTTTCTTGTGAATCATGTCTCCTCATGATATGGCCAAAGTAAGATTGCCTCAGTTTTGTCATCTTGGCTTACAAGAAAAGTTTAGGATTGATCTGCTCTAGAACCCATTTGTTTGTCTTTCCTAGCTGTCCACAGTATGTAGAGAGATCTTGTAGCACCTTTGAGACTAGCTGAAAGAAAGAAGTTGACAGCATGAGCTTTCATACACATAAGTCTACTTCCTCAGATGCATTTGGACTAACATGGCTATATCTTTGAATTCTGGCTGTCCATGGTATCCTCAGCACTTTTCTCCAGCACCACATCTCAAATGCTGATTTTCCTTATGTCGGCTTTGTCCAGCTCACAAAGCCGTATATGATGGCGGGGAATATAATGGCTTGCATGATTCTAATTTCATTGTTCAGCTATATATTTTACACTTTAGGAACTTATCTAGTTCTTTCATGTCTGTCTTCCCCATTCCTAGTCATCTTCATATTTCTTGACTGCAGTCTCCATTTTGATCAATGTTTGATCCAAGATATGGGAAATCTTTAACTATTTGATTTCCTCATTATCTAGGTTGAATTTATGTAGATCCTCTGTGGTCATTATTTTGTTTTCTTTCTGTTCAGCAATAATCATGCCTTTGCACTTTCTTCTTTGACCTTTCTTAGTAATTGTTCCAAATCTATGATGTTTTCCACTAATAGTATAGTGTCATTCACGTTTCTTAGACTGCGGATGTTCCTTCCTCCTATCTTCACTCCTCTTTCTTCTGGGTTCAAACCTGCTCTTCGTATGATGTTTTTCTGTATGCAAATTGAACAGGTAGGGTGAAAGAATGCAGCCTTGCCGGATCCCTTTACTCATTGGGTACCATTGTGTTTCTCCATATTCTGTTCTAACCATAGCCTCTTGTCCTAAGTATGAAACTTTTACCAAGCAGCAAACCCACTGCTTTCTCTCAGACCCTGAGAGAAATAGCTCCAATGATCTTTTCTTTATCTCATTTTTCTCTAGACTCACCCTCATGGGTATGTTACCATACTCATGCCTGTGGCTTGGATAATTTACTCCATCAGAGCATCTGAGGAAGTGGGGTGAAATTCACAAAATCTCATACCAAAATAAACCAGTTTAGCCTTAAAGGTGCTAGAAGAGTCCATTTTTTAAAAACCCCAAAGAACTGTTTTCCAGAGCTTGATGGTAGCTCCTGCCTCCCTCAGTCTATTAAAACTGCTTCTATTGTTTTTAATACAGAGAGTTACTAAATGATATCATCCTTAGATTGCAGAGGGAGAGGAGAAGGTGTGTCACCCCTAAGGATGTTATCACACGTGGGCCAGTTTCGTTATTAAAGAGATAATAAAGTGGAAATGAAGCATCCCGAAAAGAAAGCGAAAATAGAGCTTAATTGCGCAAAAGCTTTTCACACGTAATTACAGTAATAACGGAATTAAGTTAAAAGCAAACAAAAGACGTTTTAAACTTTCATACACAAGTGAAAAGAACCCGTACATGTACTGGAAATGGGTGTGTTTTGTGACAAGACTCCTCCTTTTCCAGGGTAGGTCCTGCATTTCCCAGGAGGAAATGTCAGACTGTCCTCCATTTGGGGTCATGTCCTCTTGCACAGGAGGAGGAGGAGGAGGAGGCTGGAAAGGCAAGGCAAGGCAAGCCGAGGCAAGGGAGGGATTGGAATGGCTCACCCTCCCTTTTTTCTCTCTCCTTTCCTGGCATTGGAGGCTGTCAGCTGCTGGGGAGATAAGCAAGGAGGGTAGGATCACTGGCAGGGAAGGAGGAGGAAGAGGAAAGGGAAGGAAGGGAAGGAAGGGAAGGAAGGAAGGAAGGAAGGAAGGAAGGAAGGAAGGAAGGAAGGAAGGGCTGGGTGTTCCCTGGGGAGAGCCAGAGCCTTGGATGATGCCCAGGAGAGGGGGAAACTGGAGGTAGCTCCCATGCCCCCCCCATAAGCCTTTCCCCTTTGTAGGACCTGCAGGGCAGAACTTCATGGTGAGATGGAGCTCCAAGTTGTTCCACAAGCACACCCCACACTTGCACCCACATCCACCCACAGCTGCTGCAAGGGAAGCCTTCTTTCCCCTCCTTTTCACTCCATCCGAAATGCCAAACTTCTCCTCCGTCCCAAACTTCCCTCTCCTAGGCTGCCTTCCCTTCCCTTCCCTGGCACTGAGAAGGAGCCCAGGACTCTCCCTCCCTGGAGTCCCCTCCTCCTCCTCCTCTTGGCCCTCCTCCAGGTTTTAAAAGAGAATTGTCCATGCGTATTTGCTTTTCAGATTAAAGTAAATGCACAATTACTGTAATTTCGCAAATGCATTTCCTCTAAACTCCCGAAATTAAAAAGATCTCAGATAATACCAGTTTCTGTCCAATTTCTGACCAGTTTCTGTGTGACGTTGTGTGAAATCGTGAGGTGCAAATTCGCTTTTTGTTTGGGATTTGTGTGGATTAACCAACAGATTTCCCCCGTGTGATAACGTCCTAAGAGAGATCTCCCCACAGATGTTTATGTCACATTACATTGATCTTCAAGTTGCCACAGTACTCCCAACTGTTTCTTTCACAAGGATTGTCCTCCAGTGGGGACAATGCAAAGTGGAAGAACATGGGAGAGGGCCCTCTCATTGTGGTGCCCAGATCCCCTTGGGGTTTTTACTGGCCAGCACTGTTTTCTTTGTGGTGCCAAGCCAAAGCATGGCTTTTTAAAGGTTTGAGGATCAATTTGCTTCAGAATCTATAGGTGCATGGTTTTGAATATTTGTAACTTTTCAATTCGTTTTAACTGTTGCCTTGCATAATATCTTTTTATTTTGTTAAATTATTTGTGGTTTTAATCTGGAAGGCCTTTACATTGCTCATATTGTATACCACCTTGATACCCCTTGATAAAGGGATGCATATAAATAAATAAATAAAAATTAAATAAGGGAAATTCCATTATTTCCTAATTTTTTGGAGCTGGGGAGGAAGGAGAAGTATTGGGAGTTTATTGCATGCCCTAAAGAGGCATTGTACCTCTTCCGGTTTCAATCCTTGATCAGGGATACAGCCAGATGTTCGAGGAGGGCTGCATTTGGCCGACAGCATCACAGCAGAATCAGTGGCAAATTATGTCTGATAACACCCGGCTGTATCCCCGATCAAAGATTGAAGCCAGAAGAGATAAAATGCCTCTTTAGGGTACGCAATAAGCTCCTTGGTCATTGTATCCCATCAAGCAGAACTATTTACCTGATACTTTGGCAGACCTAGCAGTCCATCTTACCCTGTTGATCCTGTCCAAAAACCAACTCCTTCTCTGCAGTTGGATAGTAATGCCATGTTACTGCTAATCTGTTTAGGGGCAGGACAGATATCATGCTAAAAGGGAACTCTGTCCTAATTCTGGCTAGTAATCCTGGTGAGAATGGACCCACTGAATCAATTGTTGGCTTTTGATTTGACCCATATGTAAATCTCAGTGATCTACACTAGTTGGGATCAACAATAAGATTCTTAGGTTTAACATTTGGGTATATTTACATAAGAATGGGGACTGTGGTGGTGGGGATGATCAAGGAGATCACCAGTATAGCAGTTCCTGTGACCACCATCTTGTCCCAATTGGAGTTATCATACCCTCTGACATTTCAGAGATGAAAACTGGGACAGATGTGTCCAAGCAATGGCAGTGTGTGGTTCAGATGTCAAAGGAAGAAGAGCACACTGACAAGGAGACGCTGCAACAGTTTGCTTTTTCTGAGGCTACTGAGAAGGACTAGATTCTGCACCCTCCTCGCCCCTCTCCTCTTCTCACTGAGTTAATTGAGGGCAAACTGTTTTTGCGCTTTGAACTTTGTTTGCAGTAATTAAAGTACACTGAAGACAAAGGAAGAAAGTAGGAAGAGGAGAGAGAAACTGGAACATTTTAAAAGCAGCTGGAAAAATGGAGCAACAGAAGATAAACCAGGACTATCCCTGGGACAACTGGAGAGTATGAGGTATTGGGTGCAGGGCCAGGGAGGGGGGGAGAAGAGCTGAGCCAGTAGTACACTGTGATTATAATCCAGTCAATTGTATGACTCAAAAGCTTTTTGGACTTGATGATCAGCAATGGATTGTAAATCTCATCCAAGCACCCTCTTTCTTGGACTGTATATATTGGCATGATTATTTCTGTGGAGAAGTAATCCACAGACCAGTTCTCTTTACAGTGGCACCAACACCAGTCCTGCTTCAGTAGCATCATAGTTTGCTCCAATTCAAGATACTACAAGGCCCTGCAGCACAGCGGGGCCATATGCCATATTTTTAAAAATAAATGAGTGGGCCATGTTCTTTCCACACAAAGCCATGACACTGTCTTCAAACCTTTTGGTCCTCTTGCACATGCTCAACAAAAACACTGTAAATTGTTAAATTTAGTGAGACCAGTAAATTTAAAGTTCTCCTAAGAAAACCCTATGAAATTCCTGGGGTCGCCATAAACTGACAGGCAACTTGAAGGCACATACACATACACATACACATACACCATCGCGTTGTAGTCCCCCTCCCACCAGATTTGTTATATGAGTAGGTGTGAGTAACGTTAGATGGCAAAATTATTAGCCAGGTGTTCTGGCCAGATTCCAGAGGAGCTATATAGGAAGACTGGAATTTGGTTGTGATACTTGGCCATGCTGCAGGAAACACAAAATCACTATTGAGAATCTAGAGAGAAGACAAATGCAAGATTTTTAAAACCAAAAGGCTGAGCTGGAAGTATCCTTAGTTGTGTTCATTCTAAACATATTGCTCCTGCTTCTCTCCAGGGCTGAGCTCCAGAATTGATTTGCAAATATTTTTGGTGTTCTAAATAATAACAACACATGAGCTAAACATACTGGTGGTACTTTTAAAAGAAAAGAAAAGCAGATCATCCTTCTGAAATACAAAGAGAGGGCAAGATTAATGATTGAGGCTGCAGTTGTGCAGAAGGAGATATGCCTGTTATTGAGATTCTGATATGCTGTGAGCTCTCATATGGACAGATAGGGGGGTTGCAGACTGCCAGAAATAGTGCAAATTGAGTCCACTTTTAGGGTTAGGGTTAGGAAATCATGGGGATTGTTTTTTTTCCTGAGACATTGAGCCTTCTCTGTCAGAGAGCTCTGGTGCCACAATAAAATACAGTTCCCATGATTCCCTAACCCTAACCCTAACCCTAAAAGTGGACTCAATTTGCACTATTTCTGGCAGTCTGCAAGCCCCCGAGACAGATTGTCTTGAACCTTGGGTTTCTTTGATGGACAGTGATAAAAAAAAAAAAAAAGTCTGACAACATTTACTTGGAAACAGTAATCCAGATTATGTGATCCTCAAAATGTTTTGATTTTTGTAAGCCATTTTGAGTTCCATTTTTTGAGGAAAGGTTGGATAGAAGTGAAAATGCATTATTATTATTGTTGTTTTTAATAATGATAGAGTCCCATCAGCCCATTGCAACACAACCCACATTGAGGAATAATGGGACCTGAGGTCAATGAATAACTGGAAGATTGCATATTGTCATGTATTTCACATACCCCATGTATATGTGTGCACAAAACTACTTGTCCTCCTTTGGTCTTGAAGCAAGGAAGTGAAACCCCAACAGGCAATAGTTTGGCTGTGAGCTTGTCAGTCCAGGGGACAGGGTGAGGAGAGGGAGATAGACTCACTACCATGTTCTGCTGGCATTCCATTTTTAGTGCACATCCCATCTTTCAAAAGCTATAGACTTGCCTCTTGCCAGATCCTGTCAGTTCTCTGAACTGTCTTGCAGGGGCACGTTGATGTTCCAGAAATCATTGACCCACATGCACCAAGCAAGAAATTTTATGGCAATATAGACCATTAGAGGTCTATTTCCCAGAGATATTAAGATAATGATGGTGAATATTGAGGCTACCCACACCTTTGATCAGTTCCTCTAATCATAATATACTGCTCTAAGAGAAAGGTATAATTCCGTCATCTTAAAGAGAGTAACCAATTAGTCACAACCTCAGACATAAAAAAAATGGTCTTCTAAAGAGAATTTTCAGAGGAAAAAAACCACAGACTAAATCATTGTACATTCCTTTCATTGCTTGGGTTCTGTGGATTTGTGGATTAAGACAATTTGGCACAGCCCTGCTCAGCATGTGGAGACACAAATCACATGCAAACATGCAGGCTGGAGAAATTTTGTCTTGTTGTGGGCCCTCTGAGAGAGAGATTGTCGGGCACCTGCCAGGTTACACACTGTGGTTGATGGACTGCCAGAGCTCAGAAAGTTACTTTCTGGATGAAAGGCTCCAGAGTCCTCTAAGCAGCATGTTCCCTAGTGATGGCTGGTGGATTTATTTTATTTGGTTTTAATTATTGTAATTAATTTTATCCTGCCCTTCTCCCAATGTGGGACTCAAAGTGGCTTATAACAGAAGACTGTTAAAGCAAGGCATAGCAGTAAATTTATAAACACACACACACACAATTAAATATATTAAAAACATTACTCTGCAATAATGTAAAAAGGAGTTGATACAAAAATATGACACACCTCAGTAGTTTCACCATGTGCTGTAAAAAACAAAACAAAAAAACAGCACATAACCAGTTAATAATCCAAGACCTGTGTAAACAAAAAAGAGAACAGAGAAGGGCCAACCCAGCCTCACAAGGCAGGAAATTCTACAGCCTGGGAGCAGCCACCAAGAAGGATCTGTTCCATGTCCTCACTAAGCAGGCCAAGGATAATGGTGGCACCAAGAGAAAACTCTCCTTTGGGGATTTTAAAACTCAGGCAGGGTCGTACTGGGAGATACAGTTCTTTCATGTCATGCAGTGATATATACAAAGAATCTCCTCCACTGAGTAATTTCATTCTCACCCACATTTTTTTTAAATGTAGGAATGGGGTTATTAAAAATCTTGACCCAGCAGTCATAATTTGGGTGTGTGTCTTCAACTTCTGAACTATAACCTTTAATTCACTGTGGGTAGGTAGAGCTACCATATATACTCGACTGTAAGTCAACCTCATGTATAAGTCAAGGACAGATTTTCAGGGCCAAAATGATGAATTTTGATATGACTCATGGATAAGTTGAGGTTAAAATGTAGGGGCATGTAACAAAGGATATAAAGAACGAAGCAAAGGAAAACAGTGCCAAAGAACAAAATTCCAACAGGAATAACTGTTTGTGCTCATACTAAAGGCTGAATGGATGAAAGAGTAGAGTGGAGTCAATGCTTCCAGGACAGATTACACTCTTGTCTTTCACCAGGGGATGATTCCTTTTTTAAAATAAGAATTAAAGTACAATACTTACATTGACCCACAGATAAGCTGACTCAGGTTTTTTGGGTCAATTTTTTAACCTAAATTTCTAGACTTGTACATGAGTATATACAGTATGTCATTCTTTTGTCATTTTAATTTTCGTCTCTCTCACTCTCTCACTCTCTCCATTTCTCTCTCTTAGGGACCCATTCACTTAATTACCAGCATAATTTTCAATGCCTTTCAGCATACCTCAGAGTGGGGTTTGGGGAATAAGTAGATGTAGTTTAGTCACCACCACCAAGAGGATGATATACTGACTGTGGCTGAATGGAACAAGACAGTGGCACACTGTACACACCATCAAACAAATCTGTTGACTCTTTAAAAACCAACCAACCAACCAACCAACCAACCAACCAACCAACCAACAAAAACAAAAACTGTTCCTCCTCCTTTAATAGCTTGACATCTTGAATGAAGAAAGAAAATAACATCTGGAGTGGCCAGTAGCAGGAAAAGGTCCCATCTACTCAGTGTGTATGTGTTAGTCTAGCAACTGTTAAAGGTAGGAAAGAGGGTGGCAGTGAGGTGAAAGGAGATGGGCGAGACCTAGACATTTTACCATTGGGGAAGATAGTCATTAGTAACCTTCCTCCTGCCTCTCCAAAATGCTTCTATCTGATTTCCATGCAGCAGAGCCAGCCCTACCAATAGGCAAAACAGGGCAACCACCTCAGGTGACAAGTGGTGATAGTGGACACCATGGGCAGTCATAGCCATTCCTCTCTGTTGGAGAACATAGCTATGTGTTTGGCACAGGACTAGCCTTGCTTTCTCCCAGCCTAGCCTGCTGCTTTTAGATGTAATGGTAGACACTGTCCTGTCGACCACACTAAAGTAAAAGTCAATTATCAGGCCAAGGATGGGGATACATGGACATCTGGCAGCAAGATATATTTGGCTGGCCCTGCTTAGCCTTGTTTGATGGTCCTCTGGGCTTCAGTCAGAGAAGAGCTCTGAAGAGAGATATCTGAGATTGAACTTTGCATCTTCTATCTTCAATGCATGTGTTCTACCACTTGAGTTGCAACCTGACCCAGAAATAGTTTTGTCAGCCTGCTGTAGCATAATCACACCACAGCATCCTGTGGCACCTGAAAATTTTTAAAATAGTAATAAGGAATCTAAATGGCTGTGTCTTCTAATAATATATAATTGTGGCATAACCTTAAACTTGGTACCTCAGATGACAAGAAGTTTTTACCTAGAAAACTTGATGCCAGAACAAAATGTCTTACATTTTACTGTTACAGTCCCAGGACATGTCTGTTTTGTTGGTGCTGCTCTATAAGTGCTGTGTACAGTGGCTGTGTTGTGTAATTGGTAACAACAAGATTCAGGCATGCTTTTTAAAAAATCCTTCTCATGTGGAAGTGATTTGGAGGATCAGTCTTGTGAGTTAAAATCACAGTGTGGGAAATGGCCTACTTAAAAATTGCTACAGAGGCAAATATAAGGGAGGTCCATTATATTCTAGGATGGTGGTCAAAGGGTGATCTTTGAAAGGGTCCCTGAGCCATTAGGCTGGGGGGATAATTGTTGGTCCCTTTTATCAATTAGCCTAAGAACCACTGTTCCACGGTGAAAAGAGACAATGTTTTGGATAACCACTTATAGTATAAGGCATAACTTACATTGTAAGCTGGTTTAGAGTCCATATTGGAAGAAAGGTGGGATATTAATGTATTAACTACTCTGATGAAAATCCAAGATTATATACTAATGTCCAAAAAAAAAAAAAAAAGCCTGGGAGGGCAGCTTGGTGCAACTGTCTGATCAGGTGCCACCTTCTTAAATGTAAGCCATGTAGTGATGACTTCTGACGGTGCTTTATAGAGACGCTGTGAGCCACAGTGCATGGCTCATTGTGACATGTGCCTAGGTATGAACATTTGAACAGAAGAGTCGCCTGGGCTATGAAGCAGGATTGCAGGGGGAGAAGAGCTGGGCAGGCAGTGGAAGGCCAAGACAAATAGAGGGTGGCTCCGATTGCCTGACCAAATCATTCAGACAGGTATGAACTCAGGCAGCTTACATGATCCAGCCTTGCTGTAAATGCCTGACTGCTGATATCTCCTGGGGTATGGATGTTGCAAATGAACATATTTGTTTCTGCTTTAGGGATTTTGCTGTGCATAATAATGCATCTCTCATAATGAGAACTACAGGAGTTTTATACATTTAAATTTGTCCAATTAATTATCCAGGAATGTTTTAATAGGCTTTATCGCTGTAATTCCATTCTGAAACAAATATTTCTTATTAGATCTAGGTTTGCTTTTACTGTCTGTCCCCCCTCCCGTCCCCCCAGCCACCTTACTGTTTCTGGCATCATGTCGTAATGTCTTCTTATATCAAGAAACACAATTCTGGGTTCATGTGTGTTTTTGCTTTTAGTCCCAGCTATATTAAATTTGTGCCATTCAGAAATAAAAGTAGATAATTGAAAAAAGTGCTAATGGTTTGTAAGTTGCTTTGCAAACAGCCAGGCCATATAGTCATGGAAAACCTGCCACCCATACGCACAAGAAGGGGTTAGTTGTGTACCATGCAGCTACTTTATAAGAGACACATAAGGTGGCTGATGGTTAGAAAACAGGGCGAGTCACCATCACTTAGCCCAAAAATGGAATGAGCCCCACCAGGTATGTTGCAAGAGGTGGGGAAAGCAGGGTTGCAAATGTAATTAACAATTAATTTATAAATTCAATATAAAGCAGGCTATGTTTCAAAGGAAGGCAATGGCTAACCACCTCTGAATATCCTTTGACTTAGAAAATCCTATGAAGTTCATCGGGTCACAATAAGTTAAGAGGTGAGTTGAAAGCAGGCATGCATGAAGAGAGATTGAGAAGATAAAAATATAGTGGCCATGGAGTAACCTATGAGGCTCACCTCCATAGGGCATGAATTGAAGGCTCTGCCCCTAATAGTTACTCAAATGTACCGTATTTTTCGCCCTATAGGGCGCTCCGGCATATTAGGCGCACCCAATTTTAAAGGAGGAAAATCCAAGAAAAAAGGATTCCTCCCTTTAGCCGGAGGCCGGTTGTTCAATGGGCTGGTACTGGGATCGGAGACCGATCCCAGCACCAGCCCATTGAACTGAGGTCGCGGGGGGAAGGAGGGCTTCTTCCCCCCGCGACCTCAGTCTTTGAATAGGCTGGCGCCGGGATCGAAGCGATCCCGGCACCAGCCGATTGAAGACTGAGGCCAGGGGGAGAAGGAGCCTTCCTTCCCCCCCCCCCCCCCCGCCTCGGTCTTGGAATCGGCTGGTGCTGGGATCGAAGCGATCCCAGCACCAGCCGATTGAAGACTGAGGCCGGGGGGAAAAGGGGCCTTCCTTCTCCCCCGGGCCTTGGTCTTGGAATCGGCTGGTGCCGGGATCGAAGCGATCCCGGCACCAGCCGATTGAAGACTGAGGCCGGGGGGAGAAGGAGCCTTCCTCCCCCCCCCCCCCGCCTCGGTCTTGGAATCGGCTGGTGCCGGGATCGAAGCGATCCCGGCACCAGCCGATTGAAGACTGAGGCCGGGGGGAGAAGGAGCCTTCCTTCCTCCCCCCCGCCTCGGTCTTGGAATCGGCTGGTGCCGGGAGCGAAGCGATCCCGGCACCAGCCGATTGAAGACTGAGGCCGGGGGGAGAAGGAGCCTTCCTTCTCCCCCTGGCCTCGGTCTTGGAATCAGCTCCAAGACCGAGGCCGGGGGGGAAGGAAGGCTCCTTCTCCCCCCGGCCTCAGTCTTCAATCGGCTGGTGCCGGGATCGCTTCGATCCCGGCACCAGCCGATTCCAAGACCGAGGCCGGGGGGGGAAGGAAGGCTCCTTCTCCCCCCGGCCTCAGTCTTCAATCGGCTGGTGCCGGGATCGCTTCGATCCCGGCACCAGCCGATTCCAAGACCGAGGCCGGGGGGGGAAGGAAGGCTCCTTCTCCCCCCGGCCTCAGTCTTCAATCGGCTGGTGCCGGGATTGCTTCGATCCCGGCACCAGCCGATTCCAAGACCGAGGCCGGGGGGGGGAAGGAAGGCTCCTTCTCCCCCCGGCCTCAGTCTTCAATCGGCTGGTGCCGGGATCGCTTCGATCCCGGCACCAGCCGATTCCAAGACCGAGGCGGGGGGGGGGGGGGAAGGAAGGCTCCTTCTCCCCCCGGCCTCAGTCTTCAATCGGCTGGTGCCGGGATCGCTTCGCTCCCGGCACCAGCCGATTCCAAGACCGAGGCCGGGGGGGGGAAGGAAGGCTCCTTCTCCCCCCGGCCTCAGTCTTCAATCGGCTGGTGCCGGGATCGCTTCGATCCCGGCACCAGCCGATTCCAAGACCGAGGCGGGGGGGGGGGGGGAAGGAAGGCTCCTTCTCCCCCCGGCCTCAGTCTTCAATCGGCTGGTGCCGGGATCGCTTTGATCCCGGCACCAGCCGATTCCAAGACCGAGGCGGGGGGGGGGGGGGGAAGGAAGGCTCCTTCTCCCCCCGGCCTCAGTCTTCAATCGGCTGGTGCCGGGATCGCTTCGATCCCGGCACCAGCCGATTCCAAGACCGAGGCCGGGGGGAGAAGGAAGGCTCCTTCTCCCTCCGGCCTCAGTCTTCAATCGGCTGGTGCCGGGATCGCTTCGATCCCGGCACCAGCCAATTCCAAGACCGAGGCCGGGGGGAGAAGGAAGGCTCCTTCTCCCCCCGGCCTCAGTCTTCAATCGGCTGGTGCCGGGATCGCTTCGATCCCAGCACCAGCTGATTCCAAGACTGAGGCCGCGGGGAGAAGGAGCCCTCCTTCTCCCCGTGGCCTCAGTCTTTCAATGGGCTGGCGCCGGGATCGCTTCGATCCCAGCACCAGTCCATTCAAAGACTGAGGTCGCGGGGGGGAAGGAGGGCTCCTTCTCCCCGCGGCCTCGGCCCTTCGCCCTATAGGGCGCACTCACTTCCCCACGCACATTTAGGGGAAGAAAAAGTGCGCCCTATAGGGCGAAAAATACGGTATATCTTCTCAGTTGTTCAATCATGCTGGTCCCCTGAGAGTCCAGGAGGACTAGACTAAGGGCCTTTGCAGACTGCCAGAAATAGTGCAAATTGAGTCCACTTTAAGGGTTAGGGTTATTGCTAGGGAGTCATGGGAATTGTTTTTTTTCTGAGACCTTGAGCCTTCACTGTCAGAGAGCTCTGGTGCCACAATAAAATACAGTTCCCATGATTCCCTAACCCTAACCCTTAAAGTGGACTCAATCTGCACTATTTCTGGAATGTATCCATTTAATCTTGTAGCCTTTTCTGCACAGGGTCCAGCTAGGTGCCTCTGGGAATCAATGAGCAGAACATGACAAAACCAGTATCTGTTGCCCAACCTCCAACAAAAGTTATTTCTATGCATGTTGGCTCTGAAAATGCCTGTTCCTTAAAGCCATCATGATGAATAGACGTTAATCAGTTTTTCTTCCATAAACTTGTTCAATCCCCCTTTAAAGCCACCTAGCTACCTTACTGGTCCTCACCGTATTTGTGTTGTTGTTGTTGTTAACTGCCATCAAGTTGACCTCAACTTATGGTGACCCTATGACTGAGACATCTCCAGGACACTTATCCTCAACTTCTCTGCTCAGGTCTTGCAGACTAAGGGCCATGGCATCCTTAATTGAGTCTCTCCATCTGGAATGTAGTCATCCTCTTTTCCTGCTGCTTTGTATCTTACCAAGCATTATAGTCTTTTCTAGTGAGCCATGTCTGCTCATGATATGACCAAAGTACAACAGTCTCCGTTTAGTCATCTTGGCTTCTAGGGAAAGTTCAGGCTTGATTTGCTCTAGGACCCATTCATTTTTTTTTTTTAGCAGTCTACAGTATCTGTACAACTCTTCTTCAGCACCTACAATATTTCACAGATGAAAACCAGGACATGTGGCCAAGCAACATCAGAGTGTGGTCAACATGGCAAACAAGACAGAAGAAGCTTCAACAGTTTACCTTTGCCTGAGCCTACTAGGAAGAACAAGAGTCTGCCCCTCTTCTTTCCCCACCCCACTGAGTTAATTGAGTGCAAACTACTTTTGCACTTTGAATCCAGTTTATAACAACTGAAGTAACCTGGTGATGAAGCTTTGGGCAAGTACTGGACCTTTTTCATGTAATGTATAAACCATATACTTAAGCATTAATATGTTTTGTGCTCTGAGGGCCCCAAAGGTTTAACATTCCATATATTTTTTTCTCCTCACCCTTCTTCCGTCAGAGTATTATCTTTCCCACCCCAACAATTAACTATCTTAAATATGTATCATTTATTTATTTTATTCCTTAGGTAGTGAGCAGTTGACATGCTGCTAGAGAAAGTCCTGTTACATGAATCCACCAATCTAACTTCATGAGGCGGTGGGATACGCAACTGGGCCTCCTCTGAAGAGCTCAAATTTCTGGCAGGCTCATATGGGAGGAAGTGATCCTTCAGGTATCTTGGCCCTAAGTAATTTAGGGCTTTGTAGGCCGATACCCGCACCTTGAATTGAACTCAGAAGTAAATAGGAAGCCAGGGCCGTTCTTGCAGGACCAGTAGTTATATGGTCTATAAAATGCACAGTTGACACCAGTCTGGCTGCTGCATTTTGCACTAGCATATCAAATGGTTATAAAGATGTCTCAGCAATCCTCCACCAAATAAAATAAAAATAATAAAAAGTAATAAATAAACATGAAACCCTTGCTGATTGGAGGACCCACTTTATTCATTTGTTTTTCCCCTGACACACCATGTGCGGTTGTGCAATAATGTTTATTTTATATCCTCTGAAGTGGCTAATCTACATGCATGCAATGAAAAGGTGGCTTATTAGGCTAATTGCTGATTAAAAAAAAAATACTATGAGCAAATATTACAAAACAGATACAGAAGGCTGAGGGGGAGGGGACAACAAACACAGCTCTCCTTTCCTCCCCCTGTGAAGTTTTCCCACCAGTAATCAGACAGTCCAAAGAGCCTTCCTGTTAATCCAGTTCCTTCAGGCAGTCTGAATTGATGCGCTTCATTAGCAGTCTCATAATTCTACCTTGCAGAGCTGGATTAATAGAAAGGTGACTAAGGAAATTGTCGAGAGACTCACTAATGTTTGCTCTAAACCCTTAAGGGTTTAGTCTTGCTGGCTATAGATGCCCCTTCAGAAAGCATGTTGCCTGCTGTGCAAAGCCACACTGCTGCACAACCACAAGGAACCGCTTCTTAAAAGACAAGAAGGGGTCCTGTAGGTTGGGTCCTTGAGACCAAAGGAATCAGAAGGCAAAATAATTGCATGTCTGTTTTTTCCATCTTCCCCTAACACAAGCAAGGAGAGTCCCCCAAGCTCATTAAAACAGATGGAGTTTTAAAACCTGTATTACTTCAAAAAATTAATTTACAGCTGTAGGGCTCAGTGGCCCAGAGAACATTAAAGCGATAAATCTAGAAAGGTGATGTGATTAGAAAAGAACCCTTATTTGGCTGCAGTGTGGAGGGTAAACTAGGAAAGAGCAAGGAGTTTCCTTGAAAGTTTCCCGCTGTCTAGATTTGCCTGATCTTACAGGGATAATGGAAACTGACAGAAATTCATCACAAAGTCAATGAGGGTGCACGACAGGCAAAAAGTATATTCATACATACTCTCACTAGTCCGGTTCTTGGCCATTTTGGATGGGAGATTGGAAAATTATTTTTAAGAATCATGGGTTTAAAGATGCTCTGAAACCACCCATAACTGAGTAGTGAGGAGACAATGTCCTGGGACCCAACATGACCTCATTTTGCCACTGCTGAGGCCACTATACCATCTTACCACTGCTCATTTATTGGATATATTAGTTTTTCTGAAAAGTTACATTTTGGGCCAATCGTTATCAGGTATGATGTATCTGTCTTTGCCTTGCTGTTATAATTTAGGTATTAATTTTATGTACACATGGCAGCATGATGTAGTAGTTTGAGCATTGGACTACAACTCTGGAAACCAGGATTCAATTCCCCATTCAGACATGGAAACCCACCTTGGGTGAGTCACACACTCTCAGCCTCAGAAAACCCTGTGACAGGTTCACCTTAGGGTAGCTGTAAATCGGAAATGACTTGAAGACACACAACAAGAACAACACATATGCCAGAGCACCTGTAGCTCAAAATAATGATATGAAAAGCCATAGAAAGGTGCAGTGTTCATACTGTTCCATATGTAAATGTTTGACTCCAGAACACTAGATATGAAAGTGCCTTTCATCCTTTATCCCATTGCAAGCACTGTCAATGTATTATTGACACTCAATAGTCCTTTAGAGACATCCTAGAAATAATACACTTGGTAACTGCAGTGCAAAATTTCCTATTAGGAGAAGGAACATTACCTGACCTCTCTTTCATTCCCACACCTGCATGTTCATTACAGTATAACCTGTTCCTTCCTTCCTTCCTTCTGCCTTACTCTTAACCAGGGAATTAACTCCAATAGTAAATTAACTTTACTCCTCTGCTGGTTAGCTCTCTTGGAATGAGTGTGAATCACATTCTTTGCTTTGCTCCCATTAATGGAGGCCCATCCCTCATTCAGCAGGCAAGCGTGCGAGGAACCACAGGGCTGCAGGCTGCGTATTCACTGCACCGGGAGGCTAAACAAAGACCTCATTCACTCCTGCTCTCTTTCTGCCAGCTTTCCTTTGAGCCTGCCTGCCATTCCACTCTCTCCAGTCTCTCTTTCCCAAACAGTGTTAGCTAATTTCATTGATAATATTCATAACATTGGGTTGGGGGAATCTCTTCTTCCATTCAGAGAAGATCTCTTGGGGTCTTTCACTTTCTTTCTTTCTTTCTTTCTTTCTTTCTTTCTTTCTTTCTTTCAGTCTTCTTGTCTTTCTTTTTCCAGGCTCTCCCTCCATCTTATATTTAAATGGATCGGCATTTGCAGATTGAAGTCTAGCAAGGAACAATAGTGTGAAAATGAATGAACAAACCAAGGACCTGTGTTTATATGTGGCTGCAGAATGTGGCCGGAACAGACATATGGACATCTGCATGTATTTAATGTATGCTCGGGGGTCACAATTAGCAGTTTTGAAATGACTGTGTGTCATATAATCGAATTGCCTTATAAAATATATGGCAGATATAAAACACACAGAGGCTTGTTTAGCTTTTATGGCTGGCTGCAGTCTGCAAGCCACTTCCTTGAGAATAACCCTACTGACTGAAAAAGCTGTGGAATAAGTGGTTTACAGATGACAGCCTTTGAAAAGCACCCATTTTCATTGGGTGCAGAGCAAAGAGACCTGTGGCACACCAAAGACTGCTTTTGTTATAGACCGTGCCCTAACTGCCAGCTCACCTTCAGTCTGATAACTGTTAAGATGTGTGGAATGGAAACTCTTAACTGGGTTTCTTTGGCTCATGATGGGACTGTAGTCCCTGACTAGCTACTCCAAGACCTCTCTTCCTCAGTCCAGAATCTAGATAGGAACTTCAAGAATCTACTGGAATCTCTCTCTCCCTCTGTGTGAGAGGAAAGGAGGGAGACAAAGGGAATATCTACTGCTCTTTCCCCAAATATTACAGGTGCTGGATATGCAGATTCTTCACTGCATTACAGAATTTTTATACGGTATAATATCCAGATTGACAATTCTGAGCTAAGGCCCTTTCACATCACATGATTATAGTCCTATGATTCCACATTAGGTGTCACAGCTGCATCCTGTGAAATCCTCCTGGGGTTTGCAGTTTGATCGGAGGCACCAGAGGAACTCCCTGGCTCAAGATTTCAAAGGCTTTCCCCTCAACTGTAAGTCCCAGAACACCATAGGATGTTGCTATGGCAGTTAAAGAGGAATGCAACTCATTCCTTTTAAAAACATTGCAAATGTTAAATGAGGATGGGAATGATGAAATCCTCCAAATACTGTTGGATTTCACTTCCCAGTAGCCTTAGCAGCATAGTCAGTGATGAGGAATGCTGGGAGATGCAGCCCAATAACATTTGGAGCACTGTATGAATCTTACCCGTTTTGAAGCAAAGGCAAAAATCATGCTGCATAATTCCTCTGCCAGCATGAAAGCGTTGAAAGGCATTCCTTGCAAGCTCTGAAGGAGTGGTTCCCAAACTTTGGTCATCCAGGTGTTTTGGATTTCAGTTCCCAGAAGCCCCAGCCCACTTTGCCAATAGTCAGGAATTTTGGGAGCTGAAATCGATAAAATCTGGAGGACCAAAATTTGGGAATCATTGCTAAGGTGAGCAATTTAAGCAGTTACAGGAGCCATTTTCTCCCCAGAAGCCACACCAGTTCCTCCCATCGAAACTAGACTGTCATTTCCTCAGTTCCTCCCAATTAAGCCCACTTTTCAATTTTATAAAATATAATTTGTGTGTGTGTGCTGTCCACCCTTGTTCTGTTCACTTGCATATATTGTCTCAATATCTGACCATCTATTCATTTGCTCCATCAAAGATAAAACATTTAAAGTTTCTGTGATTTTAGTACTATCAGTTAAGAAGAAAAAACAACAACAACTCTACTGCTCAACTTTTAATTTACCATATTTCCTCTAATCTTTGCACATTGCCTTCCAGGTTTCATTCCTACAAGCACCTCTATGAGGATATTGCCATACCACTTCTGGAGTGGGTGGGGAGGGGGTTTTCCACTAAATCACTGCTCTTGGATGGATTGTCACTTCAGAATTGACTGTCTTAAGCCATTTTTTTGCCCATTTCCCACCTGTGGGTTGGGGACCTCACCAGAAAATTCTGGGACACACCAGGAGGCCACAAAAATAGATTTTTGGTGCTTAATGCACTTTGCCTGCCCCTGTTACCAAGGCTTCTCTTACACTAAAGCCTTTCCAGGTATCCCTTTGAAATTTTATAGGTTACTCACTTAGGGCAATCTCTAAAATGTATGCATATTAAATCAGTGGGGCAGAGGGGGATGGGATGGAGAAGTTTAACTGTTCTAGTTTTAACCGTTCTAGTTCCTTTTGACTGTTCTAGTTGCTATATATGACAGATGGCTTAGGCCAGAATCCTCTTGGTGGCTTGCACTGGTGTAGCCTGGATTATCTAATGTCTATGGGATTTTAAAGACATTGTATGGCCTGGTATCTCCAGGATCTTTTTGAACAATGCTTTCTCCTAGGCAAAGGAGCAGTGCAATGATGTCCTTCCCAAAAGCAAGCAAGACAGTGAGTAGCCAGGAGGGCACCAAGAAAGCTCTGTCATGTGCCTGCCTCCTCACCTAGACTTCCTGCATTAAAGAGGGTCTCAGCTTTAGGGCTCACACACATAGCCCAGTGACAGCCAGCGTGGTGTAGTGGTTTGAGTGTTGGGACTACAACTCTGGAGACTAGGATTCAATTCAGCCATGAAACCCACTCAGCCATGAAACCCACTGGGCAAGTCACATGCTCTCAGCCTCAGGGAGGGGAAGGCAATGCCAAACCTCTGAACAAATCTGGCCAAGAAAACCCCTTATGGTTGCTCTGTGTTGGAAAGGACGTGAAGGCACACAACAATAAACAACAAACATAGCCCAGTATCCTATATCCAACAATGACCAATCAGATGATTCCAAGAAGCCCTGATAGAAAGACATCACTGTTTGCCTGCCCTAAAGGAGAAACTGGTTCCTGAGCATTTGTGGAAGCATCTTCCTCTCACAAAATTGAGGCAGTGATGGAATGAGCTTGGCAATCAGGTCCCTTGTGTGGGAAGCTTCGGATAATTCAGTAGAGAGCATGTTTTGTATGTCACAGACTCAGTTCTTGGCACCTCCAGCTAAGAAGATCCCAGACAGCAGATGATGAAGGAAACCTCTTGAGACATCAGGGAGTCACTGCCAGTCTGAGTAGACAAAACTAGGCTAGATGGACAAGTCATTTGACCTGGTATAAGGCTGTTTCCTGGGCTCTTCTGGGGATAATCTCACTGGGAATGTAATGCCAAAGAAGCAGCCACACTGCTTCTTTTAACAGGGCACTAGACCAGCCTTGTGTTTTTCATCACACTAAGCCTTCCCAGCGAAGATTCTTTCTCTTGCTCCCCTAGCAGGTTTGATTTCCTGCCAAGAGGCAAAGTGTGGAAAAAAGGTATGAGTTTTTCAGTCCAGAGAGCAAGGCTCCATCACCAGAAAATAAACAAAAATGAAAAAAACAAAAACAAAAATAAAGTGGGGAGGTGGGGAGGTGTGCATACTTCAGCTTCCTTCACCCTGAAGAACACAGACAAATTGCATCAATTGAGTTTGCTCTGCCAGTTGCAATCGTATTGCCATGTGTAGGTGCCAAGCTGACAAGAGGCCAAGCTCTTCAGCAGTGCTTTGTTTCTTGGAGCATAGCAACGGGAATAAATTCCATACTCCCCCCCCCCCCCCCCGCAGTAGTCAGCAGTACTCAGTACATCGACAGCAAGGGGGAACACCTCCCCCCACCACATCTTTTAAAGGCACCAAATAAAACAAATATCTACAAAGTAACATTTTATGTTGTATGGAGTCTGTTTGGAAATGTATCTTAAAAAAGACTTGGCACCTTTTGTTTGGCAGTGTTTTCAGGTCTTAAAAGGCAGCATGTTTCACCAAACATGAACTGAACTATATTTTTTGTGGGTTTTTCGGGCTGTGTGGCCATGTTCTAGAAGAGTTTCTTTCTGACGTTTCGCCAGCATCTGTAGCTAGCATCTTCAGAGAAAGATGCTAGCCACAGATGCTGGCGAAACGTCAGAAAGAAACTCTTCTAGAACATGGCCACACAGCCCGAAAAACCCACAAAAACTATGGATGCTGGCCATGAAAGCCTACGACTTCACAATGAACTGAACTGGTGATGTGAGAAAAATGCTTCTATTAAGCCTTGTGGCTGACCAGTCTACTGAAATATTTTCATTCAGTTCTCACTTCAAAGTATACTTTTCTCTAACCACTTAATAGCCCATTCACTCACACACACACACCATACTTCTGCATATATCTTCATGGCTTACCCAAAACATATTGCTTCCTGAGAGACAGAACAACATGGTGCCCACTCCCAAACCACGTACCAAGAATAACTTGCTGCTGAATTTTTCTTCGGCACTAGAGAGAGAAGATCATCTTCCACCATACCTGAAGGCAAAATACTAGTTTAGGGGTTCGGCTTTCACTTTCAATGCCATGCAGCCACTTCCTAGCATCTGTTGCCTGAGGCAATTGCCTCACTCTCTGTAGTGAGCGGGCCAGCCATATACATATTTTCCAGGTTATTTGATGCAATAACATATCAGAAAGGCTGGTACTCATGCAGCTAGTAAAGTATCCATTGCTTTGATGGTAAAAAGTATTAATATTATTAAAATATTTATACTCCACCTGATATCAAACATGTCAGGGGAGATTATCAGATGGGCGGAATCTGGGTGGGGGAGGCATACTCCCAGCAAAGTAGTGCGATTGTGCTGAAAATTTTCAGATGCTGTCGCACTTATCCAGGACTTAATCATGTGCTCCAGCAACAAACCATTCATGGGACTTCCTGGTGAATGGTTTGTTGCTGAAGAACTGCTGTTTCTTCATGGGTTAAATCCTGGATAAGCGCTATGTGTCTGAAAATATTCAGCACGATCGTACTACTTTGCCAGGAGTATGCCTTTTACTCCCGGCTCTTTCCCCTGTATGATAATCTCCAGAGTGGCTTACAAGTATTAAAAAAATTACAAAGTTTAAAATAAAAGAGAATACTGTATATACTTGACTGTAAGTCGAACTGTGTATAAGTCAAAGGAAGGTTTGGGAGCCAAAATTATGGATTTTGCAATGGCCCGTGGATAGGTCAAGGGTAAAACTTGGTAAAACTAGAAAAGATCCTAAAATGCAAAGACATACAACTCAGCACAAAAGCTGGAATCATACAAGAAACTGTATTCCCTATTACCATGTATGGATGTGAGAGCTGGACAGTGAAGAAAGAAGACAGGAGGAAAATCAATGCATTTGAGATAATGTGGTGCTGGAGAAGAGTGCTGAGGATCCCATGGATAGCCAAAAGGACAAACAAATGGGTCCTAGAACAGATCAAGCCAGAGATATCCCTAAAAGCCAAGATGACAAAACTTAGACTGTCGTACTTTGGACACATCATGAGAAGGCATGAATCACTGGAAAAGACAATAATGTTAGGAAAGGTGGAGGGAAGTAGAAATAGAAGAAGGCCACATGCTAGATGGATGGACTTTATTAAAGAGACCATGAATATAAGTTTGCAGGAGCTGGGCAGAGCAGTAGAGGACAGGGAGGCCTGGAGATGTCTCATCCATAGGGTCACCATGGGTCGAAACCGACGCGAAGGCAGTAAACAAAAAAAGTAGAAGCTTCTTCAGTGTGCGTGCAGCAAGAGGGACTCTATTGAGGTTTTTACTTCAGCGTTTCAGCTTTCATTTCAGGCTTCACTTCCCAGACAGAGGCGGCCAGCGTGGGAGGGAGAAGGACTTTGTTTGTTCAACAGCAATCACCCAGAACTCTTTCTGCTTGGCTCCAGAGAGAAATAAACTCCTCTCCACACCGCATTGGGAAATCTGGACGAGCTGCTATCACATTACCATACTGACCTGTAAATAAGTCGACCTGGGATTCTATCACATGGAATCAATGAAATGCTAATTTAGGGAGGGAACCTTTAAAGCTATAGTACCTCACCAAACAAAACAACAACAAAACAACCCAGGATTTCATTCAAGAACTGTGGAAGCTCAAGAAGAATAACACTATCATTTTGTAGTGTGAATGGGCTCTTGGCAGCCCTAACACTGATTCCAAGACTGAGTCAACCCTGATATTACTCCTATCAGTTACCCTCACAACTTACTATAAAGACTGGGTCTCTCATTGTATTCCACAACTAAATAGGGGAGAAAAGTAGGTGAGAGGACCAAGGAGGAATGGGGAGCCACCTCATTCAATATCTCACAGCTTCTAAGGATCTAGGCATGGGACCCTTGGAGGAAGGGCCTGGGTATCATCCAGCAAACCCATTGGTGAATTTTATTAGAAACAGAGGGCTTCTCCTCTGCCGGCATAATCTTCCTTAAAAACCGCTCCGGCCTACAGCCAAAAACCTTATTGTACAGATTGCCTTTCTAAGCTGAGGAAAGACTCAAAAGCTTATCATGTGCCAGCATATCTTGCTCCTCTAGAAAAGGTCAAGCTTTGCTCCAGTTTCAGTCAGAAGGCAGACGGTTGTCAAGCAAGCATTAATAATTATTTAGCATTCATATTCACTTACTAAGGATCCCTATGCTGCAAACATGTCTATGAATTAACAAGGCATCTGGCCTCTTTTACACAATATGGACAGCTTGGATCATGAAGTGTCTGAGGCAAATAAAAAGTGCCTTCCATCTGTCTCCCCCAAACATAGCTTGCTATCACCAAAGCAAACAAATTGCTCTTCCAAACATGCCCTCCCTCCCCACCCATCCCATCCCATGTGTTATTCAAACAAAACCTACAAGTGTTTCACAGGGAACATTTCATTCACTGGAAATTTCTTGCAGGGATGGCTTCTATGATTTGATGAAAGGAGAGAGCATAGAACAACATAAGGAAATAATGCTTTCTTAGTGCCAAAAGAAATGTGGAGGACAATTTCACAAAGGAAAGAGAAATAACACCACTGGTGTTGCTATTAAATTTTCTAACCCACCTGGGTTGTCTATAATTAATAGACCTCCCCCTCCAATATCTGAAAGCTCAGTTTCAAAGGCCTACAGAGACTGGGGAGCAAAAACAGGTGCACATCTGTCCCAACCCCCCTGCTTTCTTCCAGTTTGGTGAAAGGGGTTTGAAAAAGAATTGCTTTGTGTGGCCTGTTCACATGTCCTACTTTTGCCTCTCATGTAGAGCTTGTACAGGCATTCCTATTGTTTCAAATCTCTGCAAAATTGGTTGTATCAAAGACAATAGTGAGACAAAAGAAATACATAACCTCCAACATTTCATAGAGGAAAACTAGACCACGTGTGGCCAAGTAACATCAGATTGTGGTTAAGATAACAAAAGTTTTTAATGAGAAAGAACACACAAGCTAGGAGAGACTGCAGCAGTTTGCTTTTGCCTGAGCCTACTTGGAAGGGCAAGATCCCTTCCCTGCCTCTCCCCCCTGCCCCCGCCATTAATTGCGTGCAAACTACTTTTGCACTTTGAACTTAGTATACAGCAATGGAAATAAGCAGAAGACAAAGCAGGGGAGGAGGAGGAGGAGGAGGAGGGAGAAACGGGGACATTTTAAAAACAGCTGGAAACATGGGACAACAGAGGATTAATCAGAACTGTCATTGCCAAATTGGAGAGGATGGAAATATTTTATGTATTTCTTAGGTACTAAGGGAAATGGTGCCTTTCTCAAACTGCTTCCAATGAGCTTCAGATTTATTGGGTTGAGCCCTGGTTTTGACATTGTAATTGGCTGAAAGAGATTACCTAGGCCCTTCTAGCCCCCTGCCAATGGATGAGGCTGCAATGTGGAATCAAAGCATACAGGAATAGCTTACATGAGCACCGACACCCTTCCAGGTACAGAAAGCTGATCCTAAATCTAACCCATTGTTCTTCTCTAGCCTGTGAATCCCCTTCTGAATTGGGCTGAAGAGCTAGAAATGTTTATCTCTTTTTATTTCCCCAAAGATAACCCAAGATCATATAAAACCTATCTTTTTTCATTATTGCTCTTTCTCTGGAGAGTGGAGCAACAGTATCTGTGATCAGGGAGCTTCCTGCTAGAGAGAAGGAGGAGGTGAGCAGTTCCTGGGCAGCCATTTTAAGGGGTTGAGTGTTGAACTTTTAAAAACTCTTGGGAGAGTGTGTTGTTGCTGAGGGGGTGGAGCTTCTGTGAGTCACACCTGTGAGTCACTAGGGGGTGAGGCTAGCAGTCTAGCTCTATATAACTCCTTCCAGAGCAGTGATTGGTGAAAAGTTCAGGTCATCAGGAGCCTTTAACACTGGTGTTTAGTGAGGGATTTTTTTTTTGAATAGGAAAGCCATAGTCCTGTTTCAGGGACTAATTAAGACTTCTTAGTATGGACACTGAGGAAACTGCTGCTGTCACCTGCAACCCCTGTGGGATGTTTGTCTTCTTGCCAACAGATGTGAGGAACTTCACATGCCCCAAGTGCAAGTTGGTAGCCCTCTTGGAGGCGAAAGTACAGCAGCTGGAGGCACAGGTAGCTACACTTTAGCATATTCGAGAGCAAGAGGTTTTCCTGGACAGAACAGAATGAACTGTCTTGGACAGGGACCACACAGAGGAAGTTGTTGGGGAAGAGAAGGTTACTTTACATACCCAGGAGGTAGACAGCGGGAGGAATGTCTCCCCTGGTAGGGAGACCAGGGATCGTTCTGGGAGCTTGTAGCTGCAGAATCAATTTGAATCTCTTTCCTTTATCAAGCAGGATGAGGAAGAACAGCATGGACAGACTTCAGGGACAGAGCAGGGGACCCTGGGAGTTTCACCACAGGGAACAGTCGCTGCTACACCTCGGAGGAGACGTGTGGTCATGGTGGAGGACTCCTTGCTGAGGGGGACAGAAGCTGTGATTGTGGGCCTGACAAGATGTCTCGGGAGGTGTGTTGTCTCCCTGGGGCAAAGATCCGAGATGTGACACAGAGGCTGAACATCTGGAAGGTAATTCCATAATCACAAAAAGTCAACATGGGTTCTAGAGAAACAAGTCATGCCAGACAAATCTGATGTCCTTTTTTGATAAAATTACCAGCTTGGTAGATGAAGGGAATGCTGTGGATATAGTATATCTTGATTTCAGTAAGGCCTTTGACAAGGTTCCCCATGACATTCCTGCAAACAAGCTGGTAAAATGCAGGTTAGACAAAGTAACTGTTACATGGATTTGTAATTGGTTGACTGGCTGAACCCAAAGGGTGCACAACAATGGCTCCTTTTCAACCTGGAAAGAAGTGACCAGGGCTCTGTCCTGGGCCCAGTGCTATTCAATATCTTTATTAATGACTTGGATGACAGTATTGGGGGCACAGTTATCAAATTTGCAGACGACACCAAATTAGGAGGAGTAGCTAATACACCAGAAGACAGGATCAAAATTCAAAATGACTTGAACAGACTAGAAAGCTGGGCCAAAGCTAACAAAATGAAATTCAGTACGGAGAAATGTAAGGTACTGCACTTAGGGCGGAAAAACGAAAACCACAGATATACGATGGAGGACACCTGGCTGAACGAGACTACGTGTGAAAGGGATCTAGGAGTCCAGGTAGATCACAAGTTGAACATGAGTCAACAGTGTGATGCAGCAGCTAAAAAGGTCAATGCAATTTTAGCCTGCATCAATAGAAGTATAGTGTCTAGATCAAGAGAAGTAATAGTGTCACTCTATTCTGCTTTGGTCAGGCCTCACCTGGAATACTGTGTCCAGTTCTGGGCACCACAATTCAAAAAGGATGTCCAAAGGAGGGCAACTAAAATGGTGAAGGGTCTGGAAACCAAGCCCTATGAGGAACGACTTAGGGAGCTGGGGATGTTTAGTCTGGAGAAGAGAAGGCTGAGAGGTGATATGATAGCCGTGTTTAAATATTTGAAGGGATGTCATATCGAGGAGGGAACAAGCTTGTTTTCTGCTGCTCCAGAGACTAGGACCCGAAACAATGGATGCAAGCTGCAAGAAAAGAGATTCCACCTCAACATTAGGAGGAACTTCCTGACAGTAAGGGTTGTTTGACAGTGGAACACACTCCCTTGGAGTGTAGTGGAGTCTGCTCCTTGGAGGTCTTTAAGCAGAGGCTGGATGGCCATTTGTCAGGGATGCTTTGATTGGGAGTTCCTGCATGGCAGGGGTTGGACTCGATGGCCCTTTTGGTCTCTTCCAACTCTATAATTCTACTACTATCCTCCCTGTGCAGAATGCACAGTTTAGTAGCATCTATGGGCCTTTACAGACTGCCAGAAATAATGCAGCTTGAGACCACTTTAACTGTCCTGGCTCAATGCTAGGGAATAATGGGAATTGTACTTTTTTTCTGAGACATTGAGCCTTCTCTGTCAGAGAGCTCTGGTGCCACAATAAACTACAGTTCCCATGATTCCCTAGCACTGAGCCAGGGCAGTTAAAGTGGACTTAAGCTGCATTATTTCTGGCAGTCTATAAAGGCCCTATGTCAGCAAGGTAGTCAGTTCACTCTGGATCTTAATCTGACTTTCAAAGTGCTGTCCAAGGTCCTGAACCATATCCCCCAATAGATTCAGCAACTGGGATAACTTCTTTAAACTCTGGGCTAAGACCCAGTGTGAATTCACCATTCCACTGACATGGAAATCACCACTAGCACAACCATATACAGTTCAACCCCTGTATCCACTGCAGTTTCACTTACTCAGGTCCAGAAAAAAAAGTCTCTCTAGACATCTGGAGGGCTTCCAGTGTAACTATGTGGTCAACCTGTGGTAGATGACCATAAAGTCATGATGGAGGACCTCCAGATGGCTAAGAGCATGATTCTGTGGTCAACTTCCATCAGAAATTAGCCATTATCTGTGTTTTTCATTATCTGCGTAAGTCTGGGAATGTATCCCTTGCAGAGGGTCAGACTGCAATGAGGGAGAAAAACACACACACAAGTGGGATGGAATGTAGTTTGCACATCGCTACCTGTGCTCTAGATTTTAATTTTCTCCTTTAAGCCAACATGGGTAAAGCAAAATAATCCAATACTCATATTCTTTCAACTTTTTTGGAATACCTTCTAGAAATGATATGGCCCTCTGACTATTATCCATGCTGAGCACTTAAGAGAAAGAAAGGCTTTTTTTTTTAAACCTATTAATTGAAATATAGGTATTTCTGAGTTATGGCATGTTGTTCTGTGGAATTCTCTCCCTTCACAAAGTGAAAAATAAATCTGTTTTTTCTATCCTATACTTGACCTATAATGTTGAAAAGCAAAGGCCAAACATAGGCCCAAATCCTATTGCTACTCCCAACTAGAGCAGACCCATTGAACCAATTGCTAAGTGGTGAATCAACACTTATGCAAGTCCCACTGATTTAATGCATCTACTCCATTTGTGACTACAAGTAAGATTCAAGTCACAGTTAGTACAAGTAGTAGCTTGACAAAAATAGTTAGCAACAGATTGGAGCCTCATCAAAACAGATTTGAGGGTGAACAAGATGAGACAATTCCATTGATGTAAAAGAGTATTCGTTTGGTGATTAATTGGTATAGCAGGCATTTTGCACCAGAGAAAAACTCACAGGCCCTCCCTTTGGAAACTGATAGAAGCTGGAATTCCTAACAACATAGGGTTGCCAGGTTGAACCTGGGATGACATTCCTGTAACTTTAATCCTTAAAATATCATGGAGCAGAATGAGGTACCTGTCCACCCTCACCTTCCAAACTCAGCTTTTGCCTGAAGCCATTCCCTCCCAACAAGGCTACTGCTTCTTTAGTGGAGAGTAGGAAGAGGAGACAAAGAGATGCACCCAGCTCTGTCCTTGTCACCAACTAAACATAGGCAGAACAGAGGGAAGCTCATACATGGTGATACAGTCTATCAGATGGCCTGGTTTAGTTTTACACCATGCACAACCATTAAGCAGGATTTTGGACTTGAGTACACAAACAAATTTCACTAACCCCAGGCATCTGACAGACTGTATCTTCACACACAGCACTTCTCGTGTTTTGATTTTTTCTGGGCAGGCCTTTCTCTCACTCCTACTACCCTCATGGGTACCTCTGGTGGGAGATGGTCTTCTCAGTAGCAGCTCCCTAGTGCTGGAACTCCCTCCCTAGACTGCTTTGCAGGACAAACTGGATGTTTCTTATTTGTTGGAAAAAGACATAAGGTAGGCCAGAAAAGCATGCCCAAACACCAGTTCCAGCTCATGGATATCATCCTATATCACCCATGTCACTTTTCAGAATCATTAAGAAATCAATATAGATAAGAAACTGATTCCTCCCCCCCCCCCCAAAAAAAAAGGAATATGGTTCTCAAATTGTGTGTGTGTAGGTGGGGGCTCAGCTGTGTACACTAACTACTGTGGATATTTCATACCTCTAGCATTTGGTCATACCAGATAATGGGGAGAAATGTGCCCTTAATTTTATTTTAAAATTATATATTGTTGTTCATCTCAAAATGCAATCAACAACAATATTTCTGCATACGTTTATATCTTCCCCTGATAAAGAGGGATTGCTCATCTGAAACAACTTCGGTTCTCCTCTCCTCTCTCCCTCCCCCATCAATAATCCACCACATCCTCATTCCTCCTCACACTGTGAAGGGCAGAAGAGTCTTCTTTCCAGAACTTCATGAGCCATATTTAGCCTTGAGGGAGTTGCCCTTTGGGAAATCTGTTTTTTGACCCCAATCCTGCACCCAAAGAAATCAATGTTGGCTTTGTCACTGCCTTGAGAGCAAGCAGAATCTGGCTCAGTATGCACAAGGAAAATCTTTCAAGCATGAAAGCTAATTTAAAAGGAGTCATCCTCCCTGCATTCAGAGAGAGAGAGAGAGAAAGAGAGAGAGAGAGAGAATCATGATGGATTTCAATGTATTTTAACTGAGTTATTGTCCATTGGGGATTGAGCTAAGACCACAAACATTATTTCACTTTCTAGCAAGCTTTCCGTGATGCATTTGAGTTTCAAAGCAGAAAGCTGGGAGGTTTCTGCTTTTAATAATAAGCGATCTACCATCACTCTTCAGATGCAAACATGTTAATATTGAAGCATGTGCCTCTTCAAACAAAGATTTTTTATTATAATAAACAAACATCTGAAATGTAAATCTGTTTCAGCCTTACAGAAGATAAAGGCAAACTTCCACAGAATTTTCCACCGGGGCTTTGCTCAGAATATTCTGTTTAATTGATTTTTTTAACAAAATCTATTATGTTGCTCCAGGCCTGGTTATTGATCGGCAACGCTGTGGAGGTAATGAAGGAGCCTTGGAATCAATAAGGCAAAAGTATATCTCAAACTGTATCTGCTTCACTAGCACATCAAGGATGCAGCCAGTCAAATTCCCCAGACAGGGTAGTAGTGCAAAGCACCTCTCCTCCGGCTGTTGAGATTTATTTCTATTGGCATAAACATAACTAATGAAACCCCCTACAACTCTTGGTTCTGTGGACAACCATAATATATTGCATTGCTGGTGACAAAATGAGCAAGGGCACAATCTGCAAAAATAACGAAAATGAATTAAATCCTTGGGCATTTGTGAGTGGACAGGTTCATTTGTATGTTCGCACACTTGGTCTTGGGCTCCATCCCAGCCCTGATTTAAACATGTCCCTTATCCAGATTCTGTGTGGGCTGTTATCACAGCATTTATAACTCTAAGAATGGTGGATTTTTCCTTTCCCCCACGTTCTGTGTCAGTATAATGCAGGGAACAGAAAGCAACAACTGATAAATATGTTGGGAGCCAAGCATGTTATCTTATCTAGTTTGCAATAATATTGTCCTAGATAAGCCACCTGGATTAGCCAAAGACTGTCTCTCAAGGAAGTGACCTCATTAAAGTTCAGGAGACCATCGAGTGTCATGAGAACAGCTGAGCTGCTACAAAAACAATAACATACTTCTATACTTCCTTATGGCTAAGGTTTTTCTCTCAACCCCCTCCCCCTTGCTTCTTGAATTTCATACTTCAAAGCATGTGATTGCTTAAGCTGGGAAATTGGTAAATGGTGTCCCTTTAATGCAGGTAGGAGAAATCTGTTGACTTTCAAGGGTCATTGACTTGAAGGGGAAAAAAAATCATTGAGGTGTCCAGAGCCCAAAAATAAAACACAAGAATTGGTAGAAGAGGAATTACCACTACACATATTAGGTCTACTACAAGACCAAGATAAAAATAAAATCAATTTAGAAACCCTCTGCTTCTGATTTTTAACAGCCACTTGTGCACCCAAAAACCTGACCTCTGCCTATGGTTTCTTAATAATATCTGTGGAATTTGGCCACATGGAAAGCAATCATTTGAGAAGGTCCAACAGAATTTTAACAACTTCCACACCAGCATGAACCCAAGTCTGGAAAGCCTGGAACAAGCCACACAACAAATTCACTTTCTTGATACCACCGTGCAACTGTACAATGGGTTTCTAAGTACCATACTCTATTGATAACCCATCGATCACTATACATACGTACATGCTTCCAGTTTCTGTTTAGAACACATTACTAAATCTATTGTTTACAGCCAAGTCATCTGATACAATCACATCTGCTCAAACCCACAAGACAGAGGGTGCATCCACACTGCAGAATTAAAGCAATTTGACACCACTTTAACTGCCATGACTCTGCCCTACAGAATCCTGTGGTTTGAATTTTGTTGAAGTATTCATCTTGGTTTGTTAGAGAGCTCTGGTGCTTCATGAAACTATAAATCCCAGGATTCTACAGGATAGAGTCATGGCAATTAAAGCGGTGTCAAACCACTTTAATTCTGCAGTTTGGATAAAGATTTCTCATACCTTGGATCAAACACCTTGCCTAATGAAGAAGCCAGTGGAGCTTCAACCCTTGTGACAGGTATATTGTGCCTTTTGGTTGGCCCAATAAAAGTATCATTGTTTGTTGGGTTTTGATGTTATTGGATTTGCTGAATATAAAAAACAAAAATAATGACCACAGAGGATCAACATAAATTCAACCTAGACAATGAGCAAATTGAAATAGTTAAAGAATTCCTGTACCTTGGGTCAAGCATCAAACTGAATGGAGACTGCAGCCAAGAAATCAGAAGAAGACTGGAAATGGGAAAGGCAGCTATGCAAGAACTAGATAGGACCCTCAAAAGTAAAGATACACAACTGAGCACTTAAGTGAGAATCATTCAAGCCATTGTATTCCCCATCACCATGTAGGGATGTGAGAGCTAGTCAGTGAAGTGGAATAAAAAAATGAACTTAGGGGGGTTGCAGACTGCCAGAAATAGTGCAAATTGATTCCACTTTTAGGGATAGGGTTAGTGCTAGGGAATCATGGGAATTGTTTTTGTTCTGAGACATTGAGCCTTCTCTGTCAGAGAGCTCTGGTGCCACAATAAAGTACAGTTCCCATGATTCCTTAACCCTAACCCTTAAAGTGGACTCAATTTGCACTATTTCTAGCAGTCTGCAAAGGCCCTAATTTGAGGTGTGGTACTGGAGAAAAGTGCTGAGAATATTGTGGAAAGCCAAAAAGACAAACAAATGGGTTCTTGAACAGATCAAGCCGAAACTTTCCCTGGAAACCAAGTTTATTAAACTAAGGCTGTTGTACTTTGGCCCATCATGAGAAGGTATGAATCACTGGAAAAAGACAATAATGCTAGGAAAGGTAGAAGGCAGTAGAAAGAGAGAAAGACTGCAAGCCAGATGGGTAAACATAGGGCCTTTGCAGACTGCCAGAAATAGTGCAAATTGAGTCCACTTTAAATTGAGGCACTGCCCTGGCTCAGTGCTAGGGAATTATGGGAACTGTAATTTATTGTGGCACCAGAGCTCTCTGACAGAGAGGCTCAATGTTTTAGAAAAAAATACAATTCCCATGATTCTCTGGCACTGAGCCAGGGCAGTGCCTCAATTTAAAGTGGACTCAATTTGCACTATTTCTGGCAGTCTGCAAAGGCCCTTAGTTAGGGAGGTCACGGGCCTGAATCTACAAGACCTAAGCAGTTGAAGATGGTATGTTAGAAGGGGGGGAAATTGCAACATATTTTGCATTAAAAACTCAGATCTCAGAGAAGGCAACAGTACTGGGATTAGACAATTTTGAAGACTTGAGTGTCTTTCCCTTCTTGCTTATCTCTTCTGTCCCCATCTGAGATGCAGACTGATACTCTTTGGAATGACTTAATTTCTTCTCCTCCCTCCACCATTCCTCTTCCAGATCTTCCTAAGAATGTACTTAGCATGGTAATCTAAATCCTATCCTAGATTGAGTCCCTATGTTGGTCTCGTCCTTCATAATTAGGACCTCATATGCAATTTCCAGTACTCACTATACTAGATATTAGAAAGGTAGGTAGGAAAGAAAACAGAGAGAAATGGAAGTTATACAAACAATGTGCCCACACTACACAGTTATTAGAGATGTCTGCTGTAGTTCAGAAAAGCACACTGGACCTATCTTGCAGATAATTCTGAATAACTCCCCAAACTCTAAATCCATAGGATGGAGCCTTGGCATTTAAAGTGGGAGGAAAAGGTTGTGACTGTGTAATGTAGAGGAACACAAAGACAGAAAGCTGAACATACAAAATAAATCAAAGGGCACACTTTGATCAGCTCAAAACCACAGGGTTCTTGGTATCCTTCTTGTTTCAGAGTTACAAGTATCTGCTGTTAGATGTTTGCTGATATCAAATGTCAGATCTGACCTAATGCATCCAGTTTCTTCCATTTCCCGCAATTACCCAATTATAGCACAATGATTCCACTCGATGTGCCATGGCTGCCTCCTATGAAATCATTTGGTCAGAGACACCAGGGGAGCTCCCTGGCTAAAATCCCTTTCCTAAATTGCAAATCCCAGGATTCTGTAGGTTCTTGCCATGGAAGTTAAAGTGGAATCATTATGGTATAACTATGAAGGGGGACCAGGTTGCTTTAGCAGCATTTGGGGAAGTTACTTTCCCAAAGTGAACATTTTATTTATCCAGTCAACCCACACAACTGCTACAATAGAAACTGCCAGAAATAGTGCACATTAAATTGAGGCACTGCCCTGGCTCAGTGCTAGGGAATCATGGGAACTGTAATTTATTGTGGTACCAGAGCTCTCTGACAAGGCTCAATGTCCCAGAAAAAAAATACAATTCCCATGACTCCCTAGCACTGAGCCAGGGCAGTGCCTCAATTTAATGTGCACTATTTCTGGCAGTCTGCAAAGGCCCAAAGACAAAAGGGGAGAGTCTCAAGTTGAAATAAAGCTGTGCCATTTCCAGCTAGAAAATTAATCTGATTATTTTGGAAAATGTCTAAACCTAATCTGCATTTCCAAAGTTTAAAAATATGGTAATGCAATTAGTAGCTTTGGCTCTCTAATGAAAGCCACTTAAACCCCTGCAAAAATACCCATAAAAGAGAAGGCTGAAGAGCCACTTCAAACTTTCCAAAAATGTGAAGCGCATTCTTATTCATAAGGATGCCAATCTAGTCTCTTTCCTTCTAGGGTTTAAGATTAATTAGGGTCTTGTTTAGTGCATGAATGAGGAAACAAATGAACTCTTGCATTGCACACCACTGGAACCAATTTTTCAATCTCCCCTCTCCCTTTTTACAATTACATTCATATCATAAACTCTTCATTAGACTTTTCTGTCAGATGCCTGTATTAAGTCAAGCAACTATAACAGCTGCTTCCTGCTCGCCCAGATTGAAGATTATGCATTTCTTCACAAATAAAGGCAGAGATGGGTTTTAAGGCAATAACAGACATCATTAAAATACAACAGAGTTTCCAAAATGAAATGCATACTCATATTTACAATGTTTTCCCCAAAACATGAACATCTTTTCTATATTCAGAAGCATGTTATCACTGGATTCAATTGTGCAACTGCATTACTTAAAATATATAGTGTGAAAGTTGGACACAATGATGATTAACAGTACACTGTAAGCACTGGAACTCTCTACAACTGGAAATAGTTTTTCACTAACAATATATAAATATTAAATGAATTTAAGTAGGACAGAAGTCTGAATGGTCCCAACGTGTGAAACGCCTTGAAATCTACAATAAACATGGACTTCCAGTTGGAATGGCATCATGCTGGGTGCGCTTTTGATGAAAGTGCCAAGGTGCCACCTGCCACCTGCAGAATCTGCTGACCCAGTGTCATTTAGATGGGCAGAAAGTGTCCCTTTGGTATTGGGGACTCAGAGGGAGCTTGCCATGGTTCATTTCCCATCCCTGATGTCTGGCTGGGACAAGATCCAATGGGACATGGCAGGGCAAAGGGGACAACAGTAGGAGACCTGTTGCATCTGGCCTCCACTAATCAGCACATGCACCTCAACTGACTCTTTTAAATTCTGAAGGACATGTCAATATCATTTTATGAACTGCCTAACTGATGGCTATGAGATTTCTTACTAATCCAAGTCTCCATGGATTAAAATATGCAATTGACAATAAAGAGAACCACAGTGAAGGAAAACAGCTGGAAATTAACATTAAACTGCAGTTCAGGAAGTGTCGCCTCCCCCCCCCCCCCCAGATGAGTTCTTAAGAAAGGCATTATTAAAGGGAGACAAGTGAATTTTTAAAACTGAGTGTTTTCCTTTAAATAGTCAAGTCTGCTTACCTTTGTCTCTAACCACAAGTGCCTTCCCATGAGGTGAAAAGAAAGGAAATGAACCTCAGATAAACTTTGGACTCTAAGTGGCCCTTTTTGGAATAGCAGAGAAAGGGAAGGATGGGAATGGGAAAGAGAAGTGCTCCACAGTACCACCGTGTGTGGAGAAGGCTAAATTCCCATTGTGAATCCCATTGTGGGAGAAAGGTGGGATACAAAGCCTTGAAATAAATAAGTAATAGAATAAATAAATTGGAAGGAAATTTATGTCCTTTTCAATTAACAGCTGCTAGCTGTCAAAGACTTGTTGAATACTACTGACTGAAGAGTATTTTTGTGCAGACCAGATACATGGTGGCCAAGTGGACTAAAAGAACATTGGTCAATCAGCCCACCTGATCCAATAGCACAATTAGTCAAAGAGCTAAAACAACTGGGAAGAAAATTTTCTTTAAAGATAAAAGAGATTCTTTGGGAAAAAATGACAGAGAAGCTAACTGAAGTGAATCAGAAGCTAAATTTTTTAAAGGGTAAAATACAGATGCTGGAGAAGACTATAGAGAAGATGAAGCTGGATGGAGAAAAGGACAGGATGCTTTAACTCTTCTGGATCTGAAAGAAAGAATTATATGAGAATAACAGGTCTACCACAGCAACAGAATGAGGGCTGTGATGTCCAGCCTGGACTGTTTAAATTCTCCCCTGCATTTTCCTTCATTTTTAGTTCAGTCCTTAGTATGTTTGAGCATAGGAATGTTCCATTGTATTAGATTGTGGGAGGAGCTGTAGGAATCCCCTGCATTTTAATAGTTTTTGGTTTGCCCCTTTCCAGCAAGCTCTGCTTCAGCTTGGGATTTTTAGTTTTTTCTTAGGCAGGCTTGGCTTTATCTGTTTGGTGGCACACAGGCACAGACAGATGGAAAGAGCATTTCTTACACCATTAGCCAGATTAGTTACCAAAAGCAGTTAATTATATTAAATATCAACAATAAAGAAGTCAAGAGCACCAGAAGCTGAAAGACCCTGCACCAGCTTCATTGAGTAGGAGTTAAAACCAAGATCAAACCCAGAGAGATGACAACTCTGAACTGTAAAGTACCTTTTATTTTAAGCCTGTTAGAGCTGGGGAGGAGAAACCTTTTTCTTTTGTTCTTCAAAATAAATTTCCCCCTTTTGGACTTTACATTCAGCATTGGAGCCTTTTTGGGTAAAAGAGTTGATCTCACCAGGGTACTGGCGTTGCACAACCATATTTGCCACCACCTTTAGTTGGGTGTGTCTTCACAAGGGCAAAATGTAAAATAATGATTGAACACTAGCTTTTTTTGGGGGGGGGGATTTCAGCTGGGATATTGATAAAATCTACACTTTGCATTTCTTTGCCATCCAACAAAAGAAATTTCCCAGAGATGTGGCAAGTCAGCCTTACCCTTTCTTAAAGGACCCATGCCCCAAAATATAGGATCTTGGTATCTCATTCAGCCTGCACACCACTCAAGCTTTCTGGCTCTCAAATAAAGGACATTCGGCAACCCTATAAGGAACAAGCTTTCTGGATGTCAAGTAAGGGACAGATAAATACATAAATAAATATGGGATACCTGCAACTCAACACAGCGCTCAATACCACATAGTATTTATGTCTCCTTCTTTGGTCAAGTTCCTTCTATAATGTTTTCTTAGCAGTAAGTTACACTCAGCTAAAGTCTGTTCCATTGTTAATTAAAAATTTCCTCCTTGATAGTTTGGTCCATTTTATTGATTCTTTCTGGGAGTCGTAGCATGATTACTGATGACTAATCTCATAATTATTGTGCCTTATTGTTAGTCTCTCCTCCTGAAAAGGGTGGAAGGTTTCAGTGGCAGGTTTCCACTTAGATTTTTTCCCCTTCTTATTTTTATCTACTAAATTTCACAGGACTTTCAACATTATTCCCCCCCCCCCCCCAGGAGCTTATTACTCATCTAAAACTATAGCTTGATAGCACTCTTGATATTTCATTATTAGTGATTTGCGGAGGCTATTCAGAGCGCACTCAGCCTTTTGGAGAAGTCATATCCTTCCCACAAAGCTTGGATTTAGCTTTAAAGAAAGACTAGTAAAGAAGAAAGGGTTGGTTTTGGGATGAGGGAGCCACACCTCTTCAATGAGTAACCAGTAATGATCTCATTGAAAGAAAGAAAGGAAAGGTATAGATCAGGAGTAGGCAACCTTTCCCCTTTAAGGGCCAAGGGACTTCAGCTCCCAGAAGCCTCAGCCATGTTGGCCAATAGTCCCATGTTGGCCAATAGCTCCTGGGATTCTGGGAGCTGAAGTCCCTCGGCCCTTAAAGGGGAAAGGTTGCCTACCCCTGGTATAGATCTACATTTTTTAAATGAGGAGGGTGACTGCATTTGGTGGTAATTAACACCAAAAACAACCAGTTGAAGTCATACATTACATATTCATACATTAATGCTGAGTTCTGATACTTCAACCTATAAAAATGATAGAAAAAAATAATTAAAGGGCTCTTCTTCCCACTTCCAGGTACCAACATGCAGGAAAAGAAACTGAAAATAAGGCACAATTGAGATAAGCTCTTATTGCTTATGTTGCTCTGTTCAGGAGGAAACAATAATATGACCTAACCAAATCAGAAAACTTTTAATCAAAGGTACACACATGTCTTGAGAAAACTTTGGTCAGATGTTGCATGTCCACACTGGAGAAGTGGGTTCTACCAATTGTGTCTTAAATTTTAGAGCATCATCAGAAGTTTGGTCTGGAAAAAAATGGGAAGACAACAAAATGCTTAATCATCCTCTGTTATGCCCTCAGAAGGGGATAATTCAATGAAATGGTGAGTTAAATTGCTGTCCTACCTCTACATGGTGAGTTTCTCTGTTATCCCCCTCCCCTATTTCAGACCAGGTCTTAAAAAGCAATCCCACAATAAGCTCTTCTGCAAACTCTTAATTACAAGGGAACAGCCCAGCAACAAAGAATCCTATGGTTAATATGAGTCCTTCCTCCTTGTGTCAGCCACCAAGCACAGAACAAACATAACCTATCTTATTTCCAACCATCTGCTAAAGTTGTAGGTCTGCTTGGAACATTTTTGGTTCATGTTAAGTTAGATACTGATTGTTGTTGGGCTTAACATTAACTAATTATAGAAGCAAATTTGTCCAAGCTCTGGCTCTACTTTTCTAACCAATTGTCATAGGCTGGACTACTCCATTTTCTATATGTAGATAGCCTTCGTCTTTATAGTCATGATTATTTTGAGATAGATGCATTCATTATTGGAAAAACCATTTGCTTTTGGCCACATCTGGTAAGGCCAAAGATGCATGAATATGAAAACTAATCTCTTATCTCTTGTGTTTCTGATGAAAGTACTATGGGAAATGGGGCACATGTAGAACAGAATGACAGATTTACTTACTCTTTTCCATTAGTTTCAATTTGCAGTGATCAAGGCCTCTACCAGACCTAGCTTATCACGTTTCCCTAAGTGGAATGATAAATGTATAATTTTCATAACTGATGTGTTCAGTTCTACCTGTCTTATGTCCACTGAACAGCTGCACATCAGATCTATGTTCTCCAGGGTTTGCTTGTATGAGGACTTTTCTCTTTTTAAAAGCAAATGCACTTTCTCATTCATGTTTCATATCTTTGTTTCTGTTGGGATAGGCTAAATAAAAGTCACATGCAAGATACTATCAAAGGAAATCTTCATTACAGTGCTTTAACATACTTCTTTAGTCAATATTAACATGAATTCAAGTGCAAATCTGTGCTCCAAATGGAATTGTGCAGTTTTAAAATCTTGCTAGGTACTTTAAAACTGATTGTGCCTCATCACACAGTTACTGTAACCAAGCATAAATAATCTCTAGGGCTATCATCCTCTCTATGCACACTCATTTAGGAGGATAATCACCTGAACTCAGGAGGGACTTCTAAATAGAATGCCCATTTCCAAAGTGGAGACCCTCCAATAAAACAAGAAAGTGGGAGGCACATCTCAAGATGCCAAAGGATTATGTTTAGTAATTAAGAAGCCCAACACATTTCTGGTCCATGGGAGTGCTTTAAGGCCTTCTTCAGGGGTATCACAAAGAATATAAACACACGAATATAATAATACATAAAATCATATCAATACTTGTGCTATAGGCTATATTGCAGAAGAAGGAATTGGCAAAACCACCTCTGAGTAGTCCTTGCCTAAGAAAACCCTGTAGATTACATGGGGTAATCATAAGTCAACATGCAACTTGAAAGCACATGCGCACACACAGTCGTACATTGCCTATAACCTGAACAAGAAGAGTCTGGAGAAATATCTGGCCTGAAGAACTCCAATGTCACTGTCTGGTAATGAATTACTCACTCATGTAAACAAACAAACTGCACATGGAGAAGGATGCTGTCTTTGGTATGTTAGTTCTTTGCTCTGATACTCAATATAGATTGCAGAACAAAACAAGAATGAGATCTGGCTTGTACAGGATCTTGTTCCTTTACTGCTCTCCTGTAGTTTAGTCTAATCTGATTACTACCTGACATTGATCCTCTTTCCCCTTTAGTTCACCATCAAACTCCAAGATGACAACCTTGAACTTGACTCTAGCTTACCACACTTTTGATATAGGAAATTAGGCAGCAAGTACAGGCGACATGGCCTTCCTAGTGGTGGTACTTTAATTGTGGAATATCTTCCTTTTGCAGAATTGCCAGATTTCCTCATTACTGGTCTTTACATTTTTTCCCCACCAAGAGACATTTCCTGTTTCAATTGACTTCGTGCTTGATTTAAGCTTGCAGCTTTTAAAGGGATTGCATGTGCCACTTTTAAATGTTAATGTTTCTCAGGTTTATATGCTGATAGGTGCTTTTGTATTTTAGCTTGCTTTCCTCACTTTATTCAGGAAGAAAGGTTTAGTCAGACATCCCCAATAGAATGCATGTTGGCCAAAATGCACATTAATTTAATACATTTATTAGGCTATCCAAAAGGGCATAAACACATACAGAAGTTTTTGATATTTTAGTTCTGCACATATGCACAACAGCAACATAATATTTTGAAAAGTCTGACTTTACTTTCCTTGTCATCACATCCAACGGTGTTTAAAACAAGGTGGACTTGTATAAAACACTTCCATGTTTTGGCTACAATATACATTTTGTCTCCCTATCATTTCTTTGCCAGGTAAAGCTAAAAGGTGTAATCATCTGTGTAATCTCGTTTGGAGAGCTGGCTGCCCTGCTTCATAAATATGCACAGACTGATGAGCACAGAAGGCAGGTAGCATAAGGTTTCCAGAGACAAGTGCCAGGGTCACAACATTCTCCTCTTGGCACTTCAGTTCAGATTTTTTTTTGAAGGAAGAAAGGGAGGTCAAAGGGTGCAGGAGGATGCCACAAGTAAAAAATGAGCATTTTGAAAGAGATGGTCTCTAGTTATAATCTCTGGTTAGGCACATACTCTTGCTGTGATGAGAGGGAGAATATAGGCTACAAGAGAGTTGAGGAGGAGAAAATATTAATGTGGTTTGTAAGGCATGGACATAGAAAGAATTGTCGCTGTCATCATTGGAGAGGTGGCATAAAAAAAAATGGCATCCCTTGTACGTTGTCCATGTCATGGAAAGTAGCTGCTGAAGAGGCATTATAACAGAATTCTTCCATCCAAATCAAGCTTTTTGCCTCTGCTGTGTTGTTGGTGATAAAGGGTCTAAAAGACCAGGATGTAAACAAGCATGTTCTTTCCATACATTTCTTCTGAATTCTTTTCCCTCCCCTATACAGGTTAAATATCCCTTATCTAAAATTCCAAAGTCCAAAATACTTCAAAATATAAAACGGTCCGCATGGGTGGCTGAGACAGTGACACCATTGCTTTCTGATGGTTCAGTGTAGACTGACTTTGTTGCATGCACAATTTAAAAAAAAATGTATAAAATGGAGTATAAGGTGTATACAAATGAACTTCATGTTTAGACTTGGGTTCCATCTCCAGTATATCTCACGATGTATATGAAAATATTCCAAAATCCAAACAAACAACAAAATCCAAAACATTTCTGGTCCCAAGCTTTTTGGACAAGAGAGGCTCAACCTGTATATTCTTTGATTCTAGCAGGTCGAAAACAATGTACCAGAGAACTGGAATTAATACTAGATAATTCTCTGAAAATTACCTTGGTGTAAATAGTAAGAAACACATTCCTGCATTGGAGCTTTCACTGGAAAGCAGTACATAGGGAACACAGCAAGGCAGGTGAGCCCTAATGATTTCATCTATCCTTGCCTTCTCCTCGGAGGCAGCCTTGCTCCCTCAGCATCTCCTCCACACTCCCCTTATTGGGTCCCATGGCAGCAAAGCCCTGTCAGATTGATAAATGAGGATCAATGGAAGAGATCCCCAAGTCTCATTTTGAGAGTTTCTCCTGATCGGTTGGAGTCAAGAAACAGTCATCTGGGAATCTCTCTCTTGAGTAAGGGTCTTTCACATTGCCTTTGGTCCTCACTTAAACTTTCTTTTTAAAGGTTAAGCGTATTTATATACCACCTACAAAAGGTTATTCTGCTTGACCAGGTCTCCAGAAAGAATGATTAATGACTACTGCTAACACCCCCCTAGTGTTTTGGTTGAGTTGAAGTTGGGGGGGGGGGGAATAGCTGCTACCAATTTTTTAAAAAAGTCTTCTATTCTACAGAGAGAATATGCTTAGATATACTATTTAGCAAGTTTGACTTGTTCATGCCCCCTGAGTTTCATGTTATTTTATGAAGGAACAACTTTTCTACGTATTTTTTCCTAAGAGCAAACATTCATATAAATGAGATCTTGTATGCAGGTCTGTCTGTCTGTCTATGCATGTGTGAGTGATGGGGCCAGAAGTTACTGTACCAAAGAAAATCTCTTCCTGCCTTGTGACTTCTCTGATTTGGCTTTCATGACTCAGGTAAAAAGTTCTTCTAAGAGTCTTTCCAGCTACTGCTTTAACATTTAACAATTAGTAGACTCCAATAGGCTCCATAATTTTAAGTATCTGGCTGTTTCTTAAATGGCTTAGTGATGTTTGTACTCTCTATGCAGATGAACCTTTGACAATAAAACTAGAGGCTCCCATCCCTCTAAAAAAAAAATCAATTTGAAAACAATTAAAATAGTCTCTCCCCATTTTAGTCCTCTGAGCTGTTCCTCCACTGCTTTATTTCATGTCTTAATGCCTAACAAAGCTGATCTGTGTTAACTCAGAATGAGGGACACTGTGATGTGAGACCTCCTCTCTGTACTTTGAGGTTACTTTTTACCTCTCTTCCTTATTAGAAGGCCTCTTGTCAATGACACCTGCCCAGCACCCACCCTTTATACACTTTCCCTAAATGTATAAGGGCTAGGGTCCCAAGTGTCTTCCTCTTATAAGTTTAATATCTTCAGTAGCATGTTTTTATGTGCCTATATGGTTTAGAATTCACACAACCAGAGGCTTCTGCTGTAACACTGACTTTACTGAATAACATATAGAAATATTTAAAGATTTGTAGCCATGTTAGTTGTAGAATAAATATGCATAGAGATTTTGTAGCACCTTTGAGACTAATTGAAAAAAGAAAAGAAAAAGAGAGGTTTGAGCATGAACTTTCGTAGACTTTAGTCTACTTCTTCAGATGCTTATGATGGACTGAAAGCCAGGGACAGACAGGAGTGCAGATGTTTAAATGAAGATAACTGAAAATGAATGTTTGCTACTGCAGAACCAGTCAGCATGAGTAGAACCCATGAGCTCTACATGATACAAAGGGGGGAAGCAGACGATCCCAAAAGCAGAGGATCGAGGCTGAGGCTGCTGGACACCTTGGCCTCGATCCTCCCTTTTGCCACCTGCAGAAGAGGTGCTAAAATAGTGCTCCTTCGGCAAGCCGCAAAAGGGCTGCTGCAAGGGGTGTGGCACTCCTCTTTGGCGTCTCTTCCGGCTCAGCATGTCCGGATGCTGGGCCAGAAGGATGTCATTGGAGCGCCCGTCGTGCGGACAGGCTGTCGCTCCAATGACGTCCTCAGGAAGGGGAAGGGGCGCCCAGCGTCCGGCTGCCCCTCCCCTTCCTGGGACTGAAGGTGGCATTTTTGGCTGTCTGCATCCCCCCATAGTTTGCAAAGGGCTCCCTACACATAGGTCCTCAGGAATGACAATCCATTGTTTGCACTTGTTGAGAATTAAGATATCTGTCTGTATCTGGGCAAGTTTCTTGAAGAGGTTGATGGATTTCCACTTCATTCGGCTAAATTTGGTGCTTTCCAGTGTGTTGGAGGCAGGGAAGGGGGGGCAGCTGCACGCCGGCCACCCCAACCCCTCCCCGAAGACATTCTGATGCCACGTGCCCTTACGCATGGCGTGTGGCATCAGGACGTCCTCCCGGCGTAGCATCTTCATGCACTACGCCAGAAGAGGCAGAGAAGAGCCACGCGCTGGCTTTTGGGGCAGCCTTTTGCTGCCTCTAATAGGAGGTGCTTTCCAGTGTGTTGGAAAGTTTAAGAGGTGACAAATGGGAGAATTGGGGCTGCTGTGTGTGTGCCCAGGGCCACCCATCTGCATCTCCCCTTAGTTAAACATCTACACTCCTGTCTGTCCCTGGCTTTCAGTCCATCATAAACATCTGAAGAAGTAGACTAAAGGGGCTATGCATACGGGCAAAAAAGGGTGCTTTGAGGGTGACTTGCAGGTGTGGCCTTTAGATGACTCATGCCTAAAAGTCTCCAGGAAAGCACCCTCTAGCCGCCGTATGCTGATAGAAGCCATTCCAAAAAGGAGCCACTTTTTTCCGCTCCTTCGGTGAAGATGTGCACCTTCGCATGTGTGTATGTATGCAGCGATACTGATGTACCAGAAAACAGCCGTATAAATGCACTGTCGCACATGTGGCAGAAATTGACGGTGATCCAGAGCATGTCCCTACAATGCAAGCTTTAATTTAAAGCGCCCTATGCTTCCAGATGGGGATGCACTGGCGCAGGTGCGCTTCAATATTAGAAGTCTAACCCTAATTGTAACCCTATGCATGTGCCCTAGCAACTGTCCTCTGTTATGACAATAAATGCATTCTATTGAATGTACACTTGCTGTCAGCATGCACAGCAGTTTGCATGAAAGAGGCTTTTGTGATCATATCTGTGCAGGTGTGCATTTCTCTGTTTGTCCTGTTGACCATGTCCCTTGCATGACCACCAGCTGCATGTATCCAGTCTGTCCACACAAACCTCCCTTGCATGTACATCTCCCCTCCCCCCGATCTGTGTGGGACATGTTTTGTGGAGGATGATGGAGTGTCTTTTCAGTTGACAAACCCATTCCTTCACCCCAAGGATGGCACAATCAGACAGTGACACCTGTCTACTGCACCCACTCCTTGGAGGTCAGCAAATCCTTGCATGATATGTGGGTGTATGACAGGTCCTGTGCAGGTGCACAGAGATGCTGAACTTCAGTCACCTTTGTACACAGAGAGTGACAGACTATACTAGCCTATGACAGGTCCTGTGCAGGTGCGCAGGGTATTTTCCTGCACAAATGCACAGGTGTGGAGAGATGTTCCTGCACACATGTGCATGCATTTGAGAAAAAAAAATTGTGGTTGCTCCATCTCCCTTTGCGGCATCCTTGGGGTTGGCGGTGCGGTTGCTGAGGCTTCAATACAGCCTTGGAAAAGCTGCATTAACTCCCCCCAGTGCGGTTGCTCCATCCCCATTTAGGGCAACCTCAGGGCAGGCAGTGCGGTTGCTGCAGGTTAGGGAAAAGGCAACTTCAGGTCACCTTTTCCTGCCTGTCTGCATAGCCCCTAAAGTCTACGAAAGCTCATGCTACAAACCTCTTTTTTTCCCTTTTTTTTCAGTTAGGGCCTTTACAGACTGACAGAAATAATGCAGCTTGAGTCCACTTTAACAGCCCTGGCTCAGTGCTAGGGAATCATGGGAATTTCATTTTTTTCTGAATCATAGAGGGGATGCAGATGGGCGGCCCTGGGCCACCCTGGGAAGCAGAGGATCGGGGCTGCTGCTAGCACACACAGTGGCCCCGATTCTCCTGTTTGCCGCCTCTTAAAAGAGCAGCAAAATGCCGCTCCTATTAGAGGTGGCAAAAGGCCTCCCCAAGAGCCGCCACACGGCTCTTCTCTGCCTCTTCCGGCGTAGTGCATGAGGACTCTACGCCAGGAGGACGTCCTGATGCCACAGGCCATGCGTAAGGGCACGTGGCGTCAGGACGTCTTCAGGGAGGGGTTGGGGTGGCTGCCGTGCAGCTGCCCCTCCCCTCCCCTGCCTCCAACATGCCGCAAAGTGCCTGTCTGCAGAGGCCCATAGAATCATAGAGTTGGAAGAGACCACAAGGGCCATCCAGTCCAACCCCCCTGCCATGCAGGAACTCCCAATCAAAGCATCCCCGACAGATGGCCATCCAGCCTCTGCTTAAAGGCCTCCAAAGAAGGAGACTCCACCACACTCCGGGGGAATGTGTTCCACTGTCGAACAGCCCTTACTGTCAGGAAGTTCCTCCTAATGTTGAGGTGGAATCTCTTCTCCTGGAGCTTACATCCATTGTTTCGGGTCCTAGTCTCTGGAGCAGCAGAAAACAAGCTTGTTCCCTCCTCAATATGACATCCCTTCAAATATTTAAACACAGCTATCATATCACCTCTTAACCTTCTCTTCTCCAGGCTAAACATCCCCACCTCCCTAAGTCGTTCCTCATAGAGCTTGGTTTGCAGACCCTTCACCATTTTAGTTGCCCTCCGTTGGACACGCTCATTTCTCCACATCCTTTTTGAAGGCATTGTGTCCTCTCTGTCAGAGAGCTCTGGTGTCACAATAAACTACAGTTCCCATGATTCCCTAGCACTGAGCCAGGGCAGTTAAAGTGGACTCAAGCTGCATTATTTCTGGCAGTCTGTAAAGGCCCTTAGTCTCAAAGGTGCTACAAAATCTCTATACATATTTAGAAAAAATGTAACTTAGGTGGAATAGTTCCAAGGTGGTATGGTTAAATAAATATTACAGTTGCAGGAATTTCAGTTTCCTCTTTACATTATAATTCATGGATATCACTATAATTATATATTATAATTATATATAAGATCATTATATATTATAATTTCTGTATATCACTGCATGTAATGGCAACAGTTGTGACATAAATAAGTAGCAAAATTATAGTATAAATTATAGCAAAAATTACAGTGTTACACGCACAACCTAAATGTATTTACATGTAGATAGTTTCATGTAGTTAAAGTGAAAATTTGGTAAGGTGCAATATTCTTAAAGAAAATTTAAAAGAAATTTAAAAAATTTAAACCCTTAGGCCTCTTGTTTCTCCTCCTACAGAACATTGTCCCACTTATACCATCTTTTCTGCTGAGTGCAGTGTTTTAAAGGGACTCCGGCAAATACCACACTCCACTTCTGCCAAAAGGCAGATATTTGGGGAGCAGTAGTGTCACCCCACTCAGGATATCACCTTGTGCTGTCCGCACCTCCCTAGTGATGCCCCTACACTTTCCCCAAAGTGGCCAGAAGTCTACCGCTGCTTCTCAAAAATTGGTACTTGTTATGCTAATGGAGATTATCACACTACCTTTAAAACACATTTAAAACACAAGACTTACCTCGCCCAAATTGAAGTAAAATTCAGGCTGCATCTGGATGCTATCGCATGGATTTCCCCCAATCCTCTCTTTTGCTGGCTCTTTGGTGCCCCTTCCGGCACAGCGCATCAAAAGGCTGTGCCAGAAGGACGTCTTGATGCTGTGTGCCGTGTGTAATGGCGTGTGGCATCAGGACGTCTTCGGGGAGGGGTTGAGGCAGCCGGTGTGCCCCCCTCCCATCCCTGCCTCCAGGACAGCCCAAAGGGCCTGTCTTTAGAGGCCCATATAGTTACATGCAATGAGTTACCTTTTTTTTATTTGCAATAAGGGTTTGAAGTTATATTTTACAAGCAAATCAATGAGCAGGAAGATAAATATTTTATTGGTGTAATAAGGAGGTATGTAACTTTTATTTTTACTTATTCAGTTTTTGCATGTGAGAACCAAAGATTCCCAAAGCTTTATGCTTGATGAATGAGAGTGCGAGAATTTTTCTTTATTTTGAGAGTTTGTGTCATTTTAAGACAGTCTTCTCCCTCCAAAATTGCTTACATTCTTTGCATGAAATACTACACATTTTTATTTTTTAAAAAACCAACAACAAAGGTGAGGCAAAGGTGCTGGTATTTCCGCTCTTGCACACAGGTGAACTCTTGCAGTGTTGAACAACTTTTCCGGTGGGTTGACCTGACATATTCAGACAGCCTTTCCAATTGAGGATAAGAAGATTTGTGAATATTCTTTACATCTTTTGAAATGAGTCATGTTTTTGTTAACTTTCAAGTGTTATTTCTTATGGGAATTTCAAAGGATTTTCTCTCCCAGCTTTTATTATATTCTTGCCCCCTCAAAATATAAGGAAAAGTAAATGAAAAATAGAATGAGAAGTTGTTGCTGGTGGCTTTGATGTCAATGACATGAAGAATCCACTCTGGATTTTAATCAAAAGATTAAAGATGCTACCCAAGGTGCACACCTCTGTCCCTCAAGTATAGATCCATTATCTTGGATGGTTCCCTTTAAGTTTACAGTGACAAAGCACTTTATCACACCAGGCTCAAAACGAAACACAAACATACCAGGTTGGGGAGAGTAATCATCATACAGCTCTTCAAAAGCACTATGGGCTCCACTTTCTGCCTGCTGACCTCCATAGCCCTGTCTCCCTGCCCTAACTTCTTCCCAGAATGCCTTTTGGTCTGTTTATTTTTATTTATTTATTATTTTTAGGACAATTTTGCAATCATATCAATCCATTAAGTAAAAAAAAGAAAAAGAAAAAAATTAAAAAGAAAATCATTCTGCTTGGAACAATTAGGAGGAGGAGGAGGAGAGAAGCATAATCACACCCACTCATACCACATGATTGCTTGCATATCACAAATGCAACAGGAGGAACTTATCACAAGTGAATCAAAATAGAAAAAGCAGCATGATTAGGAGGCATTCATGGGTTTTGCCCATCAATGAGAAAGAGCACTCCAGCAGCGGGTAGACTACAGACCAGCTACTGGACAGACACAGCATCATGTGATAAGGTACGGCCACAGATGCTGTTATCCATTTGTTAATCCTCATGTCATAAAGTCCTTAACATGGGTTATATCCACGGGCCCATTTACCTAAAAGCTAGCTAATTTTAAATATTTAGAATTATTTGAAAAAAAAATTACTTGAGTATCAAAGAGAAATCTGGACTGATGGGAATCTTCACATTTCAGGACTTGTTCTGTACAAAATGTGTGTGTGTATGTGTGTGTGTGTGTGTATAGAAAGCAGAATTCTACACAGAAATAATAATAATACTGTACAAAAATAATATTTTCCTGTACAGAAAGTTCTGTTTCCTGTCTAGAAAAATACCGCCTGTAATGTTTGTATAGAATAAGTCCCAAACTATTGCAGTGACAGAAAAATTGCAAAAATTATGCATGGCTTCTTTTGAGAACAAAAAGAATAAAGAATTATATCTCTATTTAAAGTCACATGTTAACTCTCAATGTTTCTAAGAAGTAATGACAACAAATAACTCTGGGGACAATAGAATGAGGATTGGGAGCCAATTGCTTTTAAAGAAACAACTTTTCAAGCTGTTTGTAGTGAGGGCATCATCATCATCATTAACAACAAATGGATCGGTGCTATCAGCAAGCTCTTTCTTCCACCTTTAGTGTGGGCATGTGTCCCAAAATAGGCCCCCTCTGCTTTCCTGATCAATTACTTCACTAGTAGTCCATCAAATATCAGTTCAGCCTGATCTATGTAAAATGTGGAGCTGTACTACACTGGTGGGGTTGCATTGATTTATATGAGGCAGACTTTGGGCTCTTAGTGTGTGTAGGTTGTAGGTGTAATAAGGGAACACACAGTTAGGAAGCACATTGTTTCCCTTTATCTCTGCCACCTCTTCTTCTCACCATCACCACCCACAGATGATATACACTACTGGGCATGCTGCCAGCTCAGTACTACTATTAATAATCTAGCAACAATGAGAGGAAACAGATTTTTGTGCCAGCCTTCCAATGGGAGCTAATTAAAAATAAGTGTCAGCAGAATACGAAAGAAAGATTTTGAAAAATAACAGGACGGTGCCCTTTTAGGCAAAGATAAAAATCTCCCCTGTATACGGGCTTCTTTTTTGCCCTGCGCACTGTGTCTCTTATGAGAAAAATAGGACAATTAAAATTTAACATGAGCCAGCATGTTAATAAATCAAAGTGGACACCAACACAGCTGGGAGAGCAAAATGACTGTGTTACAAAGCACCCAGGGCCTGGCTTCTCTGCAGGTTGGTGTTCTGCAAATGCGAGGGTAAGGCTAATGGTCTGCCACTCCCCACAGCTTTATACAGCAAGAAACTGACAGCCTGATCCAAGGTAGAGTTAGACGCCTCCTTCAACCCACTGAAAACAATGGCTTTATGTGTGTCCAGCGTGGCATATCATAGCTATACAGCAAGTGCTTTGTTCAGCCCTCTCTCCTTCCAGTTAGGGTGCTTCCAGCTTTTAAGGTGCAGTTGTCCTGACTCCTTCATGGAATATTACACCCCATTTCAGACAATAGCTTCTTTCAGTTCTAACTCTCCTGTTTCCAGGCAGATAGGTTCCTTTAACAAGGCCTAATGCAGGAGCACAGCGATGAGGATGGGTGGGGTAGAATGAAGGTATTGGCAAATAAGAATTCTGTTCCCCTCCCCATGAAATTTTATTTCAGTCTCTGCATTTCTATCATTGCAAGAGAGTAAAACACTGTAAATCATTCACATCTAGAACATTTATATCTGCTGGGTTCAGATTCCCTTGGTCACTTTGCATGCCCATTTTCTTTGGATTCCTAAACTGTACAGCCAGCCCTCCGTATCCATAGATTCTTTTCCCACAGATTCAACTATCCACATTTTGATTTTTTTTTTTTTTAAAAAAAATCCAAATAGCAAATCTTGATTTTCCATTTTATGTAAAGGACACCATTTTACTACGCCATTGTATTTAATGGGACTTTAGCATCCACAGATTTTGCTATCCACAGAGAGGGTGTGTGTGTCCTGGAACCAATCCCCAGCAGATACCAAATGTCTACTGTACCTCTAAATGCTCAACCGGACTATCTGTTATCACCATGCAAAAGAAAATTTTATGGAAAATTCAAAATTCAAAGGAGAATTCTTGTACAGGAGCGGGGGGGGGGGGGGGACAATGTCTTTATGTTGCCATCCAGTTTAACCAGCTGGGAAGTGTAGCTGTGTCTGCAAAGCGTCACAATCTCTGCTCTTCCATGGAAGGAGAAGAGAGGAAGACAGTGGCAACAGTGGTTCTAGCATCCCTTGCATGCTGCTAGAGGAGGAGGTGCAAAGATACATATAGAAGGGTGCTTGGCTATTTTTTCCAATGCTTGGCTACCATGACCCTTGGGAGCAAGACTTTCAGAAGCAATAGCTGGCTACCATCACCACTGCCTCTTTCAGTGGCATGCACAGAGGAAAGTGCGGGCCATTGCTCAATTGCTGGAGAGTTCCCTGCCCCCCTCCTTTTCTTTCTCTGGTGGGCAGGGCACAAAGGCATTATTAGTCTTCCTGCTTCCCCCCCCCCCCCCCTTGAAATAATGTCCATTTGACTGCTCAAACTTTTGACTAATTTTATAATCGCTTAGCCCATTTTAATCATTAGCATTTCATTAAACATTATAGTTTTTTTTCCAAAAGCAACAATCTAGAAGTAGGCCAAGATGTGAGTGTTTAAATGACTGCAAATATTAAGCTATTTCAAAAATACAGAAAAATCTTGGAGTTGATTACTGAATTTAAAATCTAAATACCATAAAGAAAAAGTAGAGAAGACCAGCAGTTACTGAAATGCATTCTGTATCCATCAAACTTTGTAGCTCAAGAAAAAACATTTGCAATTGTCATTTCAAAGACAACTAATGTCAATGAGTAGTTAGTCACTAACTAGTGATTACCAAGAGGTATACACACATGTACCAGGGGAAGTAGTGCCGGTGGCAACTAGAGATAAAAAGATTATTAGCAATTTTTTCATTCTTGACAAAAAAAAAAGGAAAAAAAAAAGGATGTGTCAACATATCAAGATGAAAAAATTGTCAACTTCTATGATTTTTTTTCACCCCTGGCAGGATCAGAACAAAAAACTGGAAAGCATGTATTCACAGTAGAGGAATGAAAAGAAACAAAGTCCCATGTGCTGTGTGATGGTCCAAAAACTTTAATATCTTTAAAAGACCAATCTTTTGGGGCTTTTTAATATATTAAAGGTTTTTTGGCCATCATAAAGCACATGGGGCTTTGTTTTCTTTTATTCTTCTATTTTTCAACCCTGTCCAATTACCTTTTTAATCCATCAAAAATAGTAGGTTTTCATAAAACATTTCTATGCGCACATACCCCTTCATGAAATTTTCACTCTCAAGTCTTGAAATATCAACCCCCTCCCGCAAAAGACAAAAATCAGAAAAAACAACTTTTAATCCCACCTGTAGGAAAGAACATTATTTTGTGCTTGCATGTGAAAAGGAAATTATGGCTGGCATTCTGTTGATGATATAACTGAACATTACACTCGTGTAAGTAACTTTGTTGTGCTGGATGGAAGCACTGAGCACCTCTATCTAGTACAATTCCCTCCCTAGTCACCTGGTTCCATTGCAGCACCTGTCTTCAAGAAGAAAAAGGGATTCTTCCAGACATGGGGGGTGAGGGTGGGGGTGTCCTCCAGGATGATGGCATCATCTTCTTGAGCTGGATACAAGAATAGATCCAGTTGGCTGCCCGGCTGCCCCTCGTCCTCCATCAGTCAGTGAATGGCTATGCCAGGGGTGTGCAGCCAGAAAACAGGTAAGCTGTGCATATGGTGGTGGTGGTGGTGGTGGTGGGGATGAAATTTAACTACAGTTGGTAGAACTTTACAATCTCTAGTTGAAACAATGCATTAGAAATTCAGATGGTAGAAGCCATGCCCCATATATAGACAGCCAGCTTACCATGGACCAACATGTTCAGCTGTCTGTCTGCATTCACTCTACAATGTGTTTGGTTGTGACCACCATGAGATGTTTAGATTCCCCCTTACAAGTAAACGTACGAATCCTAAAAATCTCTTCTTGGTTCTGTTTTCCCCCTCATTCTTCTAGAAAAGCTCCGTGCAAGAAAAGTCTTTTAGTAATACACACATATACACAAGAGAGAGAAACCTCTACACACAATGATTAAGACAGAGCAGGAAACAAGCAGAAGAGTTCATCAATCCTGAGCCAGTATTTCAGTTCCCAGGATAGCTCATTAGCCACACAGTGTCACAAAAGATATTGCCTCCCATCTGAGGATAGAGGAGGCCACACGCAGAGCTATGAAGATGGATGCAAGGGAATGGGATGAGGAGGGAGAGAAAACATGTAACACATCAAAGAGACCTCACTAGTGATAACACAGGAAATCTGACAGGTTTTAAAGAACGTGAAGCTGAAATCAGGAGTATAGAAAAGGAATCTAGCCTCTTCTTTAGCTTTACAAACAGTTTCACCAAAAAATTGTGTGTATTCTGTTCTTAGTACAGTAGACTACCTCAAATGATCAACATTGTCCACCTTACCCCATGCCCATGTAAATAAAACATTGTTATATATGAATGTCTGATTATCAGTGAGGACAAAAAGTCTCTGTTTTAACCATAATTTGATTGCATACATCAATTTATGTGTTTCCCTTTTAATTTTTTTTGTATTTGAAATGATTACACCAAAAGGTTTTTGACTTTCAAATTAATTTTTTAAACTAAAAGCTACAAATGATATGCAAATGTGTGTATTGCTAAACTGGGCCTTCACAGAAAGGAATGATTCTACAAGACTTCCTATTTATTCTGGGAATTTGCCTGGGAAACAATTATTTCCCAACTTGGGTGACTAGTGGCTTTCATCTTTGGTTCTGGCTTGACCCAATTATCTCCCGTTGGCATGACTCTTTTCCCCCCTTGGACAGCTACCAAAGTCTGATCCCTGACAGAAATCCATGGGGTTTCACACCAGGATGGCCACTATGTGTATATTTAATTGAGATCTCTAAGAAAAATGTAGGGTTGGGGAAGGAAGACATGGAATGTCCAATATGTACATAATGGAAGAAAAGTTGAAAGTGATACAGGAGACGAGGAGGAGGAATACTGGTGATTGAAGCAGCTGTGGAAAAATAAACTTTTGGACAAAAAGTCAATTGAGATGGGGAGTTTGGAAGAATTTCACCATCAACTTTTGCACATAGGTGGGCACAGTCATAAAATGATCATTTATACCCAATCCATTTGATTGTCACAAAAATTGATCAAAATCTGAAGTTTGCTTCTACCATGACTCAGAGCTGGAAAGTTCACTTTCAAGAAGAATAAGCATAATGGCATGATGACAGAAGTCATCTCTACACAAGCAGGGGCAGGATAATGCTCATTTATGAATGGCTGCAGCAAGTTATCACTTTAATTCATTTTAAATAGGGGTGGAGTCATGCAACCCTCCAGATTTTGCTGGATTGCAACTTCCAGCAGTCATCATTTTTGACTATGCCAGGTAGGAGCTGTATAGACTTGCAGTCCAACAACATCTGGAGGGCCTCGTAATTCCATGCCAATCTTAAAAGTAAACTTCTAGGATCTACATTTATTTAGATTTCTAATTCTGTTAAAACTGGGATTGTAGAGTGTTTAAAATGATCACAGGTTAACTTTGGATGCTGCACCAGAGTGTGAAGAAAAGCATCCAAATGACTCTGCTTCCTTACTCTTCCTCTCCCCATGTAATGTCAACAGAAGGAGTGTGCATATCTCACATATATAGATGTGTCAGCACCATGTGTGTGTGTCCCGTCACATATATCTGTCATGGGATACACACAGGCTGAACCTGCACTGCAGAAATAATGCAATTTGAAAGTGCTTTAACTGTCATGGCTCAATGCTATGGAATTATGGGATTTATAGTTTTGAGAGATATTTTTCTGTCAGGGCCACAACAAACTACAAATCCCAGGATTCCATAGGATGGAGCCATGGTAGTTATAGTGTTGTCAAACTGAATTATTTCTGCAGTGCAGATGCAATCACAGACGAAAGTTCTTCTTTCGTCATTAGACTGGAAGCATGAGGAGAGGTAAGACCCTTCTTTTCCTGCCTCTGTGTAATATCAAGGCTCTTAAAAACCATCTTCGCTATATGCCTTTCTGTCTCCCTGTCCTAAATATAACCTTTGTTGTAGTCTCATCCTGCATCCTTGATGTTTCTAGGCTTCATTGTGTTGGAGGCTAAATTTGAAACCAAGACTTTTTGTTCCAGGCTAACCGTGTGTGTCAGTGGGAAGACATGATGAGACGTCTCTGAAATAGCAGCACACACAGAGAAGGTGAAATGCATGAATAAATAAAATGCCAATATTAGAGCAGAGTTTTGTTGGAAGGTTTTAAAGGATATTAATGTGGTTCAGGCCCATATCACCCAACCCTTTAGGAGCTATTTATAATCTTTAATGACTTGTCTCAACCCAGACTATGGCTTTAAAAAAACATCACTGCCTCTTTGCAACCCCTTCATACATCTTGGCAAATCAGTTTTTAAAGGTGCCACGGCTGGAGAAACCTTGAGCTGGCGAGATTGCTTGACTTTAAATATAAGTGATGAGTTAGGAGAAATGGATGCAAATGATCGGGGCTAGAAAGTGAGGTATTCTGCAAGGAGAGACAATAATTGTATTTGGGCCAGAGTTAGTACTGTTGTATTTTATGTGAGAGAGTGAAGGGGGGGGGCTACCTATTGCTATAACAGGACTTACAAACATGGTTACTATTTCAGATCTCTGTGTGAGTGTGCAAGTGCTACAAGATGAGTAGGACCAGCCCTATTGTTGGGCAGAGGAGGACAATTGCCTCAGGTGGCAGAGGGCAGCAGGAGTAATGCCCAGCTGTTTCTTCTGAGCTTCCCAGCCCATTCCCCTCTATCGAAGGACAGAGCTGGGCAAGGCCAGCCCTACTATTAGGAAGAGGGAAAGAAAAAAAATACCATGCAGCTGATCTAGGGTGTCTTGAAAGGGCAGCAATTGGTTTACTATTATATTTTTAAAAAAAAATATTGCAAGAGGTAGGGAGGGATCGCTATCAGATTTTCTTTTTTATGCATCAAAATAACATCTATGGTTTACGGTGGGATGTTTCTGCTGTTGTGTGTCAGGCAGCAAAATGTCTTGGGCCAACCCTGCCATTCTGAGTCCCTTGACTTGTCCTGGACTAGCCTGGGGCTTTCCTCTGATGCTCTTCAGCTGGCAGTGTTGTAGTAAGTTTCAATGGCTAGTCCAGTCTAGCAATAGGAATCTGTCTTTGTTTTAGCTTTGCATGTAAGAATGAAAACATTTTAAAATGTCTTCCCTGGTGGGGGAGATTAACAAAGAGGTTTTGCACATTTTCAGAGGTTTTCCTCCCACTTCTGACAGTTTGTTTTACTTTGGGCGTTTTGGCTAAAATTTACTTTGGACCAAAAATTATGTATAATGTAGTGTTTCAGGGATGAAAAACAAAAGTACAAAATGTTCAAATAAAAGTCCCCAAATATGAAAAGTCTCATAAAGATAAAGAAATAATTCTGTACCTATCTAAGTGATAATGGAACTGAGTCCACTGACCTTAGTGGAATTTGATTTTGGGTAAACATGTATGGGACAATGCTGTCAGTTCTTCTATTAGGTTTCATGGCTAATAGCTTCTGGGACACCTCCCCTCAGTGAATTTTTCTTTTTGGTTATGTGCGTTTAAGCTGACTCTGACTTATGGAAACCTTCTCCTAAGATTTTCTTAGTAAGATTTGTTCAGAGGCTCAGAGGGGGTTTGTCATTCCCTTCTTCTGAGAGAGTGTGACTTGCCAAAAACCATCCAGTGGGTTTTCATGGTTGAGTGGAGATTCAAATCTCGGCCTCCCAGAGTCTTGGACAGGGGTAGGCAACCTTTCCCCTTTAAGGGCCGATGGACTTCAGCTCCCAGAATCCCAGGAGCTATTGGCCAACATGGGACTATTGGCCAACATGGCTGAGGCTTCTGGGAGCTGAAGTCCCTCGGCCCTTAAAGGGGAAAGGTTGCCTACCCCTGGTCTTGGACAACACTCAAACCACTCCACCAGGGGTAGGCAACCTTTCCCCTTTAAGGGCCGAGGGACTTCAGCTCCCAGAATCCCAAGAGCTATTGGCCAACATGGGACTATTGGCCAACATGGCTGAGGCTTCTGGGAGCTGAAGTCCCTCAGCCCTTAAAGGGGAAAGGTTGCCTACCCCTGCACTACACCATGCTGGTTCACACACCATGTTGGGGTGCTGAATTTGTCAAATCTCTGTACATTTGATATAAGCTAAAGGCCATCACCCACCTTGGGGACTTCACTGTTCCTTGCAGTTTTGCTTCTTTAAATGGTGGCTGAAACACAATGTGAGAAGCAAACAAATGATTTTAGGGCTGTGAGTAGTGGAAGATATTAGGCTGAGACACACTTTCTCATTGAAGATGAGAAAATTTTCAAGTTTCCTTACATTCCTAGACTCTGCATTTTTATTTTGTATTCAGTTATGTTTTAAATCTATTTTAAACTGCTTTAATCATGTGCATTTTAAAGAGAATTGCTGGTTTAATTGTTTTAAACTTTTGTAAAATAAATTTTCAGCTACACTTTTATTTAAAAATTTGTATGCTGCTTGGATCCCATACTGGGAGAAAGGTGCAGTATAAATTGAATAAATAAAGATATTAATGTATAAATAAAAATAGACATGCCCTTAAAGGGGAAAGGTGAATCTGAAATAGGAATGAGGGCTCTTCATGTCCTTTTCTTCAGACAGCCAAATGTTTCAATTTCACCCTGACCATGTCAAGAAGGCATAACAGATATAGGATTGCCAGATATTTTCTAGGATAGCTGAATGAGCTGTGAGCTGGTGATGGAATCTGTGCATTCCTGTTTGACTCCTTAAAACAGAGCTTCCATCTAAACCAGGGGTCGGCAACCTTTTTCGGTCCTGGGCCGGTCCCCTGAAGTCCTCGTCTCTGCTGGGCCGAGGGGGGGAATGGTGCGCCCACACTTACGCGCGTGCGCACACACCCCACCACCGCGTGCGACCCACCCGTGCGCATTGCTACTGCCACCGCCACTGCCGCCACCGCTGCAGCGCGCATGGCTGTAGCCGCCGGCGTGCGCGCCACGGCCGCCATTTTGATTCCAAAATGGCGGCCACGACGCATTTGCGCATGTGCAGGAGTACTGCGCATGCGCAAACGTGTCGCGGCTGCCATTTTGGAAATCAAAATGGCGGCAGCGGTCCGCCTGGGCCGATAAGTCTGGCGACCTGGTCCGGAACCGGCCGAAGGGCCGTAGGTTGCCAGCCCCTGATCTAAACAAACTAGAAACTATTTGTTGAGCAAGGCAAAAACAGGACCCCAGCCTTTATACCTTTACAAGTCAGGATGGTAAATCAGGGTTTGATTTCATTTTTAGAAATCCTAAACCAGGATCCCAACACACTAAACAAATAATCCCCTAGGCTCCTCATAAATGCTAATTATTTAGGTCTTGCACATATATTTGGTCAAGACAGCTCTAAGATAAAGAGTAGAAAGAGGAGATATAAGAGATACAACTGCTTTTCTTAATCCTGGAGGCAGATAATATTTTTCCTCCTCATTATTGCATCTGTGTTTCCTATCAGTTCCCCCATCTCCAAATTGCAGTTCATCCAATACTTTCACATGTGGATTTGTTGCAGCTGTTGCAAAACTTACTGTTTGGAAGGTTTTGCTAGTAATCAGGTTTTACGATGTGCTAAAGTACCTAGATATGATGAGTAATAGAGAAGCTATGGGAACAACCCAGAAGGTGAATGGAGGTGAATGGGGGTGAGTGGGGGGTGGAGGAGATCATGTAGACATTTAGTTTTGACAGTTCTGCTGTAGCAGTAAAAAAAACTCAAGTAGCAACATTAAATCTCAACTAGAAACTTTAACCAAATCAAGTTTTGGAAAAGGAGTAATCCTCTACATCAGGGGTCGACACACTTTTTGGTGGTGGGGCCAGTTCCGCCATCCCCTGATCTTTGGCGTGCCGAAAGGGGGGGGATGGCGGCGGAGGCACGCGCGCATGCGCACTATCCCCCCCATGGTGTGCATGCGTACGCATGTGCGGGGTACCATTTTGCTTTCAAAAATGGTGCCCGTGCTCGCGCACGCATGCACACCATGGTGGATGCCATTTGGGAAGGCAAAATGGCATCGGCGTCGCAAGCGCATGACGGTGGTGCCGTTTTGCCTTCCAAAAGGGTGCCTGCCATTGTGCACATGCGTGCGCGAGCGCAGGCACCATTTTGGAAGGCAAAATGCCGCCCCGTGCTCGTGCGCACGTGGCAGTGATGGCGCGCAGGGCGGCAGGACCAGCCATGGGTCGGTTAGGAGGCCTCGGTGGGCTGGGTTCAGCCCGCGGGCCGTAGTTTGCCGACCGCTGCTCTACATAGTTCCACACTGATAGAGGTCACAGTGCAGACTTAACTAATGGAAATGCAGAAAATAAACGTAGCTTTCAGTTCAAGTGCAGTGTAGACTGGCATTTATAAATGTGCTTGATATGGTAATGTTTAGGTACACAGCTTTATTCAATGTTAGAGTTTGCTTTCCAGTTCAGTGTTAAAAACCAGATTGAACTAAAAAAGTACACATTGAAATAGGTTCATAGTGAATTAGACATCTGCATCCCCAGAAGTGTTCTAATTGGATCCTCTCAATCCCTACCCCTTTTCCAGTCTCTTGATAGAAACCTCAGGCCTTCATTTCTGCTCCTTGGTGTCTCCTGTTAGTTAGAAGCTGAGCCACACACACTTATTTTCTAAACTGGGTTCTCCTAACTGGATGCAGCAACAGTTTCGAGGGTGGTCAGAGCTACGTAGGGCAGTGAAAGCTGGACAGTGAAGAAAAGTGATAGGAAAAGGATGAACTCATTTGAAATGTGGTGCTGGAGGAGAGTCCTCTGGATACCGTGGACTGACAAAATGACAAAGAAATGGTTTCAAGAGAAAATCAAGCCTGAACTTTCCCTAGAAGCCAAGGTGACAAAACTGACTGTTGTACTTTGGACATATCATAAGAAGACATGGTTCCATAGAAAAAATAATAATGTTGGGAAGGTAGAAGGTAATAGGAAAACAGGAAAACTGCATTCCAGATGCATCAGTCAAGGAACCCGTGGCCCTGAGTCTGCAAGACCTGAGCCTATTTGTTGATACTTGGGGCCTAAGCAGACTGCCAGAAATAGTGCACATTAAATTGGGGCACTGCCCTGGCTCAGTGCTAGGGAATCATGGGAATTGTAATTTATTGTGGCACCAGAGCTCTCTGACAGAGAAGGCTCAATGTCCCAGAAAAAAATACAGTTTCCATGATTCCCTAGCACTGAGCCAGGGCAGTGCCTCAATTTAATGTGCACTATTTCTGGCAGTCTGCTTAGGCCTTTGGTCTCTCATTCATAGTATTGTCATAAGTCAAAGTTGACTTGACAGCAATTAAAAACAAGTCAGAGCTATAAAAGAAAGAAAGCCTTGGAAGAGAGCTAATTTCTGCAAGTATGAAGGGAAGTGCCGCCTGACAAAAGTGATCCATTCCCCTTGACAAAGCATCAAAGAACTCTGTTAGCTAGTCCTGCAAATCAACCATGTGGGTAAGGAGGTAGAGCCCTATCCCCTTTCAGTCTTACAAGTCTTAACTTTCTGAGTAAACAAGCTCAATACAGAATGCAAGAGTCATAAGGCCAGAATCCCAGCAGGGGCGATATCCATTTTATTAAACAGAGAAACCATGTACAACTGTACATACAGCGAATGGAAGGCACGGGTGCATCTTTGGTGCAGAGAGTTTCTAGCCCTATAAATTGATAACAGGGACTAGAATGAGATGAAGAATAGGAAACAGAGGTTAGGAATAAATGGTCATTTCTCACAATAGAGGAGTGCAAACGTTCATAGCCTTTTGGTACTGAAAGACTGCTAATAATAATAATAAGAATAATTTTTATTTATATTTCCCACCTCTCCCTACAGACTGAGGCGGGATTACACAATTAAATGAATACAGTATGCAAAATACAAACAATAAAACAGTAAAATCAAACAACAGCAATAAATTATAAGAGAATATAATATAATATAATATAATAAAAATAAAATAAAATAAAATAGCCAATCATTGTCAGAATCTAGAAATCTAGATAAATCCTAGCCACCAATTACATTGTGAGCCCAACCCGAGGAATTTTCCTTTTCCTTTTAAGCCTTGAATGACTTTAGGTCTGACTGACTAAAGTCGGTTGCCTAACTTGTCATGAACTTGTTTCAAATGTGAAGATCTTCAGGAGCCCTCTTGAAAGTACCATTCCCTAGAGAGGCCCATTTGACAGGCATGTGGTAGAGAGTTTTGTACAGTCTATGCTCTTCAGAGTTGTTGTAATCACTTCCTGATCTGACTGCTTTTAGGGAAGGTACCTTAAGGGTACTAGATTCTGTCTTATCTTGGAAGCTAAGTAGGGTTATTAATGGTTAAAATTTAGATGGGAGATCACCATTGAATAGCAGGTAATGTAGGCTATAGTTATTTCACTAAAAGGAATGGATAAAACCACCTCTGAGTGTTCTTTGCCAAAGAAAACTCTATTCTGGGGTCATTCACACTACATTATAAACCCGTTTGCAAACTGGTTTGAAAGGAGTCATTCACACTTACATTGGGTTTTCCCAACCCAAATTCAGGGGGCCCTGGTGCAAATCCCCCTTAATCCAGTGCTTTTGAAAACAAGGCATTTTGCGTGTCTTTTCAAAAGAACAATTTTTTAAAAACAAATGGGAACTTGCTGTCAATTAAATTCAGAGTACAAGAAGGGAGGGGTTAATGTGCAGGGGGCAGATCATGTCCACCCCTTTACTGTTTCCCTGCCAGCCAAAGCCACAGCCATGGAGGGGGTTCTCAGAAAATCCCATTAGATGGTGCACCTTTAAAAAAAAAATTGACAGATTATGCACATCTGTGTTATTGCATGGCTGCAGTGGACAATACCTTTGAATACTGGCATCATCGGTATGACAAATGTGTGCAAAAAAACCCCATCAGTGGGTAGGGTTACCATAATTATCATCCACAAAACTGGGACAAAATATAGGACAAACATAGGACATTAAAGGAAAATGGAGGACACAACCAACTAAAAGCCAAAAACATTAATAAAAACATTAATATAAATCCATGCTTCCCATCATGCTCAAAATGGAGGACATTTTGACATTCTTCCTGGACAGAAGGTTGGGATGTAGCTTTGTGTGGTTTGTGTGTTGGACAAGCACACTGGAGACCAGAGTTCGATTCCCTGCCTATTGGGTGACTTTGGGCAAATCACACTCTCAGACTCAGCAGAAGTCCATAGCAAACCTCCTCTGAACAAAATTTGCCAAGAAAATCCCAGGATAGGTTTGCTTTAGGGTCTCCATAAGTTGGAAAACAACAAGCCAGAGCCAAAGGAAACAGGGGAGGGGGGGCTGTGTCTGGGGTCTGGGACCCTGCTGCCTCATCAATCATCAATCTGCCTCTCACCCTCACCCCATCCACACACATTTCTTTCCTTTCCTTTCCTTTCCTCTCCTTTCCTCCTCCTCCTCCTCCTCCTCCTCCTCCTCTCTCTTTCTCTTTCCAAGCTTCCTCCAAGGCTGAGTCATCTTCAGCAACAGCAGCTCCCTCCCTCCTTCCTTCTCAGAGCTGGGGAGCAACTGAGGAAGCTGATGGGAGTCCATGAAGGGAAGGAAGGAGGGAGTGAAGAAGAGAAAGAAAGAAAGAAAGCGAAAGGGAGAGGGAGAAAAGGGGGGAGGATATCTTCTCTTCTCCCCCCATTTCATCCCCATTCCAGGACCCCTGGCCCCTTCCCTCCTCCGAGGCCCCTTCCTTCCTTCCTTTCTCCCTTTCCTCTTCCTCTTCCTCTTCCTCCTTCTCCTCCTCCTCCTCCTCCTCCAGCTAAGGAGGAGGTCACATGAGGGAAGGAGCCAATCCTGCCTTGTTCCAGGCAGGCCCAACTTGTAAATTTCCAGTCCAACTGGAGATTGACAAAATGTGCCAGCCTGGAACTAAGCAGGAATCTGGGACTGGAGGGTCAAAAATGCCCAGCCAGGATGGGACATTTTTTGGATCCTCCAATCCATGAATGTCCCGGGAAAAACTGGGAAATGGCAACCCTATCAGTGTGGGTGGGGGTTAGGGGTCTGAAGAACCCAGGAGTCTGAAGAACCAAGGGTTCTTCAGAGAGGCTTGCCATTGCCATCCTCTAAGGCTAGGACAGTGTGATTCCCCCCAAGGTGAACCTATCAAGGGTCATTCTTGGTAAGCATTCTTCAGAGGGCTTGCCACCACCATCCTCCAAGGGTAACCAGGGGAAAGATTTGCCCAAACAGTGTGACATAGATGCACATTGTTTGATTGACAGTTAAAAAACCCCACCCAAGAACGATCAAAATGGCGGCTCCATTTTAAATCAATACAAATGATAATGTGAACTTCAATAGGGTTAAATTGCCACAGAGAGATTCGAGCGGGGGAAATGTAGTGAGAACTTTGATTAAGTATTGCAGCATTGAATCTCCTCGGATCTACTCGGCATAAAAATGTGAGTGTGAATGTGGCTGAAATTCATGGGGTCACCATAAGTACACTGGTGACTTGAAGGACATACATGAAGGCACATCTCTTCAAACTAGTCTCTATACTGCTTGTATGTTTATTGATTATGGTTGAACATTTTTACGAATGATTTCATTATTTTATTGTTTAACTTGTTTTAATGATGTTAGCTCCTTTGAATGCTTTTCTTTTCTCTTCTTTTCTCTCTCCTTTTTTTTTAGTGAAAAGGGAAGATTAAAATGTGTCAAGCAAGCAGATACAACGGAGGTTTGTGGCACTTAAAGACTAGCATTAAATGAGATAGAAAAGATTAAACAGTTGTTATAGGATTTAAATTGTAAATTGTCAATTACGATATATAAAAATTCACAAACATGCATTGTCATGACAGAAACAAAAAATTTAAAATACAGATCAAAATACATTGGAGTTAGATAACAAAATGCCAGGGAGCTAGTTTAAAATAGAATTGTGTGCCTACAATATAAAAAATCGAAAGACAACACTACAGATATATTAACAAAGGTTCTAGAGATAGAACAACATAAACAATTGTTACAACAGATTGAGATGTCACCTTAAGTGTACAGGACTAGCCATTGTGCTAAGATAGTTTCACAACAGAAAATAGTGTGCTCACACATCTATACATTTCGGAGGGGATTGTTGGAATATGGATGGGTTATACAGTCAAAGGTAAAACGTAGAGATGTGTGTGTGGAATTTTCCTCATGGGAACAACATCTAGAGAAACAAAGAAAACTCGACCCAGATGGCCAAGAAGTCATAACAATTGTAGTTTTTAGCTGGGAAAAAGATAGTCAGTGTATCAATATCTGAGCTCATGAGAAAAGCAGTCACATGGAGGATGATGGACAGCAAGGGGCTGGGTTAATACACATCATACAGGGATTATCCAATTAACATAAGGTTAACATCCAGAAGGTGGAATATGGGAAGGGCCAAGAGAATCCTTTGTTTAAGCTTGTTTATAAACACTGTGAGTGTGCGTGTCCGGGCAGTGTGGTTTTAACCATGGAGCTTTTGGCTTGTAGTTTTGGATATGTTTATATTGCTTTTATAATGTAACTCCTAGATCTGGAAACATGGATCTGTAACTTCTTTCTAACTTTCAACTACAACAAGTTGGGATCCTAAGCTTTTGGATCTGTTAAAGATGTAGTGTCTCATGGCTGAACTGGATTAGTTCATCACAATGGATTTTACTTAGTTATCTTATTTTTCTTTTATATGCATTAATAAACTACGCTTTTGGACTTTACAATGTGTCTTCTTGACTGAGGAAGACAGGATCCTGAAGAAGGGAAGCTGAGCCAGTTGATGGTAAGAGATACAAAGTGGCTGTGGATCACAGCAGCCAGCTTGTCCTGCAGATTCTGCTGGGTGTCAAAGAGCATCACTGCAACACCCATCATCCACACACTGACACATCTAACACATTTTATTTGGCAGAAGTATTCATGGACTACAGTCCATTATAGCAGATGTGGAGAATGTTGCCTGAGTTTACAAATTATTTATTCTACACACAGGAGGTAGGAGTGTAATCTTCAACTGTTTAGTTTAGGAGAAAAATGTTTCTTACTCACTGGATTAAAGATCTAGATATGCAATATTCTCTGTTTGCTACTCTCACTACCTGCTCTCCAATTAATCTAAGATTATCACGTAATACCAACAGAGGTGCAAACTATCTTGAAAATTTGCTGAGCTGGATGGTTGTTTCCAGGGAATTCTTTACAAAAATCATGTTTGTCCATGTGGAGATGGATAAGCAGAGTATCTATCGCATGTATTTTTTGTAATTCTTACAGAGATGAGAGATTAATTACTACCCTTTTAAATACATTCCCTGGAAGAGCATTTGAATAGTACTTAGTTTGAAGATACTAAAAATGTGTAACAGAAATTGTTGCAAAGTTCCTTTTCTCTGCTGCTAACATTCATAAAATTATGATCCAGAGGGATATGTATTACCTGAGGTTTGGCTCCCTTTTTAAATTTCACTAAACAATACTAAACCTATTATGTTTAAATTTTAAAAAAATAATTCCTGAATTTATATTATCCCTATCTGCTTTTTATTGTTTAGCTTTTCTATCATGATTTATATGACAAATATTTTGTGTTTTCATGGTCTGTGACTATGCAATAAAGATTGGATTGGGGGGGAAAGGCAAGGATGGGAGGCATGAGAGTGTATAAACTTATGCCTGCAGAAGATAGGGAAGCCTCTTTCATGACACTTGAATCCAGGGTCATGCAATGAAGCTGAGACCTCGTTCCCACTATGATTTAAAGCAAATTGCTGATTGGGTTATATGACCGTCATTCCCACTTGAAACCATTTCTGATCCTATTGAGCTCAATTGCAATTGTTATGAAGTGAGGCAAATGCAAAAAAACCCGTTGTTTCCTGACGCTAGTTTTTTGGCGTTTTTTTTTTTTTAAAAGAATTGATTCCGAAGCGCCTTCAACATGTGGGAACGATGGATCTGAATCAGATCATACTGGAGGGGAGGGACTAATAGCAGAGGGATGTTTACTATCTCTCCTCAGTTTTGGGGAAATCAGCCATTACCCCCCACCCCCCAGCACTGCCTTGTAAATGTGGTCTGACCTATGGGCGCATGATATATTTTAAATAATTTTTAATAAAAAATTGACAGAATATGTGATCCATTGTATTTGGAACTACTTGCAATTACGGGCGGACTGCACTCAGTGAGGCAAGTACTTGCAAAACCAATAGATAGCATATCTTGTCATTTTTTAAAAAAAATATAGTTCCCAAGCTGGGCTGCTCAAAAGGGAAATGGTGTGCTTGAGCCTGGGTTGCAGAGGGGCAGAGGAGGGCTCAGTTGTTAAAGTTATGGTATATCCTTCCAAAGAATGTGCTGATTGTTTCAAATTAGAATACTTTAGGAGGGAATTAGTAAATTCATGGAAGATAATGGGTTAATAGTCACTGTGGGAAAGCCAGCTTGGTGCAGTGGTTTAAGTGCTGGACTAGGACTCTGAAAGACCACAATTTGAATCCCTGCTCATGGAAACCTACTATGTATTTTTTGTCAAGTCATGCTCTCTCATCTTGAAAGGCAATGACATAACTCCTCTGAACAAATCTTGCCAAGAAAACAGGAAAATAGGTTTGTCTTAGGGTCTCCATAAATCAAAAATGACTTGAAGGCACACCATGCCTGTTTGCTACCTTCAAGATAATAAGCAGCATCTCTCTGAATACTAGACAACTGGGGAACACATATGGAAGAGGGCCACATTGTCCTCATGTACTGCTTGTAGGGTTTCCCATAGCATTTGACTGGACATTGTGGGAAAGAGGATGCTGAACTAAATAGATCATTGGTCTGATCCAGCACAGTTTTTTCACATTCATTTGAAAGAGGCATCAAAGGGACAATCACAATCCTCCACCTTCATTTCCTGTTTTTGTTGTTAACTGCCTTTGTGTCGGTCTTGACCCATGGCAACCCTATGGATGAGACATCTCCAGGCCTCTCTGTACTCTACTGCTCTGCCCAGCTCCTGCAAACTCATATTTGTAGTCTCTTTAATAAAGTCCATCTATCTAGCATGTGGACTTCCTCTCTTTCTGGTTCCCTCTATCTTTCCTAATATTATTGTCTTTTCCAATGATTCATGCCTTCTCATGATGTGTCCAAAGTATGACAGTCTTGGCTTCTAGGGATATCTCTGGCTTGATCTGCTCTAGGACCCTGGAATCCTCAGCACTCTTCTCCAGCACCACATTATCTCAAATGCATTGATTTTCCTCCTATCTTCTTTCTTGACTGTCCAGCTCTCACATCCTTACATGGTAATAGGGAATACAATGGCTTGTATGATTCTGACTTTTGTGCTGAGTTGTATGTCTTTGGCCATTTTAGGATCTTTTAGGATCTTTTCAAGTGCTTTCATAGCCACCCTCCCCATTCTTAATCTTCTTCTGATTTCCTGGCTGCAGTCCCCATTCCGATCAATGTTTGATCTCAGATATGAGAACTCTTTTACTATTTCTATTTCCTCATAGTTTAGTTTGAATGTGTGTAAATTCTCTGTAGGGATGCAGTGGCTCAAGCGGTTAAGACACTGACTCTGTTGATTGCAAGATAGGTAGGTTGGCAGTTCGAGGCCCAGGTGCTGCATGATGGGGTGAGCTCCCGTCATTAGTCCCAGCTTCTGCCAACCTAGCAGTTCAAAAGCATGCAAATGAAAGCAGATAAATAGATACCACTTCAGTGGGAAGGTAAACGGCATTCTGTGCAATCATGCTGGCCACATGATCACAGAGTAATCTTTTATTGCAGCTTCCACTTCAATTTTTAGAATTTGGGGTTCATCTTCATACGGCTCTTCACTCCATGTGTCCTTCATTTTGTCATCTCTTTTGTACAGTTCTTCTGTGTATTGCATCCAATGTCTTTTTATTCCTTCCTGGTCTTGAATTATGTTATTTTTATTGTCATAGAGCAGGGGTAGGCAACCTAAGGCCCGGGGCCTGGATGTGCCCCCCCCAAGGCCTTTGGACTGGCCCCAGGCCGGTCCTGCTGCCACCGCCGCCCGCCATGATAATATTGATTATTGTTGTTATTACTTGTTCTTGGAGTTTTCTTGGCTAAATCTCCACAGGGGTTTTGCCATGGCTTTTCTGGGGCTGAGAGAGTGTGCATGCATATTTTTTAAAAAATTTTAAAATTTGTTTTTATTTATTTATTTATTTATTTATTGTGCTTCGCCCCCCCAATTGTCTGAGGGACAGCAACCCGGCCCCCGGCTCAAAAAGGTTGCCTACCCCTGTCATAGACTGTCCCGGTCCTTGGTTTGAATTTTCCTTTGATTTCTCAAATCTTGTGGAATAAGTCTCTCATTCTTCCTTTTGTTGTTGTCTTCTATTTCTCTACATTAGTCATTGTAATAATTTTCCTCATCTTTGCGCACTAGCCATTGTACTGTTGCATTCATGGTTCTTAGTTTATTCCTATCTCCTTTTTGTTTTATTTTTCTTCTTTCCTTTATTGCTTTTAGCATTTTATCTGTCATACATGGTTTCTTCACTTTCCTGTTGTCTGTTGGAAGTGTCTTTATGCATTCTTCTTTTATTATGTCCCTGGCTTCAGACCAAAGCTCTTCCGGTTCACAATCTATTATACTTAGACTAGACATTTCCTGTAGTGAGATGGATTTCCTTCCTTGACTTGGAGCTTCTTTAATTCTATTATTATCTGTGCTTAGTTAAAATCTATTATTTCCACTGGGATTTAAAATCCTTTGCTTCTGTAGGCTCTTCTCTTGATTGAAAAAATGAAGTGGAAACTCCACAGAACAAAAGTGTATAGTACAAATAAATATTACCATATAAGTTTCATTGTCTATCCATAAATCTTCACTAGATATTTAAACATATTTCTGTTTTATGCATGATTCAGGTACTTAATCGCCAGAGGATGTCTCTAGTCCAGACAATTCAAAATGTGTTGGATGTATAAATATGGATTTTTAAATTTTAATTCTAAACTTTTCCTTTTAACCAGAAAGGAAAGTCAGTATCAATTAACCATCCAAACAAGACCCTTTCCTGGGGTGGTTCCATTCTGTCTTATATACAGGAAAGTTGAAAATTTTAGCTACCTTTGCAGTTTTATTTTTAGCCTTGATATTTTTTTAAGCTAAGGCTTCAGTTATATAATCAAATCATTGATCAACTGACAGCTTCATATTAAAAGAACTTTTCGTGGCATTTTAATCCCAGGAGGTAATGTGGATATTTGTCATTTCTGATCTTCCCTTCCTGCAACCATCCACAGATGACAAGATCCGTGAAATTGCTACTGCCAGGGAGTTAAATGGATATTAACCTTGTGCCCACCGGCTGCCACAATACCACCCTTTCTGTGCTGGCCTTGACCACTTTTCCTTCCTGAGGAAGAGAAAATGGGGGATATTTTTATTATTATTGTTTTGCAGGCAGTTCACTTTCCATTCCATGTATGATGTCTTACATATCATGAGGGCACGTTAGAGAATAATAAACTCCACCGTGTTAACAGATTGCTTTAAATCCTTCATTTTATTTCTGATTCTCATTTGCTTTGCTTTTCATGCTTCCTTCTCCTGCATAAAAGGGGAGAACTGGGGAAGAAAAGAAAGAAAGAAAGAAAGAGACATGAACACCTGAATTTTCTCCCTCCATATACCTGCTGCTACTACTCAGTAGCAAATCTGAATAGAAATGGATGGAAGAGAGACGGCAAGATAGATGAATAACATTTCATGCCCTGTAGTCAAACATAATTTCAAGAAGCAAACGAGTGCAGACTGGCAAGGAGGGCTTAGCCTGTTAAGATGGCAAAATGCACAATTCAGAATTCCTCTTTGAAGACTGGCCTCTAATTTCATCTACCAATTATTTGTTACTGCTGGAAATATTTCAAAAAAGGAGATCCCTCTTCTAAAGAGAGGGTGAATGTGTTCTTACAGAAGGGATGAAGGCGACAAAATGTGTCAACACTCTCATTATTAGGAAACCCATTAAGCTAAAGAGATGTCTGAGGTTCCTTTGTTTCTTTTCTCTTGAAAACTGTATGTAAGGGAATGGTTGAAAAGGACAAAGGAAGAAAGTCCTCTGGAGTGCCATCAGGATCCCCCCCCCAAAAAAACACAAAACCCAAGTTCCACTACAAAACTAGTGTGATAAACAGTGATACAAACAGTAATGGGTGAACTGATCTCACTCTCATAGCCAGTTTTTTCAAGCTGAACATTGTTTGGAAAAGTTAGGGGGATTGGACAACAATTCTCAGAATCACTAGCCAACATAGATAGTGGTCATGCAGGACAGGGGAGTCTGGGTGCTGTAGTTCACCCCCCCCCCCACACATCTATAAGCTCTGGAGTCATGTGATAGAAGATCAAATGAAATTTGCCTATTTTCCAAACTTTTAAATAATGGCATTTGGAGGCACTTTTCTTCATCAAATACATGGCCTAATGGAGGAGAGAAAATGGCTGCATGTTAGAGTGATGCAGGAAGAGAGTGGCTTTGAGAAAGCAAACAAACAGGAACTACTGTAAATATATACTGTGTCTGAACTTCTATAGAGTAATATGCAGACTAGCAGTTAGTGAATATAGACATGCCAACATTGCTAACTCTAATAAGAGCAACTATAGGATTGAAATTAGTCTTAGCATCAATAATAAGCAGCTCTTTCCCCTTAAATTATGAAAAGTTTAAGGTAAGCAACATTTCAAACTGCACAAAATGGTCCAGTGTGATTGCTTAGGCATGCTGACCATGCAGACTATGGAGGCACGGGGTGGGGGTGGGGGGAGAAAATAATTTATAATAAATCTTGGTTTTAGTTACAAACACCTTACTATTTTGACTGATCTGCACAAGAGCTTTTTATACAAGAATTACAACAGGAATTACAAATAGCTGAGAGTCATAGGTTGGGGTTTTTATTTCTGGTAAGAAAAGATGCTTACATTTTATTCTTCATTTTACAAGCAAAGGGGGGGGGCAAGAAAGGGAGAGCAGGTCTTCTCCATCTTACAGTCACTGTAGCCTGCCACACCTGTCTCCATTCTCAAGTGTATTTGCTTCCCCTTTGGGAAAAAGGTAGGATACACTCCCCTAGTAGGTTTTCATAAATTTAAACTGAATTATTAAAGAGTGTAGTACAGTCGGTCCTCCTTAGCCACAGATTTTTTATCCACAGATTCAAGCATCCACAGCTTGAAAATATTCCAAAAAAGTATAAATTCCAAATAGCAAACCTTGATTTTATGTAAGGGGCACCATTTTGCTGTGCCATTATATTTAATGGGACTTGAGCATCCACAGATTTTGTTATCCACGGGGTGTGGGGTGGTCCTGGAACCAAACCCCAGTGGATAGCAAGGTCACACTGTATAGTGATCCCCAAACTTTTTCCAGCTACTGCCTACTTTGGTCTTGGGCAGCAACCCTAGCACCACCTCCCCCCTGCCCCAGCATGCATTTTTCTTGGTATTAGGTCTACTGTTATACTGTTAGTTCGAAATAATCTCAATTGCTTTGTACCTGGGGGTGAAACAGGCAGGCAGAAAGAAGTGACCAGAAGCTGTTCCTCGCCCAATCGCCCCGAGATCATGGTGACTACATGTCCCAAGGATGCCTCCTGCCACAGTCCCAAATGGACCACAGAAAGGAGTGGAAAAGATCTGTTCCTTTTGAGCTTTTGAGATGGTTTTGGGCTGCCCTGCTGTTACCCCAAATCCAGTGGACCATAATGACACGTTGAAGGCAGAAAATGGGATTATGATGAACCTCATGGTGGCTTCCAGGTGCTCCAGGGGTGTGCATCATCTAAACGTCATGCCCCCAGAGCAGCCAGAAGCTGCCACTATCTGCCTGTCTGTTTTGGGCCCATGGCATGCTGGGAGCACAACTGAGCAGCTGGATGAACAGCAACCAAGAAGCCTCTCACCCCTGCCACATCTCCAGCACCAAGGCCAGTGTGGGAAAGGCGCCTCTTGGTTGCTGCTCAGCCAGCTGCTCAGTTGCTGCTCCCAAGGTGACCAGGTGCAAAGGAAGAAGCTTCTCCCTGGCAAGGAAGAACTGTCAATTCTTCTTCATTGAGGTGGACAGGGGTGCAACCAGTGTGTGTGTGCCTTTCCAAGCCATAGAAGTAATATCCTGCACTCAAGCCTCACAACCTCCACTAACACCACCAGTGAAGGATGAGCTAAGGGAGTGAACTCATGTGGGCAGATGAAAAGTGGGAGATGCCACCACATGAAATGATCAGTGAGGCTGCATTGTGGTTTTAAGGGACCTTGAGAAGAAGTTTCATGCAACTCATCCCCACCATGGTCCTAAAGGCTGCTGGTTGCACCAATACTTTGACTGAAGGACCCCCTGCCACCCCCTTTTCCCTCACTGCCCCCCTTCCTCCCACCTCCCCAGAACTTTCCACTGACCTCTTTGTGTGTGGGGGGGATACTGCCCACTTTGGGAATCACTGGTCTAGTATCATTTCAGAGTGAGTTCCTCAAGCCTGTTTGACCATCTGTACTCAACACGGCAAACACCGCACAACCTTAAAATATAAAGGTTTTACAAATGTATTTAAACTGGGCAGCAGCCCTCCCTCCACTCCATCCGATGTCATCTGGGGGAGAGATGCAGGCCCAGCTTCATCGGGCCTAGACTAAGAAGAAGAACTCTTACTTTTTAAGGGGAGGGTGGGTTTCAGGATTTTTAGGTTCTATTCACATTTTATTAACAGATCTGTATGGAAGTTTTAATGTTGTAAGCTGCCCCGATTGCTCTGCAGAGGGGCAGGATACAAATTATTATTATTATTATTATTATTATTATTATTAAACTCTCACTAGTGTAACTGTTGCAAGTGCTATCCTATTTGACAAGCAGATGCTCTCTTCTTAAGCTAACCTAAGAAAAAAGTTTTCTTCTTTTAAGTACAGTGGTACCTCTACTTACGAATGCTTCTTCTACCGAAAAATTTGACTTACGAAATGCACCTCCTGAAAAAATTTTCTTCGACTTAAGAAAGTGTTCCAACTTACGAAATTGGCGCGAACGAGCTGCTCTCCAAATTTCGTGGCATGCCATTGGTTAGCGAAATCTAGCAAAGCAAAGCAAATCTAGCAAATTTCGTGGCATGCCATTGGCTAGCGAAAGAGGAAGTGTTTGCCTAGCGAAATTCAGCTAGGCAGCACTGTTTGGGCTTGCGAAAGAGGAGAGGAAGTGTGGCTAGTGAAATTGGTGGCTTCTGAGATCCAGCAAGGTAGGACTTGTGGCTTGTGGCTTGTGGCTTTTTGGCTTGTGATATTTGTGGCTTCTGATCTCCAGGACTGTATTTTTGGCTTGTGATATTTGTGGCTTCTGATCTCCAGGACTGTATTTTTGGCTTCTGATATTTTTGGCTTTTGATCTCCAGGACTGTATTTTTGCAGCTCTTCCATGGGTAATAACCCTGTATTATACATTTATATTGAGTTGTAGCTTGAATCTGGGGGCCTGGAATGGATTAGGACATTTCAATGTTAAATTTGCTTCTACTTACGAAATTTTCTACTTACGAAATGGCTGTCGGAACAAATTAATTTCGTAAGTAGAGGTACCACTGTACTTCTTATCTGGGCAGAGCAGAACAAAGGCCCACACAGCGAACAGAGAAGAATCTGATTTCAAGGTGAGGTGAAGACCAGCCTATCATCCCAACAAGTTGAGTTGACAGGCCTGAAGTTGCAAAATTTAATTGTTTCATTGGTGCACCAATGAAATGTCTATGCCTTTTGCCAATAATGGATACAGAACAAAATTACATATGGAACACTCTTCCTTCTAGGACCTCCTAAATGAAGCTCAGATCTTTGCCATTGCTTGTGCGCATATTCACACCTTCTTTCCATCTGCAAATAGAATTTATACTTACCTATGGGAACTGCCTGCAGTTCATTAAATATCTTTAAAGTGCTAATGATTTTTTTCTTTTTTCCTTTAAAAAAACCCTGCTTAATATTTTTACAGCTCATTTCCTGCTGCTGTCACCCCAAATCCGGTGGGCAGTAATGACATGTCGAAGGCAGAAAATGGGATTATGATGAACAGAGTGAATGCTCTTGAAAAATGGGCAACATTAAAGATTTGCAGACACTTTCTCCCTCTCTTCCCTTGCAGGCTTCTATATAAATGCATTTCATTCCCATCACATCCAAGTTACAGTTCTGCAGGCACACAGAGAAGGAATCTAATTCATATATAGCTCAAATGTTTGAGCTAATAGCATGGAGAAAGAAGCAAAAAAGGAGCAAAAGACAGGTGATCTATTCTGAAAGAATGTGATCTGAAATCTCTCTGTCTCTCTCTCTCCTTCTCTGCAGGGCACCATGCAATTTAAAAAGAAATGTGATTTTTCATCCCAGGGCTAAAATAAAATCTGTTTCACACTTCCTCTGCCCCCAAGCAGTAAGGAGTTCAGGACAACTTTTCATTTGGAGGAGAGAGACTTGCATCTCTGTAACAGTATGTTGATTTACAAATTGACAGTGGTTCAAGCTACCTTCTTTATAAAAGTGGTAGGATGCCCTAGCAAATAAGCACATTCACAAATAAGAACTGGTGCCAGCCCCCAAGTAATAATGAACTCAAAGCACCCAAACCAAATCTACCTCTTTAAGTGTTTCTTCACATTCTGTTCTAACTGTAGGCTCTTGTCCTAACCTTCCACTTTTGGAATCCCCCACTGTGCAAGATTACATAGGATGAAGCCATGACATCTAAAGTGACCTCAGTCTATATAATGGTGCAGCATAGACACACTTTTTGTCCAGGAGTATTCTCTAATTACCCTCTTGTCCCCTATCAAGTCATTGTTGTTGGGTGCCTTCCAGTCATTTGTGACTTATGGCAACCCTGAGGCAAACCTATCACAGGGTTTTCTGGGGCTGTGTGTGTGACTTACCCAAGGTCACCTGGTAGTTTTCCATGTACAAATAGGGAATTGAACCCTGATCTCCAGAGTCTTAGTCCAATGCTTAATGCTCAATCCATTCTACCACACTGACTCTTCCATCAGGTCATACTGAATCCTAAAGGGAGGATTCTTTGTCACAAAAGGAACAGTGTGGTTCACAATACATCCATATTGTTAGGATGAAGAGGTAAGTAAGGCAATCATATTCTGAACTGATGGGCATTATAAACACATTATGTAATGCCTTCATGTCATTGGAACATAGGAGGTTACATTCACTTCACAATTTTAGGTCTGGCACCATAAAATCCTACAGCCTGATTTAATGAAGATGTGATCATGCAATTGATAATGGCTTCCACTAAAGCTCAGCTTGGCGCCTTTGCCTAGGAAGGGCAGTGGAACTAGATGTGTGGCTGAGATGATATAAAAGGGAGATTGGTGCTTGATCAAAACACTTTGGTCATCTCCTGATAATACTATGACCACTACTAATGGCTTCTTTGAACATTTAACCTGTTGATACAAAGTGATAATTTAGGAAGAGTGCCAGTTAACTTAAGAGAAAGACTAGAAAGACTAGAAAGGGAACAAAAATGTGACCTGGCAGGGAGCTTATTAAGTTGTGATTGTTAGCAGTTGCTAAAGGTTGCCATGTCCTTATTCATGAACATCCACTGTGTGGATAACAGTGCTAAACAAATATAGATCTTCCACAAAGACTCTGCCTTCACATGTTAGGTAGACTGCTACTGAAGAAAAGAGCTTACCCTATATGCCTAAATGGCAGAATTCCTCCTCCAGAAATGGGAGACTGTGACCATTCTTGTTATATACTGTACAGGCAAGTCCTTATTTAAATTGAGGTTGTATTCCTAGACTCATGATGTAAATTGAGACTGATGTAAATCAGGTGAGCCAGTTCCATAGGAAATCACAGTTGCGATTTTATTCAACCAGCCACCAATTTTAAAGAAGTTTAAACATCAGGGTTTACCTTTTTTTTTAAGTTAGAGAAACCCCTCTCTTCTAGATGCTAAGTTTCTCACAAGTTGCTCACCCCCTACCTAAGTAAGCAGAAGAAACTCCTTCCAGCCACACCAAAACCCTATGATTCCAGTTTCTTCAGCGTCCTCTCACACACCATTCCAAGCAGGCAAAGGGAAACCCTTCCTCCAAGGCAAGATTCTAGCTTCTTTGTCCCACTCACACATCTCTTTTAAATAGCAAAAGGAAACTCCTTCCTCCAATAATGGCAAGATTCCAGTTTCTTTCTCCCCCACACCCCCTTTTAAGTGGGAAAAGAAACCCCCTTCCTCCAAATGGCAGCAAGATTTGAGTTTCTTCTTCCTCCCACAATCCCTCTTCTTAGCTGGCAAAAGAAACTTCTTACTTCTAGCATCACCAAGTTGACAGTTGCTTTATCCCCGTATGGTGAGATCAAGACTTTGTTTTTACCTTGCTTGGTGTGTTTTTAAAAAAATCTTAATTTTTTACTCGTTGACTCTGCAGTTTTATGTTATACGATTTATTGTAATTTGGTGTAATGTAGTGTTTTATTATTGTAAGGTACCTTGAGGCCATTTTGGGATTGGGGGAGATGAATTTTTTAAAACATGTAATATTATTTTGTATATTAGAAAGCCTATCACTAAAAGAATTCTCTGTTCACAGAAGGATCACTTACCTCTGTATCATCCCATGTGAAGTAGAAATGCCATCAATGGAGCATTTTCCTCTAGATCAGGGATAGGCAACCTTTCCCCTTTAAGGGCCGAGGGACTTCAGCTCCCAGAATCCCAGGAGCTATTAGCCAACATGGGACTATTGGCCAACATGGCTGAGGCTTCTGGGAGCTGAAGTCCCTTGGCCCTTAAAGGGGAAAGGTTGCCTATCCCTGCTCTAGATATTCCCCACTGGTGACAAAAGATGGCAACCAGAGAGAGAGAGAGATGATGCTTTCTCAAATAGGGTTCATCTACCAATTAGGTTTCTGCACTTGAAGAATATTCGCCTTCCCCTCTCCAAATTACACACCTGACTTTAAATCAATCAGCAAAGCAAACAAACCATCCAAATTTATTTTAGCATAGAATTTGGTCTATTTCCTGCTGCTCCTGTGCTGTTTGATTCTTTCTTGTTGTTATGCTATGTTTTATGATATTGGCATTTATAAGCTGACTGTTAACTGAAGGGAGATGAAATCTATCAATAAGACAAACAAATATATCATTTTTTCCAAACAGTAAACTGGAGATTACCTTGAAACATATATATTTTAAAGTCACCTTACTGATCTGCGTCATAACTGAAATATTGTGAAACCTTGGCCTCTTTCTTCCCTGCTCATTTTCTGCCGGCAAGTGAAAACATTTTTATTCAGGAAGGCCTTTGACTTTTAATTATGGAGCAGTAGTGCGTATATGTGTAAAGTGGTGTGGTGTACTTTTAATCTTTTACTGATAATTATGTTTTAAATATGTTACAGTGTTTTAACTGTTTTAAAATAATTTGTTGTTGTTAACTGCCTTCGCATCAATCTTGACCCATGACGACCCTATGGATAAGGCATCTCCAGGCCTCCCTGTCTTCTACTGCTCTGCCCAGCTCCTGCAAACTCATATTCATGGTCTCTTTAATAAAGTCCATCCATCCAGCATGTGGCCTTCCTCTTTTTCTACTTCCCTCCACCTTTCCTAACATTATTGTCTTTTCCAATGATCTAGACCTTCTCATGATGTGTTTGAAGTATGACAGTCTATGTCTTGTCATCTTGGCTTCTAGGGATATTTCTGGCTTAAACTGCTCTAGGACCCATTTGTTTGTCCTTTGGGCTGTCCATGGAATCCTCAGCACTCTTCTCTAGCACCACATTATCTCAAATACATTGATTTTTCCTCCTATATTATTTCTTGACTGTCCAGCTCTCACATCCATACATGGTAATAGGGAATACGATGGTTTGTTTGATTCTGACTTTTTGTGCTGAGTTGTATGTCTTTGCATTTTAGGATCTTTTCAAGTTCTTTCATAGCCACCCTCCCCATTCTTAGTCTTCTTCTGATTTCCTGACTGCAGTCCCAATTCCGATCAATGTTCTCTGGATATGAGAACGCTTTTACTACTTCTATTTCCTTATTGTCTAGTTTGAATGTGTGTAAGTTCTCTGTGGTCATTATTTTTGTTTTCTTTATGTTCAACAGTAAGCCTGCCTTTGTACTTTCTTCTTTGATCTTCCTTAGTAGTTGGTCTGTGAAGTTTTCTACTAGTATTATAGGGTCGTCAGCATCTCTCAGATTGTTGATATTTCTTTCTCCTATTTTCACTCTTCCCTCTTTCATGTCCAAGCCTGCTTTCCTTACAATATGTTCTGCATAGAAGTTGAACAGATAGGGTGATAGGATGCAGCCTTGTCTGACCCCTTTGCCAATTGGGAACCATTCTGGTTCTCCATGTTCTGTTCTGACAGTAGCCTCTTGTCCTGAGTACAGATTCCTCATCAGGACTATCAGATGTGTTGGCACTCCCATGTCTTTAAGGGCATTCCACAGCCTTTCATGATCTATGCAGGCAAAGGCTTTGCTATAGTCCATAAAGCACATGCTGATTTTCTTTTGGAACTCCCTGCTATGCTCCATTAGCCATTGCATATTTGCAGTGTGATCCCTGATGTTTCCCTTTCCTGAACCCTGCTTGGACCTCAGGGATTTCTCTCTCCATGTGTGGTTGGAGTCTATGTTGCAGTATTTTGAGCATAATTTGGCTTGCATGGGAGATCAGTGCTATGGTCCTATAGTTGCTGCAGTCTCTTGTGTCTCCCTTTTTGTTGATGGGGATGTATTTTGATTGTTTCCAATCTGTTGGCCATTGTTTTGTTTTCCATATCTGTTGACATATGTTGTTTAGCACTAGAGTTAACTCTGTCAGTGTGGACTGCAACAGTTCTATTGGAATATCATCTATTCCTGGTGTCTTGTGCACAGTGCTAACAAATGTTAGCTATGATGTCACTGCTGTTCTTCACTTTAGTGACACCCAACACTACTGCTGCTGCCCAGTAGTTGTTTTCCTATGTCATTCTCCCTCCCCCCATTATTGTTGAATTGATCGTTTCCCTACCCTTCTCCTCCTTCCTTTTCCCTTCCCCCCTCCTGTCCTTCTTTATTTTATTTTCTCATCTGTCTTCTTTCCCTTGTTTGATTTTCCTTGTAAATAATATTTTTTAATTATTTGGTAACTTTTTAAACTAATGTTTTTGTTTTTGTGTGCTTTCAAGTCATTTCTGACTTATGGTGACCCTAAGGTAAGCCAGTTATAGAGTTTTCTTGACAAGGTTTGTTCAGAGTGGATTTGCCATTGCCATCCTCTGATGCTGAGAGAGTGTGACTTCCCAAGGTCACCCAGTGGGTTTCTGTGGTTGAGCCACGATTTGAACCCTGGTCCCCAGAGTCTTAGTCCAATGCTTAAACCACTATGCCACGCTGGCTGTCATACACTAATGTTTTAGATTAATCTTTTTAAAATTATTATAAACCATTTTAAATCCCATCTTGGGAGAAAAGTGATTCATAAATTCAATTCAATTCAATCAAATAAACAACAAGACACCAAACAAAAAACTTTGCACTTTTCCAGCTGAAAATTCCACACCAAACTATACTGAGGACGTTTTCACACTGGCCTTTTTGAGAAGGCAATCCTACCTCCGTCCGGCCTCACTCTGGCTCCATTTCCTGGTTGTTCAGACGCGCGCGGCGGCAAACCCCGCCCCTTCTGGTGCCATCCCTGCGTCCGTCCGGCTTTTCGCTCCGTGTGTTCAAACGCACAGAGCCCTAAGTCCGGCGTCACTCCGGTCGAACCAACGATAACTCCGGCTGAAGCGGCAGAAAGTAATTCTGGCTGTCCAACAGGAATTAGCCTTTCGGCGGCGGAGCCATTCCGGAATCGGCGGCACGACCCGTTCCGGAATGGCTCCACCCGGCTTTAGGAGGACAGTGTGAAAACGTCCTTAGATGACTTCAGTGAACATGGAATTTCTTTCTCCTGATATCAGACAGCATCAGAACCACAACAGTAAATATTCAAAAATAGATCAATAACACCTGAGAAGCAAACCATTTGCATCATAACATTTGGCCCTTCCATCAAATATGAAAAATGGCTGGCTGGCCTGAGACATCTTTTAAAAACTCATTTCCCTACATTCTGCACTGGATTTCTAACACTCTCTGTGGATAGATGACAAAAAGGTGTCATAGGCAATAGTCATAGTCAGTGATGGAGCATCTGCTAGTCTGCTCAGTCTGAATGACTCTTCCCAAAGTTGGAAAATGCATCAGCTTACTCCAAGCACAATTTAATATCATATCAGACCTCACTATGCCATGAATAATGGTGTAAGGAATACAGTGCCCCCCCCCCATGAGCCTGCTGATTTTCTGCTACCTGTCAGCCTACATGCCATCCAACTTCCCTGTCACACTTTGAACCCCCTTCCTACCAACTACTGATTCATCCACTTGCCCAGGGGGTTTCTCTCTCTTTCACTCTTCTGGCACACCACTAACTCTGCTGAGAGATGTAGCTTTGTCAAATGCCAGGGCAACACTAGGAAACCTGCTTCCTGGGGTTCCTAGCAACTCACTTGCACCTGCAATAGTGCAGTGAGTGGTGCTGGAATTTGGTGATGGAGGTTGACAGTAGCGGAGAAGGAAGGACCTGGCTCCTTTCCATCAGTACAGCCACAGCAAGGAAAGAAAAGTTGTGGAGAGTTGGGCATGTGAATGAGAAGGAGAGAAGACTTGGCCTCTTCTTAAGGCCTGCTCAAAATCCAGGCAGGAAAGCTTTGGAAGATATGATGCTAGTCTTTTATTTGAGGTGATTATTACAAGCTATTGAGTGCTTTTGAGGCCTTACTGTGTGCTTTTGAGGCCTTACTGTGTGCTTTTGAGGCCTAAATATTGTAAAGGCACCAGATTCCCTTTGATCTTGGAAGCTAAGCATGATCAGCTCTGGTTAGCATTTGGATAGGAGACACCAATGAATATCAGGTGCTGTAGGCTATTTTTCAGAGGAAGAAAGTGCCAGAACTACTTCTGAGTTCTCCTTGCCTAAGAAAACTCTATGAAATTCATGGGCTTGCCATAAGTCAACAGGTGACTTAAATTCACATATACATACAATGGAAGATTTAGTGCCATAGCTCATCACTCATAAGAGTTGTGGGTCTGAAATGTTCCTTACTTTTGAATTCAAAGAGATGATCATCCAGCTGATCTAAAGAATCCATATCTACAGGCTGAACCATACCTTAACAGCCCTACCCTTTATGTAATGCCATATTAGACACAGCTCTTCCCCGCCTGTGTAGGAGGAAGATTATATGACTTTCCATGCATGGATTGCTATATTGTACTTCTGCAGCCCTTGCCCATGTTTCATTGAATTAAACAGCCACAGATGGCAGTCATGTATTCAAAATTCTGAGATGCTTTTATCACTACTATATAAGTACACGCATATATATATATATATATATATATATATATATAATACATACATATAGGCTCATTGTAAGCTCTCTTACCATACTAAAAAAATAGCACCCACAACAACAGAAACAAGCACCCCTTTCTTCCTTCACATAATGTATCAAAGCAATAACGTGTGCTAGAGCGTTGCGGCTGCCTATCAAGAGCTTTATCAGTTTTTATTGGCCTTGGGCAATTCTGTGCACGATGGTCTTTAGAGTGACATAGAATTTATTAAAGTTTTCTACAGCCTGAGAGGCTCCCTGCCTTCCTCCCACCCCTCCTTCCCTTTTGGAAAGGGAGGGGAGACAACCCAATTTCTGCAAAACACAGGATTTGAGATATTTATTTGTTTACTCTCTTTATTTCACTGGTGAGTAGAGTGTGACTACCTAGGCATCAGTTTAAAGAAAACCCATTACAGTGCCATCTCAAAGGCAGCATTTTTAAAAGCCGCATAGCCTCCATTGCTGTCTGCCTCACGCTTAGAACACCACATTACTTGAGAAGACAAGCTATAAAGACACATAACACGCACACACCAGGCGTATTTTGCCGCCTTCCCCCTCCTCTCTGGATAGCCTAATTTAGTCTGTGTATGCCGTCCTGTGTAATAAATTTCATGTTTCAGACAATAGCCTGTCGCCTCCAGCAGCTGGCCCTGTTCATGATCCAGCACTGTTAAAAGCATCTGCTTGTCTTGCCACTTCCTATCAATGGACTGGATCATCATTGCTGATACCAGCCAGCACCACTGTACATAAGCAGGCAGTTTTGTAAAGGAAGCCCCATTTTTGCAGTACTGTGCAATCTGACTGTAAACAAACAAACAAACCCAAGGCATTCTGTCAAATTTTTTGGGGGGTCCCTTTTCTTATATGAAAAAAACAAATGTGTACCAGTGTATCTTTGACAAATGTTTTCACTGAGCTGTGTTTATTCTAGTTGACTACTTTGGGTCAAGAAACATCACATCAGAATAGGGCTTTTCTTTTTCAGTTTCCACATCAGAATATTGACTTTTTCTCATAGCATTGTCATCTGAGAAATCTTTTTTGATAAGATCTATACATGATGTAAAATGTAATAACTCTCTTGATTTTCACATATATGTGTCTGCAGGGATTTAACTTATGGTGGTGCTGGTGATGATTATGTCAATTCTATGAATTTCTGTACTACTTCTCATAATTAATTATCAACTTTTTTGATGAGCAACAGTGCAAAAATATGGAAAACAAAATGGTGGCCAACAGAGTGGAAACAATCAATATACATCCCCATCCACAAAAAAGAGACACAAAAGACTGCAGCAACTATAGGATCATAGCATTAATTCCCCACACAAGCAAAATTATGCTTAAAATTATGCAACACAGATGCCAAGATGGAGAGAATCCCAGAGGTGCAAGAAAAGTTCAGGAAAAGAAGAGGCACTAGGAACCACATTGCAAACATATGATGGCTAATGGAGTGTACCAAGAAATTCCAGAAAATATCAGCGTGTGCTTTATAGATTATAGGAAAACATTTGACTGCACAGATCACAAGAAGCAATGGATGGCTCTTAAGGACATGGCAGTGCCACTACATTTGATAGCCTTGATGAGAAATCTGTACTTAGGAAAAGAGGTTACAGTTAGAACAAAACATGAAGATACAGAATGGTTCCTGATTGGCAAAGGGGTCAGGCAAGGCTGCATCCTTTCAACCTGTCTGTTCATCTTGTATGCAGAAAACATAATACAAAGAGCAGGTTTAGACTGAGAAGAAGGAGTGAAGATAGGGGGAAGGAACATCAATAGTCTAAAGATATGCAGATGACACTATATTACTAGAAGAAAACATCACAGGCTTGGAACAATTATTAAAGAAGATGAAAGAAGAAAGTGAAAAGGCAGGCTTAACACTGAACATTAAAAAAAAAAATAATGATCATGGAAGATCGACATAAATTCAGGCTAGACAATGAGGAAATTGAAATAGTTAAGAATTTCCCATATTTTTGATCAAGAATTGATCGGAATGGGAAGGGCAGCTATGACAGTACTAGACAGGATTCTAGATATACAATTGAGTACTAACGTTAAATAGTTCAAGCCATTGTATTCCCCATCACCATGTATGGTTGTGAGAGCCGGACAGTGAAGAAAGTGGATAAGAAGAAAATCAACTCATTTGAAATGTGGTGCTGGAGAAGAGTGCTAAGAATACTGTGGACAGTCAAGAAGACAAACAAATGGGTCCTTAAACAGATCAAGCCTGAAATCCCCTGGAAGCCAAGATGATCAAATTGAGGCTGTCATATTTTGGCCACATCATGAGAAGGCATGACTCATTAGAACGACAATAATGCTAGGGAAGATAGAGGGCAGCAGAAAGAAAGGAAGACCACATGCCAGATGGATGGACTCAATCAGGGAAGACACAGGCCTGGATTTTCATGACTTAAGCAGAGCAGTGGAAGACAGGGGGTCTTGGAGATGTCTCCTCCACAGGGTTACCATGAGTCAGGGTTAACTCAAGGGCAATTAATAACAGTAATGCACAAATGAACATATGTATCACAGTGAGTGGTGGGTAATTTTTTATTAGCATTTCTTTGCATGTTATATAAAAGAGTGTAGAAGTATTGTAATTATACCCCTCCTTCATAGCTTCACCTCCCTTCCAGAGTTGTTGTGAGCATAAAAATGGAAGGGGAGGGTGTGTGTGTGTGTGTGTGTAAGGTGCCTTGAGATCATTCGGATCATTATATTCCTATCCTGCCTTGAGAAAGTGTGAACAATTGCAAAGAGCATGAGTGATATTAGTCAGGACATTCTTGGTTCAAATTATTGCTATTCTCACTGCGTGGTGTCCTGGTCCAACACTAAAGAATGAATAAGAACAAAGCTTAGAGTACTGACATGCTGGCGAGGGAAGGGAGGAATAAACTATAAGCCTACAATTGATATACATATGGTTCTCTAAGTGATATACATATGGTTCTTCTCTTCTTGCCCTGTTTGTGGTATCCTTGGTGTAAGAATATAGAAGGCAGTTTTAAGGAGCTTTGCTAACACTCAGAAATTAAAGCCACTGTTTAAAGGTCTTGCACTTTGGTGGCTGGTGGTGCCAATGTCCGCGTGGAGGTGAATCTGATCCAGGTTTTAGTTGCAGCTTTAAACCCTTCTTCAGAACCTACGATAATTCCTTGAAAGTACAATCCAAAATGGATTCAGTGTCCCACTGATATTAGACCCGCTGCCAACGATTGGTCTCATCTGATGCTCCGCACTTGTACTTCCCTGTCCTCCTCATAATGCAGGGCTTAATTAATTCCTGTAGGTCTTGGCTAAGAAAATACTATTCATAAGGGTTAACAACTCTTGACTATGCCTATTGTGGTTGAAAAACAAAGGTGGCGGTGTCTGGGTGCATGCATGTGTGTCTTTGATTCCAATCTAAATAACACAGCAGCAATTCACAAGAATCCACTACATGGCTCTCAATCCTCATTTCATCCTTATTTGCTCTCTTTGTTATTCATGCAGAGGAACAGAGAACAATATACATTGAAATGTATGACCTGGTGCTCCCCTGACAAAAAGAATGAGGAAAGAGGGCTCCTTGCACAGTAAAACAGGCACCTTTCTTTATGAATTCCTTGGCAGAGCAGTAAGAAGAGAAGGAGCCACTTGTTACTCTCACATGTAATTTGCTTTTCTTGGAGTGATATCTATCAACACCTGGCCTTTGGGTTGGCTCTCTATAGCTAAGGCAGGGATACCAAACCACAAGCACACACACCTGCCTCAGAGTCTAGTAGGAAAGATTTAGTAGAAAAACTCAAACAAAACCAGGATGCAAAAAGGGTTTCTCTGTTCAAATCTTACAGGTCTTATATCTGGATATAATGATTGTACTAGGTATGGTTTCTTCCTGGATTATTTCAATATGATGGTTTGCTGGAGTGCTAATGAAAAATGGTGTACGTGTATCTAGCTCAGAGCTGCACAATGATGCGGGGAGGAGGAATTTTCCTCATCTCCCCCCAGGACCACATTTCCCTGCCACAATGCACCAAAATACCTATTTTTGTTGGGGTCTGGAGGGATACCAAAAAAATAAATAAATAAAAAAAAATTGTGGTGTGGATGGGGAAGGTCTGGGAGTAGTGTCATGGTGAATATATTTTCACAGGCCATTTTGAGAGGGACTGCTTGCCTAAGAAAACCCTATAAAATTCATGGGGTTGCTATAGATCAACATGTGACTTGAAGGCACATACACACATCAGCAAAAATGGAGGTACTTTTTGCAGGGTGGATACTGGAGGACGGCATATAGGTGCTGGTGTTTTCACATGTTGACACATTTAAGGATGGTCTTTCTGCTTGGTTTTGGGGAGCATAAGTGGCACAACAATTGTGTCAGTTTTTACATGGAGGCTTCAAGGGACTGGGAGAAGGCTTCATTTTCTCCATCCCTGATCTGAATGGCTGGGTGGGAATGGTCATTAAGAGCAAATACTGGACACAGCTGTCACACTGTTGAGCAGTGGTGTGTACTGCCTATTTAAGAGACAAGCCCAGAAGGTCTCAGTGCAGCTACTAGACTTTATGGGAGGAACAGCAAGGGATAGTTTCAATTTTAGGTAGAATCAAGGACAAGCATTTGAGACCTGCATCATCTCCTTAGAAGCCAGTGTGGGCCTACCATATATACTTGACCATAAGTTGACCTCATGTAATAATCGAGGGCAGGTTTGGTGCCCCAAATTATGGATTTTGATATGACCTGTGGATAAGTGGAGGGTAACACTTAGGAGCATGTAACAAAGGATGTAAAGGATGAAGCAAAGGAAAATGAAGCCAACGTCCAAAATTCCAGCAGGCACAATTGTTTGTGCTCATCCTAAAGGCTGGATGAATGAGGAGGGAACTATGGTAAATGGTGGCTGTGTGATGTGTAGGGGAGGTGGCCAGGTGCAGAGAGGTGCACATGTCAAAAAGGATGAAAAGATAAATCAAAGAAAATGGCAGCTATGCTATCATTACAGCCTATATTTTAATGTGATAATTTTGCCAGATTTTAATCCAGAAAAGCTGACAAACATACACAAATGTCTTATTCAGATCCTTCAAAGCCTGATTCCTCTTGGCACTCCTTTGAAAGGAAATACCAAAGGGTTTCCACCACCACCATTTTCCTGCCACGACATTGAAAAAAGCCAGAAGTGGCACCATGGCAGATAAAGTAGATGGGGTTGGTGCTTCTTTTAGGTTTTCCCGGGATGGACTAAGCTCTTGCTTTTTGCCACTCTGCTCAGAGAAGAGGGTGATTCTTTTTTTATTTTTATTTTAAATGAAAGTTAAAGTACTATACTTACATTGAACTGTGGATAACTCAACCTAAGTTTTTGAGGTCAATTTTTGACTAAATTTTCTAGACTTATATATGAGTATATCAAGTATTTTAATTATGTGGTTATATTTCTTTAAATTTAAATCTTCAGCTGTGTTCCAGAAGGTTTCAATAAAAATGTTAACTGAAAACATCAGCCACAGTTGCCCAGAATATGTAATTCAAACAAAACCAAGAAACCACACCAGGTTTTTGTCACCAACTGAGAAAATATTTCCCTGTGCTTATCACTGAGAGCCAGCATGGTGTAGCAATTTGAGTGTTGGACTACAACTCTGGAAATCACGGTTCAATTCCCTGCTTAGCTATGAAACCCACTGGGTGACCTTGGGCAAATCACATTCTTTCAGCCTCAGGGGAAGTCAATGGCAAATGTCCTCTGAACAAATCTTGCCAAGAAAACCCCTTGATAGGTTCGCCTCAGGGTCGCCATAAGTCACAAACTACTTGAAGGCACACAGCAACAAAATGCTTACCACTCCTTCCCTCTCAGATTTGGTTTCAGCTATGGGAGGAGAAACCAGCAGCAGAGGCAACACACTATTCTCCACACACTCATGGACACACTTTTCAGGGCACTGCTGTTGCCCTGAGATTCCTCCTGCCCTGAGGACTGGAGAAAAGGGTCCAGTTCCTAGCATCTGAAAACCCTAATGATGCACCATTTTAAATCTGCTCTTCCCTCTCATTCCTTGCCCAGCATTTCAAAAAAAGTTTAAAAAAAAAAACAGATTTAAAGGTTTTGGAAGGACCATGTTTTCTCCCATATGAACTTGCCTGTGTTTTGAGATCTCCTGGGGAGGCCTTTCTTTCTGTCCCTCCACCCTCACATGTACTCTTGGTGGGAACACAGGTGAGGGCCTTCTCAGTGACAGCCCCCAGACTGGCACCCTCCTTACTATCTTTCTGCAAGTAGAACCTTTTTTTCCCCAGCAGGCCTTTGAGAACTGACTTTTTAAAAACAAAATGAGAAAGAGGCCTTGTATAACGTGCTGGACCTTTATTTGTTGTTGTTATTGTTTTTGATGAGAGCCAGCATGGCATAGTGGTCTGAGTGTTGGACTACCACTCTGGAAACCATAGTTTGATTACCATCTCAGCCATGGAAACTGATGACCTTGGACAAGTCACACTCTCAGTCTCAGGAGAAGGCAATGGCAAACCCGCTCTGAAGAAACTTGCCAAGAAAACCCTGTGATAAGGTTGCCTAGGGTCGCCAGAAGTTGGAAATGACTTCATGGTACACAACAGCAACAACAATTGTCTGAAGGCATCCATGATGACATTGACAAGCTTGTGTTTCTGCTATGATCAAGTGGAAGTGCTGGTTGGATGAGGTGGATAAGAGCCTTAGGTTTTTCTTAGCCTCTGAACAATTCTTGTAAAGAAATCCCCATGATAGGGTCACCTTAGGGTCACTGTTGCAGACTGCCAGAAATAGTGCAAATTGAGTCCAAATAGTGCAAATTGAGTCCACTTTAAATTGAGGCACCGCCCTGGCTCAGTGCTAGGGAATTATGGGAACTGTAATTTATTGTGGCACCAGAGCTCTCTGACAGAGAAGGCTCAATGTCTTAGAAAAAAATACAATTCCCATGATTCCCTAGCACTGAGCCAGGGCAGTGCCTCAATTTAAAGTGGACTCAATTTGCACTATTTCTGGCAGTCTGCAAAGGTGTAAGTCGGAAACGACTTGAAGGCACACAAAGCATTGTTTTTCATGGTTTAAAATTTTGACTGATTTTAGTTTTATGATGGTTTAATTGCTTTTTAACTTTTGCATCTTGTGCATTTTAAATTGTAATGTTTTGACTGTTGTAAGTCACCTTGAGTCTTAAACTAGGAAAGGACGGGATAGTAAATCCAATTGTCCAGCTGCTGATGCCATGGAAATTCCCTTCATGTCCTTCCTTACTTCAGCCCTCTTTATTGCTCCCCCCTACATTGGCTCTAGAGGGTTTCTCAGCACCCTAGAACCAGCTTTTGGGATGCATTCATCAGGAGTATCATCCCTCTCCCAGCTCCATCTGAGCACAAGCCCAGCATATTTTAAAACTCTGGACGTTTTCACACTAGACCCACAAAGCCGCCTGGAGCCGACCGTGCTGCTCATTCCGGAATGGCTCCGGCGGCGGCAACTTAATTCCTTTTTAAAAAAGGAATTACCTTGCCGGGGCTGATGCCGGAGGACGTCCGGAGTTAGCGCTGGATCAGCCGGAGTGAGGCCGGACTTGCTGCGACGTGAGTGTGAACACACAGAGCAAGGAGCCGGACTGACGCAGGGATGGCACCGGAAGGGGCGGGGTTTGCTGCGACGTGAGTGTGAACACACTGGAAAAGGAGCCGGACTGGGGCTGGAGGGAGGTAGGATTGCGTCCGCCTAAAGCCCCGTGTGAAAACGCCCTAAGGTGGGGCATTTTCCCTCACAAGCAGTTTGTCTCACACTTCCCATTGTTAGATCCTTGTGGTTACTTGTAGAAAAGGCACATTTCTCACATTTTAAAAAGTCTAATATTTAAGCAATCAAATACATTTATTTAAAAATCTGACTATGAAAAACAACTGGAAAAGGCTGGAAAATGTGTCTACCAGGAAAATACATTAAATTCTTTTTTTTTTTTTTTAAAGTTCTCATGAGGAAAGTGTGAGAAGCAGACCAAAAAGCTTATGTTAGAAATTTTTCACAGGCGATTCCTTCATAATCAAAAGTATTACTCGTATGGGCACAATTTGTCTGCGCACAACAAATCTTATATAGAAAGCACCCGTCCTCCTTTGAATTTACATCTCTCCATTTTCCGGCAATCCAGTAGATATAAATCCTCCCCTCCCTTCTTTTCTACTTCAAGGGGAAATTTTGATGCAACCTTAACTATAGCTGTGCTACTATTCAGATATAATATATAATTAGTGAAACAGAGATTGAATTCCAGTGAATGCAGCCTGCAAGACAACCCTCCATTAAAAGCCTTCTTGTTTAAACTTCAATATTTTAGCAATAGCGACAAAAAAAAGGCCCTCAAAAGCACTAATTTTCCCTTTAAAGCAATTCCACTCAGGTGCATGAGCTCAAGATGATTAAAGGACCCCAATTCACATTCTCACAGTTTCAGCCCTCTAGATTAAACTGGGTGCTCCTGTTTTTATAACCAGGAGAGCTTCCCTACTTTTTAATCTGTGCCGTATCTTCCTGCCCTTGTTGTTTTATGGCGCGACATATAGGAGATGCACAGCAGGGAACTGCGTACCCTTGAGAAGCAACTGGACTCTGTTCCTAAGCTACAGAATCCTACCCAGAGTCCTAACAAAGGAACAATAGCATTTACATAACAGAGTGCAAAGCATGCAAAAAAAGGGGGGGGGAGGAGGAGGGGGAAGAAATCTTCAACCCCCTCCTTGCACAAGCTGACAAATTCCACACGATTTATGTGCCCCATTTTGCTGATCTGTTTTTCCCTCCCACACACAGTTTGGCACTTTGCCATGCAAAAAGCCCTTCTTGGTAGGGGAGAAAGTGTGGTGGGAGAGGGGAAGGCTGAAAACCTCCCCCCCACCCCCCCACCGCCATCTAGGTGCTGGATGTTCTGGGTGCATGCTCACCATTATCAAGCAGACCTGGCAAAAAGAGGCCAGCACTCTCTAAAAAAGTCAGGGTTTCCTATTTGGGTCCACGGCCGAGGAACGGAAATAGTATTGGCAGTCTCTTTATATGTGAGAGGGAGGGGAAAGATGCCAAAGGTTTGGGGGCTAAGCCTATCCCCACTCTCCTTCTTTCACCCTGTTCCCTTTGGAGATGAGATTTGGGCCCACTGCAAAAGCATCAGCATTCTGGGCTCACCAGGGAATCCAACTTGGCACTTCCCCTGCCATCCCCCCTCCTTGGTAAACAGAGCCAAACTGATGATGCAACCTTTGGCGGCTCTACACTGAAGAGGCCCCAGTTCGGGGTGCTCTCTAGCCAGTAGCAGTTGCTTGATGTATGAGTTGACATGCTGGGAGGATTCTCCCGGGCTGTTTTGACAGAAAAGGAGGCAATCTTTCATCTCCTCCCCCCCCCCCCCCCGCTTTATTCAAAAATGCAAACAGGAGCAAAGCTGCTTTCTACACAAGGAGAAGAATATGTGGTGAACATACTGCATGGCCACAATGGGTGGCGGGGTGCGGAGGGAGAGCTGTTGGGACAGTGATGGTATTGAGCAGACAAGTTTTGTCCTGCAAGTGCAAGCTGTTAGAGAAATCACACTTTGCAAAGAGAGAAGGTGACTGATTTCTTAAAGGACTGGTTCCCTCCTTGTCAAAGGCTGCCTGTGAGTCCAGCCAGTGCACATACATGGAACTAGTTTGGCTGCCAGATCCAATTTTTTAAAATAAAGGCAGAACAGGGTTTGGAATGGGGAGGAAGATGTTTCTGTCAACCACAACTCTCCAAATCCACCAGACTACTGAGCTGTTTGTAGAACAGAAAAAGGGAACTTTTTCTCAGAACTCCAAAGCTTTGTGGAATTGCAGACAGATATCTACAATGTGAACTGTGCTTGTGTGGGTGAGAAAGTGACACTTTGGAATAAGGGGTCAAGGCTTTAAGCTACATCTGCATCTTTTTATTTGAAAAAGGTACTTCTGGGATTCCTCATTACCAGAATTAACTAGTGGAGAGGAAGGCCAGCCCTTCCCTATGTGACAACTTCTTTTCCCCTGACATTCACACCTTGCATGATAATACAGAAATCAACATTCTGGACAGATCCAGATTACCTTCACAGAATGGAACCTTCACTGGTGGTCATGATCCTTGGCATCATTATAGGAGACTGGAATTCCCTAGAATGCTTTGGAATAATTAGATCAAAATCTGAAGGAAATCAAGACTATCTCTGCCCCCTAGCTTGGACTTTTATAGGTATTTTCCTGCTAATTCATTCCAGTAACTATCAAAGTAACACTGCTGCCGCCTGAAAACAAGGCTGTTATGCTGTGGACTTGCAAATGCCACCCAAAAGGGGGGAAAAGCAAAAAGAAAGAAAGAAAGAGCACCTGTTAAAACACACACACACACACACAATGTTTGCAAACTGAATGCCTGTGTTCTGCAGCCAGACTCTCTGATGCCAATTAAGAACATTATGCGGAAATGTTTCACATCATTCTAGCTGTGGAAGTTACAATTACAGCATTGTATGCTCTGGGATTTTTGGCAGGGATATTGAGATCAGGGGTCTGAGGCACTCATAATCTATTTACAGGAGGAAAATTTTTCCATGATTCCAGTGTCGCCAGAAAAGAATGGAGCTGGAGAAAAGCTTAGAAACGGGCAGTCCCCACCTGACAAATAATTCTCCCTCTCCCTCTCTCTCCCTCTCTCTCTCTCTCTCTGTGTATTTTTCTTATTGCAGTAGCATAAACACACACACAACCTGCAAGTACAAATGGAAATATTCGCTCTCTCCAGTCCACTAGTATGTGGCTGCTGCAGTATCATCAACACAGCACCACCACCTCTCAGATTCCACTGCTAAGGTGCCTGCCCAGAATCCTGTCTTTGCCAAAACCACTGCTGTGGGGCGGCTTAACCTCCTCCTCTTCCCTCCCCTCTTCCCACCCTGACATCCTGGAAGAACAGTCCCAGCCTATTACCCAGTCAGTACACATGCTAACACTTCACCCTCATGAATCTTTCATAGCTCTCCCTAAGATTGTTCAAGCAGACACCACAGGGGCCATGGCAAGGCCGCCTGGATCAGCCAAAGCTGGGTAAAACAGGAGAAGGCAGCAGCCACTTTGCACAGTTCTAAGCCAGTAAGGGGTGATTAACTGAGATGGGTTTAAGGAATGTTCTTCTAGGTAGATTGTAATGCAGCCTCTACTGGGGGTGGGGGGAGAGATGAGTCCTCGCTTGCAACCTTTCTGCATAATCTCATAGAGAATAATGAATTGCAAGGCTTTCAGGCAAACCCACAGTAGCTATAAAACAGCAGCCTGTGCAGAGAGAGCTTTGTTCAGCAGCGTGACAGCATATGGCTGCGACTCTAAGCTCTGTATACAAGCAAGCAGCATCAAGGCTGGAGCCTCTCTTGTCAGATTGCAACCAACCCTTCCTTCTGCTCCCGGTGGGCAAGTGTGATCTTGTTGCACAGGGTCCCATCCTTACAACTCTCAGTTTTGAGACAACAACAGATTTTGCTGTGATTTTACAAGCCTGGTTCTCTGTGCTTGCAGACAATGGGAAGGTAAAAACAGCCCAACCAAGGTTGACCCACTTTAGGACAGCTCCTTTTTACATAATATATCAGCAGACTGGTGGATTGAGGGGATGGGGAATTTGGGAGCAAGGGAGTAATTAGCATATTGCTAGTTGTGTATGTGTGCCTATATATGTTCTTGTAATCTGTCCATCTCCATGCAACGGCATACAAAAAATGCAAAGCAAGACCTCACAAAATTTGGAATCCTCATCCTCATCACCATCCTCCTACCTTTATCCCAGACTGGAATTCAAGGTGAGATACAAGAGACAAAAAACACATAGTTAAAAATTCACAAAATACAATAGTTGAAAGGTGATTAAAGTACATCACCACTTAAAAATAGATTTTTTTTAAAAAAGCACCACAAAAATAACAGGTTAAGAAAAACAGCACATTGTTAAGGTGGCATGAGGACACTCAATCCTCAAAGGCCTGTTGAAACTGAAGGTTCTTCACCTGTTTGCGGAAAGTGACTAGGGTGGGTGCAAGTTCAAACTCCCTGGGAATGAAGTTCCAGAGCCTGGGGGCAGCCACTGAGAAGGTCCTCTCCTGTATTCCCATCAGATGGACATGTGATGGTGGAGGGGCAACTTCCAATTAGAAGTTCCTTCCAACTGAAATCCTATGTTCTGTCCAACTAGAGTAAATCCACCGCTGAAATGAATAGGATGTATTGTTCCATTTATGAACATCCCATTCATATCAATAAGGATGTCCCAATGTAGGACCTAAACACCCTAAAGGCACCAATCCCCATCTGATCTTGAAAGCTAAGCAGGGTTAGCCCTGCTTAGTACTTGGATGGGAGACCATCAATGAATACCAGGTGCTGTATGCTATATTTCACAGGAAGACAATGGCAAACCACCTTGCCTAAGAAAACCCTAGGAAATCCATGGGGTCACTATATGTTGACAGGTGACTTGAAGGCTTAAACACACTAACATAGATTCACCCCTTTGTCCAAATACCTGGTCTGTAGGGCTACAGGACAACTCAATGTGCAGTTTCTACCATACGACTCTTAATGTAATATAAAAGGATGTATACAAAACAAAATGATACAGTGTCCACCTGAAAAGCCAACACAGTTATCTATATTCTGTAATAAAATCAGTATAGCCGTAAGAGTAAAACTACTGCTTGTTGGAATAAAAAAACATGACTTTTGTTCCTATAGCAATAGAGCTGCCATGCCACAGGTGTTTATGGATGACATGTTACAATACGTTATATTTTTCTGTATGTCAAATCACAGTGGGGAGAGGGGGATCAGCCTTAAAAATGTGGTTCTCTTTGTCATGGAAGGCTAAAAGGGACTTCTGCAAGAGTATCTTTTGGCCGCCCTGCAGCATGGCCAAGAATAGAGCAGGGCAATCCATTGCAAAGAGAGAGGCATGATCAGCTTCCTTTGCCCTTCACTCTTTATCCAACCCTGCTCATTTTTCTTTTCTTTTGTGAGTGTAGCAACAGCAGCAACATATCTAACCAGTGTAGAAAGAATGGAATTGCACTCCCACAGCCTACACATATGAAATATCTTCCTGTCTTCTCCCTTTCCTTCCCAGAGTTGTTCTTCCAGAGACCTCACATTTCTTGGAAAGGAGGAAGGAAGGAAAGGGCCAAATCTATCAGGCACACATCCATTTATATGGAGTTATCTGGAGTTCCTCACCATGTGATCAGATTCTCTCTCATTCGTCGCATGGTTGAAGCCACCCTCTGGAGAACCAGCTGTGCACCAAGAGGCCTGTCCATGGAGCTCCCGCAAGTAAGGGATGCAGCAGCAATGGCTCTGAGGATGAGGGAAGGGCCAACTGTGCCCATGTGGTGTCATCCCATCTGGCCTGTGCAGACAATACTGCGCTGCTGCACTGGGTTTGGCCCAGTGTGTGCAGCCACCTCATGGCGAATCTGGAGCCCGTTCCAAAGCATAATGCTCTGGACTGACCCTGGACTTAATAGCCAATGCAAACAAGTGATAAGTCTTATTTATTACCTCAATAACGTCCCTACAAAATGGTAGCTGGTGCAAGACACACACCTTAGCTATAGAAGCTAATTATCTTCCTGCTGTTTCCTTCTAGATTTCATGAGCATCCTCCCTGTGCCGATTTTCATCAAGGATTTATGGTTTCCTGGAATTAAGGCTTTGATCTGTAATGCATACCTATCATCTATTTGCATCTACATACCTACCTATTTATTATCAGTATTTGTCATGACTGCTCAGTTTCTCTCTCCATACTATTGCATAATTCTCAACATTTCTGAGTACTGTATAAAATTAATTATACATATAAGGAATCCCAGAAAGTCCGGATATCCACTCTAAACCTCTTTTATGATAATTAGAAATGGATGGAAATTGACCAAGAAATGAAAATGCTGGCAAGATGCATCCTGAAAGAAATGGCAAGAATAGAAAAGTAACTAAAGTCAAGTTCTTCCATATGCTTGCAGACTAAAGATGTTGATAGCCCCTTCCCCCCACTGGGATGCAGTCCCAGTGTTATAATAATTGTTTATTATATACAGACCATCTTTCAACTAAGGACCCTTGGTTGACCTATATGGGCACTCAGGCAAACAGAGTTCATCTGTTTCCCTCCACTTCGCCTCATGTATACAATCAAAAATTTTCTTGTTTATTCGCTTTACTTCACAGAAGAAGGAGTCTGGGTATGTAGGTATGCTATGGAATAATTATAAAAAGTTGTACTAATTCTTTAATTATGGTGCAGATGAGTATTTTTAGCTTGACAGACATCCTGTTAGACATAAACTGAACTATCAAAGAGAAAAGGACAATAATTTCCTTGAATGTACAACTGCATCAATCTTTAAATATTTTTAAAGGCAGAAGGTGGAGGACCTCTGTGTATAGCTGGAAATCACACATCTAGTTCAAATCCCTGGGTCTGCCATACAGGTTTGGCCTGGGAGCATCATGAATGTAAATTTTTCTTGGAGATCTGGAGTCCAGGAATTGACCTTAATCTCAAAGAATCTCTCGAGGCCAGTGCTCAAGATGTAAGAAACCACCATTATGGTCGCATCTCACTCACAAGTGGCCTAAGCAGGAAGGGGAAGGAGATACCGAGTAAGAGGATAATAGTAAGAAGATGGAGGGGGGGGGGGTTTCATGCAAACTAGTTCTGGATCAGTGTTGCAAAATGGAATTTGTTTGTCTTTAAAGACGTTGACTTGACTTTGTTTATTTATGTATTTTTAAAACTTTCATTTCTTTTGTATTTATATTCTTTGTTATTCCATTTATTTAAGTAGATTCTGGTATTTTCATGTTATATGTGTAATATTCCCTTTGGCTATGTTTCATGTATGTTCCTCATGGCATGTAAGTTGCAACATTTTATTCAGTTGAACATATATTCATATTTGTCATTCTTACAGACTGTAAACATATTTGTTATTATAGTCTTTAATAGTTTCACTTATGTTTTACTGATGTGTATTTATTTTTGTGTTTTATGTAGATATAGAGTTAGACATCTGACAGCCAGCGTAGTGTAGGTTTTGGTATTGTTCTTCCATGGACACTCACCTTGGGTGAGTCACACACTCTCAGCCCCAGAAAGCCCCATGATAGATTGATAAGTCAGAAATGATTTGAAGGCATACAACAACACATGCCAGAACACCTGTAGCTAAACATAATGACATTAAAAGTCATTGAAAGCTATTAGTGAAAGGCCTTTGAACAGTAGCACAGTAAAAAAGAGAATATGCTTTAATGATGTAGTTTAAGGATGTGTAGTTTAAGGATGGCCTTGTGGTCTCTTCCAATTCTATGATTGTATGCATATATTCTTATTTATTTATCATTCTTATAGACTGCCTCTTCATGATGACATTTGCCATTAAGCCAGTCAAAGAATGTAAAGGGCCAGGGAAGCAGTAAACCTGTAAGTAGTACTGCTAATTTTGCCATCTTTAAAGATGACATTTCTCATCTTTATGTTGAGAAATGTCAAGATATTAACAAGATCTAGCAAGAGCTAGAGAATGATGTTAGAAAGGTTTGGCTTACAAAAAGAGATGCTAATAACATCAGCACTGTTAACTTCTAAATCTAACTAATAATGTATTTTAATACTTTGTACAAAAGTCTCTCACAACTGAAGGAAATATAATTTGTATTAGAGGTTGGTTTGGGATTCTGGGCCTATCTCACACTTATCCAAGGGTTAGAATGACCAGTAGACCTTGGGTTTCTTTTCCTTTTCCTCTTCCTCTTCCTTTCCCTTTTCTTCTGCCTCCATGTTGCTTTAAGATTATATTGCATGGCAATATCGGGTGCAGTGGCTCAGGGATAGCATAAACCACCTACAGATCTTTCCCTGTAAGCATCCTTTCCTGCTCTTTACTTGCGGCATGTGGACTATAGGCTGTCTGGTGTGGGGGGAAGACAGTGGTTTGATATTACCATTGGATGTTTTCACACGGGCTTTTGGTGGACGCTAGCCGGCCTCCGTCCGGCCCCACTCCGGCAAAATGTCAAATGTTTCATACGACGTCGCAGCAAGCCCCGCCCCTTCCGGTGCCATCCCCGGCGCTAGCCGGCGTCAGTCCAGGGCTTGCTGCGCGTGTTCAAATGATGTCACAGCAAGCCCCGCCCCCTTTAGCTCTAACCCTGGCATCAGCACCGGAGTTGTAATTCCTTTTTTTAAAAGGAATTAGGTCGCTGACACCGGAGCCATTCAGGAGTGAGCGGAAGGCTCCGTTCTGGAATGGCTCCAGGCGGATTTGGACGTTTGTGTATGAAAACGTCCTTTGTAAAGGTAAATACAACAGGACATGACAACAATTTTGCTCCTTTTTTACTCCATTATCTTGTGACACTATCTGACATGGATCCCTAGATTTGTCACTCTCTCAATATGCAAAGGCTTCATTATAGGTCATACTATATTTCCAAATGTGATTTTTCTTCACTAAAATGTTCCAGGAATGAAACTCCACTTCCAGGGAATGCCAGAGGCTTCACTTGTAATTTTATACATTCTATGAGTTCACTGTGGACCTATTTCATTTTCTTATGGTGTCCCTCTATATAGGGACAGCTGTATTTCTCCAGCGAACGTAATGAACAGGATATGGCCCTTTATACACTAAAAAAGTGACAACAATTGGTAATAAATAATGCTGCTAAATTATTATTGCTGATAATGAGGGAATGTTTCAGTATAATCTCCTGACCACCCACAGCTCACAAAATATAATGGAAATTGTAGAGTCTTTAGCTGGTTTAATACTTTCCCCCTCATCCCTACATCTCAATGCTACACCTTCATTTTCCATGTTCTGTAACTGATTTACAAACAGAATAAGGTGTGTTGGAAGGAGGGGAAGGGAGGAGAAGCAATCTTTCTTTATAGGAATAGCATCAAAATTCTTCTCAGCTTTTCAGCTGCTGACTGATTCTGAAGCCTTCAGTGAAATGCAATTAGTATCTTTTACCACCCGCCTTCTGGGGATAGCAACATTATCATATTCTTGCAGTTTCACCTTGACATGCAGATCACAAGATGGAGAAACAGGGCTGCATTTCAAGATGGTCCACAGACTGTGGCACTTTCCACTGATTCAGTGATTGGGCAGAAAAAGGAGAGAAAGGGGAAAAAAAAGATTTTCAAGGTTTATTTAAAAATAGATTTTGCCAACACTCTCAAAGTCTCCAAATGTAGAAGACCATCAATGAGTGGAGATACGGAACCAAAGACAAAATGGAATGGGGTGTGAAACCCAGTTACAAATCCATCTCTCTCTCTCTCTCTCTGCATTCTACTGTTTTTAATGGAATGAAACACTTTATAGCATTTACACAAGCTAATTTACACAAGCTAATTCTTCTTTCTAGCATATTTCTGCTCTACATGGATTGGCTCCCAGATCATTTATTCTCCCTGGGAAAAAAAGATGAATAATTTTATACCGTTTCAAAAAGGATGATCACAGAGGCACATTTGGCAGCACTTTGGCAGCTCTAATAGGGTCAGCTCCATGAAATGTTGAGCCATCCACTGTGTAGTATTTGCAGGAACAGAAATCTTCCCTTTGATTTTTTAAAATTTTTTATTATTATACTGAGCTCCAGGGCTTGTGTAACCCCTAAGAATATCTCAGCAAGAATAGACTATGAAATATATATTCAAGAAACATATGTGTGTGTATGTGTCTGGGAATCAATTCATTCAAAAGCATGATCGATTACTGTCAAAAACAAGGGTAGGCAACCTAAGCCCCGGGGACTGGATACGCCCCTCCGAGGCCACTGCTGCCACCCCCGCCCCCCGCTGCCCCCTGCCGCGCTGCCCCCCATGATGATATTGATTATTATTGTTATTACTTGTTCTTGGGGTTTTCTTGGCAAAATCTCCACAGAGGTTTTGCCATGGCTTTTCTGGGGCTGAGAGAGTGTGCATGCATATTTTTTTTAATTTTTAAAATGTTTTTAATTTTTTAAAATTTATTTATTTATTTATTTATTTTTGTTGCTTCGGCCCCCCAATTGTCTGAGGGACAGCAACCCCGCCCCCGGCTCAAAAAGGTCGCCTACCCCTGGTCAAAAATAATACAACTCATAGTGTGACCTGCCTTCCACTTACTCTCCCCAGCTCCCCTTCCTCTCACCTGCTCCTTTCCTTTTAGGACAGACAACTGGGTTTTAATTCACCACTTTTGGCATATGTCGTATCTATTTGATTGATTTATTGATTATCCTGCCTTTCTCCCTGTGTAGGATCAAAGGAGGCCTTCATACACTCTTTTGTGTTTGGGTTTATGCTGCCATTAGGATGTTTGTCCAAGATGTGTAAGGTATGTTCTGGTACTATTGACTATTAGGCTGTAATCATATATCTCCCATGACAGTGAAAATACAATGGGAATGGTTTATCAAAGAATATTTGATTAATTATGGTCTCAGGATATTATATAATTATGTAACTACATTTGATATTTTCTCACCTTTTATTACATAAACATTTGGTCAGAGATTATAGCAAATCAACAATTCTACTACAATTCAGAGTCATAGCCATGTTCATCTGGAATATCAGTATGCAAAGGGATCTTGTAGCACACTTGAGATTAACTGTGAATGAAGTTGTAGCATAAGCTTTCATAGACCTAAGTCTCTTTCCTCAGATGGAGTAAGGAAGTAGACCATGTCTGTGTAAGCTTATGCCACAACTTCTTCTGCACAGTTAGTCCCCAAGGGGCTGCAAGATCTGTTTTCAATTCTACTATTATCTTTATGCTAACTTATAACTGATATATAGTCACCCCTCCATTCTCACGGACTTGAATTCCACAGTTTTGCATATTCATGGAGGGTCGACCTCTGTTAAAATCAATGGGGCACACCCTTGTGGGTGTGCCCCCATGAGCACCCATGAGGGCAAGCTCCATTCAAGCCTATGGGGCTTGAATATTGGAGAATCTACATTTTTGCAGGGGGGTCCAGAACGGATCTCCTGTGAAAACAGAGGGCCAACTGTATATTATCCCTCACATTCGCTCCTAATCCCATCACTCCTTGATAGGCTTTTTCTTTAACTCCTAGCACAACTTCTCAGCGGTTAGTCAGATGGTGAAAATAATCTGGCTTGAATCTTTGTTGTTCAAATGCATTTCAAATGCATCTGATTAAGTTTGGGGAGGCTGCCAAAAAACCCCACTTACCCTGGAATAATCTATATCATTTTTTTTCCTGAGGTTTTTTTTTAAAAAAGATTTGCATTGTTGGCAATGTGAATAACCATTGCGAATAGACCCAGGATAAAGTGGGATATAACTCTGCATGCCTTGAACATGCACTGCCAACTCCATCTTTATTCAAGTGCTGGCATGTGTGAGCACTTGAACTCGCAGAGGTGTGCATAGATGCAGTTCCATAGTGTGAATAATAAACCCGGAATCCATGAGTGAAATTATTTCCATCATTGTGCTAAACAAACAAACAAACAAACAAACAAACAAACAAACATCTGAATGGTCACTCAGAGGTAGGAATGATAGGGTTGAAAATTAATTTGATAATGTTGACTATTAGCAAATGGAAGATCAATCTGTTCCTACTAAATGTGTGTAGGAATTTAGTAGGAACAGATGGCCTTGCTGTGTGTGTGTTGGGGAGGTTAGTTGAATTATTGTTAATTGATTAGTTTTTTTAAATGTTCTTTTCAAAATAGATTATGAGATTGTCAGATAATGTCATGGAGGTTGTCATCATGGACCCCTAGGGCATATTTTCTAAATGGAACCTTCAAAATGGAATTTTTTTTTTGCTCATTTTAAATTTGCTTTCCCCCAAATTGGAGTTCTTCTTAGATGATATACAAAGCCCATAATACCATTGTTGCCTGGGGAATGTGGGAATCCAACATGTATGAAATCTGTCAGTTTTGGGAAGGGAGTCCCAGAAGGATGTCAGGTTTGGGAAGGGTGTCTCATGTTATAAATTAAGTTTTCTTGGATTTTTTTTAATGGATCAGCATCTCTCTTTTCTTTCTACCATCTCCCACCATGTCCTATATATGCACTCTATGTATGTACTGTGTTCACTTATCCTTCAAGCACCTTGTCAGTTAAAAGTTAATAAGGGGGGCAGTACACTTACATTTTTTGCACGGAGAGATTCACATCTGTGAATCAATTCAAAATCAATTCACTGTTCCCATTACATTTTAAGGCAGCGAATCTCTCCATGGCATTTAAATCTGGTCTGAAATTCTCATTTGCCACCATCCTGGATCAAAATGGAGGTGCCTCCATTTCCAGAATGGTGGCTGTGTGATCCGAATTGATCCAATAGCTTACTCACACTATCGGAGATGTGGATTGTTGAAGTTCTTAAAAAAAGAACCGCTAAGGGATCCAGTGCCAAATGCACCAGTTTAAATGGGTTTTTCCGTTGCCCCACCCCACAAACTTCACCGAGTAGAATTGGCCCAAGTCTGAACAATGGAAATAATTCATTTTCCAAACCAGGTTATTTTGTAGTGTGAATGAGGCCAAGGAGTGATGTTAAAGATTAGTAAGGAATTATGTGTTTATTTAAGCCAGGGGTGACCGATCCATTGCAACTACACCAGTAACTAGGGCTACAAAGAGCTGTCAGGCAATTAAGGGTGGAGGATTATTAATCAAAAATATTTTGAATGCCTCTGAGCACAGCCAGAATTTTTTTTTCTGCATAAGTGAATCACTGCATCCTCTATGCTTTCCCAGTCCCAATCAAGAAGTGTAATCTTTTTTTTGGGGGGTGTGTGTGTAATCGGTGACAGAGGACATGTTATGCATGCAAGACCCCATGTTCAACCTCTGGCATTTCAAGTTTAAAAGAACAAGTAACTAACTATTTTCTGCAACCATGTTACCCTAATATTTTCTGTTTAAACCTTCTAATTCTGTACTGCAAGATTAATGGAATTAAGTAATTCTTGCCTTTGTTGTTTCTGTTGTCTGCCTGTGTTTCACATGACACATGCTTGCAGCAATGGTTAAGGAAGGAACTGAAGTAGCTTTGGGACTGATTTATGCAACTTATTTTTTTTAAAGCCCCAAATATCTGTGCTGGCAGTGTGGCCTTGCTGGCAATTCTTCACTAATCCCCCCCCCCCCCTGCCCTCAAATAAAGCAATGGGTAATTTTCTTCCCATTACAAGAAAATATTTGAAAATGGCATAGGCTATTCAAAATTCAGAACTTATTCTGTGCAAAATTTGCACATTATTGTTTTGCATAGAAAATATCCATTTCTGCACATGAAATCACTTTTTCTGGACAAAAGCTGAATAAAATAACCACACGCGTATTTTGCGTGCAGTACATTCCCAATTGCAAATATTCTCACCAGTCCAGGTTCCTTCTCATCAGGGGTTCTCAACACTCAAGAAACACTGGCTTTTAAAAAACTATTTCATGTATATTTTCAAATATTGTTTTCATCTCTACTTGCTGGTCCTTTGTGGCTAAGCTCTAGGACCTTCTCCTGTTACCTAAGAAAAATGGGCTTAATGTTACTAATCATACCCCTTAAAGTTTCAAAGCATCTGATCTATGTGTGAGTGAAAGGAGTGGGTGAAAAGTGGAAAGGCACAGTGAAAGCAACAGAGAGAAGCCAAGATAGAAGGAAGGAGGAAGTGAGGAAAACCTGTTACTTAGGGCTCATTTCTACTTGCATTTAAACTAATTTGCGAATCACATTGACACCAGGTTGCTGAATCGATTCAGGCTGATGCGTAGTTCACACTATGAAGGCAAATTTTTTCATTATTCCAAGGATTTGTGTCTTTTTTTTACATGCTTGCTACAAAATGCATGCTCAGTATCAAATGTAGTCGATCCATCCTGGTCTTTTCTTATGTCAGTCATATGATGCACATCACTGGCGACTCAACCACGTGTTTTTCCAGTGACAATAAATACAATAGAGCGCATATACTGTCAATTCTTTTCAAAAGAACCACCAAAAGATCCGTCTTCAAAACAAGCAATTTTTTTTGCATTTTCCTCACTTCACTGTGATTCAGACCGAATGCAGTTGGGTCTGAAACCATTTCCAGTGTGAATGAAGCACATATAAAGTGATTAGCCAATCAGTTTAAATCATAGTGGGAATGAGCCCTTAGTTATCCATCTGCCCACCACTGTATAATAATAAATACATCAAAGGTTTACAAAGGGGTTCACTGCAACTCATCCCAAATAATAAAATAAGGTTGATATACATAATTTCAAAAGAGATGATGATGACATTGAAATATTTCAAAATTTTCCATACATTGGCTCAATAATTAATCAGAGTGGAGACTGAAGTCAAGAAATCAGAAGAAGAATAGGGCTTGGAAGGGCAGCTATGAAGGAATGAGACAAGATCCTGAAGTGTAAAAATATATCACTGAATACTAAAGTCAGGATGGCCCATGCTACAACACTCCCAGTTTCTATGTAGGGTTGTAAAAGTTGAACAGTGAAGAAAGCTGACAGGGAGAAGATGAACTCATTTGAAATGTGGTGCTGGAGAAGAGTTGTATATGTATGCTGTGGACTGCTAAAAGGACAAAAGGGTCTAGAACAAATCAAACCTGAACTCTCCCTAGAAGCCAAGATGACTGTTGGACATAACTTGAGAGAGCATAACTCATTAGAAAAGACATGAATGCTTGGCAAGGTAAAAGACAGTACAAAAAGGGGAGGACCACATTCAAAATGGATAGACTCAATCAAAGAAGCCATGACTATGAGCCTGCAAGACCTGAGCAGGGCAACTGAAGATAGGGTGTTGGAGGTCTCTCATGCATAGGTTCACCATAAGTTGAAATTGACCTGATGGCAGCTAACAACCAGAGGTGTTACTAGGGGATGCTGCACCAGGTGACATCCTAAGAGGGGTGGTGGTGACATCATTGCTCCCCAAACATCTGCCTTTTGGAAGAAATGGGCTGTGCCATTCACCTGTGTCCATTTAAAATGCTGAAGTGATGTATGTGTGTGATATTGTAATTTAAAGGTATAATTTTAATTTTTGTAATTGTTTATGTCACAGTGACCATTACATTCAGTGATATAAAGGAATTATAATTTATGAGTATCAGTAGTACAAAAAACATTATCGAGGATTCTTTATGGTGTGGTATGGGAGGAAATCAATGGGAGAGTGAAACTATGAGATACCACACCAGGTGACACCAACCCTAGTGATGCCACTGTTAATAGCAACAAATTATTGTACAATATTGTATTAAGCCTACATATCCAAAATCAGATCCCATCTGATTTTGGAAGCTAGGCAGGGTCAGCCCTAGTTAGTACTTGGATGGGAAACCACCAACAAACACCAACTAGGGAGGGTCAGCCCTAGTTAGTGCTTGGATGGGAAACCACCAACACTATATTTCAGACTAAGGAACTGGCAAAACCATCTCTGAGTATTCTTTGCCTAAGAACACCCTACAAAATTCATGGGGTCACCATAACATGTGACTTGAAGGCATATACACATGAGCACTCATAATATTGTATTACTCTTATACATGATTGAATATTAAATTATTATACACATAAGAATGTACACTATTGCATATTATACCATACTATAAAATGGAAAAGACAATATAATCAATATTGGAGGAATGAAGAGTGTCACAAGACACCTCCATCCACCCAAATACTCCACCATCTTCCTTCCATGGGGACCCATGGGATGTGCAGGAGAGAATACCATCCTTTCAACCCTAAAGGTCTTGACATTCTCAAAGGGCCATGACTGTTTGAGGGCCTCATTCACCTTGTAAGCCAATAACTCACTCTTTCCTCACCCCCAGTCTTTTCCTCTGTTCCCATGCTAGGATTCACTTCTATTCTCCTTTCCCAGTTTTCTTTCTGTATCCCAGGTTTTCTTCTGCTGGACACTCTCCCTCTCTCTTTCTGTGCCACTCCGCCATCCTCCTAAAGAAAGCATATTGATTAACCACCCTAGGAAGAGAGCCACGTGATGCTTTTCCTACAGTCCTAATATTTGTCCCAAGTCCTTCCTGTGATGCATCTTTACTGACTGTGTGGCAGGGGGTGAGCCACCCCATTCTTGCAAGGCCTATTGACCTAAAGTTAATTAACTCAGGGCCTCTACAGACAGGCCCAAAGGGCCACCCTGGAGGCAGAGATCGGGCAGGGCAGCCACATGCCAGCCGCTCCAACCCCACGCCGACGGCATTCTGATGCCGCGTGCCATTATGCATGGCACGTGGCATCAGGATGCCCTCCTGGTGCAGCGTCCTGACACGCTGCGCCGGAAGGGGCGACAAAGAGCTGCGCGCCGACTCTTAGGGTGCCCTTTTGCTGCCCCTGAAAGGAGTGGCATTTTGCCGCTCTTATTGGAGTGGCAAAAGGGAGGATTGGGGCTGCAGCATGAGGTAGCTGCAGCCCCAATCTGCCTCTTCCTGGGACGGCTCTGTGCCACCTGTCTGCAGCCCCCCTCACTGAAGTACAGGATTAACTTCAACACTGATCAGGAACTCTAGGAAGCCATGGTGGTGGTGGGAATCTAGTGAATTAATAAAGAATGCTTTGGCTGGTGAATCCCAAGATCTGTAGTTCCTCTCAGGTGTTCCTTCCTAACTTGCCTCTCCAAGCCACAGTTGTTTTTCACCTTCATTTACAGCACACCATCTCAAACTGTGCCTCCTCGTTTCATTCTCACATCTATATCCAAATGCACATTCTCTCCCAATCATTCTAAGCTTGTCTGTCACTCCACACAGGCCCTTTGAATTACTTATATAAATATTTTGGCTGGAATTCATGATCGTGTATTCACAATCCCTGCATATTCAATAGTGTAGGGAATACTTACAGATCTTAAAAATCTCCTAGACCTGACTTACTGTGCAGTTGCCACTGTGAGCAATGGAGGTCTGTTCTTCCGTTGATTGGGGTGCAGAAGGCTGATATTTCCATGCCCCTTCTCAGAAGCAAATGCTGGTGTGACAGTTAGAGGCAGGATCATTGATGCAATTCTTCCTTGCACCTTTAGGAGGTGAGTGAAATATCAGTTGCTGTGTCCCAGCTGCAGGAGAACAGCCCCCTGTCACTTGCAGTGATTCTTGCCTGGTAAATCAGGATTGGGGAGTAGGTGGGTCAGAGGATGCTACTTAGTTAAATCATACTTAAGTTATATTTAACTCAGGTGGTGTCTGCATAGGGCAGAATACTCTGGGAGCAGCTCAAAATATTCTGTCAGTAAAGCTGCACCATCGTCCCCTTGTTACCTGGGCACTTCAGTGATGATGGGTGGCTGTCTACACAACTCCCTGCTGTGCCACCAGCTACTGCAAACCATTCCCTGTGAGGCTAAAAGCGAAGTGCCCAGCGTTGATTACATGACTGGGCACCTCATTCTGATCTCAGAGGGAGTGACTCATGACAGACCCCTGTTGCTTGCGGTGACTCTTGCCTGGTAAATTGGGATTGGGAAGTGGGTGGGTCAGGGGACACAACTTAGGTAAGTTATACTAAATTTATACTTAATTCAGTTGATACAGCATGGAAGAGCCAGCGACAAGAATAGGGTTGGGCACTCCTCCATTCCCCTTCACTCTGCTCTCCACCAGGAAGGCAATAGCCACCTTGGGAGTGGACAAAGACGAAACCTGACTCTGGCAATCCTGGTTAAACAGAACATATCAGTGTACACAAGTATATATTAAAAAACAAACAGAAGCATCACTTTTCTGCTATGACCTACAATCTGCCACAAGTTTTATCCCTGACTCATACCCCAACTCATTAGAAATAATGTGAATACCACACACTTTTATATTTGGGGAACATTCATGTGTTAGTCCCAGCTCTGAAGAAAGATGGTATTGTGTTTTTCCACAGCCTTGCTGGTGGACATGTCACTTCAGAATTTCATTTAAACTAAACTCACTCTTAAACTCACTTCTCCCTCCCTCCCACTCTCCTTATACTAAGGAAAATTTGCAGATGGATGGAGAAAGAACATTCCTTTGAATGAGAAAACAAACAGTTTCTCCTTGCCATTCAAATAGTTTTGCTTATTTTATCCCTTCATGGAAGAACTACAGCAGTTGCGAGTGAATGATTGAAGAAATCCAGAGAGAGAGAGAGAGAGAGAGAGAAAGAGAAAATCCAAACAAACTCACCTTTATAAAATTTAAATAAACGCATACCATTTAAGAAGGAAAGCTTGAGCAGAATGTATACCAGCAGCTCTGTCCTTTAGGACTGATTATAATCTCACTTAGACTGGCAACTCCCCTGAGTTGGGCATCAATAGAAGTCCCAAAGGAGAGCAAAATTATCTGTTTTCCAAGATAGCACTGCTGTGGAGTTGTCTATGAATGAGGTGGGGAAAAGGCTTGATCACAAATTGGGTGTCTGGGTTAGATGCAGCTGTGGACAGAGTTAGTAATAGCAAAAAATCCCACTGTTCCCCCTCCCCCAATACACTTCAACCTATTCTCTCACTCTGCTATTAAGTCTAGTCGTCTGTATTCTACACTCTAATGAACCCATACCCCTGAGAAACTAGTGGGAACTTGCTCATATTCAAATCCCTCTGCCCCTGAGAATGAGGAGATAAGAAGCAGTAATGAAGGGAAAAACCTCAAAAGGTGTTTGATCTGAGCCGTCTATGCAAAGCTGGTTGCTGCTACTGCTGCTGCTGATCTCAGTGGAACCACCTTTCGCCTACGAGGCATCAGCACTTCCAATTTTGCTTGTAAAATGCAGAATCAACACCTGTTCTTATGGACACTGTCAATATATGTTTCATCTAGGCCTGTACTGCCCTGGAAATTGGAAGTGTAAATGTTTATTTTATGTGATCTATAATAGAAATTTATGTCCTACCTTTCTGAAATACATTTCATAGATGTTGAGCAAACTTGATATAGTATTTGTTTTTTAAAAAATGCAAATAAAACAGGCATCACACAATAACAACATTCTACCAACAGTCTCTGACAACACGAAAATTGGATTCATACCAATAAAACCAGAGATCAAAAAAGAAAGTACAGTATTTTCTGGCGTATAAGACTACTTTTTAACCCAGGAAAATCTTCTCCAAAGTCGGGGGTCATCTTATACACTGGGTGGCAGAGGAGGAGGGAGAAGGTGTGGCGTGGCAGGAGGTGGGAGGAGGAGGAAGAGAGGAAGTCCAGGGAAGAGGAGGTGGAGGGGGGAGGAAGGGGTAGCGTGGTGTGGCGTGAGACAGGAGGAGGAGGCAGCAGCAGATAAGAGGTGAACCCCTATCCTGGGGTTTTCTTGGCAAGACTGCTTCAGAGGAGGTTTGCCATAGCCTTCCCCTGAGGCTGAGAGTGTGTGACTTGTCCAAATTCATCCAGTGGGTTTCATGGAAGAGTGGGGAATCAAACCTAGGTCTCCAGAGTAGTAGTCCAACACTCAAACCACTACACCATGCTGGCTCCTATTCCCATGTACTACCTATGAAACAATTGCAGACTTTTTTGTTGTTCTTGTGTGTCTTCAAGTTCGTTCCGACTTATGGCAACCCTAAGGCAATCTTATCATGGGGTTTGCTTGGCATGTTTCTTCAAATGGGGGTTGCCATTACCATCCCCTGAGGGTGAGAGTGTGTGACATGCCCAGGGTCACTTACTTGGCCACAAATTGTACATACCCAGAATGCATCACCTAGTATATTGGCAGTCCTTTCCCCCCAACACTTTTTCATTTTCTCCCATTGGAAGAGCAAAGCAGCTTATATGGCGAGTATATCCCAAACTCTATATTTTAACTGGAAAAGTTGGGGGTCGTCTTATATGCCCAGTCATCTTATACACTGGAAAATACGGGTAGCACCACAGTAAATACAGCCCAAGTGAAATTCTTCGAATTATGAAGAAGCAATTTAAATATGTTTTCACCACCTGCTTATTATTAGAGTCTGTTAAACTCAAATGGAACAGCATTTTAGTCAACCATCAAAAAAGTCTTATCTCTTGTACTTACCACCCTAATAACTTCCACAGGTGGCCATGGAAGCTTGGGCTTAGAAGTGGATCTCAGTGTGGAGTCTGGTTGATAGGTAAACCATTTAGGGCTTTATAGGTCAATACCAACTATTTAAACCGGCGACACAAAAACAGGAAGCATAACTATTGTAATAAAAGCATCATATATTTCAGCCACAGGGCCTAAATAAACTAGAGGCACCAGATCCTGTCTGTTCTTAGATGCTAAGCAGGACCAGGCCTGGTTAGTACTTGTATGGGAGACCACCAATTAATACCATGTGCTGTGGGGCTGTATATCAGAAGAAAGAACTGGCAAAAACACTTCTAAGTATTCCTTGCCTAAGAAAACTATATGAAATTCATGGGGTTGCCATAAGTTGACAGATGACTTGAAGGCACTTGCATACATATTCCAACTACCTAACACCCACCAATATCTGTTTAAACAAATCTTGCACAGGTTTTAGTTTCCAAACCATTTTTAAATGAAGCTCCATGTAACATGCATTACACTAATCCAACCTGGGTACATGAGGACATAGAGAATTATTCAAGGTTCACGTTCTTCTGATGAGATTAAAATGTACCCTAGGCTCCTGCCACAACCAGAACTCCACCCATTAGTGCTGAGTCTCAGAAAACTCCCATATGGAGAACATAGTCCTTCATGGAGGATAAAGGCAGCCTGAGCCAAGAAGACCACATTGAAACTACTATCCAGAGTATCTCCATCTTGTCTAGATTAAGCCTTAGTTTGTTTACCCTCATCTAACAAAGCAAACCAAAACACAACTCACCATTTCAAGAGTTCAACAATTTCTCGGAGATGAGTGGCTGGGAAAAGGGTAGAGTTGAGTGTCATTCATATATTGATGACACTTCAGCCCAAACCTCCCTCAGATGAATTCCCTTAGAAAAATGCAAATTTCCACAGATACTTAGGATGAAAACACAGAGAGGGGTTAGTGGGATTAAAAAGAAATATTTTATTATAGTATCTGAACAATTTCTTTCTTCTTTGAGGAAAAATAAATTCAAGATGTATTTGGCCCACCACTGTGACCATTCTAGTGTGTGCTGTCAGAAGGTTGTTCTGTCAGTCATAAAAATAGGAAGGGCTCTATTCTTTGGACTGATTTGTTAAATTCTTTGCCATGGATGTAAAAACTGGCCCCTGTCCCACAATACACTCATTTTTTCTGTATTGCTCACACACAGATGAAATGTCTTCTGCTTCCAGTCTTTCATCAGCCATAGAGAAACAGTCTGAATATGGTTACCTATAGGAAGAAGGACCTTTACTGCATACAATAGCCAGTCTCAAAGAGGCTACCACTGCATGCTATCTGGCAGTATAAAAGAACTATAGCAATGTTAGGATAAGCAGGAAATTTGTAACCTAAGAAGGGTTTGGAGGATGCCCACTCCCCAACACACCACCCCCTGAAGATCTGCCCTGCTCAATGTCCAATTGGGAACAGAGGAGGAAATTTACCTATTTTTTCCACTCAGTTTTAACTGTGGGCATCCATCCCCCCCCCTTCAGCTTATCTTTCTCGCTGGGAAGGCCAGCAGCACATGACAGAATTGTTACTGTTCTCTCCATACTTTGACTGGTGATACCAGAAGAGAGCCAGCATGGTGTAGTGGCTTGAGCGTTGGACTATGACTATGGAGACTGGGGTTTGAATCCCATCTCGAGCATGTAAATCCATGGGGTGAATGTGGGCAAGTCACACTCTCTTAGCCTCAGAGAATGGCAATGACAAGCCCTCTCTGAAGAAACATGCCAAGAAAACCCATTGATAGGTTCACCTTAGGGTTGCCATAAATCAGGAACAACCTGAAGGCACACAACAACAGCAAACCAGGAGAAAATGTTGCCTACTCTCTGTCCTCCCAGGAAAAGTGGGGATGAGCACAAAGCAGGGAAAGTTTTCCAGACCCAAGTGTAGGCTTCAGGAATGTACTTTGGTCTGTGCTCAGCTGTGAGGGAAAAAAGCCACACAGTGGTGCTTGGAGAGCCAGTTGAGGTCCCATCTACACATGGGAGGAAAGTCCAAATGGACTCCACATCTGTTCTGCCCTGCACACAGTCATCCCACACCTGTTTTCTCCACAGTAGTTGTTTACACATATTCCTCCAGATGTTGCTGTGGTCCAACACTACTGCCTCTCCTCTGTCAGCTCCTGCCAGCATTTGTGAGGTGCTGGGTGCTTTGTTCTAACCTTAGAGTGTGCCACCAGCAGCAGCACTGAAGAGAGAAAAGCCTTTGTAACCTTTGCAGGGAACTGGGCTGGACATTTGGTAAATAGTGCCTCCTGCCAGGCAGCGATCTGTCTGCCTCCCCTCCTCGAATCCAGGTTGGATCCATTGTTTACACACAGGAAACATCAGCGTTTCCTGGAAACCTCACCAAGAAAATTGTGAGGTTTTAAAATTTGGTTGAAGAAGTAATACTCTGAGTTTGCTGATGATAGGGCTGTATGTCATCTGTCCTCATCATGCCAGATTTGGGGTGGAGGTTTGCTTTTCCCCTCTTGTGTAGATAAACCCTCAGTCCCAAGATTAGTACTCAGACAGCTCTTCAAGCACTGGCAGAGTGTGCATGTTTCTGATCCCCTCTTCCCCATTCTCAGAGCCTAGCAAATAGACTGTACTTTGCAGTTTGGGAAGACTTGCATAGAACAGGAGCTCTGATGTGCAATATGGCAAAGTTTCATATGGAAAAGTAATTCTGGTTTGCAGACTGCATATGGTTTCCTCAAAAAGTAATTATTAACACACAAGGAGCAGAAAAAAATAAATATGCTCTTTCCTAACATTAAGAACAGCAAATTAATAGAGACAGTGTGGTGTAGTGGTTTGAATATTGGATAATACTCTGTAGACCAGAGTTTAAATCCTCACTTGGCTCAAGTTTAACTCTCTCAGCCTCAGAGGAAGGCAAAGGCAAACACTCTCTGAACAAATCTTATCAAGAAAACTCTATGATAGGTTCACTTTAAGGTCACTGTTAAGTCAGAAAGGACTTGAAGGCACACTGCAGCAACAATATAAGAAGGTGGATGGGAGGGAGAGAGGAAAAAGAAATGTGGCAGCACCTTGAAGACTTTATTTTTGTATGAGCTTTCATGGATATAAACCCATTTCTTTGGATGCTTACATGGGATGCTCAGTAAGCATCCAAAGAAGTAGGTTAATATGCATGAAAGCACAATGTTGCAAGAGACTAACAAGGCTATTTCTTTGGAAACAACAACAATGAATAAACACTAACATTCCAAACTCTGCCCTTTCCCTATGTACTAGGTTGTCAGAAAATGTAAAAATATGAAAAATATATTGCACTGGCAATATATGACAAATAGAATAGTTATTGACTGCCTAATGACAAATAGAATAGTTATTGACTGCCTAACGCAGAGTGAAAGGTTTCAAAACTGAGCAATATATTACACCTGTTTATACCAGAGCTAACCACAAGAAATTCCAGTTTCAGTAAATAATGAGGTTTTTGTTTAGAAAATGTGCAAGGGAGCACCCAAACATACAAGAACTCATCCAACAATAAGATTCACACAGGGTTGCAAAAAGAGAAGGTTAGAAAATTAGGTAGCAAAGAATTAAGGGTGTAGAGGGCTATATTGCCCTGTTTTGCCTTGGGAAGCTAGGCAAACTCCCAGCCCCAAACCTCAGCATCTTAGGCAGAGAGAGGGAGAGAGAGTCCAAGCTCACCAAGGCATCCATAGTAAAGCAGTAGTCATCTATTCCAGTCCAGTCCTTTATGAGTCAGTATTCCATCCAGGAAAGCAGTCCAAAGGGTGATCTGAAAGAATGGTCAGAATCAAGGCAGAGTTCAAGGCAACAGGCAACCATTGAAGTAACAAGGCACCAGTGTGGCTTTCTCCCAAAGAAAAGGATGGTTGTTAGCCATACTGGACCAAAGGAGGTGCTGGGATATTTATAATCCATCTGGGTCTGGTAGGTGCTCCCTATTTGTAGTGTGCTTCTTATGTAAATGCTGAGAGTGCCAGCATCTTTCTCTTGCCTGGCATCTCTCTATGGGGCTAGCATTTGTAAGTCTGGCCTGGCTCTGCTGGTGCAGTGGTTAAATGCCTGTACTACAGCCACTCACTCATAAACCATAAGGTTGCGAGTTCAATACTAGCCAGGGCTCAGGCTAGACTCAGGCCTGCATCCTTCCGAGGTCGCTAAAATGAGTACCCAACTGTTGGGGGGCAATGAGCTTACAGTTGTAAACTGCTTAGACACCCCATAGTGTGGTATGAAGTGGTATATAAATGAAGCTGCTTTGCTTTCATCTGAGGGTTATGGTTGCAGGAAACATTACTCTTGTGGCTGCTGGGAACTTGGCCCCTGTGCTGGCTGCAGGCTCTTCTCTTGGGGCTACTTGAGCTGCTGTGGCCCTGGCATGTCCCCTTTCCTCAGAGCCTTCAGACTCAGAGGCTCCTGGAGAAATATATGTCATGCCAGACTTCTGGAGAAAAGGCATGACATATATTTATGTCTCCTGAAGAGTCTGTGGAGACAGATTTGGACAGCATCCAAAGGTGTACCAGGAAAAGTGAACAAGAATGATTGGGGCTGGAGGGGGTATACCCACAAACCTGCCCTTAGGGTATGTGTTGTGTATCCAAAAGCTTTGATTACTTTCCCTAGCAATGGACAAACTGGTCCAGAAAACCTAATGATTTTTAGCACCAAGGTGTTAATGCACTGATGCGATCTGAAACAATATTTTGATTTTGATTTTTGAGAGGCAAAGGAAATGCAGGACTTGAAAGAGGGGACAGGGTAAGGTCTGTGTCTTCTTCTTCTTTTTGACAAATATCTTTGTTTCCTTTTGTTTTCTTTCCCATAGGAAATGCAAAATAAGCTGGTAGGAGGAATGTGTCATGTTTAGCATAACCTATCACTGCTCGTCCTTTTGTTCTATCTAAGCCTGGAATGCCCTGGTTAGCATGACTTTAACACTGGTGCATTTCTAGCCACCTTGGGTCATCATGATTCCCAAAATATATACCAGGCCATCAAGATGATGTCCTATCATGCTCTGTGCTAGATATTAATTATGAAGACCCCATATCCAGCCAGAGGGCTGGCAGTGTATGCTAACAACACAGTGCCAAATTTGCACATGGTTATTTTGTGCAGAGCAACTGTTTTCTATGCAGAAAATAATAGTTCCCTATAGAATTTTTTTCTGCACAGAAAATGTTGTTTTCTGTGCAAAATAACTTGTGTGAATTTTGTGCACAGTAACTCGCAAACTGCAAAGACTCTCATCAGTCCAAGATTCTTTGAGTCAGAGCTTCTTGACCATCAAGAAACATGGTTTTGAAAATCCGTTTTCCAAATATTTTAAAATATTCTTTCCATCCTTACTCTTGCTCTAGACTGAAAGGGCACATGGTTTCAAGGCCTGCACTCAAGGCCTAACAGGCAAATATGGTTAAGGAGCTGCAGCTACTTCCACCTAAGAGGAGAGCTTTCAAAGGCTCATTCAGTGATGATGTAGAGTGGGAGAGACAGACACAGGAAGCTCATGGCTAAATGACAAAGTGCTTGGGAAGGCAGAACTTCCCAGTTATTGCTTTGAAATATAACTATGATCTGAGACATTCATTGGATGATCTTAGAAAGCAATCAAAGCAGGAGGAATCATCTAATGGAGGTGTATCTGGCTGGGCCCTTAGTATACAGAATGTTCAAGGCCAAATAGACATTGGACTTGAATTATTTGTCTTCAGGGCTGTCAATTTTAGCAAAATGAAGCTGAAACTTTGGGAAGCTATTGACATTGGTAGCCTGCTGTGGGTGGATGGAAATTACAGATGTGGAGGGAAAAATTAAAATCTACAAACTGTCCCAATTCTGCACAGTTTATTTTGAGAGATTTTGACCCTTTTAAAGAAATGGATAGTATGTTTAGAATTCCCAGTGGTAAAGTGTTTGGTTTGCATCTGATATCTTGGTACATCAAATTTGGGTGGTTGGTTTGGGAGTGCCCACATCCCCATTCATACCTAGAAGTGCACATTCCACAATAAATAACTGAGGCTCTAAAACATTTCAGTGAGCACTTTTACTGCCTTCTTTTCATGGCAACGATGTTTGTACATTCCCTTTGTATCTATGAAAGGGAGAAAATAAGTATCTTCCCACAAATTTCAGTCTTGAGATTTCCTCTTTTGCCATATGAATTCTTAAGAAATTAGTAAAATGTGTCAGTCCAGTCACAGACAGCTGGCATTATGAATGATCAGTTTTGTTTTACAATATTATGAAACACAATTGGAGCAGCGCTAATATGGAAGAGTACATAAATACCATTTACTGTATATTTTTAATGCACAGAAGATAGCAAAAAAATGACATGAAAATATAACATATGAGTTCCTCAGAGAGGCTCACACAATGCAGAAAAGCAAACAGCAGTTAAATGAGAAACACTTCATTATTTCTCCATATGTAGCACTTGTATCTGCATAGCATTTTCACTATCTTTCCTTGTTACCTTCCACAGGGGGATTGCAAAGTGCTTTACAAATAGTAGTTAAGTCTCACAATGACCCTTGAGGCAGATTTAACAAGAAGTGCCACTGCATTGCAAACAGTTTCCTTATTGCTCTGATTACACACTGAATTTTCCTTGATTTTCAACCATCTTTCAGTGTGTGCAAACTGCACTATTTGCCCTGGAACAGACAGTAAGTGGCACCTGGGTCCGAGTTTGGAATGTGTAACAGCAGCAACAACAATCACAACAAAATACAGTTCACGCTTTGTAATCAGCTAGTTGACTGTTCTGGAATTCCTAGGAAAGCTCTAAAATTGTCAATTAGCATAAATTATATAGCCAGCACAGCTTGGTGGCAGCCTTTGCAGCTCTTATGGCCCCAAATGCCTATTGGATTTTGCATGAGGGATTGCAGAGAAGTCTGGCATGCAAGGGATCCTTATTAAGCAAAAGCAGGTAAGCATGGGTGGTAAGCTTCCTTCTCATGCCAGCACTAAGACTTCTATGGCTAACCCTGTGCTCTTTTGAGCTGGAGCATTGCTTCATAAGGTTGGATTACATCATGTGAGGGGAGCTTTCTGTCATGCCTGAATGTACTTGCTGCTTGATGGAGCCAGAGCATTCTGGCTGGAAATACATAGCAAAATTCCCTCAGATCAGCTGTATAACTGCTCAGCATTTACCACAAGTATATGCTTTCAGAAACCACATATTTATTCAGCACATCCCCATGTTGTCTGGTGTTGTCCTTTTGCAATCATGACAGCTGGGGTGAGGTTGGGTGGAACACATATCAGTCTTTCTCCTTGGCTGTTCCTCCTTTCCACAAGAGTCAGACGCAATAAAAAACTCATTCTTTTCATGGAGTGTTTCTGAGACAGAGGAACCATCCTTCCTTCCCCACTCCCCCACCCCTTCCATCTCTTACATAAGGAGATGTGGTGGCTCAGTGAGTCCCTGAGAGTGAGTTCTATTATGCAACACATAAAACTCACTTTCTCTGGAACCAGTGTACTACTGCAAAGGAGATGCAAGATGGTTCTGTTCAGTTTTGTGTTTCATCCTGCCAGTCAGCCATATATATCTCTTGTGTGTAACAGGGAGACCTCCACTGCTGATCAGATTCTAATGGCCAAACTGGGCATTGCATCAAGATCAAACATTAATAAAAATGGGGACTGCAGTCAGGAAATCAGAAGAAGATTAAGAATGGGGAGGGTGGCTATGAAAGAACTACAGAAGATTCTAAAATGCAAAGATATACAACTAGCACAAAAGTTAGAATCATACAAGCCATTGTATTCCCTGGACAGTTAAGAAAGATGATAGGAAGAAAATCTTATCATTTGAGATAATGTGGTGATGGAGAAGAGTGTTGAGGACCCCATGGACAGCCAAAAAGACAAACAAATGGGTCCCAGAGCAGATCAAGCTGGAAGCCTCCCTGGAAGCCAAGATGACCAAACTGAGACTGTCATACTTCAGACACATCATCAGAAGAGAGACTCTTTGGAAAAAACAATAATGCTGGGGAAGGTGGAGGGAAGTAGGAAGAGAGGAAGGCCACACGCCAGATGGATGGACTCTATTAAAGAGGTAATGGGTATGGGTCTGTAGGATTTAAGCAGAGCAGTGGAGGACAGGGTGTCTTGGAGATGTCTCATCCATAGGGTCGCCATGGGTTGAGATTGACTTGAGGGCAGTTAACAACAATAACAACAACAACAATCAAGATGCATGCTACTTCTCCATAGTCTGATCTTTAAATCAATGCAGCTGCAAAAAGCTACCACTCTGAGGGAAGGAAAGAAGGCCAGGGCTGTCCCTTCCATGAGCCATAGTGAGGCAACTGCCTCTGCCAAACAAAGGAGAAAACAATCTTATCCTTTACTCCAGGTTGCAAAATATATTGGCCAGGCCAGTAATTAATGTCTTTCCTCTGCTATTTTTTCAACTCAACAAACGCCAAGCTTTTCTTTCCATTAGGAAAAAAATACATAGCATTTACCAGGCATGTACATTTTCAGTTATTTGGTTCTCATATGCAAAAGTATTGTTTTTGCACAAAAAGATATACAGAAAAACTATATGTGGTTTTTCTGCAGAAGAGTCACTGCTTGATTTACACAAGCTGCATAAAAAGACAGAATTTAAATAAACATATGGAATCCTGTGCAGAAACATCTCCTCCCTCCCATTACTGTTGTTGTTGTGTGTTTGCAAGTCATTTTTGACTTATGGTAACTCTATCATATGGTTTTCTTGACAGGTTTCTTCAGAGGGGGTTTGCCATTGCAATCCTCTGAGGCTGAGACAGTGCACCTGGCCAAGGTCACCCAATGGGTTCTTTTTTTTGTATGCTCGAGTGGGGAATCGAACCCTAATCTCCAGAGTTGTAGTCAAACCATTACACCGCACTGACTACAGATCTTTAATTGCTCCATATTCACTAATCCTATACAATCACAACCTACCTCAATGCCAGCAGCCCCCATTTCACCTTAAGAGACAGCTGCTGTATCAGGTGAAAGAGGTCCATTCAGATGCTGTGCAAGGAGGAGGATGTTTCCACCCAATGAATGAGCCTGCAACCACCAGAAGCAGGATGCATGTTGCAAGTCCTTATTGCAGCCTCACTTGAAGAGAGTGGAAGTACCCTCCGCCTTACAACCTGATTTCCAGCGGAACTTTTTTTCTTCACTTGATATGGTGGTTGGCACTGAAAGTGGATGGGGATGTTTCTAGTTATGCTAGTGCTCAGGTAATCTCTGCTCTATTGACCTTGCAGAGGTCAATATTTAGTTGTTATTTAGTTACTGTATGTCTCCTTAACTAAGTAGCCAATCTAGGATTCTGGTGGATCCTAGAACAGACTAAGGGGTGAGTTATGCTCAGTATGCTTGGAGATTTTATTCCTTTGCCTACATAGCGTGTTCCACAGTGTTCTGTAAAAAAATCCATTGTGCTGCTTGGCTTTGGACCCTCAATTTGAGAAATTATAACTTCTCCCTCTTCTCTATATTCATGGCATAAATGTGGGAGGAATCTTTTGTTGTTCTTAACTGCTCTCAAGTCAGCCTGTGCTTTCTAGACTATAGCAAAGCATTTGATTGAATAGATTACGAGGCACTGTCATAAGAAATGGGTGTGCCACAACATTTGATAGTCCTAATGTGTAATCTGTACTCAGGACAAGAGGCTACTGTTAAAATAGAATATAGAGAAATGAAAAGATTTCCAATTGGAAAGGGGGGGCAGGCAAAGCTCTATTCTACCACCCTATCTATTTAATTTGTAAGCTGAGAGCATGATATGAAAAGCAGGATTGGACTCACAGGAGGGAGGCATAAAAATTGGAGGAAGGAACATCAACAATCTAAGATATATAAACGGCACAATAATACTAGCAAAAAATATCACTGATATAGAAAGATTATTGAAGAAAGTCAAGGCAGAAAGCACAAAGGCAAGTTTACAATTAAACATAAAGAAAACAAAAATTATGACCACAGACAACTACATAATTTTAAAGCAGACAATGAAGAGAGTTCAAGATTTTCCATACTTGGGCTCAATCATCAATCAGAGTGGAGACCTCAGTCAAGAAATCAGAAGACCTAAGACTTAGAAGGGCAGCTATGAAGGAACTAGGCAAGATCTTGATATATCATTAAATGCTAAAGTTTGGATTGTTCATGTCATCATATTTCAATTTCTTTGTTTGATTGTAAGAGCTAGACAGTGAAGAAAGCTGATAGGAAGAAAATCAACTGATTTGAGCTGGAATCTTTGGTGCTGGAGAAGAGTTTTGGACCACTAATAACACCTATGGGTGGGTTCTAGAGCAGATCAGGCCTGAGCTCTCCCTGGAAGCAAAGGTGACTAAACTGAGGTTGTCATATTTTAGCTTTATCATGAGAAGAAAGGATTCACTAGAAAATTTTATAATGTTTGTAAAGTGGAGGGCAATAGAAAATTAGGAAGACCACATTCCAGACAGAGACACACAGATCACATCATGGTTTTGCTACCAAAAGAAAAAAGACTAGCACTGTGACATGTTTCTTCTGTCACCACTTTCAGATGCAAAGAACAACATCTGTGCTTAAATGGCTCTTCTGGACACAGAGTCACCATGTGAAATGAAGGCCAAAGAAAATGATGCTGTGTCTGTATGATTAGATTAAAATACTTTAGTAAGGATAACCTCTTTTCCCATGCAAGTTCCCTGTGGTGTTACAGAAAGGATAAAAATAACTGTTAGCTCTGCAGCTATTCATATACAGAGCAAGGCCAACAGGGCAGAGGTTACCTGGGCACTGGTGATGACTTTGTTTCCTCCCATTTTCTTTCTGTTTTAATAACCACAAGAGTCTAATTAACCCCTTAACTGATAATTTTGGCAGAATTAAGTAATGCAGCTGCTCTCGCCAAATGAAGCAATTGGTCAAATCACATGCACAAAGACTACCACATATATGGTTATGTGTATAGACCTCTTTTTAGGCTGTAGACTCATTATTGGAGTTTGGGTTTTATGCTTAGCCCACCCCAACCTGCTCTATCCATTTAGATAATGTAGGGAAAGTGCTGATTATTGCATTTAGAAACCCCAGTTCTCTGAAATGAGACTGTAGGCTCTTCAGATACTTTGACTAGACAGGCTTTATTGTTCTATTATTCCATACAAGACCAAAGACCAATTGCTCTAGCCTTTCCAGAAGCATAACAGAAAATCTGGGGTTGGCTCTCTATACCTAGTCCAGGACATTCTGACAAACCTACCCTGAATCAAGGAATGGATCTACGGCAAAAAATTACACTTATCAGCCAAACAGTTCTGGAAGTGCAAACCAATGTACCTCAACAGGCAAAAGATATTGGCCAGACAGAGAGGCTGGAATCCCCTTTGGCATTATACAGTGGGCCTTTGTTATCCACTGGAGTTTGGTTCCAGGAGTCCCCATGGATACCAAAATCTGTGGATGCCCAAGTCCTATTAAATACAATGGCAAAGTTAAATGATGTCCCGTATATAAAATGGAAAAAGCAAGGTTTGCTTTTTGGAATATATATATATATATATATATATATATATATAAAATATTTTCAAGCCATGGATGCTTGAACCCATAGATTAAAAAAATCCATGGATAGGGAGGGCAGACTGTTCCAGCATATGTCCAGATTTGTACTTCAGCAGAAGATTTCCAGTGCCTTATTAAACAAGCCGTTCCTCATTTGCCTAAAGTGCAACAGGCTATTTTGAATACAAATTCAGCATGTGAACATAGTTCTGCCTCCTTGTGAGCCTCTAGAACATTCTGGAATGGCCATTGAGAAGCCAGCATTGAACAGGTTCTTGCCATAAAGGGTATGTGCTTCATCTGAGATGCATCCAAAGATATCAGAAGCTATCCATTTTTATGTTACAATGATTTTTTTAAAAAAGATGATAGGATAAGCCTTCTTTCCATAAGAATCAATATTCTCTTCATGAAAATAAGACAAATGTATTTCTCCTCATTTGCCACATCTGCTGCTGATGCCACTGACCTTACCTAATGACATTTCAGCAGAAGGTCTAAAAGGTGTTGTGATTGTAAACTTATTTATGCTCCCATTCTGTCACAGGGTGGTGATTCTTTAGGACTTTCGTTTAAGCAAAATTTCACCAGAAGTTATTCACCACTCAGCACCAAAGCCGCAATAAATTATTTATGTGACATATTTGTATCCTGGCTTTTCCCCACAGTATTGTTCAAGACAATTTACTAAATCTAAACAATCCAAACAGTTCATTACCAGTCATATTTCTATTTGTGTAGGAATTAAGGAAATGGACAGGCAGGAGTTATAAAGCCTTGACTGAAATCCAATTGTTAGTCTCAACTAGAGTTGAACCACTGACTCATTTGGAATTTCCTAAGTATTGACTTACAACATTCACATTAATTCAGTGAGTTTATTCTAGCTGGGACCAACAGTTGGATTTAGGCTTCTGTACATAACAAAATTGTCAAGCCCTAGTTTGTGTTCCATCCGTCTCCCCAGACACAAGGAAGGCAGCTAAATCTTGCCACTCAGCTTAGTTATGATCAAAATAACCATCTCCTTAGATAAGTCCTGGAAGCAACAATAGCCAGAGAAAATTTATTCTGAAAAGATTCATTTGCTCTGTCGAACCTGCTCTTTATAAACTAGTCATGTTTTATTCCTTTTGTGAACACAGGAATTGTTGTCATCCTGGGTTAGGTTGGGTATTTTTTTTAAAGAAGAGCAGCAGCTTTACCAGTTGGTGCTGGCTTTTTCCAAAGCCTACCCCCTTTCCCCCAAACAGGTGTTTCTCTCTTAATAAGTGCCCATTTGTGTCATCCATCCCCTAATTAAGCATCTGTTCTCCCAGAGCCTGACAAGTTCTTTTGCTGATAATCCCAAATGGTTTGGCAGCATTATTTATAATGCCGCCATAACAAAGATCCTCTCTAGTTGGAGTCCCTTCATGGTACAAATAAGATGTAACTCTTTCCTTATTACGATGATAACAACAAATGTAAAATGTAACTGAGGTCCAGGCAGCATACATGGATCCTATCCAAATAATATCCACAAACTTTAGGTGAAAACAAGTGAGATTGTCCCTTCAGTGCAGAAGGCTTCAGGATAGTCTTTGCTAAAACAATTTATTACAACAATACATAAGCCATTATTAGAGTTGTCAGCCGACTAAAATGTTTTGGTCAATTAACTATCTCGCTGTTAACCAATTGATTAATTAACCAGTCACAATAAATATTACAGTATCTCCACGTAGATGATGATTTGGGGGGGAAACACTAATAAAAATTGCATTTTCCACTCCATCATAACACATGCTCATGGATTTTTAGTTGAAACTGACCTTAAAACATATTGAATGAATGATGATGTGTATGTGATTGGTTTACAGCTCTGCCTTCAACATAGAAGAGATGCTTGAACCCAACATACATGCTGAGATTACCATTTATAAAACCTGCATCTTATGTTTATGACTAACAAAAGAAATGAGAAATACCACTGAGCTAATTTTTATGGTGTGGCCTATGAGTTATGCAAATGGCTGTTAAAGCAACAAGAAGGGCAGCAGAAGCCATCATGGCAGCTGTGACATTGATCACCTTAAAAATCCTCCATATCATTTTAGTTAGTTATCTAAATAATTTTGCCAAATGACAAGACAAATACTCCATTCACATGAAATACAAAATGGGAAATGAGAGAAATAAGATTTAGTTCTGGGGTAAATAATATGGCTAGAAGGGCTTTGAGACTAGAGCTCTATATGGTGGGGGTGGCGGGAAAAGTCAGAAGTTTCTAAACATTCTAAAAGTATAAGGAGATGACAATGATTCCAGCTCTTTTGTTGCTAAGCTGCTATTTATTTGTACTGTATTGTTTTCTTTTATTTAGTATTTTAATCTTGCTATAGTTTAATATATTTTTAAGGGATGGGTGGGTTAGGGAAGGGGTTGTTTGACTGTTTTAACTTGTAATGTTGTTTTAATCTGCTGTATGCCTCCTCGATTGCGCTGCAGAGAGGCGGCATAAAAATAAAATTATTATTATTATTATTATTATTATTAGCACGTAAAAGGAGAAATAGCACCTTAAAAGTTAAAAAGCTGTTGAAGAGAAATCATGGGGTCCATCACTGAAGTGTCTCTAAGTGGTTTTCTTAAACCAATGCTCAGCCAAGAAAACATATAAACTGTATGGAGTAATTTTTTTTTTAAAAAAAGAAATAAACAGACTGGTATAGAGGTCTACAAATGAGTACCAGATGAACCTTCAAAAGCAGGGTGAGGGAGTTAATTAATAGTAGGCAGAGATTAAAAGTAGTTCAACCATAATTCACTTTCTTCAGAGAATTCCTCTGGTTCTGTGTGGAGACTAAGGGACTGAAAAGATGGCCCCTAACATTTTGGTCAATTAACGCCACCCCTTTCCTTGCTGCATCACATGCTTCAGCCCCAATCTGGTGGTCTGCCACTCTAAAAAGAGCTGGCAAATGGCGTTCTTGCTGTGAGAGCAGTGGGTTTTCAGCTCTCCTTTGGTGCAGTGTGTGTGAATGCTGCGCTAAGGGAGCGGCCTGACACCACCCACTATCTGGTTGGGTGGGCGGCATGACAGCAGCATCGGGCGGAGTTTTTCTTTTTTTCTTTTTCCTCTATTCTTTGAGTTTGCATCCAAAGTCTTTCTTGAAATCTCCTGGGTTTCTTTCACTACCCTCTTGTGTTTTTCCCACTGATCACCTGTCACATATAGACTCATGCAATGTTTCAAAAATGGATTTTCACCAATTTCCAATTAACCTTCTTTATTCAGAAGTCAAAGTACTAAAGTGCTTTAGCAATATTACACTAGTTAAACATTAGGATTATTTTGTTTTGGTGCATGCATTCTTCCCTCCCTTCCTCCCTTGATCTCTGTGGAATCCGTGTACTGGGAAAAGTAGTTCTGTTACTAGTGCCATCCTATCTTAGCTAGTTCTAGGATAATACAAACAGACAGCCAAGTAGAGATATATTTCATTTCAGAAAATACTGGATTAATATAAATTGACTTGGAAAGTAGTAATGAAAAGTCCTGTGTAATGACAAGAATTCTCCCAAAATATTTTATGATTAAAAAAAAAATCCATGTGGATTTCTAAAATAAAATTGGTTTGTACATGAACAAAACCTAGGACATTCAATTTTTTTCTCATCTGGAGGAGCTCCAGATGGAGGAGCTCCAGATGAGGACAGCAATTTCACCTAAAGGTAATAGCTAAAATATTGCTCCTTCTAACAGTAAAGCAATTAAATTTGATTTTTTTCATCTTATTAATTATTGACTAAGAACATTTTCATATTGTACTAACCTTTCTATGTCTATAAACATCTACTGTATAAACAGTGCATCTAGGGATATATAAACACTGCATCTAGGGATGCAGTGGCTCAAGTGGTTAAGACACTCTTGATTGCAAGATCAGCAGGTTGACAGTTCGAGGCCCGGATGCCGCATGATGGGGTGAGCTCCCATTACCAGTCCCAGCTTCTGCCAACCTAACAGTTAGAAAACATGCAAATGTAAGTAGATAAATCGGTACCACTTTGGTGGGAAGGCAAACAGCATTCTGTGCAATCATTCTGGCCACATGATTACAGAGTAGTCTCTGACAACATTGGCTCTTTGGCTTAGTAATGGAGATGAGCACCTCCCCCTATGGTCAGACACAACTTGAAAATCTTGTCAATGAGGAATGCCTTTACCTTACCTAAATATTTACTGCAACTGATGGGGTTTCTTACAGAAATTGGGACATTTGGGCAATGTGGTTGGGAGATATTGTCCTGCATTGTACAGTAAGTCCAACCTGTTGTATTGACTGTTTGCTTTGTTTATTGTCATAGCTCTAGACACCAGGTAGCTATATGTTTTCCTCACATGTCTGTGTATAACTCAAAAATAGAGACAATTCTCCAAATTGGTATGGGAGTGGGGATTGGTTTAAAGAAGAGGTGGGCATCATACAGGCTTCCAAGATGTCTTTGGACCATAGCTTCTGGGAATTGCAATCCAAGATAATTTAGAGGGCTACATGATACCCTCAAATTTGAAAAAGTAGTAATAATAAAAATAATGAGTTTTATTTTTAACCCGCCCCTCTGCTCAGCAATCGGGGTGGTGTACAACGTTATAAAAACAGTAAGCAATTAAAACATTCCCAAATCCCACACCCTAACCCTCCCACTCCTTAAAACTAGATTAAACCAAGAAAGAATTAAAATGAATTTAAACATAAATACAAATAAACAATATTTTTGGGCAGAGTGCAAACAGTGGCAGATTGAGGAGCGGGTAGCAAACCTCCACCATTGCTGGGAAGTTATTCCAGGAAGGCCTGCCGGAAGAGATCCGTCTTTACTGCTTTCTTAAAAGCAGCAAGAGTGGTAATAAGACAGATCTCGTCCAGCAGGCCGTTCCAAAGTCTGGGAGCGGTCGCAGAGAAGGCCCTCTGGGAGGTCTGCGAGAGCCTGGTCTTCATGGGCTGCAGCAGGTTCCTCCCAGAGGACCTAAGGGCATGCGGGGGGTCATACGGGAAGAGGTGGTCCCTGAGATAAGATGGACCCAAGCAGTGTAGGGCTTTAAAGGTTAAAACCAACACCTTGTACTGTGCCCGGAAACTAATCGGCAGCCAGTGGAGGGATTTAAGCACAGGTGTTATATGCTCCCTCCTAGATGTTCCAGTAATTAACCTGGCTGCCATGTTTTGTACCAGTTGCAGTTTCTGGGTTAGGCACAAGGGTAGCCCCATGTAGAGTGCATTGCAGTAATCCAGACGTGAGGTTACCAAAGCGTGTACCACAGTTTCCAGATCCCTCATATCCAGATAAGGGCGCAGTTGGCATATCAGCCGAAGCTGATAACAGGCACTCCTGACCACCGCATTCACCTGACTAGTCATGTGAAGTGACGAATCTAGAAGTACCCCCAAGCTGCGAACACAGTTCTTAGAGGAGAGTGTGACTCCACCCAGGACTGGAGACTGTATTCCCAAATCTGGTTTTGGTCCCGTGACTGTCAGTACCTCTGTTTTGTCTGGATTCAGCTTCAATCTGTTTTTCCTCATCCAATCCATTACCGCTCTGAGACAGTCATTGAGAGGAGAGATGCCATCTGAAGTCTGAGCCGATGATCTGGTAATGGAGAAGTATATCTGGGTGTCATCAGTGTACTGATGACACCGCGCTCCATGCCTCCAAATGATCTCACCCAGCGGCTTCATATAAATGTTAAATAGCATCGGGGACAGAATGGCGCCCCAAGGGACGCCACAATTAAGCTCTATTTTGGACGAGTAACTGTCCCCAAGCCTCACCCTCTGGGATCTGCCCGAGAGGAAGGAACCGAACCACTGCAGAGCAGTGCCTCCAATTCCTAATTCTCTCAGGCGATCCAAGAGGATGAAATGATCTATCATGTCAAAAGCCACTGAGAGATCCAAGAGCACCAGCAGGGTCACACTACCCCTGTCGATGCCCAGGCGGAGGTCATCGGTCAGAGCAACCATGGCAGTCTCAACTCCATATCCTGTCCTGAAGCCGGTTTGAAATGGATCGAGATAATCGGTTTCATCCAAGACCTCTTGGAGTTGGGAAGCAACTGCCCTCTCGATCACCTTGCTTAAAAAAGGTAGCAAGGAGACTGGTCTATAGTTGTTTCTATCCAGGGGGTCTAGGGAGGGTTTTTTCAGGAGTGGCCTAATGGCCGCCTCCTTTAAACAAGATGGTACAGAACCCTCCCTAAAGGACGCATTGATTGTATCACGGAGGAACACTTTCAGCGTGTCCCCCCCTGGACAACCAGCCAAGATGGACACGGATCGAGGGGGCAAGTCGTCTTCCTCACCCTTCCAAGGAGCTTGTCCATGTCATCGGTACTCACAGATTGAAAGTGATCCAGTAAATTGCCACCAACGGAGTTGCTGGATACCTCATCTACGGATTCTGCCAGAACACTGGCGTCCAAGTCAGCTCTTATCCGAGAGATTTTATCTGCAAAGTGGATGTAAAATGCGTCACAGCAGGCCATTGTTGGATTAAGTAGGGGGGTTGGAGCAGGTGAAACCTTCGTCAGCTCCCCCACCACCCTAAACAGCTCTGCCAGACGAGACTCTGCAGAGGCGATACGTGCAGAACAGAAAGATCTCTGCGCTGCACGTAAAGCCTCCTGATAGGAATCAAGGTGCTTCCTATGGCCAGTTCGGTCGGATAAGAGTCGAGTCTTCCGCCATTCGTGCTCTAGTCATTGTCCAGCTCGCTTCATCCTCCTAAGCTCCTCTGTATACCAGGGCTTCCGATTAGAAGCGGGCTGGAAAGGACGCTTGGGAGCGATTGTGTCGATAGCCTTGGTGAGATCAGTGTTCCATGTATTCACCAAGGCTTTGACAGAATCCCCGGCGTCACCAACCATTAAACCCTCTAAGGCAGGGGTAGGCAACCTTTCCCCTTTAAGGGCTGAGGGACTTCAGCTCCCAGAATCCCAGGAGCTATTGGCCAATTTGGGACTATTGGCCAATATGGCTGAGGCTTCTGGGAGCTGAAGTCCCTCGGCCCTTAAAGGGGAAAGGTTGCTTACCCCTGCTCTAAGGCCTTCTGAAAACCAATTGGTTCCATTAGCCTTCGAGGGCGGACCATTCTAATGGGTCTGTCACCCCTGGGGGGGCAGATAATGGCTCTTAGCTCCGCCTTGACCTGGAAATGATCCGTCCATGACAGTGTGGAGGTTTTTATGACCTCCGCCCACAGATATTCCTGTTCCATACTAAAAACTGCATCAAGGGTATGACCAGCACAATGTGTGGGCCCGTCAACCAGTTGGGATAGGCCCATGTTTGTCATGGTATCCATGAACTCCCGAGCTGCGCCAGTTAGATCTTGCAAGCTGGTCTCGAGTGGGATGTTGAAGTCACCCAAAACCAAAAGTCTGGGCAACTCCAACAACAACTCAGAGACCAGGGCGGTCAGCTCGGTTAGGGAGTCTGTTAGGCTATGGGGTGGCCGGTATACCAACAGAATCCCCAAACTATCCCGGGTTTTCAGGCTGAGGTACATACACTCGATGTAGGTTGTTTTCCGGATAGGCTTCCTGGTCAAGGTTAAGTTGTTTCTGTGAACCAAGGCCACACTGCCCCACCTCCCCGCCCACTTTCCCTTATCTGCTCACTGACCGTATACCCAGCTGGGAGAGCCTGCGCCCAAGTCGCAGCACTGGCATCTCCCAGCCAGGTCTCGGTAAAGCATGCCAGGTTGGCTGCCTCATCCAGTAGCAAGTCATGAATGATGTGGGTCTTATTCTTGACTGACCTGGCATTGCAAAGGAGCAGAGTAAGGGCCTGTGGAATGGAAGGTGCGCTCTCCAAGTTATCCTGGGCAACAGAGTGAACTGAAGAAGGGATAGATATTAAGCATCGATCCCTTCTTCTTTTGTAACATTTTTTCACTCTGTTGCCGCCATACCTTCCCCTCCCCCATACAACTTCGATGCCCGCTCCCAGACTATTCCCAGCTCCATTATATGATGGTGGTAACAGGTGCTCCAGCTATTTCCGACCAGTCCTAGGTGGGCAGTGTCATATGGCCAATGCTGGTAGGGACCAAAAGGTTTTCAAAATTTGGCTCCCTTCCAGGCTTGACAAAATACTCATAGTTAACATTGTACAAGGACTGGGAAAAGATCAGATGGGCCACTTCTTAGTGTCCTTCAGCTCCACTGCCTGGGTGGCTTCTATGCGCAGGTGGAAATGATCAGGCACAGTCCTCTCAGCCCAAGGACGCTGCCTCTGCCGTTGTGCCAATGGTCGGGCTTTGGCCAGCTTTTCAAGGCTCCCTCCTGGAGCCAGGTGTTCCGGAGGAGGAGGGGGGGCAGAAGCGCTTACCACCCCACTCCAGTCCTTGCCAAGGCTGCGATCTGGTGCTGATGGTCAGGCTTCAGATCTGGCTTTCCAAGCCTTTTTCAAGGCTCCCTCCTGGAGCCAGGTGTTCCGGAGGAGGGGGGGGGGCAGAAGCACTTACCACCCCACTCCAGTCCTTGCCAAGGCTGCGATCTGGTGCCGATGGTTGGGCTCGATGGTGGTGGTGGTGGTGGTGTGGTTGGAGCTATTCCTCTGAAACATTGGGAAGAAACCTGCCATGAAGACTTGGACAAGTCACTCTCCTTTGTTGTATGCAAATTGAGAGCACTGGCGCATCTCCGTGGCTGGTATGAAAATGAAAAGCACTTGAATAATGCACAATGCATACATTAAAATGTTGCATCAGTGTTTTGTACTGGATACATTGAATGCAGTTGGGTGGAACAAAACACATAGGCAGGGAATGAAATTAATACTAAGCTCTTTCTCCAGCATCATATTTAAATGGCAATTGAATCTACTTGCACACTTCGTTTGTTCTTTAATCTCAGCATCCCTTCCAAGTCTATTTGTTTGTCTGCAGATAGCAATACCCCCTACCATCCCCTCTCAGTTGAGACCTTACTGTTCTCCTTCTTCTTGCTTCAGGAAAAAGCAGCCAGAGTCTTGTTTATGCATCTCATCATAAGGTGAGGAAAGTATAGTTTTTGGCTCATCCTAGGCCACAAGAGGCTAAGGGTCAGCCACTGTAAGGACACCCTTGATTTCCACAGGCTAAACATCCAGCATCCTGGAATGCCAGATAAGTTCTCACTGCTGTTCAGCAACGTTAAAAAATGTATAAAATGTGATGGTTAAGATAATCCTTTCCTTGCAAACAATCAAAGCTTCATAGCACAAACAATGGAAGAAAGATATCAAGATAAAGGAAAGTTCACAAAGGATGGCAACTTTTTGTTGTTAACTGCCCTCAAGTCAGTTCCAACTCATGGTGGCCCTGTGGATGAGGCATCTCCAAGAATCCCTATCCTCGGAGAAGCGATAGCTTCTCGGCCTTTTGGCTAAGATCAAGTGTAGTATCAAGAATCCCTATCCTCCACTGCCTTGCCAGATTTTGCAAGCCCTTGCCCATAACCCCCCTGATCAAATCTATCCATCTGATTTGTAGTCTTCCTCTCTTTCTTCTATCCTCTATCTTTCCTAGCATTAATGGTTTTTCTAGTGATCTGTGCCTTCTCATTATGTGGCCAAAGTATGATCATCTCAATGCCTCAATTTGATCATCTTAGCTTCCAAGGAGAGCTCTGTCTGATCTGTTCAAGAACCCATTCGTTTGTCTTCTTGGCTGTCCATGGTATCCTAAATACTCTTCTACAGCGCCACATTTCAAATGAGTTGATTTTCTTTCTGTCTGCTTCCTTCACTGTCCAGCTCTTGTGTCCATACATGGTAATTGGGAATACAATGGCCTGAATGATTCTGACTTTAGTGCTCAGTTGTATGTCTTTGCTCTTCAGTATCTTTTCCAGTTATTTTATAGCTGCCCTTCCCATTTCTAGTCTTCTTATTTTTTGACTGTAATCTCCATTCTGGTCAATGTTTGATCCTATATATGGGAATTCTTTAATTATTTCAATTTCCTCGTTGTCTATATTGAACTTGTGTATTTCCTCTGTGGTCGTTATCTTTGTTTTCTTTATGTTCAGCAACAGACCTGTCTTTGCAATTTCATCTTTGACTTTCCTTATTAACTGTTCCAGTTCCTGAATGTCTTCTGCTAATATTATGGTGTTGTCCACATATCTTAGGTTGTTAATGTTGCTTCCTCCTATCTTAGCACCTCCTTTTTCTGATTCTAATTCTGCTTTTCTTATGTGTTCATAAGTTAAACAAGTAGGGTGATAGGATGCATCCTTGTCTGACCCCTTTGCCTATAGGGAACCACTCTGTTTTCTTGAATTCTATTCTTAGGGTGGCCTCTTGTCCTTGATACAGATTCCTTATCAGGACTATCAGGTGTAGTGGCACCCCCATGTCTCTGAGTGCATTCTATAGCTTTTCATGATCTACATTCAAATGCTTTGCTGTAGTCTATGAAACACATGCTGATTCTTTTTTGGAATCCTTTGGTGTCCTCCATTAGCCATCATATGTTTGCAATGTGGTCCCTAGTGCTCCTTACTTTTCTGAATCCTGCTTGCATCTCTGGAATTTCTCTCTCCATGTATGGTTGAAATCTATGCTGCAGAATTTTGAGCATTATTTTGCTTGCATGTGAGATTAGTGTTATTGTTTCATAGTTGCTGCAGTATTTTGTATCTTCTTTCTTGCAGATTGGTATATATATTGAGCACTTCCAGTCTGTTTCCAGATTAGCTTCCCCTCCACTGATATTGATATCCCCTGTCTACCCCAAGAAAGATAGATGTCTTGCCTCTAATTACCTCTAAATTTAGCTAATTTGTTATTTCTTCTGCTTTTAATTAGTATTTCATATTGTTATTCATTTTATATTGTCATTGTTTTTAGTTTGCTTCTTTTTTATGATTGGGAGGGGGTTGGGGTAGGGGATTATTTAGAAATGTGGATTTTAATAGTATATTTGTATTTTATTGTTATTTGTTGTAACCCACCTCAATCTGTAGGGAGAGGTGGGCTGTAAATAAAATGTATTATTATTGTTGTTGGGGGGGGGGGAGGGTAACCACTTACTTTCTGTCTGTCACATACAGCACCAACTTAATAGATGGGAAACAGTGAACACACTATTCAGTCCCTGATCTTCCGTTAAAAATCTTTCCAGTATAGCTGTAAACCTTGACCAAGCTATATTCTGAGAAACCTACATACCTGATTTCCCCATCACATGTGAAGACTTCAAAATATGTATCATATTCTTTATTAAGAACACTAATGGAAAGACAACAGTACTTGATTAGGAAAAGACTCAGGGAAGTAACAGTTCTAATAAATTGATTCCACCATTGCCAAGTCTTGAGAGTTATCTTAAAAACCCATGTATCCATCTAAAATATGTCTAAATATTACATATAGTAGGCCCTTCCCATCCATGGGGGTTTGGTTCTGGGGGCCCCTGCAGATGAGAAAAAGATGTGGTAATTGAAGCCCATATTAGTAAATGACATGTGCATGCCCACATCAGTGTGCCTGCAGTTGTGCACTATCATAGGCTAATATGGAGCAGAGAAATCCACAGAATATCCAATTCATGGATGACTAGCCTGCTGACATAGCGGGCTTGCTGTACAGGCTAATGCATGTAAAGTATTTGCAACTCTTAGAAGGCACTGTATTGGTATTATAGTATTATTATTAACCACATGAGTGGGTGACTTTTGAATTGCAATACTATTTTTTGTCAGCTACTCATCTGATAGAAGTCGTGTTATAGATGATGCTTGGTGTTATAACATTTCTGTAGTGATTATAGAGTGAAAATCATTTATGGAAGAATAAAGCTGTGTTTGCTGGAGAGCATGGTAGGAAGGAAGACTAGAATGGAACAAAAAGACTGAAATAGTTTGGGGAGCATGTACTGCGACCAATGGTAGATCATATACTTTACACACAGTAGGTCCTAATTTTAGATCCTGGCATCTCCAATTAAAGCATCTTAGATTATATGGCTGAGAAAGAGTAATGAACTGAGATTCTGGGTAGCTGCTGACATCCAAAACAGTCAACAGTGAACTAGATAACCAGTAGGATTGTTATACAGTTGGCCCTCCGTTTCTGTGGGGGATCCGTTCTGGACTCCCCTATGAAAATTGAGATTAATGAATATTCAAACTCCATAGGCTTGAATGGGGCCTGGCCTTGCAGGAGCACACCCCATTGATGTAAACTGGGGTCGCCCCCTATGTTAACATGTAAAATCGCAGACTTGAAGTCTGCGAGAATGGAGGGGTGACTGTATACAGTTTTGTGTATACTCTACAGTAAAAATCAAATCAATTCTATAACGGAGCAATACAAATTCTGTGACAAGAAAAACTCAAGGTTGTATAATTTTTAATTTGGTATAATTTATTACACTTTTTTTTTTAAATTGAATCACTATTCCCTGCCAGTGTACAGTCCAGTTATGCTTCTGTTGTGGTATTTTTGAGCAATCCTCAAGCATTCTAGAGAGATTTGGCTTTCTAACCTTTCTTTTCCACTTAACCCATCCCCATATGTTTGAGAAGACTGAGCTTCTTAAGTCAAATGTGACTCTGCTAGATTTTCATGGTAATCTCCCACCTACGTAGAATTTGAATTTCAGAGTACCATTGTTCCTTGACCAGCTCTTCCAGGGCATAATCACTGTGGATCCCTAGAAGTTTTACCTCTTTTTTGTGACTGGAATATGCACTTACCTTGTTGATGGGAGGGTAATTGAAGCCACCAATTCCCACAATCCTTTCTCCTTTGGATGTCTCCTAATTTAATTCCTCATGAGGATCACCCTGAGTTTTTGAGGCTCTTCAGCTCTCCCATCTTGGTTTGGAGGCTTCTAGCATCACATGAATGTGCCTCTAGAAATCTCCTGGTTATTATATTGATCCATCTTTGGCCTCTTGGACTGGCTAGCATGTTCTGCTGTTGCAGGGGTGTGCATATTTCAGATTGCGGAGGACCCCCCCCCCCTTGATTTTTGGCTCCTCCAGAGCTCTGGAAGACTACAGCCATTCCACTACAGCTACCATTTTTTGTGACTGAAAATAGTGCAGGGGTTTTGGCTGTTTTGAGGTAGAAAGACCCCTTCAGTGACATTAAATAGCTGCACCATGGGTTCCCCCATCCAGCAGGTACATTGTTTTTAGATCAAGATGAGTTGGGCCAATTGAGTTTGTTAGGGTTCCAAAGAGCTGCACTTAATACCTTAAAGGCCGCCACAAGGCCACCACTACAACTTACATGATTACCATCCCTGTACTATTGAGTTATGGCCTATTTCTACCTGGTCTCCATTTGGGAAATGAGTGGTTCTTCCACTCTCATACCCTAGAGATAATCTGTTCCAAATTAGGTGCTGCTACGCCTGTCTTTGCTTTTTTGATATTAAGTGTCAGTAGTCTGGTCCCATTCAGGTTGAAGTGGAACCCTTCCCAGTCCGGATTTGCCCCTAAATGTTCCTTCATTGCCTAACAAATCTAAACCTTTCTTGATGCATAATCATCACATCCATGCACTCACCTCTCTCAACTTCACCTCTGCCTCTGTGCCAGAGGCAGCTGGCCCTGTCTGTAGTATGATACAGTTGCGATGGACTTTCATTCTCCTACCCAGCAAGACCATATGGTTACATGTACTCTTGCACCATGGCCACTTACTCCACCAAGCTACCTTTGTGGTTATCTGGATGACGCATGACATCTACAATATTTGAATCCAGCAAAGGAGTCGACTATGTGGAATACACATCTATCTCAAACCCAGTTGTCTAACTGTCCAATTACTGAATTCCCCACTGCTATACCCCCTCCTATAGCCCCCAGAAGCACAGTCACAGTGCAATAGGAGATCTGTACATATGCAACAGGAGATCTTTACATATGATAGCGGGCTCAGTTTAGCAGTTCTAATAGCAATGGTTTCCATTCATAAGAGCATTGCATAACATTCATGCAATGCTCACTTATACTAATAAAACACCAACCTCTTCCCCCCCCTTTTTTTTTAAATGTGTGTGTGTGTTTCTTCAGGTCGCCTGTCAACTTTTGGTGACCCCATGAATTTCACAGGGCTTTTAAGGTAAATAGTACCTAGAGCTCCTGATATTTATTGCCGCCTCCCATGTACATACTAATCCCAGAGCTGACCCTGCTTAACTTCCAAGATCAGATAGGATCTAGTGCCTTTAGGATATTTAGGCCCTGTTTTGAAAATACATAGATCCAAAGATGGGATAAAACTACATAGAACTCCCCCCCCCCCCCTTTTACTGGAGGTTCATTGTATTTTATAATTCTGGTTCTCATTGGGACCCATTTGGCACATCACAATATTAAAGCAATTCCATATCATTAAAATATGCACATTAACACCATCATTCTTGCTTCTGATATAGTTTTAAAGTTGTCTTTAGTTCTTTGTGTGGAGGCAAAAGGAAGAGAAAAGGTGAGGCAGTGGTCAAATAGATTCGCTGATACCTACCTAGTCCTGATACTTCTAATATTCAGGGTGTTTGGTATGTTTTTAATGTCTGTAACAATGCTGAAGTGGATGGAGGTAGTAAAAATGCAACCAAATTTTAGCACGGGTGCTGAAATGCATAGCAATTGGTGTATGTCCCTGCTGTCCTTCATTCTTTTCTCCCTTTGCTATGAAGGAAAGTCCCTCAGATTGTAATACTTCAAGTTGGCACCTGGGCCTGCCAGATTATGCTTCAAAATGTCATGCTGTAGTCTATTGAAAGGTCAAAATGTCAAGCCTGAGGAAGATCAGTGTATAAGGGGAACATGGCATTGATTCATGACTTGCCAGAGTATATGTCTAATATTACAGCACACATGTTTTAGAACCTGTCATGATTCAGGGTCCACAGAGCAGTCTTTCACCAAAGACAAGGGTGGGCAAACTGTGGTCTATGTCCTGCATGCATCTCCGGGATCCCACTTTTTGTGGACCCTGCAACCCCCGCTCAAAGCCCTCCAACCACACCAATATATATCCCTAAACCACACAGAAATGCATGAAAATATCTCACTCCAAACTCACAAGCAACCCAGAAACATCTTGGTTTCCCTCTCAAAATGGTGACAGGAAGTGATCTGGTCACCATTTTGAGAGGGACTGCAGAGTTAAACAGTGGTATTTGGACTTCTAGTTAGACATTGCAGTCTGTAGGAGGGACTGGGAGAGGAACCGGCTCCTAGTCCCCACACAGTTACCCACTCCTGACCTAGTACAAAAAGTTTTCACTCTTTCAGCATTCAAAGCATTTTTTTAAAAAAAAAATAATTTTCATTGTCATTCTGAGGGAAGTAGTAGGTTACTGATATAGGGGGGTTGCAGACTGCCAGAAATAGTGCAAATTGAGTCCACTTTTAGGGTTAGGGTTAGGGAATGGGAATCATGGGGACTGTAGTTTATTGTGGCACCAGAGCTCTCTGACAGAGAAGGCTCAATGTCCCAGAAAAAAAACAAACACCAATTCCCATGATTCCCTAGCACTAACCCTAACCCTAAAAGTGGACTCAATTTGCACTATTTCTGGCAGTCTGCAACCCCCCATAGTTACATTTCCCCATATCTCAAAGGTCTCTAAAATGGTTATTTTTAGTTACTTTCTTTTTTTTTAAAAAAAATCTGCAAGTTACATGCTGCTATGTTCAACCTCATTTGACTTCATTTGATAAGTCCTCTGAAAATGATTAGTTCATTGTTGTAGAAAGCTGTGTCCCTTCCTCATAGCTCACTAGATGATGAAGAAAAAGAGATAGCAGAAAAAGAGAGAGAGAGACCAAAATCTAGATCCAGCCATCACTGGCTTCAGCCCAGGGGACACACTAGGGTGTGTGTGTGTGGGGGGGGGGGGGGTCCAGACCACATTGGATGATACTGTAAGTGGGATGGCACCACTGCTCCCCAAACTTGCATCAGCCTTTTGGCAGAATGGAGTTCTGCAGTTTGTTTGCCTGCATCTCTTTAAAATGTTGGAGAATCATGCTCAGCAGATGCTGTGAGTGATGCTTTTCTTTCCTCCACTCACTGAGTCTCAAAGGCTCAGCGGGTGGAGAAAGCAGAGGCCTCACTTGCACCATGAGTGAATGATACCTCTTCTTTCTCTACCAGTGAGGCTCAGTGGGTAGAGAAAGCAGAGGCCTTGCTTGCAGTAGTGTCCCTATCCCTGGTGTCACCTTGTGTGTGGGGGTAGCATGGGGGTGGATTTGCCAGCGGGAATAATGGGGGGGGGGATGTCCAAAAGGGCACTCTCATCCTTCTCCTTCACCATTGCAGTAGCCTCCTTCACAGGAGATAGCCTCCACCACGGTGAAGCTGGGAGGGACACACTTGTCCCTTCTCACTTCCCAATGGGAGGAGGGCCCAACCAGGTGTCACCCCTTGACTGAGGTGACATTCGGTGCATGTTCCCCCCCCCCCCCAGCACCTCCTCGTGATGCTACTCTTGTTTGCACTGTGAGCGACCACCACTTTTTCTTTCTCCACCCATGAGGCTCAGTGGAGGGAGAAAGAAGAGGCAAAAGCTAAGGTGACTGAGGCACAATATATGAGAATTTTTGAATGAGGAATTTCCATCTATGCTTACTCAAAAACTTCACAGGGAAGGACTGATTTGCACACTAATGAATTCTGCCTTAATAAAGTTTGAAGCAAGCCTGGGGAGCCTTATTCAGACTAAAATGTTATGGAATAATAGAGTTCTTAAGCACAAAGTGAAAATGCACTAAAGCATTGTGTATTGATTTTTTATTATTTACTACATAGCTTCTTGTAAACACATGTTTATGGCAAGTCTAGTGTGATGCCTGATTTGGTGACTTGCCCTGAAGCTAACTCCAGGAATGTTTCTGTTTTGTTTTTTAAAAAAATCTGTTCATGCTTGTTATGAAATCCTAAAACCATTGCTGCCAAGTTCAATGAACTGGCTATATTGACAAAGTATTTTAATAATTTTGCTTGTTTTCAAATTTCATACAAGTTACTTCCATAAATTATAAGAATGTCCCACATGATAGTTAATCTAGAATGATGAAAATACTTGAGATTTGGCATGCATTGTACCTGTAGTGATCATGGTTTCTTTAGCAAGAATCCTTTATCGAGATCTTAGTGTTAAGAAACTCTGGGCTTGTTCCCACTATGAAATAACCCAGTGTGGAAACTGGGTTATTTTGTGAGCTAATGTCTCTGGGGTCATTTACTCCCCTTTTCATCCCTTTAGTCGTTCACACTTGAGGAGAACGTCTGCCATCAAGAGAGGAAGAGGACCTTGCTAGAATTTGAAGGCACTCAACAACAAGAAATAGAGGAGGGGCTGGTTAAAAGAAGCCGGCAAGAGCTGACACAGCCCCCTGAAGTGAATCTGACCTATTGTTTCTACTTGTTGAACACAGATCGGATTTGGGTCTTTTCAAAAGAACCGCCCAAAAATTAGTGTCAGGAAAGAGCAGTTCTTTTGTGGTTGCCTCGCTTCAGCACGATTTAAACCAAGCACAGTAGGAACTGGTTTCAAGTGAGAACAACGGTCATATAACCCGATCAACAATTTGGGTTAAATCCTAGTGGGAATGAGGCCTGAGTTAGTGAATTGTAAAGATGTGTATGTAAGAAGACATTAGCAAGAGTGTCTTGATGAACAATGGGACCAATGGATATAGGGACCAATATGCATCAGTTATAATGTGCTTTGATCCTGTTGTGCATCACTGCTAATGTTCACTGGTCACGTTGCCAACTCCCCTATATAGTAATGTAACAGCAGCCCTTTTCCAGATAAGGACATTATGGAACTGCCAGGTTCTAATTCCTGCAGACGTATGTCCACTTGAAGATGTAATTCCCCAACAGGATTCTGACCTTTGATTTCAATCCAGATGATGTACCTCCTGTCCCAATGCATTCCTTATGAATTTCAGGAGCAGCTGTGACTTTTGGATGTCATGCCATGGTGTGTTACCAAAGCATGGTGTAGTCTGATAAATCACATGCTTTCTGCCAGTATGGGTGAGCCCTGAACTACCTCTGATAAAAATGGGTCACATAATTCCCACTTGTGATCTCAGAGAAGGTTCCACTGCATAAATCCAGGAGTCAGAACTTTCAAAAACAGTCTGTGAATGATTCCAGAAAATACATTTCACATGGAAGTCGCTGATTTAGTATATTATATCAATATCTATTTCAGGGATTCTATCAGATGTATGAAATTCATCTAGTTTTCCCCCTTAGAAGTAAAAGACTGGAGAATTAGTATTCCAGTGGTACTGGCACTTTTCATCTCCACACACATACTAGACAGAGATGCCAGAATACTCTTGGAATTTTACATGAAGGTAACTGGGAGCTGTGTTAGAACAAGTGCTTTTTCTGTAAGAGGTAATGAGTACCTCCTTACACAATAGTTCTGCAAGGCAGATCAATAGCTGCTAGGTGGTGCCTGTGAACAATTCTACGTTTGACCTAAGCTTATGACATAGGCTACTGATGAGCTATGGGAGTCCATTGAGAAGACTCCTCACTACCACTGCTTGGTTGCCTGGCTGTCTTTGTTCTCTGTCTCTGGCACCTGGACCTCTGTATAAGTTGGTAGGACTTTATGCTCCTTCAGCTTTAAACAGGCGCTTGACTGTGCAGTCCAAGTGGTTGCCAGGTCAGATGTGCAATCAAGTCAGAACTCATTTGTGGATAGTGAGCAACTAATTCTCAATGGAACTTATGTACTGAAGCTGAAAACATAATTAGAGGATTGCACTTTGATATAAGGAACAAGAAGAGGAAAGAGAGACTTTTGGTGGGATTTAATGCCACCCTGCACCCTATGTGCTACAATTATCTTACTGTAGCATTGTAGAAGTCCCACTGTACCCAAATGTTTGCTTGGAGCTACATTCAGTAGAGGGGAATCTATCTGAGATACTATAACTGGAGACTGAAGAAAAAGAGATGAACAAACAAGGAATCTTAGTATTGTGATATATTCTAAATGGGAAAAGATGGTAAATGCAGAAGGATTTGCAGAGTTTCTCTCTTCATGTACAAAAGCCCTTCTGGAAGCAATTGCTCACACTCTTCTGTGCATGGCACATCTCCTTGGGAAATGAAAAGATTTAACAAAAAAAAGGGAGGGGGGGGAGAAAGGCAAGCATTGAGCTTCATGAATTCACATTGGCACTCCAGAGGCTTAGAGAGAAGCAATACAACATAAGCCACCATTGTCAGCAGCAGCTTCACTCTTATCCTTGCAGTACAAGGAAGCCCCATATAGTACCAGAAAAAAACTGCCCAATATTATAATTGGCTGTGCTGAGCTAAGGAGGGAGAAAAAGGAAAGAAAGAAAATGAAAAGCAAGCTCAGAAAAAAGGGGGAGACTAAACCCCCTGAATCAATGGGAAAACACTACAATCCAAGGCACGCAGTGTGAAACCAACCCATGTACAACATTGTCCGGGTAAATTGATGGGTCTGCTTTATTCCCCTGCTTGCATTAAGTAGCTTTGTAGCGTTAGCCCTGTTCTTGAAAGATAACTTCACCTTTCACCCTTTAAGCTGTGAGACACTCCTAAAAGTGCTGGTATGCTATTAGAATAAGAGGGAGCAGTGTTAATTCCCAAGTCCTCTGCTTTCTCCTCCTTCCTTGTCACCATTGTGTGGTGTGTTCTCCCCCTTTCATTATAAAGCATTGCCTTATTAAAAAGAAAACATATCTTTGAAATATCAGATTGCCTTTCACTGTCAACACTGCAACAGGCTTCCTTCTCCTGACAAGATGTAGGCAAGCGGTGTGTGATTTCTAGCCTCTTGTCCTTGCACCTCTCCTTGTCATTCTGTGCTGTCTCTCAAAAAACAGGCAATGTTAGCAGCCTTGTTCATCATTGCATTTGCCTCATTTGGTTGAGGAAAGATAAATTAAAATGAAATTAGTTCAGGCACAGGGAGAGGGAAGCATGTGTGGCTGGCTTGTTTATATAGTCTCTTGACCAGAGATAACTACCTTTTAACTTGGATTTGTTTACACAGAGAGAAGATAAAATTCAAGGCTGTAATGATTCCCAAGTGAGGAAAGGTGTCCCTGGATAAAAAGCTTGGGAAGCTTTGTCACTTGCCTCTTCCATCTGACAATGACAGGCTAGGTTACCTGCTATATGAGCCACAACAACAACAACAACAACAAACAAACAAAGCACAAACCCCAATAGCCCCATGGCTACCTTGCCCCTTCATCCAGCAGTAGTTGTCCTTTGATATGATTCTGCCATATTACTTACTGTCAACCACATGGAGCAGGGACAAGGAAATTAATCAGGTCATTGGGCAGTGCTCTGGAAAGTTGCTAAAATTACTGAACTTTCATAAAGGAGCTCAGAAAAGTGACCATGTTGTTCGGGAATTCTGGGAATTGTAATGCCCCACTGTAACATGCACAAGCTCTGTATAAATGTTACTGTGCAGACAAGCTAGGTTGCTTCCACATGGGCCAGAATAGTCCAGGAGCAGCCTGGAGTTTTCTGGCCTTGGAGTAGCCCTCACATTACCCCCATTACCAGGACCACTCTGTTGTGATGCCAGGTGGCTGTTCACATGTGCATCCCACTGTGGCACTTGGACCTGGTGCCACTGAGGTGAGTTGCTCACTCTGAGGTCAGAACAAGGTATTCAGTGTCAAACACATGGCTGGGTGCCCTGTTCAGACCACAGAGTGGGTGACTTGCAATGTGCAAGCAGGTGGCATAGCAGGGCACATTGTAAACAGCCACCCGGCTCACAATGGAGAGCTCTGGGTGTTCTGGGAAGATACAGAGGAAAATGTGAGGTATTTTAAAATGTTTTGGGGGGGGGGTGTATGGCAGTTTCAGTGCTGAACTAGTCTGATGTCATCTGGACAGTTCACACCAGAACTGGAGATTGGGCTCTGTCTTGTTTGGACTGCTTGCCAGAAGGACAAAGGTGAGGATATTTTATTTGGCCCATGTAGACAGAGCCCTTGTAAGATAAGGCATTTCCTGTCGTAACTCCCACAAGTTGCTTATAGAGTAAGAGCCTTTGCCTCTGAATGCTCTTACCATATGCTACCTAACATTCTTGTGGGATATTGAATGCATTAAGGGGCCAGTAACAGTTTTTCTTCTGCTATTCACTTGGACTAGTTCAGTCTAACAACTGGCTGTGGCTCTCATTTGTTTCACCCCTCTATGTGCATGTTGTAGCATGTGGCAGTCTCTCAGAAACGTGAGTAGCCCAGAGGTGTAGTTTAGGAGGGGATGATGAGGGCATTGCTCCTCCAAATGAGAGTTCTGCCACCCCAGTGGCATTTTCCTTTAGTCCCCAGATTTCTAGCATTGCAGACATCGAAGACTATTCACACCTGGATTTATATTTGTGATGTTGGCTTTTCCTTGGTCACTTTGTCTGTTCCTTTTGTTAGGATGCCTAAACTGCATTGCTACATGCTCAGCTGCAATGACTGAAATTTGGGGACTGAAGAAATTTCAAATGGGAGGGGCCAAAACTCTTATGGGGTAATGCCCACATTTTGTGTTCCAACCCCTACGCTAATCTGTAACATTTTACTGTCTGGGGCAAAGGACAAATGTTGCTGTCTATCTTCTCAATTCAAAACACACAAACCCAACTGGACTGACAGCTGAATCTTTCTTCTATACTGTTGACAGGACAGCATCTTCCATCACATCTGAAGGGAGCTGGTATCTGAGGGAACCCATGGAAGATCACATAGAGGAGACATTGTTCTGTCCTCCAGCATTTACCACCATAGAGATTACTACACACAACTTTTAAACTACGATTACATGTGGAAAAGAGCATCTTTAGAGATACTTATCACATGATGACACCTCCAATTCATAGCTACTGTGTCGCCAGAGCATGGTCCAGGCAGCCCTTTTCATTGGCAGGGAAAACCCATCAATGAGTGTGCAATTTCCTTATTTCTCAAGTGCAAAACATCACTGCTGAGGCAGTTGTGATACTGGGAATCACATGGTGTTACTGTCCCCTCGTCTCTCCATGTAACCCCTTTGCAATCCCCAAGCAGGCTGATTGCCTTTAATTTTTTTTAAAATTTCTTTCCTTTCCTTTTTAATTTTTTTAAACTTAAATCACTTCAGGGGAACTCTGGAATTGTGTTTAAAAGTGAAAATAAAGACAAATTTTAAAACCCCCAAAAGGCATGCTGGGTAGGGCATAGGGCAGGGAGGCAGGGTTAAGAGGGAATCCCAAAAGAGTATGATGGCATCAGCAGCCCAATTGCTTTTAACTGACATGATTGCTATGAGGGATTTGGAGTTGAGACCGCCATGGTTGCCTTGGCCGATGACCTTCGTCTGAGCATCGACAGGGGTAGTGTGACCCTGTTGGTGCTTTTAGACCTCTCAGTGGCTTTTGCTACGATAGATCATAGCATCCTCTTGGATCGCCTGAGTGGGTTAGGAATTGGAGGCACTGCATTGCAGTGGTTCCATTTCTTCCTCTCGGGCAGGTCCCAGAGGGTGCTGCTTGGGGACAGTTGTTCCGCAAAAAAAAAAAAAGAAAAAGAAAAAAAAAAGAAAAAGAAAAAAGAGCTCACTTGCGGTGTCCCCCAAGGTGCCATTCTGTCCCTGATGCTGTTTAACGTATATATGAAGCCGCTAGGAGAGATTATCTGGAGACATGGGGCTGGATGTTATCAGTACGCTGATAACACCCAGATCTATTTCTCCATGTCTCAGTCATTGGCCTCAGCTCCCAATGGCGTCTCTCCTCTCAGTGACTGTCTTAAGGCATAATGGACTGGATGAGGGAAAACAGATTGAGATTGAATCCAGATAAAACGGAGGTGCTCACAGTAGCAGCCCTGAAACCAGGAATAGGGATACAACCTCCAGGCCTGGACAGGGTCACACTCTGTGGGTGCTCCCGGATCCGTTGCTTCAATCAGGTAAATGCAACAGTCAGGAGTGTGTGTTATCAGCTTCAACTCATACGCCATCTGCACCCTTTCCTGGTCGTAAGGGATCTTGAGACTGTGGTGCACATGTTGGTAACCTCCCGTCTTGATTTCTGTAATGCACTCTACATGGGGTACCCTCGTCCTTGGTCTAGAAACTTCAATTAGTACAGAATATGGCAGCCAGATTGGTCTCAGGAACATCAAGGAGAGACCATATAACACTGGTATTAAAGTCTCACCACTGGCTGCCTATTAGTTTCCGGGCCCAGTATAAGGTGTTGGTTATTACCTTTAAAGCCCTAAATGGCTTTGGTCCAACCCATCATCGGGACCGCCTCCTCCCATACAATCCTCCCTGCTCACTTTGGTCCTCTGGGAAGAATCTGCTGCAGCCGATAAGAACGAGGCTGTCTGCAACCTCCCAGAGGGCCTTCTCAGCAACCGCTCCCGGACTATGGAATGACCTGCCTGGCAAGATCCGTCAGATTACAACATTAAGCAGCTTTAGAAAGGCAGTTAAGATGGATCTCTTCTGGCAGGCCTTCCCTGACTAGATTTCCCGGCCTCAGGAACCCCCCCATCCCACCCTCTCCCACATTTGACTGATGTCACTGTTTTGTCTGTTATTGTTTGTTTTTGTGATTGGAGTTTATTTAATGATGTTTTAATTAAGATGGTTTAATTGATAAATTGGTTTAATACTTTTTTAAGGTGTGGGTGGATTCTGGGTTTTTGGAGTGTATTAATATATTGTACCGAATTTTAACTGTTGTTAGCCACCCCAATTGCTTGTCAGAGGGGCAGGATACAAATAATAATAATAATAATAATAATAATATGTAATGTCCCATAACTCCTTGACACTTGCCCTCTGCTACCTGAGGCAGTTACCTGAGGCCATCCCTGAAGCTTGTGTTTCCTCCAGTGTTCTCAATAAATAAGAAGTGTTTATAATCCTACCTGTACCTACTGGGACTTGCATGAAAGCTCCACACCTGAGACCCATAAGCAAAGAAGAAAGGAAATATATTTCTAGTCATTCACAACTACCAACTTTCTGTTCTTCCCTCTCCCTCCCCTTGTTCTTCTTGGATTAAGGATTTGCAGGCATCAACTATGTTGATATATAATTGCAAAGCACTATGTAAATTGCTCTGTAAATGTTTGCCAGTTATTCCCTTTCAGATGGGATAGTTACAGAAAGGCACACAGCTGCTTAAACGGTTAGAGTGGCAAACCAAATTGAAGTGACACAGGGAAGAAGATATGAACAGGAAGTAACATGAGATCTCCAGGGCTGCTGGGCTGGCTGTAAATAGTCAAGATGGCATTTGGTATAGGAAGCCAGCTGGTGAAAGGCAGAGAAGCAATAAAGGCATTTTGTAGAGGAAGATAGCAAAGTAGTAGCACAGGTTCATTTTCATTGCTCATATGCTTAGCAAAAGAAAGAAAGAGGAAGAGTTAAATTCACAAGCCATCATACATTATTAAATGCCAGCAATTTATTCCCAATAAATGCCACAGGTTTAATAAAGGCATAAGAGGCGCCATCTAGAAGCACTACTTCATGAAAAATAATGTAAACAGAGATCCTGGCAGTGTCTGAAACATCCTCGTTTTGAACTGACTAGTTCCTGCTCTTATTCTCAACACTGGAATGAAAATATACCTGAGATACTTAGTCCTTACCATTTATTAATTTATTCCCAGTATTTATATGCCATTTTTCAGGTAAATATCGGAAGCATACAGAATACTAGAAATTTTGTTTGTGTTCATAATTTAGTTGCTATTCTCTATCTCTCTCTAACACCCAAGACAGCAGTTTAAAACCACACAAACCTAGCACAGCCTTTTAATATAGATATAATAAATATATATCAGAAATGTCTCAATAGCTTATGCAAGAGCTCAGATGCTGAAATGTGGACAAGCTGATTCCTATTGCAGACACTGGGCAGAAGAGGGGCTTCAGGGTTTAGCAGATAGACTGAGATAGGCTGTGAAGCATACACACACAAACCAGGTAGCTTGTGTTTAGGGTGAGCAGGTTGCAAAACCAGAGAATATGTGTGTAGCATTTAGTTCTTCCAGGTAGTGGAGAAGAAGTTACTGTGGTGTCTTCTGGCCACTCTACTTCTATCCTGCTATCTGCTTTGTCTCTGTTTCGACAAGCAGCCAACTTTGGTCAGTATTACAAGCAGGGTAGAAAGTGTGTGAGGAGAAAAGTCAGGGCCAAGAGGAGAGCCCATGTGGAATCAGAGGGTTAGATTATCTCCAACTGCAAGACTCTTCTCATTTCTGTTAACATGCCTTACCCTCCTGTGCTGAAAATGGGTTTTCATATTTTGATATCTAGAGCCAGGCATATTTTAAAGATGTCATGATGACCTTTGGAACACTAGGAAGTTTTCCATGGGAAAGGCATGCTGACCTGAAGACATTTGGAGGATCTAGACAGCACTAAATAAAGGTTAAATAGGTTTGCTGATCACTCCATCCTCCCCCAAGCTCTCTGCATATCCACTTGCAGTAGAGACTCAGCAAGTCCCATTGCAATGCAGTTAAAGACCACATTTCCTTCTCACCCTGGGCAGTATCCCTATTCACCTCTTCCTATCCAACCATCCAGGTGTTGTCTCAAATCCAATCAATGTTTTGTTACTCCAAAGTTAAAGCCATCAGTCATTCCAGAATCCCATTGTCAACTCCCTGGGAAGGCCATCAGGTCTTTGTTACACTGCAGGTTAGAAATTAGATATGAATACCAACCCTACACATGGCCAATTCACTGCTATAGACTGAAGCTCTGTCACACAGACCAGAGCTCTACTCTCTGTATAGCCCTCACATCTTATCTGAACCACTCTTCTGTGGAACTGGCTATTCCAAGGGGGTAATTATCATCCCCTCTAACTTTGATTTCTCACTATCCAACCTTTCACACCTTTATTTTTGTTAGATCTGTGTGGTTCTTGTTGTTGCATTAGTTTTGTGTGTTTGTATTTATCTGTGCACATTTCTAAAGAAGATGAAACTCTTTTTATTCACCAATACTGGAGATTCTCTGCAGTTAGTACTGGCATACACATATGTAAAAGATCCCTTGAGTTACCCAACCTCTTACAGGCCTCCTTTTGAGCTAATAAAGGGCCTTTGCAGACTGCCAGAAATAGTGCAAATTGACTCCACTTTAAGGGTTAGGGTTAGGGTTAGGGACTCATGGGAACTGTATTTTATTGTGGCACCAGAGCTCTCTGACAGAGAAGGCTCAATGTCTCAGAAAAAAAACCACAACAATTCCCATGATTCCCTAGCACCAACCCTAACCCTTAAAGTGGACTCAATTTGCACTATTTCTGGCAGTCTGCAAAGGCCCAAAATTTCCTCAAATATAAAGGAGACACCCTCACTGTTGGTGGGGACCCCGACTCCCGCCCCCATTTTTGGATAACACTTGGCTTGTTTTAATTGTGCAAAGTTGAACAATACTTCCCTTGAGGAGGGGGAAGGTAGAAGCAGAATAGAATCTGAGAAGTGGTTTGAGCATTGGACTACAACTCTGGAGATCAGTGTTTCATTTCCCACTCAACCATGGAAACTCAATGGGTTAGTCACACACTCTCAGCCCCAGGAAGCACTGTGATAGGTTAACCTTAGGGTTGCCATAAGGGAGAAATAACTTGAAGGCACACAAAAACAAACTTCTGTCTTCTCTTTGATACCAGTCAAAGTCTCCAGTGGAGGAGAGACTATCTACACCTAAAGCAGTGTGATCATAGGACAGATCTTGGTCATGTAAGCAAGACTGATGAAGAAACTCATAGCTGGGATAGTGCGCTTCAGGAACAAGCAGTTCTAAAAGGGAGCACAAAAACTAAGTAAAATTTAATTCAAAGGTGCAACGTTGCTCTGGGATAATGATCAGTGGGAACAGAAACAAATACACAGCAGCAAAGGGCTACTTTACTAGGATCTTTGAGTGCCTAAGACAGTGCAAAGCCACCAGTCAGCAAGCTATCAAATATTCATATCTGCAGTCAGCCATACAAGCCAAAGATGTCATACCAAGGAGTTAGTGGCAGTATGGTAAGAGAAGGAAAGATGCTTCACTGCATGCATTAGAGGAGGCCAGAGCTGAATGCACCAGTAAGATAAATCCCTCTCTAGGAAGCAGAAGGTGATTTATTATGAGCTCATTTATAAATGGGGAATCTATCTCTTGTGTTGTCCCCACACCTCTATGTCATATATCTCTCACTCTTCCTGACTTGCAAGATCAAAGAGAGGGAGATAATATTTCACTTGATACTAAAAAGTTAATGAGTAAAGATATTGAGGGTGTCATTCATATTTTAATGCCTTAATGTGCAACTCACTTCTTCTATGTAAGGATTCACTTAGGATTGCTGCCTTCTAGTTATAAAGTTTTCCTCAGAACTACTTTCTATTTTCACACAAAGAAGAAGTCACTTGACAATTACAACCTTTTCCCAAAAGGCCAGGTTATGCTGGGGTCATTTGCACATACTCATGTACATTACTTGATTTCATGGCACATATAATTCAGCACTTGACAACAGTTAAATATTTGAAATACTTCTGTTGAAACCCATTGTGGCATACAAATTCCCTGTCTGAGGAGATCAGTGGTTGCTCTTTCATATATGGATTTCATCATTTGATGAACTGTAGTACAGCTGTTGTATAGAAAGACGATGGCAACCACACTGTGGGATTATTTGTTCATAAATGAGATTTGAATGGGAACAGGCCAGTTCAAAGATCTAGCACATATCCAGCTCTTTTGGCAAACCTGATTGGTTTTTGGCTTGTAGAAAATATGGCCACTACAAAGCTGAAAGTATGAGAGACCCATCATTTGACTGGGCTCCAATTAAATCTTACTAAAGGACAACTTTGTATTTTAAAAAATGATATGAAGAGGGACAAAAATAATATTAATCTGGAGAATTTTTAAAATGGTTCTAATTCCTGTAGACACATCCTGGGAGGGAAAGGTCAATCTAATCAAACATGATTCTAACTTCCATTCTTATAAGTCTATGTAATCACTGAGCATTCTTAAGTAATTTCAAATATTTTTCCCCACAAAGACAGGAGATGAAATATTCTTACATTGCCATTCAGTTATTTGAACTAGCTTAAAAAGAAGGATTTCCAGTTATTTCTGGCTGTGTAGCATTTCAGTCCACTCAGAAACCCAGCTACTGTGAACATGCTTAACGATATATAAGCCCTATTCACACTGCAGAAATAAACTGGCGTGGAACCAGTTTATTTCCATGAAGCTCACACTTGCCCCAACTGCACTCAGTGCAGTTTGTAGAGCGGCGGCCAAAAAGTCCACTTAAATTGATGCATTTGGCACCGGCACCCTTAGTGGTTCTTTTTTAAAAGCTGCAACGATCTGCATCTTCAGTAGTGTGATCATGCTACCGAATCGATTTGGATCATGCTGCATCATTTCCAGAAATGGAGGCGCCTCCTTTTGAAATTGATATGGTGGCAAATGTGAACGCTAACAGGGTTAAAATGGCATGAAGAGATTTGATTGCGGTAGACATAGTGGGAACACCGAACCGATTCTGAATTGGTTCTGAATCGGTGCAGAGATGCGAATCTCTTTGTTCAAAATTTTTTAAAAAATAATAAGTGTGAATGACCCTATACTGTACTGATATGAAGATGGAGAAGTAATGTGTGAATACTTTTGCTAATATGCTGGGTACTAAGTGGAGTGAATGAAACAGAATGAATGATGGTATTTTGGTCACTTTTATTCTCAAGGCTGAGTTGCATATTGCTGCTTGTTTTGAGGGGAAATTGATTTCCACTAGGTTTATTAAAGAACTTGACTATCAACTAAACCACAGGCTATGGAGGGGAGTTACCAGCTTGATTTGAGCCCAGGAGTAGAGATGTCCCTTTTAAAAAAGCAAAACATAACCATGCCATGATTAATTCATGCAGCAGCCGGAGAGCTCCTTGAAACATGGAGAAATATAGATTTAAATCTTAGGACCTGAACAGACTGCCAGAAATAATCCATCTTGAGACCACTTTAACTGCCCTGGCTCAATGCTAGGGAATCATGGGAACTGTAGTTTTTTTCTGAGACATTGAGCCTTCTCTGTCAGAGAGCTCTGGTGCCACAATAAACTACAGTTCCCATGAATCCCTAGCACTGAGACAAGGCAGTTAAAGTAGCCTCAAACTGGATTATTTCTGGCAGTCTGTTCAGGCCCTTAGGTTAAGTTTCACTAGGGTTTATATCTGGAAAGCTATGTTCAATAGTAAATCTCAGCTACAAACAGAGCTTGGAAAGAGTTGTTTTTTTTTTTTTAAATAGAAAGTACAATAGATACTTGTTGTGTACTCATTACACAAGCCTTCACAGAGCCTTGCGAAATGCCTTTAAAAAGTAATATTAAGAGTAAATCCTTTAAAAACACTACTCATTACGCCACCAAATTTACTTCACTCCCATTTATTGCATTGCTTTTGAAATGTTACTTTGTTGCACTTTTATTTATTTATCTATTTTAAGTAACCTATTATTGACAACTACATTACTTACAAATAGTTACGTTCAAGCTCTTGCTGCAGAATAAATGAAAAGAAAGTAAGGACGCAAGTGCCTCTGAGGTTACTCAGGTTTACCTTCCTTTTACTTTATTACTGATTGTGTTTAGAGAGAATCCATTGGGCTTAAAAAGGCACTGAAGTGAAAATCATGGACAAAAATTTATAATTTTCTGTTTGTCTGTGTTTTTTTTAAATGTTGACTGGTATGGTGCCTTTTATCCCTAGGCTTTTTGACATTTTTGATGGTGACTGACCACAGTGACACTGGAGCAAGTGGAGAACAGGAAGCATGATCTTTTCTCTTTAAGCTGGAATTTCTCTGCAGAAACAGACCAGGATATGATGCCATCACTCATTTGTCTGCACAGGCCAAATAAAACATCCTCCCTTCCACCGGTCCTCGGAGTCCAGTTGATGCAAGGCCCAGTCTCCGAGTTTGGTGTGAACAGCCAGTTCAGCACCAAACCTGGGGTATAACACTCCTGTAATGGATTTAGTAAGTTCACTGTTTGCTCTGGATCTTTCTGGACGATCTGGAGCCCTCCATTCTGATGCTGGGTGGCTGTTCAATTGTGTGTCCCACAAAGGCATCACTAGAGGGGTACGCGGTGTGTGAGCCACACCAGGTGATACCCTGAGGAGGGTGATACCTCTGTTACCTAAACATCTCCCTTTCAGCAGATGAAATGGGCTATAGCGGGGGTAGGCAACCTTTCCCCTTTAAGGGCCGAGGGACTTCAGCTCCCAGAAGCCTCAGCCATGTTGGCCAATAGTCCCATGTTGGCCAATAGCTCCTGGGATTCTGGGAGCTGAAGTCCCTCGGCCCTTAAAGGGGAAAGGTTGCCTACCCCTGGGCTATAGTGTTCATCTGTGTCCCTTTAAAATGCCGCAGGGATGGTGTGAATGGGGTGAGGTTCAGTGGGAAGAGAAAGGAGAGGCCCCAGTTTTTTAAAAAAATATATATTAAAATTTAACATTTAATGTTAATGTTTAAATGTAAAATTTAAATTTTAAAAATATTCTTTTAAATTTTTCTTTAAAAACATCACATCTTACCAAATTTTCACTTCAACCACATGAAACAATGTGCATGTAAATACATTTAGGCTGTGCATATGATATTGTAATTTAAAAATTCAATTTTAAATTTGTTAGTTGTTCATGTCACAACTATTGCATTATATTCAGTGATATACAGGAATTATGATTTATGACTAACATTAGTAAAAAAAGAAAGAAAGAGCATAACTAAGTATTCTGTATGGTGTGGTGTGGGAGGAGGTCAATGGGTGTGTGTGACACCATGAATTATCTCACTTGGTGATACCAACCCTAGCGATGCCACTGGTATCCAACTGTGCTGCCTGGTGCAGCAGCCATGGCACATCACTCCCTCTGATGTCAGAATTAGGTGCCCAGTGTCAATCACATGGCTTGGCACCTCATTCTGACCTCAAAGCGAGTGATGTACTGTGGCAATGGCCATGCCGGGCAGCACAGTGGGACATACATGCCAACAGCTGACCAACTTTGAAATTGAGGGCCCTAGGTAATGGGTAGAGGTTGGTGCAACTTTGGGGCCAGGATACTTTGGGCTGCTCCAGGAGTATTTTGGCCAGTGCCAGACATAACTCTTGAAATCTTTAGATGCAGCTGGAGTGAAGGAAGCCAGTCCTTTTCTTCCAGAAATCTGCTGCTGGTTCATATACTTGGCAAATTGCTTTCCCTTGCAGGGACAGAGTGTGGTAAGGGGAGTTAAACAACAACATGCAGAACGGCCAGGTGAGAGACGCAATGGCTTCCTTCTTGTGCATTGCTTCAGAAGTTTTAAAGGAATCGAGAAAGAATATTTACCATTATTCATTTCCTAGGTGAAAAAAAATGGGTTTGAGAAGAAGCCATTCTTCACAAGGAAGAAAAAAAAAGTGGCAATAATTGTTCAGTTTTATGTGTAGGCATACACATGGATTCTTTGTATGGGAGCCATGGAATTTTGTGCAAAAAACAAAACAAAACAAAACCTCAATGTTTTTACACCCCAAAACATACCCCCAGTGTTTTCAGATACTTTGGTTTTTTGTGTAGGATTACTTTTTTTTTTTTTGCAAGGCAAACACAATCTTGCACAGAAAAATAGCAATTTTTTCCCTGCGAGATTCCTATTCTTCTTCCCCACAAAAACACACACAGTCTTGCAGACAAAACAACCACATGTGGCTACCTAGAACTTGGGGGTAGGGGATTGCACAAAAAAACTAATGTGCACTTCTGTACCAAATAATTTCCTGGATATTTGTTTTGTCCACATTGGGGAGAAGACTGAGAATAATATTCAACCTCACTTGCAAGGACAAAATAGTCGAATGTTTACATCCCTTAAAGGAATATCTTGGGTGGGCCAGACCAAAAGTGCAGAATGACACTGAAAGATAACCTACATTTTAGCCATGATCTTATCTGATGCTAGAACATCTTGGAGCTCACCCAGCATACTTAATCTGGTCATCTGAGAGAGGAAAGAATGTAAGTCTGGTGATGGCAGAAGGTAGATCTTAAAGCAAACACACAGAGCTAATCAGTGGATGTTCAGGTGGGAGGCGAGCTGTGCCCTGGCACCATCCAAAGAGGAAAAGCATTGTGCAAGAGTACTAGATACCTGCCAAACAAACAAACAAACAAACAACCTTACTCTAGTGCAGCCTCCTTGTGCATTGTTGGAAAAAGCTCTTGCACTGGCATAATCCCAGGTTTTCCCAACTCAGTCACCAAAAAGGTCAGCCAGTTCTTATCTTTATTTTTCTGAGTAACACAAGAGCACAGTGGAAGAACAAATGGCATGAGTATGGGGGACTTTGGCATATTACCATGCATATTCTCACCTGGTTTTATCTTTGATACCATGATAATAAGGCCTTGTCTGCATTGGCCAGGATACTTCAGGGGCAGCCCAGAATGCTCTGGACCTGCAGCTGTCCTGACCTACTCCTGTTACCTCAGCTTCTGTTTATTCACCACAGTGGCTGTCTGCATCAGCATCACACTGGGCCACCCGGTGCATCCGCCACTGCTGTGGGTCACTCATTTCTGAGGTCAGAACAAGGCACCGATGCCTCAGTCTGACTTTAGAACAAGCAACCTACAACATCATCAGCAGCAGACATGTTGGGTGGCCCAGAAGGATGCCCATGCAGACAGCCACTGCTGCATGGAAATGGAAGGCAAAATTTGTTTTAATTTTGTTATGCCCTGATTCTGGTTAGGGACATGCTGGACATCATCCAAACTACTCACACTAGAACTGGGGTTTCGGCTGTGCATTGTCCAGAACCAGGGATGGGGGACACTTTTAGCCCCTGCAGACAAGACCTAAGATACAGGAGACCTTGACTTTGCACCTAAGAGCAGTCTGGCAAGGAAAGGCATATTCCGATACGAGATCAGGTTCTGAAATTTAGGATCAAAATTTAACATTAAATATAAGATCAAACAAGATGGCCAAGTATTTTCCACTTGCTCAACCTGTGTCATATTTTTTCCTTCATCAGTGCATGCAACAGCTGTAATCTTCCATCTAATGAGAAAAGGTAGAAGCTCCTCTTCCCATAATGGAGGAAAGGGGAAAACAATAATCTGAACCTTTCCAGCTGGTCAAGTCATGTCTGAGAGTTACAGGGAAAGAGCCACTGGGTGCACAAGAGATAGCAAACAGCACTTCTAACCTTCTCCTTCTGATTGGATGACAAGGAGGGAATGAGGTTTGCATCCTATTTTTAGATCCTCTTGCAGCAGGCTCTTATGTCACAGGACGGGCTGTGCAGGGACTAGGCTGCTGCACTTGATGATGATTTCCAGCCACTGTTAAAACCCAGGCTGAAAGGAACGCTGAGCTTTCTAAAATAAATCACAACTGTACGAAAACAGTTTTATACACTCCTGGATGAAACAGCATCACCAACCACAACAAGACCATCATAGCAGATGAATATTTAGGGAGAGCCACAGAGTAGAGCATAGGAAGAATCTATTACTATCAATTTCTTCTCTTCTGCTTGTAAACAAATAATTCCAGCAAGACATCAGAGCTTCTAATCTAGAGGAAGATTACATCTGAACTGATCATGGCAGCGCTCTTGGCTCATGTTTTCATAATATTTAGCAACCATAATTGGATAGAAGAAAGCAGTCCCACATGGGGAAGTAAAAAGCAAGTCAGGGGTGACTTCCCAAAAAACATAAGTTTAGAGTAAAAATCATGCATGTGGTGTCCCCCAATTTTTCCTAATATTGCCACATTGATTTATTCTAGCAGAGAAGGTGCTGTTGTGGGGCTGGATGTGTCCCCCAGCTCTCAACACATCCAGATGCCCCAGATCCATTTTTGAACCAAAATGATATTGGATGGATTGCTTTTTTTTTTTTTTGGAAGCTTTCTGGGATGACAATTCATCTTTAAACAGGTTACAAGCCCCTTCCCCACAATCCATTGATCAATAACAAATGATTTTCGAAACCAGAAGTGGACCTTTGATTTCCTAAGGGAAATTTTTGACAGTCTGTGCCAAAGCTGTTTACCCAAGAATTCACCTAGCATTCTGACATTCCTCTGCTCCATTGTGATTCCCATTTTTGGAAGGTTTGTGTGTGTGTGAGTTTGTGTCTCTGTTAGGGTGGGACAAGATCTACAAAACTGATTCTTAGTATTGTCCTTTTCTCATCTATAGTAATAAGACTGGAATTTGCAGTAGTGAACACAGTGGTGAAGTACATTTTAGTTTCTAAAACACAGAAACTAAAACATACTTAAATAAAATAACTTCCAAAATCCAGAAAACAGTGACACCTTTACTGGATCAACCAAAATGCAACAAAATACATGTTGCAAGCTTTCAAAGTTCAACTGGCTTCTTCATCAGGCAAAGAAAGTTAAAAATTATACAGGAGACAAAATAAATTAAGACGATGTTAGTCCCAAGCCTCCATTTTGCCAAAATGTGGCTGCTCACAGTTCAGGTGGTATTGGAGGGACATGCAGGTAGGCAGTCCCCTCCCCTCCCCTTCTGGCCTTATAGGTAATCCAGGAATTGTTGTTTTAATTTCCATTAGCACAACAAAAGAGATGCCTCTCTTGAGATCCATGTTGCCTCTGTTGACTCAGAACAACAACACCAACAGCTTGACAAAATGCAGGCCTGTGACTACATCATTTCCTCCCCCTCTTGTATGATTTTTAATATCTGTGCCTGATGAAAAAGCCAGTGGTGCTTTGAAGGCTTGCATGATGAATTTTGTGCATTTTAACTGGCCCGATAAAGGTATCACTGTTTTGTGGATTTTGGATGTTATTCTACTTTGGTACATGGTCAACATGGCTACCCCTAGATATATAAAATGTACTTAGATTTCCAACCATATAAATTAGGTAAACCAATGCAAATAAACAGGGCAGAATCAACAGCCTTAGGTATTCCTGGTCCTTTAAACAGGCTTTAATCCAAAGCTAGTATACAGAAGTTCAAATGTTTGTGGAAAGTCAAGCCAAGTTTGAGAGACAGCTCTTATCCAGATTGAAAGTGTGACTGTTCTATACATCAAAGGGTGAAAAGAACTCATGCTGCAACAGACATTTTGAAAGAACAACAACAACAAAATACAAATCTGATGGCTGACCGCAGTTATGTTAATACAGGGACCTTCCTTGCACTGTGTTTCATGTGATCAGTTCAAGGAATGTGGCTAGTGCTCTCTCTTTCCTCTTTCTCTCCGCTCAGATAGGAGCTGAGACGTTAAGAAGAGCAGCTTAGAATTTGGATAATAAACACTACCACCAAAAAAATCCTCTTAAAATATTCCAAGGATTAGTTCATTATGCAATTGCACTCCTGGGGCTTAGTGACAGTCATACTTTAAAAGGCCTTGTGTGCCAAATCTCATTTGTATGGCCCAAGAGTTTTCAGAGTAGTATACTTCTAGGGCTGGTTGGGCAGAGAGAGAAGCTGTTTCTTTCTTGAGGAGCAAAGAGGGAAGGTGTGTCAACCTGGTTGGGTCAAATAAACCGATGCCCTCAATCTGCTACTTATAGCGCTTGTCCAAGCATTCTTTTGTCTCAAGAAGAGCCTAAAGTTGCATGCCAGAGCCAACCCTCTCAGAGCGAGGCACTTGCTCCATATGATGGAGTGCAAGGGTCTGTGTGTTCAAACGGACCCACCACTACTCCAGAAAGGTTATTGGCAAGTTCTACCATGTCACAGGCAATCCCCATGGCCACCCTACCCACAATGCAGTGCTATAAGGAAGGACTCTGTAGACCAAGGCTGCTGCCACAAAGCACTATTAATGCAGTTTGACACCATTTCAACTGTCATGGCGGAATCCTGGAAGTTTTAGTTTGTTGTGGGACCAGAGCTCTCTGACAGAGGCTAAATATATCACAAAACTACCAGATCCCAGAATTCCATAGCATTGTGCCATGGCAGTTAAAATGGTATCAAACTGCATCAATTCTGCAGTATAAGTACAGCTGTGGAGAGTTACAGTCTTTGGAATAGGGGCAATGTAATGGAAGTTCTGGATGTAGTCCCCCATTTCAAGAGGCAATGCACCTTGCCCTGTGCCCACTGAATCTTCCTCTCAGCTGGCTAAGGCTGACTCTTGAAAAAAAAAATTGCTATCCCATTCAGACACCAATTCCTGTCCTCCTTTATGCCCTAATTCAGGTGTAACCTGAAGCAAATCCCTTTGACAGATGGCAGGACCAGCCCTAATTTTAATAGTGTCAAGTATTGGTAGAAGGAGCAAGGAAAAGATGCAGAACTGCAGAGAAGTCATATTCTCAGGATTTGCCTTCAACATCCATCCTCCCATATTCAGTCAGGAGACAACAATGTATTTAAGTAGTTGGTATGGCAGAATAAACAAATGCCCTTTACAACAACCACACCATCAAGTTGTTAAATAGGTCACCTGTTCAGAAGTCTTTTTCTTGCTTTCATTTTGATGAAGCATTTCATCTTATCAGGAGAACTGCTCAACAAGTTTGCATTTTGCTGAGACCACAATAAGGTGGTTAAATCTTGTTCTCTGGTAGAGGGTGAGATGGTTAGTTACTCAAAACCACAGTTATGAATCTTCCACTAATCATATAACTGCAGCTTAGGAAAGGTAAGCCTAAGCGCAACATGTCAACCACAAGTTTTAAGTGCAATGGAAGAAGGGCTTCCTTTGACTATGATATCCTTCTGGGTTCTCTCCTTGACATGAGATTTGTAGGTGTTATTTTATGGTGGGTGCAACTCTTCCTGGACAAGCAAGTTTAGAAGCTGGTGCTGGAGTATTCCTTTTCTTTGCCATGGTCATTGGCCTTACAGGGTTGTAAAGGTAAAGGTAAAGGTAGTCTCTTGACATGAATGTCTAGTCATAAAGGGGATGGTGCTTATCTCTATTACTAAGCCAAAGAGGCAATGTTGTCTGAAGACAATTCTGGTGGTCATGTGGTCAGCATGACTGCATGGAACACTGTTACCATACCACCAAAGTGGTACCTATCTATCTACTTGCATTTGCATGCTTTCGAACTGCTAGGTTGTCAGAAGCTGTGACTAGTGATGGGAGCTCACTACATCACATGGCACTTGGGCCTCAGACTGCCAACCTTCTGACTTTATGATCATTAGAATTGGCATCTTAACCACTAAGCCATTGTGTCCCATAGTACAGAGTTATACCTACCTTGAAAATTCAGGTTTACATTTTGGGTGTGCTCTTGTATTCAAACCTGAATCTAGATGCCCACATATAGACAATTAGATATATGAAAAGGAGTTTTAAGAAATATATCACTAATACTATCAGGACCAACAACAATTAATTAATTAAACACATCAATAGCAGGAAGCCAGCTAAGCAGGTTGTTGGACTGTTGGATGACAACATGGCTAAAGAAATACTGATATATGATAAAGAGATGGCCAAGAGAGACTGAATTAATTATTTTCATCTTCATCTTCAGTGTAGAATATTTATTATTCTTGGATCTCATCTTGGGAGAAAGATGGGTGTAAATTCAATAAATATAATAATAAATAAATAGATTATACTGTAAGATGCCCTGAGATCTTGGGCTATGGGTCAGGAAACAAACAAATAAACAAACAAAATATTTATTTATAGTTTTTTGTGGGGTTTTCGGGCTGTGTGGCCATGTTCTAGAAGAGTTTCTTTCTGACGTTTCGCCAGCATCTGTGGCTGGCATCTTCAGAGAAAAATTCAGAGAAAAAATGTCATGGCCAGATGCCGGCCATGAAAGCCTATGACTTCACATTGGAAAATATTTATTTGTTTGTTTAGATCATGGCCTATATCTAATGATCTCAGGTCAGCTGATAATATAAGCAATTTAGATCAATAAATAAGAACAAATGTTTTAAAAGTTTAAAAATATATTAAATAGAATGCTCATTCCTGAACTGATATTACCAGGAAGGAAAAATGAAAAGCTAAAGTAAATACTGATGAAAGTACAGAAAATTCTAGACCTTACTGATATATTCAAAACATAGCCTTGTATTCAGATAGTATCCATCAAAGGATTCATAAAGAATTCAAATGTGAAGTTATTAATCTTTTAACAAAAGTATGTAACAGGTTTCTAAGATCAGGCTCTGTACCAGAGATGAGAAAGTGCCCACCCCTTTTTTTGGAAAAGGGATAGGGAAGCGATCCAATACATTAGAGGCCCATTTAGCTTAACATCTTTTCTGGGTTGATTAGTGGAAAGGATAACTAGAGATATAAGAGAAAAAAAGTGGAAATTTTGCTGAAAAATAATCAACCTGGCTTCAGTCCCATTGCTCCTTTAGAGTTCTTTGAAAGTGGCAACAGACATGTTTATTGGGGTTATCCAGTAAGCACTGTTCACTTCACTTTCAAAGGCTTTTTTCATCACAGACCGTATGTGCAAGGAAGTTCCTTGTATGGATTTGTGAATGGTTAAAAAGCAGAAAGTAGGAATAAATAGACCGTTCTTACCAGGGAGAGATATAAACTATAGGGATCTGCCAAGTGCCTGTACCCAAGGCTTTTAATATGTTCACAAATGACCAGGTGGAGAGGAGATAATTACGAAAAGAAACAAAAATAAAAGTACCAATATCACCATGATGTTGCAGAAAACCATGGTGTGATCCGTCCTGGAATACTATATATCCTCCTGGTCACTATAACTGAAAAAAAGTTGGAGAAAATGTGGTAGCAGGCAATTCAAAGGTTCAAGGAGCTAATGCAATTACAAACCTGGGAGCTTTTTAGTTTTAAAAAGAAAAGGTGAGTAAGGGTGACATAAATGAGACTAATAATAGTAGTAGTAGTAGTAGTAGTAGTAATTTATTTATATCCCATCTCTCTGTAAAATACAACTGGGGTGGCTTACATAATAAAATGAACAATCCCCTCCTCCAATAGCCCCCCGCCCAATACAATTAAATCATCAAAGATAAAAAACAAACTAAAAATAACAAACTGTAATAAAATACAATAAATAACAGATAAATTAAAATAACTGTAGAGGAGAAATCAGGGTCAGGCATAACTATTTTGGTGGCTGGTTATCTACTCAGGAAGGCCTATTGGAAGAGATCTGTCTTAACAACTTTTTAAAAGCTGTTTAAGGTGGTCAAGTGACGGATCTTCCTTGGAGTCTCCTTCCTTGGAGGTCTTTAAGCAGAGGCTGGATGGCCATCTGTCGGGGATGCTTTGATTGGGAGTTCCTGCATGGCAGGGGGTTGGACTGGATGGCCCTTGTGGTCTCTTCCAACTCTATGATTCTATGATTCTATGATTCTATGATTCTATGATCTTATCTGGCAGGCTGTTCCAAAGTCTGGGAGTGATAGCCAAAAAGGTCCTCTGGGCAGTTGCAGATAATCTAGTTTTTATAGGTAACAATAAATTCTTGCCAGAGGACCTTAGAGCATGAGGTGGATTATACGGAAAGAGGCAGTCCCGAAGATAGGTTGGGCCCAAGCCATTTAGGGCTTTAAAGGTGATAACCTACACCTTGTACTGTGCCCAGAAACTGATAGGCAGCCAGTGAAAGGATTTTAGAATAGGTGTTATGTGGTCTCTTCTGTTTTTTTCTGAGACCAACCTGGCTGCCATATTCTGTACCAATTGAAGTTTCCGAACTAGGCACAAGGGTAGCCCCATGTAGAATGCATTGCAGAAATCGAGACAAGAGGTTACCAGTGCATGTACAATGGTTTTGAGGTCCCTAACCTCCAGGAAAGGGCACAGTTGCCATATCAGCCGAAGCTGATAACAGGCACTCCTAACCACTGCATTCACCTGATTTGTCATCTGAAGTGACAGATCTAGGAGCACCCCCAGACTGCAAACACAGTCCTTTGAGGAGAGTGTGACCCCATCTAGGACTGGAAATTGTGTTGTCAGCGTACTGATAACACCCCGCCCCATGTCTCTGGATGATCTCTCCCAGCGGCTTCATATATATATGTTAAATAGCATTGGGGACAGGATGGCACCCTGAGGGATGCTGCAATTAAGCTCTTTTTTTGCTGAGCAATTGTCCCTGAGCATCACCCTCTGGAATCTGCCTGAGAGAAAGGAATGGAACCATTGCAATGCAATGCTTCTGATTACTAATTCACTCAGGCATTACTAGAGGATGTTGTGGTCTATTGTGTTAAAGGCTGCTGAGAGGTCCAGTAGCACCAACAGGGTCACACTACCCTTGTCGATGCCCAGACGAAGGTCATCAGCTAAGGCAACCATGGCAGTCTCCACTCTGTATCCTGTCCTAAAGCCAATTTGAAGTGGATCCAGATAAACAGTTTCCTCCAAGACAGCTTGAAGCTGAAGAACAACAGGCCTCTAAATCACCTTGCTCAAAAAAGGTAGCAAAGAGACTGGCCTATAGCTGTTCATGTCCAGAGGGTCAAGGGAAGTTTTTTTTTCAGAAGCAGCCTAACCACCGCTTCCTTCAAAGAGGATGGAACATGACCTTTCCCAAGGGATGCATTGCTGATGTCCCTCAGGAACATCCTCAAGACATCTCCCCCCTGGATGGTCGGTATCAAAGGGTAAGGGTCGAGAGGGCAGGTTGTCTTCCTCACTCTACCAAGGAGTTTGTCCATGTCATCAGTACTTACTGGTTGGAACTGATCTAGTATAATCTCATAAATGGAGTTTACAAAATATAAAATTATGCACAGTTTGGGAAAAGTGGACAAGGAGCTTTTTCTCCCTCATCCAAGACTTGGATGGTCTTTCTCATCCAATAAAGCAGAAAGCTGGGAGATTCAGAGCACAGTTCTTCATACTGTATAATTTAACTGTGGAACTCACTGCTACAAGAACTAGTGATGACTGCCAACTTGGATGGCCTTTAAAGGCTATTTGACAAATTCATAGAGGTCAAGGCTATAAATAGCTACTAGTTACAATGGTTACATATTACTTTCAGCATCAGAGGCAGTGTGCCTTTTAACTCCAGTTTCTGGGAGAGCTTCCAACAGGTAACTGGTTGGACACTGTGGACACAGAATGCTGGATTAGGTAGGCATTTTGTTTCATCCAGCTGAGTTCTTCTGAAGTTCCTAGGTGTCGTGATATGCTTCATTTCAGGGTTGGAGAAAAGGTTTTAGCCCAGGAGCTGAATCCTTGGGGTCAAATTCTAGCAGTAAGTTTGGCTAAGGGCATGGAGAAGGTTCAAAGCAAACTAGAGGATGTCAGTTATAGCTTGGACATTTCCCCCCCAATCTTACAAATCCAGGCTCAGTTTTAGGTATATCTACCTAAGAAGCCCAAATTCAACATCTAGGTTGTAAACCAAAGCTCAGCACAACTCAGCTCAGTGCAACAGCTTTCAGGACTGCAAAGTAAAACTCAGCTCCCAGCAATAGCTCCACTGAGCTTGGTTCAGTGACAAAGATTCCTGGTTGCAAACCAGAGCTCATCTCTATGGAACAGTTTCCTGTGTTGATTTATTTATGGTTGTGTTGTATTACCAGAGATCTTGTGCCGAAAATGCCAGGCATCCATCCATCAGCCACCTCCGTATGGAACTTAGTTGAGCTGACCTCATCACTCTGGTATGCAGCTCCTTGTAGTTTCAAGCAGTTTGCCATTAATCCAGCCCAGAAAAGAGAGCTCTTCATAAGAAGGTTTTTATTCATGATTACACAGTAAAGAGAAAAACTATTTACATATCCATCATGCAGGTATGAAAAACTTGAACACATACACAGAAAAAAATGCATAACTTGTAAGAACAAAGGAGGCTCTTAATCCAAACCCCAAACTCCTCCCATGGGTGGATTCCTCCATAGACAATTTGCTGAATAGCTTCTAACCCAGCCTCTAACCCAGCCTCTTGCTGTGTGTCAAGTGTCATGTGATCCTGGTTCCCAGACAACAAAGATGAGCTCATTATTTATGTGCTATCTGTCTGTTCCCAGAACACTGACCTTGTGTGAAATTGTTTTTCACAAGCCACTTGCAGGCTCAAACTCTTTTCAGTAGAAATTTTCCCACATCTGTACATTTCCACTTTTGACTACATATCTCAGCACTCCTAACATCCTGGGCTACAAGCCAGAGCTCCATTCTATTAAACACCTGCTGCAGTTATAAACTGGAGTTCAGCTCCATGCCACATCTTCCTGGGCTGCAGTCAGAAAAAGGCCTCTACAGACGGCGCTTTGCATCGTCTTGGAGGCAGGGAAGGGGAGGGGCAGCCACACGCTGGGCATCCCAACTCCCTGCCGAAGACATCATCATGGCAAAACGTCTTAGCGTGCTGTGCCAGAAGACGTGCAGAAGAGCCATGCAGCGGCTCTTGGGGTGGCCTATTTGCTGCTTTTGAAAGGAGCGTTATTTTGGCGCTCCTTTCCGAGGCAGCAAAAGAGAGGATCAGGGGCAAGGCGTCCGGCAGTCTCGACCTTTATCTTCCGTTTCCCAGGGCGGCCCAGGGCCGCCCGTCTGCATCCCCCCTTAGTTCCAAGCAGCATCCACCTTCAAGGGCTGCATAACAGTGTTCAGTTTCATGCAGCAGTTTCCTGGACTTTGGAGAGATTCTTATCTCTGATCTTAAATCACACAAATAGAGATAACAGCAGAAGAAGTTTTCTAGCTGAAGCAGAACCCCTGCAGTCCATAAATCTCTTGCAGTCCACACCTTCTCATGCTACTCAGCTTGTATATTTATAAATAAGCCAAATAGTCTTTTAAAAAGTATAAGCCTCCAATGATTTATTTTCTTCTTCAAAGGGATACTATCTCCATGTAATACTACCGTTGGGAAGTCCCCATACCTTAGAAAGTTGGCAGCATATGACCGTCCTGCAGGACTCTAACCATCTATTCTAAGGTCCATTCTCCATTCATTCAGGAAGCTTCCCAACACAGAAGTGGAAAGTCAGATGTAATAACATGTCATACATCCAAGATGGAAGTGGGTCTCTAAACTGGGTCCATTCCCTCCCCTGCTAGCAACAGAGGGTGCATCTACACTGTAGAAGTAATGCAGTTTGAGACCACTTTAAGAGCTATAACTCCATCCTAATGAATCCTGGGATTTGTAGTTTTACAGGGTCTTTAACCTTCTCTGCCAAAGAGTGCTGATGCCTCACAAAACTACAAATCCCAGGATTCTATAGGATGGAGCCATGGCAGTTAAGGTGGTGTCAAACTGCGTTATTTCTAGTGTGTCGGTGCACTCTTAGTTTTCCTCTATGGTTGGGGTGGCATTACACATTTTGTGAGTACACATCCCAGACCATAATGTATCTCCTTGTTATTTTGTAGTTCCAGTTTCCCATTTATCATTTAAACAAACTATCATAGATTGAAAGAAAAAAAAAATACCAATGCAGTATTGCTAGGAGAAGTGATGTTCCAACTGTGAGAGGCATTTATTATTATTTATTAATTGCTGAGCAAGGATAGCACATCAAGAAGCAATGAAATTATTTTGCTGATTAATTGTTGCAAGGTGATCCTTTGGTATTGTAGCATTAGCAACACACGGTTATACTTCCTGCATGGAAGAGTGGCAGAAAATAATAGACCAGGCGCTTGCACAATTAATGTAATGAGAGTAATTAATTTGAAAATAATACCCAAGGGTTAAGGATTTCAGAAGGGGGAAGAATAGAAAAGAAATAAAAGCAAATGTGGAGCTTTAGTGCCCCATAGGAATTAGCATTATTCTGGCTTTGATTGTTGCATTCATGTGATAATATTCACTGAAGCACATCTCTCGTGGCAAAAGCTCTTTTACCCTCTTCTTCTGTCTTCTACAATAACTACGAATGCCACCATTTTAAAGGCAACATTTGTTCTCAAGGTATGTCAAGGCTGACCCCAATGATCATTTTGGCTTTTTGCAGTCACCAAAATAAGATGCAAGTCGTTCTCCCTATGGATGTGTATTTTTATAATCACAGCAGCTGGCTCTGAGAAACAAATGACTATGTGATGCCATACAAACAGCTGCATGGAGAGCAGCCCAGATTTGGGCAGCAAAATCGATGGGGGTGGGGGAGGAAGCTATGAATGAAGGGTATGCAGAATTAAGGACGTTATCACATGGGGGAAATCTGTTGGTTAATCCACACAAATCCCAAACAAAAACTGAATTTGTGCCTCACGATTTCACATGACGTTGCACAGAAACTGGTCAGAAACTGGACAGAAACTGGTATTATCTGAGATCTTTTTAATTTCGGGAGTTTAGAGGAAATGCATTTGCGAAATTACAGTAATTTCGCATTTACTGTAATGTGAAAAGCAAATACGCACGGACAATTCTCTTTTAAAACCTGGAGGAGGGCCAAGAGGAGGAGGAGGAGGGGCCTCCAGGGAGGGAGAGTCCCGGGCTCCTTCTCAGTGCCAGGGAAGGGAAGGGAAGGGAAGGGAAGGCAGCCCAGGAGAAAAAAGTTTGGGACGGAGGAGAAGTTTGACATTTGGGATAGAGGGAAAAGGAGGGGAAAGAAGGCTTCCCTCGCAGCAGCTGTCGGTGGATGTGGGTGCAAGTGTGGGGAGTGCTTGTGGAGCAACTTGGAGATCCATCTCACCATGAAGTTCTGCCCTGCAGGCCCTACAAAGGGGAAAGGCTTATGGAGGGGGGCATGGGAGCTACCTCCAGTTTCCCCCTCTCAATCCCTACCTTGCCTTGCCTTGCCTTGCCTTGCCTTGCCTTTCCAGCCTCCTCCTCCTCCTCCTCCTCCTCTGCTCTCTTGAGAGGTCCTAACCCCAACAGAAGGGGGTTAGGACCTGTGTAGGAGGACATGACCCCAAATGTAGGACAATCTGACATTTCCTCCTGGGAAATGCAGGACTCGCCCTGGAAAAGGAGGAGTCTTGTCACAAAACACACCCATTTCCAGTACATGTATGGGTTCTTTTCACTTGTGTATGAAAGTCAAAAACGTCTTTTTTTCGCTTTTAACTTAATTCCGTTATTACTGTAATTATGTGTGAAAAGCTTTTGCATAATTAAGCTCTATTTTCACTTTCTTTTCAGGATGCTTCATTTCCACCTTATTATCTCTTTAACAACGAAACTGGCCCACGTGTGATAACATCCTAAGATGCTGTGAAACTTTTATTGAGTCTCCCTAGGATACTAAAGCTGCAAACCCCACCTTTTTAATGAAGACGTTTAATCCTTCAGTTTTGATGTCCCAGTGAAATGAAATAAAAGTCTGTGCCAATAACTACATTGTCCACAACATCTGAATGCTTCTTGTTGTTTACAAAACTTTGTGAAACACTCTATGCACTGTTGATACAACAACCATAAGAAAAAAGGAGGAAGAAGAGGAGGTATTCCAAATCAGCTGACAAAACAATTGAATGCAATAGCCAGAGATAGGGTCACAGATAGCAAAAGTACATAATTATCCAGTGATATCTCACTGCGTTATCTGATGATACCTGACTAGATAGAATGGATATTTAGGAAAAGATAGAATTCTTAGAGAGAATTTGAATCATTGATGGACCAAAACTCCAGTCACTAACACTTCATAAACTGTGAGAGGATGATGATGATGATGATGATGATGATGATGATGATGGCGGCGGCTTCACTAAATGTCATACTCCTGTATGCATGAGATTTCTCTAGATTTACTGTCCCTCTCATCTTCTTCTGGCCAAACTGATCTCCCTAGCAAGTCTTTTATAGTTACCGCAAATATTTTTCTTGAATAGCTATCAGTTCACAACCACTGCTGATTTAAAAAACAGAAAAGGTGTCAATCATCTCATGAAGAAGATGTTCTAGAACGCGGTAGGCAACCTTTCCCCTTTAAGGGCTGAGGGACTTCAGCTCCCAGAATCCCAGGAGCTATTGACCAACATGGGACTATTGGCCAACATGGCTGAGGCTTCTGGGAGTTGAAGTCCCTCAGCCCTTAAAGGGGAAAGGTTGCCTACCCCTGTTCTAGAATGATTCTCCTTATGCAGAGATAGAGACTCTCTCTTTGGAGAAGACCACAGTGACTCTATAAGGAGGGAGGGAACAATACATTGTGCCTGGTCCCAAAGTGGTAAACAGGAATCACTATCTTGGTTTTTCCACAATGAATCACATGAATGTTCATGGCTTGTTCTAATGGCGAATCCATTACACTAAGCTTTATGTAATTCATAATAATCTGAAAATACATTGTGAATGAAATAGATATATCTATCAAGTCAAATGAATAGTTCCAAGATACAAGAGGAATTGACTGTCGGGATCCCTGGCTATCTGTCGGGAATGCTTTGATTTTGAGTTCCTGCATGACAAGGGGTTGGACTAGATGGCCCTTGTGGTCTCTTCCAACTCTATGATTCAATGACTGGAGTCTCTCTTTGGGGCTCGATAGTTGGGGAGGAGGCCCCATGTGGTGGCTGGTGACTCTGACCTCAGTATGGTGGAGGTGAATCTGCCCAGGGCTTTAATCTGCACTATACAGGATCTGTCCAGGGTGCTGAACTCTTTCCCCAGTATAAATCTGGCACTTCTTGTAACTTTTATAAAGTTCAGCTCCTTTAAACCCAGAGTGGGCCTACCACCACCCTGAGCCTGGACTCCTTTACCATCCATGCAGCTGCCTCCATGACTTGGTAGCTGCATCAGAGGAGTCCCTGTCCCTTTGGCCTTCGACCAGCTTTTCCCCTTGCCTCTCTGGAGCACCTTTCCTCGAGTCAAAGGCCTCAGCAGGGCTATGGGTATGCCCACTGAACCCATCTACCCTCAGCTCCCACACTTGAATATGCTGAACTTCTTTCTCTGAAGGCTTTGTAGCCAAGAGAGGGAATACGGCCTTATGGTTTGCACTCTGAACTTGGCATTATCCAACTGTTATTGTTTTTAAACAAATACACACACATACACAAACAGGCCTCTGCACATTCATATTGTAAGATGGACAAATAATTTCCAGTGGTTGAAATTTACAACTAAGGAGAGTGATTAATCTGGCAGCAAGCACAGATTTACAGCGCTGCTAAACAACGGGTGGCTAGTAAAAGCAGATGTGGCGGCTTGATCTAACAACATTTACTTCATATATTTTGGCAATTTACATTTTAACAAAGTAACTTAATAACTTCAGTTTGATTGAGTGGCCTTTGTCTAGCCTCTTAAATTCTGAACAAGAGTGGAAATACAAGTTGAACGATATTTATTTATTTATTTATTTGGAATGGCTTGAAAGTGAACAGCAATGAGATAGCTAGAAAATGTTTATTTATTTTTTTAAAAAATGCAGTCTCTCTTCTCCCAATTAATACTACCATATGTAAAATAGGCAGAAAACAAAGGAAAATAAAAATTTGGTTCTCTGCAAAATTGAGTTTGTTAAGTTATAACAAAGTTATTCATGCTATTTAAATTCTATGCCAGCACAGAACTGTCAGTCCCTAAATACTGTCACAGTTTGACATTGGATCCATAAAGCAGTAGCTGGGAAAAGCTATAACAGTCAAATGACATCAGACCTATGGAGGTGAAAAAAGCCACTTCTGAAATATACATATGCTGCTTTAAATAAACAGGCAATGCTAGTTGAGAACCACATCTTTAAAGTTATTCATTTGGTATAAGACAATAGAAGAAAACCAAGTTTATAAAAGAATTAAAGAAGTGGCACATTTAACTTACAATGCGATTTTTATTGTTGAGATTATTGATGGGTTTAAAAGTGGAGAAAATTAGGCCATGAGGCTCCCTTTGTTTGGCAAACCAAAAGCGAACTTTCATTTACTGTATTATTTCAAGAAGTCATAGATTCCAGAAGCAGATTTAAAGGGTTAGGGTGGTTGCAGACTGCCAGAAATAGTGTGAATTCAGTCCACTTTTAGGGTTAGGGTTAGAGTTAGGGAACCATGGGAACTGTATTTTATTGTGGCATCAGAGTTGTCTGACAGAGAAGGCTCAATGTCTCAGAAAAATAACAGTTCCCATGATTCCCTAGCACTAACCCTAACCCTAAAAGTGGACTGAATTCACACTATTTCTGGCAGTCTGCAACCCCCCATAGTTTCCTGGTAAAGAGGGGCTAATAGAGAGATGTGCTGTTTTCTTATGTCATCCTATCTACAAATAAAGAGGTAAGGCAGGTGGGCTGCAAGCAGGCACCTAGAGGTGAAACACACAGGCAAAATCATACAGCTTCCAGCCTCTTTGAAGGCGGGATGTTTCGACAATGCACAAGGTGAAAGTGGTTGAGAAGTGAAATGATAGCTTATAAACAGCCTTGCACAAGTGCCAGGCTGCATCAAAAGCACAGCAAAAAGGAGATTGCTAATAGTACAATGGATGTAATTGCAACATACACACACCAGATAGTCCAAAAGGGGGGCATGTATGGGGGGGGCCTCCATGATTGTGCTTTGCCACTGGGCACACCAATGCACTTTACGGGCGGTGCATCACATGTGTGCCGACCATATGGGTGGGTGTCCAATGGAATGGTATCTGGGCAGGAAGAAGGAAGTAACTGGAGGTCACTGGTGGTGTGTTTGTATGTGGACAGGTGGCAATAAAATAATAATTGCATGTTTATGGCTTGATGCCATACAGTGCAAACAGCAGGTGTTCAGCCTGCCTTGGGAGTGGGTTATGCAGACAGTGGGAGTTTAACCCGCTTTCAGAAAATGCAGGATCAAGCCACTTTTTCCTGCCCAACTGCTCCAGCCCTTAGATAGCCATTCAAGGGAGAGCACTAAAACTGAAAGTCTTAAACTATCATCTATATATATGGTTCAAAACCTATCTCTCCCTCCCCCTTGCCTCAAATGAAAGTCCATACCTATTTGCTTCCACCCTTGACTGAATTAATTGGTCTTGATTGTTCATTCATTCACATCAGCTGCTAGTGGACAAGTCAGGTCACTGCTTCAAAGAGGAATCTGAATAGCTGGAGAGCACTGTTCACAATCTTTGGAAGCCAAGGCAGGATTCTAAAAATACTTCCTAAAGTAAATTAAAACCAGTTTCCTACCCCCCAACACCTTCAGTAAATATATCTGAAAATATAAATATAATTGCAGTCAGTCTGTGGAAGAGTGGGAAATGGATGAATCCAGCTGCGAGTTGTAGCAAAATAGTTATATGACTTAGGATCACAAAACAGCAGATCTATGCCTGGCTTGAAGCATTACAATAGCATTTGACATTCTTCCTTTGTATCAAAGATGGAAATATATTCCTGATGATGATGTTGTTGCACTACAACTCCCATCATCCCTCCACATCGCACATGGTGGCTAGGGCTGATGTGCACTGCAGTCCAACGGGGTCGCACAATCTCCACTTCTGCCCTAAGCATGGCCTATGCTTTAAGATGTGTTTTTCCTTCCACTCTCTTGCATCTTTAGGGCCCACTTGGGACTCTCAGAAATCCTAGCCAGCAGGGCCACCAGTCAAGGTTTCTGGGAAGTGTAGTCCAACAACATCTGAGGATCCAAACTGGGAATGGCTATATAAGGACCATTATGAAACCAGTGCAGCTGCAAATTTGGTCGGGGTGGGGGGGAGGGAGGGAGACTTTTTTCTAACTTCTAATTGCATGCTATAGCATTCTGGGGTTAAAGCAAGATGTTGTGTGTTGTTTTGTGACCTCAACCCTGTATTTCATAAGTCAGTGAATGGGTGGGGGTACTTAAAGGGGAGGATCAGCAGGCAGAAAGAGTGCTGAACCTATTCCAAACCCATTAGTTTCCCCACTGCTTTCCCCCAGCTCATTTTTAATTTCACAAAGGTGTGTGTTTCATAAGGATCTTGAGGGCATTTGTTGTGATCAGCTGGTCAGCAGGGGGAGGGTTAACTCTTTCCTCCTACCCACTGATCTCTTTGGTAAATGTCCCTAAAAAAAATGCTGGATAAAGAATCCTGTGTTTCCTTCTAGTGTGTGAACCCCTTCAGTATGTACTCCCTCCCACTTTCCCCTAGAACAATAATTGTACAGCCTTCCATATCCACAGATTTTTTTTATCCACGGATTCACGCATCCACATTTTGAAAATATTTTAAAAATATACAAATTCCAAAAAGCAAACTCTGATTTTGCCATTTTATAAAAAGAATGCCATCTTACTACACCACTGTATTTAATGGAACTTGAGCATCCACAGTTTTTGGTATCCATGGAGGAGGGTCCTGGAACTAAAACCCAACAGATAACAAGGACCCACTCTACTTCACATAAGGTAACCTTACTTCATTATTGATCTTTTTCCCCACTAGGGCTGCATCTGCACTGCAGAAATAATCTGGTCTGACACCACTTTAACTGCCATGGCTCAATGCTATGGAATTCCGGGAAGTGTAGTTTCTTGTGGCACCAGTGCTGCAACAAACTATACTTCCCAAAGTTCCATAACATTGAGCCATGGCAATTAAAGTGGTGTCAAACCAAATTATTTCTGCATGAAAATGCAGTTACATCACTCACATCTGAAGTTTACTTTGCTAGTTTTCAAGTATTTTAAACCATGATTACTTTCCCCATGATCCATACAAAACTGACTTGTCACTCCAAGACCTCAATTCCAAACGTCTGGTATATGTTGTACTTTACTATGCTCTTTACTTTGATCTCTGCATAGACTCAGCACAGATATGGTCAAACCCACATGTGGCCACATCTGGAGTTGTGTCGTGACTCTTTGGGCTCATTTCCACTTAGGTTTAAACCGCTTTGCGAATCGCCTTGACAATGGGTTGTGGGTTCAATTGAAGCCAATGCGTAGTTCCCACTATGGAAGCAAATTATACCCTGCTCCATGTAGTTCCCACTAGGAAGAGACTCGGTTGCTGCAAACTGAGCCTCCTGAGATGGAGGAGTGTGGAGGGTTCAGATCATCGGTGGCAGAGTATTCAGGCAGGAGCAGGAAGGTGGAGCCTTCTTCCCCTCTGCCACCTGGGATGAACCCCTTGCTTGTCTCTGGGATCTGGACCTCTCCTGGAGAAGTGTTGCCCTTTGCTGCTGCCATGGCGTTGCCTCCTACAACGCTGCCTCGTCACAATCTCAAACTGTTCCAATGAGAAGGAAAAATGGGAGGTGTCTCAAGAAACCGGGTTGGGCGACAAAAGAACTTTCAACTGAACTAAGTTTTAAACAGGAAATGTATAAGAAATGGGAAAGGGGGGAAATCACTAAAGAGGCATTCAAACAAATAGCTAGCACATGTAGGGGTAAAGTCAGGAAAAGCCAAAGTGCAGAATGAACTCAGGCTTGCTAGAGGGGTTAAGGATAATAAAAAGGGCATTTGGGGGTATATCCATAGCAAAAGAAAGAAGAAGGAAATGGTAGGGCTGCTGCGCAGAGAAGATGGAGAAATTCAAACAGGGAACAGAGAAAAGGTAGAAGTACACAACACCTTCTTTGCCTCAGTCTTCTCATAAAAAGAAAAGGGTGTTCAGTCGGAGGAAAATGGAGCAGAGGACACAATAGGGGAAATACAGCATAGATTAAGTAAAGAGGTAGTACAGGATAGACAGTTAAGAGGTGATATGATAGCCTTGTTTAAATATTTGAAGGGATGTCATATTGAGGATGGCGCTAGCTTGTTTTCTTCTGCTCCAGAGAATAGGACCTGGAACAATGGATGCAAGCTACAGGAAAAGAGTTTCCATCTTAATATTAGGAGGAACTTCCTGACAGTGAGAGCTGTTTAACAGTGGAAGACACTCCCTCAGAGAGTGGTGGAGTCCTTCTTTGAAGGTCTTTAAAGAGAGGCTGGATGGCCATCTGTCGGGGATGCTTTGATTGAGAGTTCCTGCATAGCAGGGGGGTTGGACTGGATGCCCCTTGTGGTCTCTTCCAACTATATGATTCTATAATTCTATATAGTGGCTGGGCAGAGGATGGAGGGCAACTCAGTGAGTATTGCCATTGCTCTCTCTCTCTCTCTCTGTGCATCTGAGTGAGGGTTTGCGAGGCCAAGGGAGCCCAGATCACCACTTTGGGAGCTGGACTTTGGCGAGATGCAATTCAGATCCATTGTTCCCACGGGTTGAACACTCCTCTGAATTGTTTCTTTTCCAAAGAACCGCCAAAAAACTAGTGTCTGAAAAAAGCAATTTTTTTAAAAAAAATTTTTTGCATTTGTCTCACTTCCAAGCGAGTCCGAACTATCGTAGTCGCATCTGAAACCATTTCCAATGGGGACAAGGCACATATAAAGCGACCAGCAAATCGAAGTAAATCATAGTAGGAATGAGCCATGGGTTTGCACAATCATTTCAGCAACTTTTTTGTTTTGCAATAATCTGTTTCCACAGAGACCCGACAATCATGAGTCGCTAGAAGTGGAGTTGTTAGGAAGCGCAAATATGTTTTCAACTAATTTGTCATTTTCCCGTAGCCACCTATTTTTCTGACAAGCATCATAATAGCTAACCATTAACTGATGCAGACAATAAAATAGGTCCACACACCAGACAAACATGGCAAAGTCACAAACGTGTTGCTTAACAAACAAACACAGTAGGGTGACTGACTAATGCTGAATACAATGCAATAGATATCATGAGAAGGAAATAGAAAGCAAAAGGCAAAAAGGGGCCACGTCAAATGTTATAATTTATTTTTTCTATGGCTCAATATGATCTCCCAATATGGGACCCAAGGCAGCTCACAATATAAATTAAAATATAGATGCATTTAAGAATTAAAAACAAATAAAATAACAAATCATATTAAAATGTTAATTTAAGACAGATTTAAAAAGTAGTTACAATGTAATAATGATGATAAAAATGTATCAAGCCCTAATAAAAATACTTTTTTGGTGGCAGAAAGCAAGCAGATAGGGGGCCCGTTTAGCCTCCCATGGAAGGGAATCCCACAAGCTGGGAGCAGCTACCGAGAAGACTCTCTCCTGTGTCCTCACTAAATGTCCCCCCTGATGGTGGTAGGACAGAGAGAAAACCCTCCACCAAGGATCTTAAAAATAAGGCAAGCTCACACTGGGAGATTCCTAATGTATGCTGCTATGAAAATTTGCAGGCAAATCTCGAATGTATCAGAATACAATGAGCCCTTGGTATCCGCTGTGGTTTGTTTCCATGGTTTGTTTCCAGGAAACTCGTGGATACCAAAATCCATGGATGCTCAAATTCCATTATATACAGTGGCATAGTGAAATCTGGTCTCTTATGTAAAATGGCAAAATAAAGGTTTGTTTTGGGGATATATACATATATATATATAGAGAGAGAGAGAGATTTTTCAAGCCCTGGATGGTTGAATCCGTGATAAAATACCTGTGGATACTGACATCCAACAGTACAGAGCTCAACCTTCATTGAAATCTCCCTACCCGACCATACCTTCCTCATACCTAAAATAGGTGTTTCCTGGTCAAAGAGAAGCCTGAAGGCTACATACATCACAATTTTTAAATCTCCAGTTAAGTTTCCCAAGTGACAACCCAGTCATTCCCTGTGCCAAGAACAGTTTCCAAAGAAACTACTGTGTTAATCTGTTGCAGAAAAACAAGAGTCCTGTGTTGTTGTTGTTGCTGTGTGCCTTTGAGTCTTTCCCATCTTATGGTGATCCTAAGGACAACCTATCATGTGGGTTTCTTGATAAGTTTCCTCAGAGGGGATTTGCCATTGCCATCTGTGGCACCCCATAAAAGACTACCAAAGCAAACTTTTATGTATCAGAGGTCCACTTCAGGTCTACATGATCCACTTTCTCAAGGGTTTCAGGTCCTTTGTTTCCCCCGGCATCACTGTCTATGAGCTAAGTTCTTAAAATCCACCATAATGCTTCATGAGTCATGATCTACTAAAGCTCAGGCGGGAATGCACTTGTTAGTCTTTTAAGGTGTCACAGGGCTCTTGGAGGTATTTCTGTGCCAAGGACACCTTTGATAGCTAGGCTAGATGGTCCTGGGATTGCTGTTGGACCATTGGAGGTCGGATTTGGCTTGGAAGACATCCCCAAACCAAATTAGACTGATTACCAGACCCTTCCTGGGGAGATACTGAAGCGTCATACAGACAGGGACACCACCACAGCTGTTTTTTGTTTTCCAGGACTGCATCCACACTGCAGAGATAATCCAGTTTGACACCGCTTTAACTGCCATGGCTCCATGCTGTGGAATCCTGTCTGCTAGTTTTGGGATACATTTATCTTTTTCTCTGCCAGAGAGTTCTCTGGTGCCACAGCCACCTACAAACCCTAGGATTCCATAGCACCGAGCCTTGGCAACTAAAGCGGCGTCAAACCGTATTAACTCTGCAGGGCGGGTGCAGGCCAAGTGGCTCATACCAAGCTCCCTGCAGCTGGCAGGGGGAAGAGGATTTCCTATGCTGTGCAGGGAGCAGGAGCCGGGGTGCCTGATCTGGCATGGCTTATAACTGTTTGGCATATTGGGAAAGGAAAGCTAAACCGTTCAGTGGGAGGTGAGAAGGGTCGGCGCTGCAAAGAGGCTATCTCTTTCCCCCTTAATTTAACACTAATGTGGCTTGGTGGTGTTTTTTATTAATTGAAAGAAAGAAAGAAGGGGAAGGAGAAAATAAATCGAGAGAGAGAGAGAAAGGAGCGACTCCTCTCCTTCCTCGTTCATTAGCGAAAATGACATTGAGGCAGGCAGGAGGCCTAAAAAGGCAGCAAGCCGTCTGAGGGCCCCCACCGATGGTTGCCCTGGCAACGGCAGGCAGGGAAGAAGGAGGAGGAGGAGGAGGGAGGGGGAGAGGAAGGGAGGAGGAGGAGGGCAGCCCAGAACCTGTCAGATGGAAAATTTCAATTACAGGATGGAGGGAGGAGGAGGAGGAGGAGGAGGAGAAGGGGATGAAGCAAGCGAGAGGGACAGAAACGGGGCGGGGGGGGGGAGGGAGAAAGAAGGCGGTGTGGAGAAGAGCGAGTCTGTGAAGGAGCCAGGAGGGGAATGGCGGCGACACTGTTGCTGCTGCTGAGGCTCCCCTCCTCCCTCGCCTCAGCTCCCCCGCCGCCGGTGTTTTTGTGTACAGGGAGGCCTCCTGCGCCCCAGACGGGCGGCTTCGTGGGCGGACTCGGACAAGAGACTTCGCCGCCCCCCCGCCCCCGTCCAGCCTTCTCTCCTTGACTTGCTGCGCCACGAATCAAAATGGCTTCCTCCTCCCCAGCTCCTGGAAGGGAGCCCCCTTCGCCCTCCCGCTCCTCTGAGGAGGCGGCGGCGGCGGCGGCGTTGTCAGCTCTAACACGGGTGTCCATAACCGCCCTCCCCACGCCGGCATCCCAGCCCCGAGGAAGAGGAAGGCCCACGCTTGTGTGTTTCGTGTGTTTGTGTATTTTTGTGTATGGTTCGTGTGTGATGGCGACCCTAGACTAGATGAGGGGTGCCTCCGCCTCTGAGAGCAACATTAAAAACGGAATGAAAACAAGGGGGGGGGGGGAGAATGCCATATTGTTGTTATTATTTAAATAAGGGAAGCCGTGCCATGGGTTTTCGATGGCGATGATTTTTAACAGAATAAAAGGAAGCAGTGCCACGGTCCTTCGATGATCATGATTTTTAATAAAAAGAAGGGAAACCCTGCCATGGTCCTTCGATTGTAATGATGACGAATATATTTTTGTAACAAAATAAGGAAAGCAGTGCCATGGTCCTTCTATGACGATGGTTTTTAATAAGGGAAGCAGTGTCATGATCCTTCGATGATGATGATTAATATTTTTAAGAAAATAAAGGAAGCCATGCCACGGTCCTTCGATGACGATGACTTTTAACACATGTGGGAAGCCGTGCCCTGGTCCTTGGATTATGAGGACGATGAATATTTTTAACACTGAGGGAAACCGCGCTATGGTCCTTCGACGGACCTCCCAACCCGCCGCCATTTCCCGCAGCCAATCCGTCGCTCAGTGTCCGCTTGGAAGAGAAACCGCCTTTTGAAGCGGCGCAGAAAGGGCTTCAGAAGCCCCCCTCAGAGGAGTCAGAACAAACCCTCCTTCTCTTCCTCCTCCTCCGGGCTCCATCCTTCTTTTCACCTCCTTTCCCTCCTTCCTTGGCGACCGTCTTTTCTCCCTCGGCGCCGCCAGCCAAGAGGAGGGCGAGAGAGGGACAAAAGAGAGGCCGACTTTCAGGGAAGGCGGAGGAAAGGCCTCCTGGGCAACGGAGAGGGAGATTTGGCGGGATGGTTTTTGAGGGAGAAGAAGGATGCCCTGCCTGCCATTAGCCTCCTTTTGGACTTATAACTCGTTGTTGTTGTTGTGCCGCGCCGCATCCTCTCCTCTCCGTCAGGCTCTGCTGCGCGCTTGGCACAAAGTGGTACTGCATTTGTTGCAATTTCCACTGAGCCATTCCTATGCATAGGAAGGGAATGGAGACTGGCCCAAAGGGAAGGCAGGCTGAATTGGATAGCATTCAGTTGTTTGCTCAGCCTTCAATCTCCCTGGGTGATGTGGAGTCACCATCTCTCAGCCTCAGTTGCCTCACAAGGTTGTGGTGAAGAGACAGAGGTTGGGGGTGGATGGTGTGTCATGAGCTCCTCAGGGGAAATGGTGGGATACACATGTAATGAAGTACACTGTTCCCTCCACATTTGCTGGGGTTAGGGACACAGGACTCGGTGAATGTGGAAAAACCACAAATAACAAAAACCATGTTTTTACCTGAGAGAACACTTCTCTAGGAATCTCTAGGTCCTCCAGTGCAACTCTGTGGTCAACATCTGCCAGACATTGACCTTCAAATTGTGCTGGAAGAGCTACAAATGCCTAGTGGAATGTTCTCTCTAGGAATCCTTCAATGTGACTTTTGGTTAAAGTTGGCCATAGAGTTGCGCTGGAGGACCTAGATATTCCTAGAGAGAACATATTAATAAAATCTGTGAATAATCAAATACAGACATGTCAAAGCCACAAATGTGGAGGGATGAGTGTACACTCGTCCCTCCACATATAATAATAATAATAATAATAATAATATAAAATTTATTTATATCCCCACCCTCTGCAAAGAATTTGCAGCTTCAACTTAAGCGGATTTGATTGTTCACAGATTTTATTAATACGTTCACTCTAGTTATCTCTTGGGATGCGGTGGCTTAGTGGTTAAGATGCCAGTTCTGACGATCAGAAGGTTGTTGCATGATGGGGTGAGCTCCTGTCACTAGTCCCAGCTTCTGCCAACCTAGCAGTTTGAAAGCATGCAAATATAAGTAGATAAATAGGTACCACTTTAGTGGGAAGGTAAACAGTATTCTATGCAGTCATGCTGGCCACATGATTACAGAGTAGTCTCTGACAACGCTGGTTCTTTGGCTTAGTAATGGAGATGAACACCACCCCCTACAGTTGGTTATGACTAGACATTCATGTCAAAGGACTACCTTTACCTTTAGTAATGTTTAGGTCCTCCTGCACAACCATATGCTCTACATCTACCAAAAATCACACTGGAGGACCTAGAAATTCCTAGAGAGAACACTTGCATTGACATTTTTAAGTCCTCCAGCACACTTCTATGGGTAACATCTGGCAGATGTTGACCACAGGGTTATTCAGGAGGACCTAGAAATTCTTAGGCGTTCTCTAAGCTAAAAAAAAAGTTTTTTTTGTGTTTTTCCACTTTCACTGAGGTCCTCCAACCCCTAACACCAGCAAACGTGGAGGGTCCACTGTACAATAACACCCCAAATCCATAAAACATAACTGTATTGGGCCAACCAAAATACACAAAATACACGATGCAAGCCATGATGCCAGTGGAGCCTCAGAATCTTGCATCATGTATTTTTTGCATTTTGGTTGACCCAATACAGACATCACTGCTATGTGGATTTAGGATGATACTGTACTTTATTACATGGACAACACGGCTACTCCTAAATTATGTTTCATGTAATCATGTGTAATGGTTGTATGGAATTTGTCTCTGCATAGGACCAAGGAAAGACACTGAAGTGTACAACCAGGCAACAGATAACCCAACTGTGTCAGCAGTCCAAGGTTTTAGGAGGGAAACTGATGAGATGCTAGAGTGACATGAAAACAACACTGCTTTAAAACTACCCAGTTTGATTTGCCATACATTCAACCCACCCTTAATCAGATGCATCAAAAGCCTATGCAAAATTAAACTTTAAAACATTCAGTAGTATCTCTGAGACAACTGAGAGAAGAAACATTTTGCATATGCCTTTGTGAGTACAGTCCACTTCATCAGATGTATCAAAGGTGCTACCAGAATCCTTTATGCCTTTTAATGCTAAAACAGAGTTACAGTGCTATCCCCTATCCACCATCATCAAGGGAGAGAAGGCAGGCCAGCTCCATCGGCCTAGCCACAGTAAGAAGAAGGGCCCTCTCTCCAGTCCATCTGCCTTGGTCCAGGCTTTAGAGGGAGAGAAGATCTACTGGACTTATTCCTCTTCCCCGCCACCATTCCCTTCTCCTTTTGTGTCTTGTCTTTTTAGATTGTAAACCTGAGGGCAGGGAAATGTCTAATTAACCATTTGTAAGCCACTCTGATAGCCTTTTGGCTGAAGAGTGGAGTATAAATACTTCATCATCATCAACATAATAATAATAATCGCTTTGAATACTACTAAAAACTTGTTTAGTCTTTTAGCTGCAAAATATTCTTTATTGGTTTAGGCATAAAATGAATAAGATAATGAAAACAGGTTTTCCTGGGAGGTTATGATACCCCAGACTAAGGGCCAGATTGTGCATGGACAGATACAATCCTAATATAACTCTAATTGCTGAATATTCTTCTGTTTAATATTAGCTACTCTGAGGTTCACTCTGAATCAAAAGAGCAGATAGCTATATAATAAATAAATAAATAAAACAAAGCAATGTGCCACAAGCAATGAGTAGAAAGGAGCAAAGTTCATTTTGCCTCTGTTGTTTATGGGGCATGGAATCACCCCAAGGTGGATTTGGTATCCTTGTCTCACACATCACCAGGCAACATGCCTTACCTGCGTGCCCTGCCACATATTAAGTGAGAACTATTGTGTAGGCTGAGGCTAACATTTAAAACCATGTAAACAAACAAAAAGATTTTTAAAGGCTTAAAAAACATATTAAACTCTTTAAATTTAAAAGGTAAAATATAGTTTAAAACCATTTAAAGCCATGTTTGTGTAAAATCAATTAGGCTCAAAATCCTTTAGTGATCAACCGTGTTTTCACTTGGTGCAAGAATAAAGCAATGTTAGTGCCAACCAGACCTCCAAGGGGGTACATATTCTGTACTTGGTGTGTCATATCACATCCCATGTCCTCCCACGGCATATTGCTATGATTGATGGGACACAGAGGAGAGCCTCTCCAACAGATCTCAGACCTCGGGCAGGGAGAGGCGGTCCTTCAACTACTGAGATCCCATGCCATTTAGAGCTTTGTAGGATTAGGACTGTGGAGATCAGGGTGTGATACCCTGTTTGGCCCTGGAAACCTGCTGGGTGACATTGGGTGAGACACACCCTCTCAGCCCCATAAAACCCTGTGATAGGTTCACCTTAGGGTCACCATAAGTCGGACATGATTTGAAGGCACACAACAACAACAGCAGCAACAACAATAAATATTACCAGCACCTTGAATTCAAACCAGAAATGTATTGGGAGCCAGTACAGTTCTTTTAAACCTGGTGTTATATGGGTTTTGTATGTTGTTCCAGTCATCAGTCTAGCTGCTCCATTTTGCACTTCCTGCAGCTATCTTTAAGGGCAACCCCACACAGAATGCACTGCAGTAGTCTAATAGGGAAGCTACCAATTGCATTGACAACTGCATAATGCCAGCCCATAATAGCCTATGAATCAGGTCACTCTCATCTTTAAAGGCCTCCATCTTCAGGTTTTTTTTTGGGGGGGGGGAGACTTACAGGATTTTATTAATGGTTGCTGTTGTGGGAATTGCAACAAAGCAGGTGGTACAAAGCACTGAACAAACTGATGTGATGTTTAAATGCCCTTTACCTCATTCATGGGTAGAGATGTGAATCCTGACCGGAGTCACCCTTGCATGGCAATTGGGGAAATTTCCTCAACGTGAGACATTGAAACCTTTGGAGAACATTTGTGAATTTTCATCAGTGGTTTTTCCATATTTTTATAAAACGCACAGTATTAGAACATTGATCAGAATGGAGACTGCAGTCAGGAAATAAGAAGACTGGGAATGGGAAAGGCAGCCATGAAGGAACTAGATAGGCTCCTAAAGTGTAAAGCTATACAACTGAACACTAAAGTTAGAATTGTCCAAGCCATTTTATTCCCCATCACCATGTACAGATGCGAGAGATGAACAGTGAAGGAAGCAGATAAGAGGAACATAAACTCCTTTGAGATATGGTGTTGGAGAAGAGTGCTGAGGATACCATGGACAGCCAAAAAGACAACCAAATGGGTCAAGCCTGAACTCTCTGGAAGCCAAGATGATTAAACTGAGGCTGTCATACTTTGGCCACATCATGAGAAGGCATGAATCACTGGAAAAGGCAATAATGCTGCGAAAGGAAGAAAGCATCAGAAAGAGAGGAAGACCGCACACCAGATGGATGGACTCAATCAGGGAGGTCACAGGCCTGAATTTACAGGACCTAAGCAGAGGAGGACAGAGCCTTGGAGATTTCTCATCCACAGGGTCATCGTGAATTGGGGGTGACTCAAGGGCAGTTAACAACAAATTAGAAAATGTGAAAAATCTTGTCTTGTTGCATGGGCTAACAGAAGTAATAGTAACGGGTGGGTCATTTTATGATCAGCCTATTCTGTTGTGCTTGCTTTATATGTGTGCCTAACTTCACAATGGGAAATTATATTGTTTCATGCAGAAACAGGAGTTTTACATACATTACATCTGGTGTAAATTAAAAAAAAATCATGATGGAAAAAATTGTTTGGCATTGGACCATATAAAAGATAGACATTTACCTATAAGAATACTTTAGCTCAGGGGTAGGCAACCTTTCCCCTTTAAGGGCCGAGGGACTTCAGCTCCCAGAAGCCTCAGCCATGGTGGCCAATAGTCCCATGTTGGCCAATAGCTCCTGGGATTCTGGGAGCTGAAGTCCCTCGGCCCTTAAAGGGGAAAGGTTGCCTACCCCTGCTTTAGCTGAAAACCCAAGGTCTCATTGCTCACACAGCTTGTGCCTGCTGTTTATTACACTACAGTAGCTTAGCTCAGGAGCTATGCTGCAAAAAGAGAAGAAAAGAAGGACAGGTTACAGCTATATATACAATTATATTTTGCCAGAGGCAATTTTATATGCTGGTGGACTTCTCTGACTAGCAGCATTCAGTGACTAGCTGTGGAAAGGGTTAAGCTGTGGAAAGGGTTAAGCAGTTCCTCCTTGTTTGCACATTTCTGCTCATGAAAGGTTATTTTTGTGCACAAAAAGCAGCTGACAGGACTGTGTTACATATATGCATGTATGTAGGCCATAGCTCAAACCTGGAGTAGATTCATAGACTCACCAACATTAGAGGTACCAGCCAGCACTGGGCTTCTTATCCATCCCCTTGAAACCGTGCCTAATTCTTTCAACCAGAAAATAAAACATTTGAAAAGTATATTTTCAATAATGGTAAAATATGCCTTTTTGCTTTCCTGTCCTGTTTGCAATTAGGGTATTTTCACCTGTCCCTGAAGCACTCTTGCTGTGCAACCACAGCCCAAAATTGGGTATCTTCTGTTTCAGGTATCTAGGGAATATATAATCTCCTTTGGAGAAAAGCAGAGTGGAGGTAAGCTTAGCAGACTGCATGCAGTACTGCAGTACAGGGCCTTGAGACCAATTAAATGACATTAATTACCTTTTTGATATAGCCTCCAGCTTTTTGAAACCCTACCACCGCCCTCCAACGTGCACTGGCACACACACACCCTTTAGATGCTTCAAAGGAACAACCTGTCTGATGCCCTGGACAGGTTGAAGTCTCTTGAGTTCTCGGGGCTCAATTATGTCTTTCAACTCAGCCCACTGCCTATAATCCTAATGTGGGGGGCACTGACCTTTTCAAGTCTCACCAAGGATTGCTCAGATGAGGGAAGATGACAACCAGAGAAAGGGAGAGAATGAACAAAAGGAGGGAAGAAGAAACGTAAATCAGGGGATTTTTTTTTTTTTTTTGGCCTTTCTGCAAGTGAATTTAATTCTTACTTCCTTTACATAATTCATCGTCTGAGATTATATTAACACTAACTATGTGGGAGAATAGGGAAATTGTGCCATAGAGAGACAATGTGAACTATCTGCTGTAACTAAGAATAGACAAACTGAAGGCTATTGCTTCTCATTCCTTGATTGTAACAACATGCTCAGCGGTCCCTTTTTCAGACTCTGAATACTCATGTCTAAGATACTGGCAATATATTATATCCGAAATCAGGACCTCCTGCATCTGAAACAATCACAGCAACAATAACAACAGCCTGAGAATAAGAGTTCAGATGGGTTTCAGCTGTATTGTTGTTTTCCAGATTAAAAGTACCTTTGGTTGCTATTTGAATTATGACTATGGGGCCCATATATGGTGGTGGTGTGTGTCTTCTTCCATGGGCAATATAATTTGCGAAGACATTTTAACGAAGAAACCAGTATGGGGAAAGGATAACATGGAAAACAGTATGGGGAAAGTGTCACAGCCATGATCCTACCCTCACCATCTGATGCCCATTGTCAAAGTCACATACTGTGGGAGAGTGTGATCATGGACCTCACACATTATGTCTAGTTTGCCTTTAATCTAGGAAGTATGAACACTCATGTATTTATTATCATATTTTTAATTTGTTCCCCTCCCCTGCCCCCCAGAAATGGTGATCAAAATGATTTAAGAGTAAATGGTAAATAACCATACACAAAACCAAGAACCAGGTCTAATTGTTGCAGGAGGATAGATTTCAATTGAATATTAGAAGTAACATCTTGATGGTGAGAGCGGTTCAGCAATGGAACCAATTTCCTAGAGTGGTGGTGGGGGTCTCCTTTTCCAGACATATTTAAAAAGAGGCTGCTGGAGAAGCTCTATCTGGAAGCTCTGAGGTTGGGCTCAGAGGCTCATGAAGCTCCTTCCAATTCTGTGATTCTACGATTCTATAAGTAGGTCACACATCAATACACTCAGTAAAAATGTTGATTCCACTGCAACATTCACAGTGGCCCTAATAGCTTGGAAGACAAAGATCTATCGAAATAAAGATATATTTGCTTGTTAGCAGGAGGACAACAGCCTGGACCAGAAGCTCCCTGCCAGCTGCCCAAGCCCTCTGAATCCTCCCATTTTTTTTTTTAAAAAAACTTTTGGAATAATATTCAGTAGATTTTCACCAAAACCCCATACCAAAAACATGTGTCAAAGCATACAGAGGTGCCCTCCAATACCTCCCAGTTCCATCAAACACATGTTTTCTTCCCCCTGCAGTGTATCAGTCAAAATGGTAACAGGAAGATATATTAACATTGATTCTGTTCACCATTTTGGATGATATACAGCCAAAAAGAGGTATTTCTGGTGAGTGGATGGGAAGGTGTGTGTGTGGTGGCGTACAGGATCAGAGGGAAATTTGCCCCCAGGCCCTGCATAGTTGGCCCTCCCTTGTCTAGTTACTAGACCAGTTCCCTTTGGCCACGTAAAAGGCCCCTACTTGAATTCTAGATATATGAAGCAAAGAAGAGCCTCTCCTGATGATCTTAAGACCTAGGTACGTTCACATGGAAAAATATAGTTTTTCATTTAAGCAAGAGCTGATGCCTGTTTTTGAGGGCATTTTTAAACATATAAATTGCTTGGGAAATTTCTTCGCATCCCTTTTGAATTCCCCAACAGATAACTCAAAATTCATCTGGAAGTACCCTTTTAATTCTGTTTGGCCCTGGCTTACTTTTGGGGGGAAACCCAAAATCCACTTTGAGACACAGTTTATGTTCTCCTTTGCTTTATGATTATCATGATGGATTTCTTTGGCTTTGTCGGACATATGGAGAGAATGAAGATGTATCTTTGAGCGCTGAATGCAGAAAACATTGACAGGGTTCCACTGCCATACGAAGGGGGTACTGTAAGGTTTTAATTATCACCTTTAAATTTTTTTGGCAGAAAGTTTGTTTTGATTTGTAGTTGTTAACTTATCTCTACATAGTCACCATCCAGATTTACACATTTTCCCCAGTGTTTCTTGACCCTTCAAATACTGTAATTGTAGAAGTCTAAACGTGTATTGTAGATTGCACCTTCAACCACTCTTCCCCTTCATGAATGACGTAATTTGGGTTGTCAAATCAGTGACCCTGCAATGGATTTTTCATTTTTGGGAATAGAAAAAGTCACTTATACCATAATAACTTCCAGGTGATAATTATTATTTTACAATACCCCCTCGTACTTCTCCATCTTACACTTTAGTCACTTCTAGCACAACCTGTCACAAAAATAAAGGAGACAATGAGCTGATTTTCTCAACATTGTGCACTTAGGGACCAATGATGACACAGACAGCATTTCATCAATATACCATAATAACTTCTGGGTGATAATGATTACTATATGACCCCCTTGCAAGGCGCAATCTGCAGACTTCTAAAACATCAGGTATTTGGAGAGTTAAGAAATGCTGGGAAAAATGTGTAAATCTGGATGGTGACTACGTAGATATAAGTTAACAACTACAAATCAAAACAAACTTTCTGTCACATTTTTTAAAGGTGATCATTAAAACTTTACAATACCCCCTCTTAGACCATTGGCATCAAGTATGCCTTAATCCTCCAACCTGTGTTAATGTCTGAAGATAACATGACACCTGACTATATAGTACCTTCCCCAGTAAAACAATTTTTGAAGAAATAGCTGTGTTGGTCTGTTTTCTGTGTAAAAAGAAAGAAAGCGGGGGGATGGGACCACCTTTTGCAGCATCCACACTGCAATAGCAATAGCAATAGCAATTGCAAGTATATTTCTATACCACTTATCAGTGAGGTAGCACTCCCTAACTGGTTTACAATGTGTAAAATAATTGCCCCCAACAAGCTGGGTACTCATATTAACGAAAAGATGCAAGGCTGAGTGGACTTTGGAGCCCCTGGGATTGAACTCACAACCATGTGGCTTGAAGTACAGACATTTAACCACTGCACCACCAGGGCTCCTTCAAGAAAAATATTCTTTTTAAAAAAAAAATTGATTTTGACATTTTATATAAGGAACACCATTTTCCTGCACCATTGTCCATAATGGGACTTGAACATCCACAGATTTTGGTATCCATGAGAGTCCTGAAGCCAAATCCCAGCAGATACCAAGGCTCTACTGTATTTTAATCATCATGATTGTTCAATATTATTAATCATCCATTATTATTTAATAATCATCATTATTTATTGTACTAGTCATGATTTTAGTAATCCTTAATTGGACACATTGCGTGTTTATTTATTTAAACCATTAAATACGGAGATGTAAAGACACAATCTGCAACACTGATCTGCAGGTCAGCTTTGAACACCCTCCTCCCAAAGTCCAGAGTCCCTGTGGTCTATTTAGTTTATTTTAACTAGTTTAGCTGTTACTATCATGGGACTAGAAATAATTATAGTTCTACAGTACAGGAGTTCTTGAGCAATTTGACATGGAGCACTAGCAGAGTTCCCTCATCCCAATGTGCAAGGGACTGGCACCACATTTGTACCCATTGGCTACAAAAGATTCTTTCTTTCCACACTAGCAAAAGTTTCAAATTCACCAAGAACTGGCACGAATCCAGGGATGGCCACTTCGAGCAGCACTACTATAATGCACCAATCCATCAGTGAAATGGTACTTTTTGCACTGCAGCATTGTAATTCTAAGATTTTTTTTAAAAAAATTCAGATGACAAAATTTGCCCTTCAGACCAGAGGGCCAATTCAGTGAACCATGCCCTGGTTTTAAAAAAATCCTAAAATTTTGGAAGAGCCTTAATTCAGATCCAAGAAAACACTACGAACAGCTTCTCAAAAGACTGGAACAAGGGGATATAGCGATGACAACCTGCAAGACTCAAGCAACTATATTGTGGTAATGAAAATGTTTTCAAACCAAGGATAAGGTGGATAAGGAATGGTCTCCATTTGTAGAATATATTAAGATAAGATGGGGTGGAAACAGCAAGTAGAAGTATAAGAAGAATAAAAAATGGTTTTATAAGACAACAGGATCATAATAGTAGAGGAGATACATGTATGATTATTCTTTTATGAACGAGAGCTGTTAAACAAATTTCAGAGACAGGATAAGACTTAGGAATCATGTGAATTAAACAAAGGTATTTGTTGTCAAAGGAACTTTTGGAAGTATTGTATTGTAAGACAATGAGTTGACTATTTTTCAAAATGTGATTGTATAAGAGTATTTATAGATGTTTATAGTTATAAATAAATAAAATTAATAAAACCTCTTCAAACCAATCTGGAAAAGCCCTATAGTAGGCCCATTGAATCCCTTGTTGAAAGGTGAATCAACATGTAGGTAGTCAACTAATCTACTGCATTTGAGACATAATAATAGGATTCTGGTCACAATCTGCATGTTGTCTCTGATGGCTCTTCTACACTGCAGCTTCTGCAGTATTTGACATCACTTTAACTATATCATGGCTCCATCCTGTGAAATCCTGGAATTTGTAGTTTGGTGAGGGATTCAGCCTGGTCTGTCAGAGACCTCTGATGCCTCACCAAACTACAAATCCCAGGATTCTGCAGGCTAGAGTCGTGGCAGTTAAAGAGGTGTCAAACTGCTTTATGTCTGCAATGTGGATACACCCTACAATGGCTTGGTGAGGAAGGGCCTGCAGAGCCTCATGTGGGTCTCTTCAGAGTGGTGTTGTTTTACCCAGAGCAGCTTTACGTTTGCTGAGGAGGAGGGGAAGATTAATGACTTGGAAAAAAATAAAATAAAAATGTGTTCAATTATATAAAATGAAGATTAAATATGCCCTGATTTTAAAGTGTGCTTTTGAATTTGTGCTCCAGCAGTGAAAATTCCTTTAAGCCCTGCCAGTTTTTATCATTATGCTGTCATGGAAAGCAATGGAAAGACAATATTTTTGCCTTGTGATTTTAATATTGGTTCATATTGCTGTTAGCCTCTCCGAATGGCATGTAAGCTTCCAAAAGAGAGGACTACAGGCGTTTGTATAAGTTGTCTAAATAAGTAATACAGCCTTTCCAGTGATGGATAACTTTAGAACAGAGGTGGGGAAACCCACAAAGTTTATTTATCATGCTTATATCTCACCATTCCCCCAAAGAAATTAAGACTTCTTACATGAGGTTTCCCACGTTGATGTTCGCTGCAAGCCTGTGGCACAAGGTAGGCCACAGATGAGTGGGAACCAAGGATTTCCTAGCCCAAGTTTAACAATGTGGCTTCCTTAGATGAAATCCAGCATTGTGCAAGCATGTTTCCACATGTGCTATGGGAGTTTCTACTCCTGTCCTCCTAACCCCTCCAAAAGAAACTGCTGTGGAAGAATCCCCAATGCTTTGAAGCAGATTTGGAAAGAGCTGAAGGGGAAGGAAAGAAGGGATTTGCTGCCACCTCATTCGTGGTGATAGAAGCTAAGCTATTCTGTTGGTGGGAGATGTTAAACCTATTCTGAGCTTGTTGATTAGCTCTAAAGCAGACAGTGCCAAGCTATATTTTTGATCTTGTACCATCAATATCTTTCTCTAAAACTGATTAATTTTATCTATTTATTATCCTTTCTTCAGAAGAAATTTATAGTAGTACTCCCAAGGACATTCATCTTTAGCAGGAAAAACTACAGAGGCATGTTTTTTGGGTGGGTGGGTGTGATTTACAGTTTCTGCATATTTCTTTGTAAATTCATCTGCACTCCAGTTTGAGATAACCAGACTGAATTAAAAAGCAACTTAAATTAACTGTTTTCAAATTGTTTTCAAAATTTAAATTTCAAAATTGTTTTTTTTTTAAAAAAAAGATTGATTACTATTAGCAGAGAAAGGTATTAATTGGAGGAAACAGTATACTCCATTCCAAGTATTTCAGTCAAGTGCTATATTTTAGGAAAGACAACTTTGTACATTATGATGCTAGTTGCTGGCATAAGGTCCGCCAGGTTTGGGTTACAGGGCCTTCCTTGTATTTGCATCCTTCCTCCAAAGAAGTCCAAGCAGTATGTTAACACCACAGAAACCTTGTGTAGTAGGCTAGGTTAAGAGATGGTGATTTGCTCAAGACCATTGTATGAGCTTGATAGCTAACTGACAATTTTAAATTGGGTTATCTCCATCCAAGCCAGTAAGATTACATAGGGGTTTCTCTCACAGGAAGCTAGGTGGCCAAATCCCGTGCAGAAATGGGATTTAAATCCCGGAAAAATCCCACAAAAGTGGGATCATTTTCAGACCCATTGGGGGCATTGAGCATTAATGCGACATTAACCCGTACAGAAAGTGGACAAAATCGGCCACTTTTTACTTTCAGAAAAATTCCAAAAGTAAAAAGTGGCTGATTTTGTCCACTTTCTGTGTGGGTTAATGTTGCATTAATGCTCAGTGCCCCTGATGTCATCTGAAAACGATCCCGCTTTTGTGGGATTTTTCTAGATTTTTTCCACTTTCTGTGTGGATGTCGTCTGAAAACGATCCTGCTTTTGCAGGATTTTCTCGGATTTAAATCCTGTTTCTGCACAGGATTTGGCCATGTGATAAACTCCATGTGATTGTAGCATGACTATGTGGGATGAGTAGGAAAGTAAATCCCACCCCACAAGTGAGCGTAATAGCCTGCAGTTGCACTAAGCACAGGAGGTCTGTTTAGCCGCTGAACAGGGCACAAGAAGAATGACATTTCCACCACTGTTCCCCCAATGAGTGAGGCTGAGACAATCAGAAACAAGACTCCAGTTGCAAGTCCTTGTCATAGGGGGGTTGCAGACTGCCAGAAATAGTGCAAATTGAGTCCACTTTTAGGGTTAGGGTTAGTGCTAGGGAATCACGGGAATTTTTTTTTCTGAGACATTGAGCCTTCTCTGTCAGAGAGCTCTGGTGCCACAATAAAATACAGTTCCCATGATTCCCTAACCCTAAAAGTGGACTCAATTTGCACTATTTCTGGCAGTCTGCAACCCCTCATAGTCTATCTTATAGGGTGGAGGGTGTGTGTGGAAACATCCTCCTCCTTGCACCCCGGTCAGCCACTGAACAGACCTCCTTTGCTTGATGCAGCTGCTGGCTGTTAAGGTGGGTGTGTTTGGTCAGGCCAGGAGACTTTACTGAGTTATGCATTCATAAATGCAGGATAGGAATGCATAACTTTAGTTTTAAATTTTCTCTTGTGGGGAAGTGTCGGATGATTCCAAATCAGTTCAGTAACTGTCCATCATTTTTGCAGTTCCAAGCAAGTGAAGCGGAATCCAGTTAATGCTTGCCATTACAATGCTTGGGTTATGACCGTGGCAGCAGACATTGGGACCAAATGAGCTCAGTGAAATTGTGAGCTTTTCAGAGCACTTTTAAAAGCCAACAGTTTCTAATCATCTTTTTTGGGGAGAATGATAATGGAATATGGGGAAACAGTAGCAATGTTAGGCACTTTTGAATTCTAAACCTTTATTTGGAGCCATTGCCCTTATCTGTGATCCAGCCTGGTTACAGGGCTCAGAAACCCTAATAACCCCAACAAAGATGGATGATATTCAAATGAACTTTGACAGCAGGGACACCTTTCACTTTAAAGGGAATGCATCATATCAAGAACACTCCAGAACCTCTATCACCTTCTCAGAACACAGCAGAAAGGAGACATGGAGTTGAATACAATCAGTGTTATGTTCATTCAGTTTGGATGCCACAGGACAGTGATAGCAAAGAGAAGCTAGTCATGAGACCAGGAAAACTAGGTGGGGGAGGAATGTTATATTGGTCTCAAAGCCTACAGGCAACTATGAAAAGCAATCCAGGTAAGATCCAGGGTGTCACTAGGAGGTGTGGGGAGTTCAGGCATCACCAAGTGACATCCTAAAGGGCAGGTGATACCCCTGCTCCCAAAATATCTGTCTTTTGGCAGAAACAGGTAGTGGCATTCACATGCATCCCTTTAAAATGCTGGTGCTCAGCAGAAGAGATGGGGGAGTGGGGGGAGGCTCAGTGGGAGGAGAAAGAAGAGGCCTTGGGTATTTTTTTTAAAAATAAAAATTAAATTTAAACTGTATTTTTTTTAAAAAAAATAAACATGTATTTTTACATTTTCCTAAAGAACACTACATCTTATCAAATTTTTACTTTAATCACAAGTATATATATGTAAATACATTTACAATGCACATATGATACTATAATTTAAAGGTATAATTTTAATTTTGCTAGTGGTTTATGTCACAACTATTGTCATTGCATTCAGTTATATATGGGAAATGCAATTTATGAGTAACATTAGTACAAAAAACATTACTAAGGATTCTGTATAGGGGAGTGACACTATAAGTTATCGCACTGCGTGATGCCAGCCCTAGGGCCAATTGGCAAGGAAAGGCTGCATTCTATCAATTTGATCAACTTGTATGCTGAACATATAAAGCAGGATTAAACTCAGGGGAAAGAGGCAGGAAAATTGGAAGAAGGAACATCAACAATTTAAGACATGCAGATGACACCATACTACTAGCAGAAAATAGGAGACATGAAACAATGACTGAAAAAAGTCAAGAAAGAAAGTGCAAAAGCAAATTTACACTGCTTTAGCTGTTCTAACCATGTCTTCAATAATGTTGACATCTAATTTCTTTTCAACTTTTGTAAGTTAATATTTTAATTGGATTTTTTAAAAAAAATATTGTAAGCTGCCTTAAATTCCATTTTGGAAGAAAAGTGGGATATAAGTGCAATAAATAAATAAATAAATAAAGTCATACACTAAGAAAAAAATAGTGACCTCAGATGATTGACATAACTTTAAAGTAGATGAAGACATTGAAATAGTTTAGGATTTTCCATACTTTGGCTCAGTCATTAATCAGAATGGAGACTACAGTCAAGAAGTCAGAAGACTACGACTTGGAAGGGCAGCTATGAAGGAACTAGACAAGATCCTGAAGTGGCAAGATATCTAATTGAAGTTGAACACTCAAGTTAGGATGGTCCATACCACTGTATCTCCCATTTCTGTGTATGGTTGTGAAAGCTGGACAATGAAGAAAGTGAATAGGATGAAAATAAACTCATTTGAAATGTGGTGCTGGAGAAGAGTTCTACAGATACTGTGGACTGTTAAAAAGACAAATAACTGGGTCCTGGAGCAAATCAAGCCTGAATTATTCCTGGAAATCAAGATGACTAAACTGAGGTTGTTGTACTTTGACCATACCATGAGAAGACATGACTCACTATGAAAGACAATAACACTTAGCAATGTAGAAGGCAGTAGCAAAAGAGGAAGACCACACTCTAGATGGATAGACTCCATCAAGGAAGCCATGACCCTGCGTCTGCAAGACCTGATCATGGCTGTTGATGACAGGGTGACTTGGAGGTCTCTCATTCATAGGGTCACCATATGTTGAAGTTGACTTGATGACAGTTAATAACAATAATACCTCAAAAGGAGAAGTGAACTCAAATTTCTTATTAGCTGGCATATATATTGCTGTGTGTGCACGGGAGTCTGCGGAGATGTAGGGACATATTCAGACAAATCTCTCATTCAGCTTTCTGTGCAGATCTGAAACTGTCTCCACTCTTACCACAATGCAGGGGTTCAGCTCCAACCCACCAGATACACCAGAAGATTGTGTCATAGAAATAACTTTTGTCCTATACTACAGACTACTCATAGAAAGTTGCTGACTTTCCAACTTGACTTTAAGAAGGCAGATGCTGTTAGGAGAGCTTGCACCCCCTAGCTTAGAAGAAAAGTAGGAAGCCATCCCCATATGCTGTGCAATGGAGAATGAAGCAGGTTGACAAAAGAGACTGTGGGGTGAAAATGGAAGATGAGAAAGATATGGGGTGTACTTTTGTAAAAAGTCCAGGAGAGTGGAAACCTGTGCTATTTACTCTTGATTTCTTTCTCCTATTTAGAAAAGTGGTATATTTGGCTTCAAATAAAACCTCAGACTTAAACAGACCCACTTCCAGTTTCAGATCTGAATTCCTGAAGGCAGGTCAGTGGCAAAAGGAGGAAATGACCCAATGGCACATGGCTCCATTTACTGATCTGGTCTCCTGATGTTTAATATTTTGATGGGAGATTTTTGTGGAAGTGCCATGTAAACTGCTCTGAGCCTGCCAAGCAATGTCATACAATAGACATTGTTGCCCATTTCCTAGCCATGAATCCCAATGAAGGATTCTGAATGTTTTCCTTCTTTATTTTTCTTTTTAAAAATTTCCTTCAGCAGAGCTGGACTGATATGCACATTTGTAAAATAATGACAGTCCTTGTTGTTTCATTCCTCCAACTTTTACGTAGCATAATTGCAGCTTTTGTTCCCCTTCAAATATAATTGTCAATCAAAATGAAAAATGTCATAATTTAGGTCTGCCCTGATCTGACAAGAAAGCCCAAATGGCCTTTAAAGTGAAGAAGAGAGATTTAGCCTTGTCATGATGAAAATGGCTCCAAACCGGAAAGAAGACGCTTGTATAAGGGAATTGAACAGAACAGCTCCAAGAGCCATATCAATTGGCAGACACTGCTGGCTATTTGTGTTATCTGCCTTTCACCACCAAAGAATCAAAGTCAAGATGAAGGCCTGGTTTAGATTATAAACTGTGACATACACAATCCAGAACTGAAGTGATTATTGAAAACCAGTTACCAAACCTGACGGCCATTAGAGTTATTTGGATATACAGCAGCAGGTTGAACCAAGCTGAATCCTGTTATAACAATGGTGACAGCGATTGCCCAAGGCCCTCCCGACGCTGTTGGATACAGCTCCCATCATTCTTGATCATGAATCATGCTGGCTGAAGAGAACTGGAATTCAACAATATCTAGAGGACCACAAGCTCCAAGTGGCACTGCTGTTTTAGTTGCCACACATCTCATGGATTAGTCTATCATTTATGTTACAAAACTTGCTCATAAGAACTTCCAGCTCCATTTTAGAAGGAGAAGATCATTTATATCCTCCTCTCATGGACACCCTTTCCCCTCCTTCTACTTCATTTCTTTGTTGTAGCTAGAGAAAACTAGCCATTGAGTGATCAAGCAAATCAACCACAGTGCCAAGAATCCAAAGCTTGCCGAGAGCCTGCTGGGGAGTAGAAGGGTTTAGCGCAGGGGAGGGGAACATTTGAGCCACTAGATCTTTTGGATTACAGCTCCCATCAACTCCACGCAGCATGACCAGTAGTAAGGGATGTGGGAGTTGCAGGCCAAAAGTCCAAAGCATCTCAGAGGAGGTGCAAAGTCAAATACTTTAGAGAAAGAGGGTGGAGGTGGCTAAACAAGAGACCAGGGACAATGGAGGTTGGATGCTGAGAAGGCAGCAACCCATAAGCAGGAGGGCAAGCTAAGAAAGTTGGGGTTGGAAGAGGGGAACGACATCAGAGGAGTAAGTGGATGAAGAAATCAGTAGGAGGAGAAAGCCAGGAAATAAAACAGAGAACAGGCAAGAAGGTGACTCTAGGTAGGGGGCTGTTCTCTGTTGACTATTGCTTAGTAAAGGAAAGGCTTGTACATGGATTTGAAATCCTTGTTCAGAAATACCATAGAAACCTGCAAATAACCTATGTTTTCAAGTTAAAATAGACCTGAACAAAGTCTTTCCAGTGATCTGCATATGTTTGGTTCCTTATTCCTAAACCCAGCTTCTTGAAAATAGTGTATAGATCTCTATATTGATTGCTTTGCTGAATTCAGCTTCTAAAATATATCCATTGTAAACTGATATGAGCCTTCTTTAATCTGGATTTCCCTTTATACTAAAGATGTTCTCATCATCACCATGCTCATCCTGCTCCTTGTCCAGCCTACAGTGTGCCAAAAGCATTGGTAAAGTGCGTTCTACCCAAGTATCTCTAGAGCTTTGAGTAACTCAAGCAAATAATTTCACTATGCATATACATGGGAAGGCACTTCTCTTCAAATTATTTCTCTCTTTCTCTCTGTCTGTCTCTCTCCATGTGTGTGTGTGTATGTGTATGTTTGTGTGTGTAATATGGCACTGTTAGCATATGTCTCCAATGTACAATTTTCAATTTTCGTTGAGGAGAAAATGATACCTCCCCCCAAAGCCCCCTAAGCCATGGAAAGACTGTGAAGTGAAACTTCAGAAGAACATTTATTTGTTTGTTTTGAAACAATTTCCCTCTGTAATATGAGAGCTGAGAAAAATAAAGTTTGACTTCGCAGCAACACTGTTTTCTCATGAGAGCCAGAGCAGAGCCATTCAATTTGGTGTGATCTACACAAACTACAATGTTGCCTTGGCCTTTAAGAAGTTTCTGTTCCACCTGCTGTATTGTTGGACAAATCCTCATTCACACAACCTGAGCCCCTTGAGAATAGGGCGGTATACATTAAACAAACCAAGAAACAGCGCAATGTACCATTTCTTTGCATAGTCTGCTTTTTAAAAACCCTGCTCTGGGAATATATATATATTCTCTTTTTGCACCTGCCTATGTTATAGCATATTTATGTTCTTTCTTGGAGAGTTATTGCTTGTTTTTATGCTTTCCCCTTTCTTTTCATGCTTACATTACATGACTGTAAAGTGCCCTGAACAGATTTTCTGGAAGGAACATTGAAGAGCAAATTTTCCCCCCTCACCTTTAAAACAAAAACCTCAGCCACACGAGGAGTGGGATGATCAAATGCAAGAAACTCAGGACGTTATCACACATGGGCCAGTTGCGTTGTTAAAGAGATAATAAAGTGGAAATGAAGCATCCCGAAAAGAAAGCGAAAATAGAGCGTAATTACGCAAAAGCTTTTCACACGTAATTACAATAATAACAGAATTAAGTTAAAAGTGAAAAAAAGACGTTTTTAACTTTCATACACAAGTGAAATGAACCCGTACATGTACTGGAAATGGGTGTGTTTTGTGACCAGACTCCTCCTTTTCCAGGGCGGGTCCTGCATTTCCCAGGAGAAAATGTCATACTGTCCTCCATTTGGGGTCATGTCCTCCTGCACAGGTCCTAACCCCCTTCCATTGGGGTTAGGACCTCTCAAGAGAGCAGAGGAGGAGGAGGAGGCTGGAAAGGCAAGGCAAGGCAAGCCGAGGTAAGGGAGAGATTGAGATAGCTCACCCTCCCTTTTCTCTCTCTCCTTTCCTGGCATTGGAGGCTGTCAGCTGCTGGGGAGATGGGCAAGGAGGGCAGGATCACAGGCAGAGCTGGCAGGGAAGGAGGAGGAGGAGGAGGAAAGGGAAGGGAAGGATGGAAGGAGAAGGAAGGAGGGAAGGGGAGAAAGCCAGAGCCTTGGACGATGCCCAGGAGAGGGGGAAACTGGAGGTAGCTCCCATGCCCCCCATAAACCTTTCCCCTTTGTAGGACCTGCAGGGCAGAACGTCATGGTGAGATGGATCTCCAAGTTGCTCCACAAGCACACCCCACACTTGCACCCACATCCACTCACAGCTGCTGCGAGGGAAGCCTTCTTTCCCCTCCTTTTCCCTCCATCCTAAATGCCAAACTTCTCCTCTGTCCCAAACTTTCCTCTCCTCGGCTGCCTTCCCTTCCCTGCATGGCACTGAGGAGGAGCCCAGGACTCTCCCTCCCTGGAGGCCCCTCCTCCTCCTCCTCTTGGCCCTCCTCCAGATTTTAAAAGAGAATTGTCCATGCGTATTTGCTTTTCAGATTAAGTAAATGCGCAATTACTGTAATTTTGCAAATGCATTTCCTCTTAACTCCCGAAATTAAAAAGATCTCAGATAATACCACTTTCTGTCCACTTTCTGACCAGTTTCTGTGCGACGTCATGTGAAATCGTCAGGCGCAAGTGTGTTTTTTTTGGGGGGGGATTTGGGTGGGATAACTTACAGATTCCCCCCGTGTGATAATGTCCACAGAAAGGGAAAACTGAAATGGAAAACATAGAAATGAAGCTTTCTAGAGACATATGGGCAAGCTTACAAGAATGTTTAAATATAAGAATACGGGAGAGGAGGCATGATGGCGCCGAGGGAGGACGCAGGTAGATGAGCTGCGCCTGCAGATTCCGCAGTGATGGTTCTTGTAGGAACGGGAATGACAATAACCCATCCTTTGCCTCTCTGATAAGAGAGGCAATAGGTGGGGGTTCGCTTGGGGAAACCTCTAAAGACCACGACAAAAGGCGGGGAAACCCCAGTTGCTGTCGTGGCCAGGGGGAATCCGAAGAACCCAACCCTCCCAATCACTGCAAATGTCTGAGAAGACAGAAAATCGAAACCCATGCCTTGACTGAGCATTTAAATATAAACTTCAGAGACAGAAGAAAATTATATTGATTGTTTACCTACAAAAAGAACCCTAGACGAGTGAGCGATCTGGGATTCCAGGCTCTGAGCTCTGAGCTTTGGGCACTAACAGAAGAGGAGACCTGAGAAACCCAGGAGAAGTAGAGGAGGAAGCGAGTAAAAGGAGAGTAAAGGAAGGCGTTGACTGTTGGTGAGTGGCGTTGCCCTTATTTGGAGATCTCCTTATTTGGCAACATCCCACACAGCGATTTAAGGAGGCGTGAAGCTGAGGAAGTGATTTAAGGAGGTCTGAAGCTTTAAGGAAGTTTAAGAGGAGATGATAGTGAATGCTGTGGACCTAAGCTTCTGGGAGAAGGAGAATTGATAAGAGAGAAAGAGAAATGCTGACAACTGAGATACAAAGGGAACAAAAGGGAAGGAAAAGACTGGTACATTGAGAAGACCAAGGAAAGAGCCAAAGAGCGCAGAAGACCAAGGAAAAGAACTGTAGAATTTAGAGAAGACGAAGAGGTATATGAAGGAGGAGGAAGTGAGAGGGAATGTGATTGAACTAGAGGCGACGTGAGAGAAACAAAAGAGAGAGGAAGAATATAGAAAGGACATATATTATACAACTGGAATTACTCAGAAAGAGGGAAGTTTTTGATTATTAACATAAATACTTATCTTTTTCTTGGAATTATTTTGGAACTATTTAGAATATTCAAAAAATTTGCAGAGTGAAAAAGACTGTGTTGGAATTATACCAAGGTGAATATAGAGGAGAATAAAGTAACAAAGAAATTAAAAGGATTTTGAAAAAATAGTGGTATACAAATACAAACTGGTCTTTGCCAAAAATTAGACAGAACTGTATTACATCTATATTAGAGGAAAATAAATAATAATATCAATTAAATTAATATCCAACATTACCTTAATAAGAAATATATAAAGAAAAGTGGTGGTAAAGAGTTGAAGAGCCACGAATGGAGACAAGGGAGTCACAGAAGACAAAAGAGAGAGTAAGATAATTTGTACATTTAATTATTATTATTATTATTATTATTATTATTATGGATAGTCAAAGAATTAATTAGAATTTAAGTATCTCCATTGATGGATTAAAACTGTGGGTTTAATTAAGAGTTACTCTAATACAATCATACAATTTATACATTGGGAATAATATACTCCTATTAGAACTTTTTAAACGTGTAAAAGGTTTAAGCAATTAAGTAATCACATAAGTGAAAATATTACTTATACTGTGAAAATATATTGTTGGGATTGTATTGTACTATTGGGGTTGGGGAAAGATTTGAGAAATCATATCAGTTAATAATGTCATTTGGAATTAGTATATATAAATATACATATCTGGAATGGAAATATAACAAATCTACACAAATACAAATAACTCTATAATTTAAAGTTATATCATAAAGTTATATTATAAATATCATAAGACCATTCAGAGTTAACTGGGGATTTGATTTGTGAAGAATATGGATGTGTAGAGTGATTATAGGAAATTATTTGTATATTTAAAAGATCTAATTTGTATTTTGTATGTATATTGTTGTATAACTTGGATTAGCTTGAGAAAATAGAAAAAATGGCTACACAAAAGAAAAATTTGGCACAATCACAATTATCTACCCAACGAAGAGGATCAACAGAAGACTCAGTTAAGATAACGGACCCTATAATGTTACTCTTGGATGAGGTTCGCCGTATAAGGCAGGAACTGAAAGATACCAGACAGGAAATGAAAGATGACATGAAAGAATCGGTTCAGGAACTGAGAGAGGAAATAAAAGAGACTAGAAATGAAATAAGAAAAGACTTTAAGAAAGAATTGGATAGTCTACATAAAAAGATGGAGAAAATGACATCAGACATAAGTAAAACCCAAAAAGAAGTTAATACAATAAGAGAAAGAACTAAAGCATTAGAGAATCTATCAAAAGATAATATAAAAAAACAAGAACAACAACAATCGATGATATGGCAGAATGAACTTAGATATCGCGAAAGATGTATTAAAATCAGAGACTTGACGGAAAAAACAAATGAAGATTTATATACACGAATACTACCATGTCTGGCAGATCTCGTCGAAATGGACAAAGGGAAACTAGAGGATGAAATAGATAAAATATTCAGGATTAATTCTGTTCAAGCGAGAGAAAGGAAAAAGCCACGTGATATAATAATACGCTGGACTAGAACAAAAATTAGAGATCTTATAATTCAAAGGAGCTATGACACTAAAATTAGAATTGAAGATCAAGAGATTAAGATTTACAAAGATATTCCATCCGAAATAATGATTAGTAGACAAAAGTACAAGACATTGACACAACTTTTAAAGAACCTGAACATAAACTACAAATGGGAGAGGATGGAGGGTTTGTCCTTCACATATAGACAAAAGAGAATGAAAATTGACAATGAATTTAAAGCAAAAGAGATGGAACAAAAATTGAAAGATGACTTTAGAAATAGAGACAGAGAAGAATCGGAAAGAAGAAAAACAACAACAAGGGAATGGAGATCACAAAAATATAAAGGGAAAGGAAATGGAAAAGAACAAAATAAAGAAGGAGAGCAAGGAGGAGAGGATAGTATAGAAGAAAGATTAATAAATAAGGAAATAGAGGAAGAGAACACCAATTTAGAACAAGAAGAGAATAAAGAACGCAACACAGAAGAGGAAGAAGAAGAAGAAGGAGAATAAAGTTTAAAAACACTACAATATAACAAGGAAAGAAAGAATTAAAAACTAAGAAAAGAAAAGAAAACTATAATATTTGACTACTACTATATCTGAAATTTGATTATTTTCTATTGAACAATAAAAATAGTGAAATAAAGAATTAAAAAAAAATTATTGGGGCGGAAGGGGTGGAACAACAAAAAAAAAAGACAAAAAAACACCAAAAACAAAACAACAACAACAAAAAACAAAACACAAACAATATTTTGAAAGCCACTATGGTAAAAATAATATCATGGAACGTGAAAGGCATCAATTCAAAATATAAAAGGAATATTATCTTTCACCAATTGGAAAAATTAAAAAGCGACATTATCTGTATTCAAGAGACTAAAATTAAAAAGAAAGAGGAAAAATATATTAGGAATCCCAAACTTGGCAATACCTTCGTATCAGCTGCAGACAACAGGAAAAAAGGAATAGCAGTATATGTTAATAGGAAATATCAATCAAAGGAAATTTTCTGTGACCAAAATGGAACATATTTAGGAGTGGAAATTAAATTGGAAAATATGATAATCTTACTGGTGGGCATTTATGGCCCATTAGAAAACAGAGACATTTATTTTAAGAAAATCAATGAAGAGATTAAAAATACAAATTATGAAAACATAATTTTGGCAGGCGACTTTAACGCCGTAATTGAACCCAGACTTGACAGAAAGTCTAATGAAGGTAAAAAAATACGATTAATTCAGGGGAAATTACCACATTCATTTTTTGAAATACAAGAAGAATTAGGACTGGTGGATGTGTGGAGACATAAATATCAGGAATCGAGCGGATATACATTCTTTTCTGTACCGCATAATTCTTTCTCCAGGATAGATCTTTTCTTAGTTTCAAGATCCATAATAACATTAATAAAGAATATGGATATCATTACAAAACACTCCTCAGACCATAACCCAATAAAGATAGAATTGGAAATAAAAAAGAGAACATATATGTGGAGATTAAATGATGAGATACTTAAAAGAAAAGAGAATTTAAAAATCATAAAAGAAACAATAAAGTTCTATTACAAAGAAAACAAAACAGAAGGAATGAAAAACAAAACGATATGGGATGCTGGGAAGGCTGTAATCAGAGGCTTATTTATTAAGCTACAGACTGAACAGAGAAAAAAGACTCTAGAAAAGAACAAGAGATCAAAGAAGAGCTAAGGAAAATAGAAGAAAAATGGAAAAAACAGGTGATAAAAATTTAAAAAATAAAATTGAAAACTTACAACAACAACTAAAGATAATAGCAGTTAAAGAAATAGAGAAGAAATTAAAACAAGTAAAACAAAAACATTTCGAGATGGGAAATAAAGCAGGCAGATTATTAGCAAACAAATTGAGGAAACAGAGAGAAAAGAAGATAATATCAGAAATATTCAAAGATGGGAAAGCAATTACAGATCATGACCAAATTAAGAAGGAATTTAAAGAATATTATAAGGAGTTATATACGAACGTTCAGAAATCAGAAGAGGATAGATATAAGGTGACTCAATACTTGAGAAGACAAAGCATCAAAAAATTATCTAAAGAAGATAAAGAAAAACTTAATCAACCAATTACAATTAGAGAAATACAAGAAGCAATCAGAAAGATGAAATTGGGCAAATCACCTGGCCCAGATGGTTTAACAGTTAAATATTACAAGTTAATGTTAGATGAACTATGTGAGCCATTAAAAGAAGTAATTGAAGATATACCAAGGGAAGGAATACCTGAATCATGGAAATGTGCACATATTGTATTAATACCGAAGGGAAATAAATGTGAAATGGAAACAAAAGATTACAGACCGATATCATTAACAAATGTTGACTATAAGATATTCACCACAATACTTGCAACAAGAATGAAGAAAATATTAGAAAAAATCATACATGAAGATCAGAACGGGTTTATACCCAAGAGACAGATTAAGAATAACATTAGAATCGTACTGGATATTATTGAATACTTTGAGTTTCATAATAACAAGGAACTGGCAATGATATTATTAGATGCTGAAAAAGCATTCGATCGGGTGAATTGGCATTTTATGTTGGAATTACTTAAATACATGGAAATGGGGAAACAATTTGAAGACTGGGTTACAGCTATATATAATAAACAATGGGCAAACATAATTATAAATAATGAAAAAACAGAACCAATAGAAATTGGAATAGGGACGAGACAGGGTTGCCCCCTTTCCCCACTTCTGTTTATAATCTGTTTAGAGATTTTAAATAATGGAATAAGAAGCAATGAAAACATAAAAGGTATAAAAGTCAGACAACATACATTTAAGCTGCAAGCATTTGCAGACGACATTATTTGTTTTTTGGAAAACCCTAAAGAGAGTATAAAAAACTTAATAAATACAATTGAGGAGTTTGGGAAGGTAGCAGGATTCTCTATAAATAAAGAAAAAATGAAGATACTTACAAAAAATATGGAAGCGAAAGAGGAAAAGGATCTGGAAGAAATATCAGGATTTAAGATAGAGAAAAAAGTTAAATATTTAGGGATATATTTAACAAAGAGAAATATCGATCTATATAAAAATAACTATCAAAAAACTTGGGAAGAGATTAGAAAAGATCTGATTAGATGGAATAAGAAACAAATATCTTTTTTAGGAAGGGTTGAAACGATAAAAATGAACGTATTACCCAAATTAATCTTCCTTTTCCAAAATTTACCTATACTAAACAATGATAAATATTTAGATAAGTGGCAGAGAGAAATTATGAAATTTATTTGGAAAGGAAAACACCCCACGATTAAATGGAAATTATTGACTGAAGAAAAAATTCAAGGAGGTTGCGGTCTACCAAATATAAAACTCTACTACCAAGCAGCGGGACTCAATTGGCTGGAAAACTGGATAACTTTAGAAAATGAAAAAATATTAGATCTTGAGAGCGTAAAAATGGAGTTTGGATATCATGCATTTTTATGGTTTGAAAAAGCAAAAAAATAATAAAGATTTTAGCCACCATTTTGTTAGAAATGCTCTATTTAAAATATGGACAAAGATTAAAAAGCAATTTTATATTCAGATGCCATATTGGGTCTCACCTCAAGAAGCACTATATAGAAGAACAAGAAAAGAAGATAAAAAGTGGCTAACATACAAAGAACTAATTCATTGGGAAGGACCAGAGGAAGGAAAATTTAAATCCCTAGAGCTATTGGAAAAAGAACTAAAACGGGATTGGTTTCTATATACCCAATTAAGAGGAAGACATAAATTGGATGAGAAAACTTATGGAATAACTAACAAACAGTCCGAGATTGATATTATATGTTGGGACAAAAGAAAAGGACATATCAAAAGATATTATAAACTTTTAAAAGAAAGGGATCTAGAACAAGAGAAAGTCAAACAGGTCATGATAAGATGGGCACAGGACATTGGTAGACCCATTGATTATGAATGCTGGGAAAAAGCTTGGAAAGATACTAAGCAATTTTCTTGTTGCCAAGACTATAAAGAGAACCATATTAAGATGGTCTACCGATGGTACTTGGCCCCTGATAAAATAAATAAACTATATAAAACCGGGAAAAGCAATTGTTGGAAATGTGGTCATCAAGGTGGAACCTTTTTCCACCTATGGTGGGATTGTAAAGAAGCACAGAGATATTGGAAAAGAATACACAAACTCATTTCGGACATTTTAAAAATAAAGATTGAATATGAACCAACGTTATTTTTGTTGAACCTGATAAGTGGTCTTGATAAGAAAACTGAGAAAAAATACAAGCGTATTATTTTATATATGGTCTCTTCAGCAAGAATCGTATATGCTAGAGTGTGGAAGCAAAAGAAAATACCGAGTAACGCTGAATGGAAGGAAAAAATATGGGATGCCTATCAAATGGATATATTAACAGCGTTGTTAAAGGGGAAATCAGAAGAAGAGGTGGAAAATGATTGGCAATGTTTCGCACAATTTTGGGAATTAGAAAATAATAATAATAATAATAATAATAATAATAATAATAATAATAAAAAACAATGGATAATAGAAGAGATGGAACTAAGCTCTATTTAGTTTATGGTGAAGATAACAGTCAAATATCTTGAATGTATTAAGTATTAAAAGATGACTTTAATTAAGATTTGTTCTAAAATATATATATAATAAGGGTACTTGTTTGGTTACAAATTAATGTCAAAACTAAGGTAAACAATCATACAGGAAGCTATGTTAAAATTTAAGTGAAAGTATGAAGAATTAGAAGAAAGGAAGATGTGTTAGTAGTTGTTTTTGTAATTGTTTTTGTTTGTTGGAGTATGTATGTATGTATGTAATTTTGTGTGTGTTTTGTGTAATAAATAAATTTAATAAAAAATAATAATAAATAAATATAAGAATACAAAAGAATAGAACAGCACCCTTACTTGACCAAAGGAACAGTCTGTCTAATGGCTTTGTTTTTGTGGTTATGTAACTTCAAGTCAACTCTGATTTATAGTGATCCTCTTTTAAGATTTTCTTGGTAAGATTTATTCAGAAGGGATTTGCCATTGCCTTCTTCTGAGAAAGTGTCATTTGGGTTTCCATGCCTAATGAGAATTTGATCTTGGTCATCTGCACTCCTAGTCCTTTTTTGAAGTTGGCAAGCTCCAGAGTTTTAATGGTGGTTGGCTAAATACAGCTGGGACCTGGGCTGCAGTCCCCTGGCGATTCAGTGGCGAATTACAATGCAATAATTCCCGCCTCCATGCCAAGTCCTGGCTGTATCCCGGGAGGCTAAATTCAAAGTAAAAGGTAATGCAATAAGCTCCTTTGTTACATGCATAATATTATTTAAAATATTGTATAAAATTGCCTTAATTATATACATTATGTGTATAAGGTTTGCATGAAACATAGATGAATGTCATGTTTAGACTTGGGTCCCATCTCCAAAATATCTCATAATGTATGTATATGTAAATATGGCTGTTCCAAAATTTGGGAGCCCCCTCCCGAAATACAGAACACTTCTTGGCCCAGCATTTTTGATAAGGGAGACTCAACCTGTAGTATATTTCAACATGAGCTTTTATGAATTTCACTCCACTCCTTAAGATGTATTGAAGATGTTTCACAGACAAAACCAACATTGGCAGTGTGTTAGGAAGGCTAGGCCAGTGTTCTGGTTTCAGATTCTAATGCCCAGATGTATGATATTGCCTGAGCTTTTTCTCTCTGACTTCTTCTCCCTGTATCCTTAAATATAAATATGTCCTTCACTGTTGTCACCTGCTCTATATACTACTATCAAATGAGGCTCGCTCCCTCATAAATTAAAGCACAAACCATTCCAAACAATAAAGGCAATTTTACTTACTGAACCATTAAATTTACATACTTAAATTAGACTCAGCCAGACGTTGCAAGAGGATGTCTCGCAGCCAGACAAACAATGAATTTAGGGAAAGAACTGTCGTGTACTTCCCCACCTCTCACATGAAATTAATGAGGTGCTTCAATTTAATCATCATTAAAATTACATCTTTATTTAGTTACTTAGCAGAGTTTGACTCTGTGGCATACAACAGAATGTAGGGTAGCCCTTTTGACAATAACCTTTCCTGAGAAGAGAAGAGATGCTTGCATCCTGACTTGCTTACCCCCACCCCCCCCCCCGCCTCGGCCCTTGGGCTATGAGCTTTGCCCCCTTATGCACCTTCCTCATACAAAACAATGGTCATAGAGGAGGAAGAATTCAAAGAGGGAAAATGTATCTGTGACAGTTCATATGAAAACAAGGAGCAAGGCTTTAAATTAAGACAGGAGTAAAAGGTGGCCTAACTACTCTAAAGGAACTAGATCCTGTTTGATCTTGGAAGTTGTCAGCCCTGGTTAGTACTTGGATGGGAGACTTCCAATGACTACCGGGTACTGTACACTCTATTTCAGAGGAAGGAATTGGCAAAACCATTTCAAAGTTTTCCTTATCTAAGTAAGTCCTATGAAATTAAAAGGTTAGTCATAAGTTGACAGGCAAGTTGAAGGCAGACCAAAAAGAAAGAAAGAGTAGTCTCAGCTTTTTCTTAACCATTACTGTTTCAAATTTAAATGATCCCCAGGAACAACAACAACAGAACCTTGATTGCTTTGTAACAAGAGTCTAGAAACTGCTATTGAAAACTGATCAGCCATCTTTGTATAAATTACGCTGGATTTGTTTGTATGTGTCCATTTATTTATCCAAAATATGGTTATTAGATGGGGTTTTTTTTTATACACGAAACAGTTCTTGGTTTTGGTAACATTTTAATAATAATGCTAGACTTAAGAACAATTTTGGGAATTGGCGGTTATTACATAATCAGTTCAGAGAAAAATCCAGTCAGATATTAAGAAATGGTATAAAGAACGGAATGGTGCCATGAACTTGGGGATGCAGCCTCACAAATCCAAAAGCTTTGTCATACCATGGCTAAACTCAGCTAACTCTTAAAAAATGATGCTAGTCCTCATGGTTACAAGAAAAATATCAAAACAAATAAGGCATGAATGTTTCTACTAAAATCGGAAGAGGCTTCAGTGAAGATCCTCTAAGCAGGAAAATGATGCACCATGTAGAAGATACTGTTCATTTTTGCAGCTAGTTTGAACAGAGCTTTTCAGCATACAGGGAATAAAATGCCTAAATTAAGCACAGTCCCTACCACACTTACTGGAAATTAATCTTACTGTGTTATAGAGCCTAAAAAAACAACAATAGATTGATCCTATGCAGATTTCCTTTCCCATTAAATACAGTGGGACTTCCAAATGAAGGTACACATGATTATTTTTTAAAAGGATAAACTGCAAAAATGCTCCACTGATTACCATCACACAAATTTTTACAACCAGGTCTGGGTTTGCTAATTAAGTAATTGTGTATCTAGTTTGGCAATTCACAGTGTTTACGATCTTTCACATTGTTTGATTATGGAATCTGTTATCCATTTAAGTGCCAAATACTAGCACAATCTATGCCATTTTAGATCAGCACCTGTAGATTTTAAAGATGAAGCTTATTAATCAAGCAAACATTTTAAAAAGAAACAATTTTTTCCCCAAAAATCTTCTACAAAAGATCATGCAGGAATGAAATCTGTATACTGGGTACTTTGAATGTTTGGAAAGGCAGGAAAGAGATGAGGAGTAGGATAAAAATTGATACAGAGACCTAATTTGTCCACATTAAAATGCAGTATCAGCCAAATGGTTTCAAAAGGCATCATTCATCAAGACCAGGGTTAGGGAGCTGTCTTAAATACAAGCATGGTGTTTATACAAATATGCATGGAAAAAAGTCTGCTATCAGTAAAAGAAAGACTTCCTTTTGTCATGTATTTTTCTCCTGATCCTTTTGGTAAAAAGAAGACCAGAATGACATTACTCAAGGAAAAGGAGAGCCTTGATCAAAATAACAGGCAATTCGATTCATGAGAGGTGCCTGAACAAAAAGTAATCCAATGTTGCAATTTTACAGAAACAATACAGAGCCACTCACATACCTCATGATTAATGACTGGATACCACAGTGTGAAAACCATTTAGAAATGGCATTTTTGTCGCTAACTGTGCTATGTACATAGGAAAGGGCATACATGGTAAGAGCATTATCCATATTTCTTTGGCAAACATGCTTAACCTTGTAGAGCACATTTCCCTACAAGATCAGTGATCCATCTCCAGCATCAAAATGGCTCATGGGAAATCCTCAGAAGGCCAATTTGATGCACTCCTGTGCTTTGGCATTCTGAAGCAGCCTCTAATGTCAGGCACTGGTGGTCAACACTGATCTGCCTAAAAGGCACATCGACCCATATTTAGGAAAATGATGCAAGAGATACTTGGTTAGGCAAAGAGCACAATTGTGAGCAAGTTTACTGAAAAGCACATTTGTTAGTGGAGCTGACTTGGAGTAAAATGTGCACGGGATTACAGCCTTATACTTCTTACAAAAGTTCTGACTTTCACTTGAACTCTGAGGGTTAAAATGCAGGTCACCTGCAAAAACAGGTAAGAAAAACATAATTTTAACAACATTTCAAACTGGCTTCAGAGCAGGATACAGAATTGAGACCTCTTTGGTTGCCTTAGTGGGTGATCTTCACTAATGACAAGGAGTATGTCCCTGCTGGTGCTTTTGGACTTCTCAACAGTATTCGATAGTATCCACCATGGTATCTTTCTGGAACACCTGGGGGGGTTGGGAATTGGAGGCACTGTGCTTCAATGTTTCCAATCCTATTTCTCAGGGAGATTCCAGATGGTGCTTGAAGACAACTGTACCTCAAAAAAAGAGAAGAGCTGTTATACAGCATACCTCAAGGTACCATTCTATTCCCACTGCTGTTCAGCATTTACATGAAACTTCTGGGAGAGATCATCTACATGATGAACTAGTACATGAACATGATGAACATCTACATGAAACCGCTATGAGTGCCTTCTCTGAATGAATGCCTGGAGGTGGTAATGGGCTGGATGAGAAAAAAAACCAAACAAACTGAAGTTGAATCCAGATAAGATGGAGGTGCTTACTGTCGAGTCCTGCACTGTGTTTGGAGGTGTTAACCAGTCTTGGATGGGGTTACACTCCCCCAAAAAGACTGCTTGCAGCTGGAGGTTTCTTCTGGATCCAGCACTTCAGATGACAACTCAGGTAGATGTAACAGCCAGGAGTGCTTACTATTAGCATTGGCTATTATGCCAGCTGTACCCTTTCCTAGAGCTGGATAACCTAAAGATGGTAGTGCACATACTGGTAACTTCAAGATTGGATTTCTGCATGTGCTGTACATTGGGATACCTTTCTACCAAGTTTGGAAACTTCATTTAGTAGAAAACAGGGCAGCCATATTGGTTATCGGTACATGCAGAAGTGATGAAAGCACACCAGTATTGAAATCACTGCATTGGCTTCAGTGGCTTCAGTCTATCAATGTTGCATGTCTAGTCACAACACTAGACTGATAGTAGAACTGAGAGAAAGTCACACTGTGAAAGATTACCAGGCTGATACTCTCAGCTCATCCAAGTAGCATTCAGACCTTTAAGTGAACAAGTTGATAAAAGTTCTTAACATGAGTGAGGGTAAGAAAATACATCTCCCGAACACCTTGCAAAGAATTTGAGTACAAATTCCACCTCTCAGTTACAAATCTCCCTCAAAAAAGATCTGTCTCTGAAGAGGATATGATTCTACTAATAAGAATGATTACATCTTGGTTGTGGAGAGAGAGAAAGGGAAGAGATCTCTCCTGAAACCAAAATGTCATTTGATAAGTGATACAAGCAAAGGAAGTGTGGAGAAGAACAGCCAAGGCTGCCGTACTTGGAAGTCTGGTGAAACAATATTATACACATCTGAGCTACAGACATGGTAATAGCTGTCACATAAGAAAGCCATTAGATTGCTGTCCAGGTGGGTGTATAGACTCTTTCTCCTCTGTGGAAGGAGCTTGTCTCACACCCAAAGCATTGCATTTAACTACTCGCATACTGCTGAGTTTCAAATGATAATTAATATTCATCAGTTAGTTTATTTTATTTTAGTCTCACCACCACAGCAATAAACCAAACGGGACAGGTAAGCCTACACACGACACAGATTAATGGTTTTACTGCCGTCCAGAGTGATTTAATGCCCTTAGTGGTTTAACCTGGGGCTGTCTAATATACTGGGCACTTGTGCAAGCAGAACTATTTCACAGCCTTTGGGAACATTACAATGAAAAAAGCAGGGAAGAAATGAAAGCAGCGTAGAGGCATTAACAAAAAGAAAGAATAGTCTTAGATGGTTTGAGAGAAATAATTTCCAGAGGGCTAAGGTCTATGTTAGTCAATTGCAGCAAAAATAACAGAGTCCCGTTTCCATGGACTGCAAGACATGCATTCAATGTAATCTAAAACTTCATGTAGATACATAGTACATGTAAACCATGTTTTTACCACCATTACTAAGAGAAGGAAGGAGTAAACTGTTAGTTCAGTCAAGGGTTTCTAAATATGGAGGAAACAGTATTATTATAAAGCCATGTCATTTATACTTGTTAATTGTTTTGGAATACTTAAATACTGTTGAATTATATATCTGATTGCTGCATAGTCTCTTTACCTCAAAAATGTCAACAATAGGTGTGGCACGCAGAGAGAAAAGGTCTGATCCAAAGAACCTTACTAGAATGACCCTCTCGCCCAATCCATCCATGATTTTTCTTCTCGCTCCCTTGTCCATTTTGGTTTGCTTGTTTTGATCTGTACTGTACATTGGATTTCCTCAACATTTTGAAATCTGCCAGAATTTATAGGTTTAAAGTGATGTTTGGTTTTAGTAATATGGGCCCTTTATTATGCTTAGAAATAGTGTGGGGTGGGGAAGAATTCATTACTGAAACTGCTTGCCTCAAAATCTAACACAACTTAGCCTATTGTAACTACCCTTGAGTAAACGATTTGAATCTTATGACCTAAACATTGCAATTCTTCAACCTTGTGGGACTCACAAAAACAGAAACAGTTCTTCAAAACTCCTAACCCTCAGCTTGGGGCAAAGAACTAACTGATAAATATAAATTTTGTTGTTTCTTCAGCATACTCTCCAGTTTACTTAATTAATAACTTAATTAAATAGCTTAATTTTGAAATTAAGTTAATGCTGAAGTTTCAACTTGTGAATTAACTAAGACTGAAAAAGAAATTTAATTAAGTTGCCTCTTTTCAATGGAAAATTTCTAAGTTAATTGATAACTTAATTGATTTTAATTACTTAGTTCCTATTACTGGACAACAGATAACAACAGAAGATACCTGCTGCTATAGAAGAAAGAATTGCTTCATCCCTGTTACAATTATCAGAACATGTTCTCAGACATTTGATACAGTTTTAAAACATCTAAATCTACAATGAAGACTAATTTTATTGTCTGTACAGATTTGTAGATGCTGGAAATATTATAATATCCTATTTAATGTATCTTCAGTGAACCATACATAAAAGTGTTTGTGTGTGTGTGAGAGAGAGAGAGAGAGAGAGAGAGAAAGAAAGAACTAGAAATTACTTGCTACTTTCTCCATAATGCTAATGCAATTGGGGATGGGACGGAACACTATACAACCCAGACTGAACCTATCTAATATCAGTGTAATAAAATCATAGAGTTGGAAGAGGCCTCATGGGCCATAGAGTCCAACTCCCTGCTCAGTACAGGGTCTCCAGTTAAAGCATCCCCAGCAGGTAGCTGTCCATTCTCTTTTTGAAGATGTCTTGAGAAGGAAGGAGATCCCAACATCTCTCCTCATAACTCTGAAGACAAAAATCCTGACCCTAGATAAGGCAACTAACATGTGTAGTGGGATAAGAAATGTTTGCCTTGATTCAAACCTCAGGAGATAAACTGGGCCTTACTCATGAACAGTAACTCAGCAGTCTCTTGCTATCATATCACCTCTTAACCATCTTTTCTCCAGGCTAAACATACCTAGCTCCCTAAGTTTCTCCTCATAGGGCATGGCTTCCAGACCCTTCACCATTTTAGTCACCCTCCTCTGGACATGCTCCAGTTTTTCAACATCCTTTTTGAATTGTGATGCCCAGAACTGGACACAGTATTCCAGGAGGGGCCAGACCAAAGCAGAATACAGTGGCACTATTCCTTCCCTTGATCTAGATACTATACTTCCATTGAAGAGCCTAAAATTATGTTAGCTTGATAAGCTGCTGCATCACACTCTTGACTCATGTTCAACTTGTGGTCCACTAGGACTCTTAGATCCTTTTCTTGGTGGGGCTGCTGCCTGGTAAACTAGTGTTGAGCCAGGAGGTATTACTTAGGGCCTCGGCAGACAACTAATAAGGTTGTCTCCGAGGCAGGGAAGAGGAGAGGCAGCCGCATGATCGGCGCCCCTTCCTCCTCCTGAGGTTGCCCTCAGAGCTGCCGGCCCTCCGCACGGCCGGCGCGCCAAGGGCAACCTCCCGCCGCAGCATCCTCACACGCTGCGGCGGAAAAGCCAGGGAAAGTGCGCCCGATGTGTTTAGGGCACACTTTCCCTGACTTCTGAAAGGAGTGCCAATTTAGCACTCCTTTCAGGGACACCGCCGGTGCGCCGCGGTGCGACTGCCGTGGTCCCGCGGCGCACCGTCCCAGGGTGTCCCGGACGCCCTGGTCTGCTTCCCCCCTTAGTTACATATTTGTAAAGTCAGTGTGGCGTAGTGGTTTGAATGTTAGACTATGACTATGACTCTGGAGACCAGGATTTGATTCCTTGCTTGGCCATGAAACCCACTGGGTAACCTTGGACAACTCACACACTCTCAACCTCAGGGGAAGGCAATGGCAAACCTCCTCTGAACAAATCTTGCCAAGAAAACCTCATGATAGGTTTGCCTTAGGGTCACCATAAGTCAGAAACCATTTAAAGGCACACAACAGCAACAATACAAATAGTGTACAATATAGGACAGTTTCTTTATTTTAAACATCTTTTGTATTTTTTACAGAATGACAACAAAATGATGAGTGTAAAGAAAACTGTGTACACTGAGAGAAGAAACACATGAAAATAACATAACATAAAATAAATAGGATATGTATTTTCTGGCCTCTTAAAGTCTAGTTTTGCAACTTTGGATTTCATAGAGTACATGTGAATTAAAGAGGTATAATTAAGTATGTGAATTTAGACAAGTGAAATAACACACACACCGCAATCCATTCTCAGTTTGAAAAGAAAAGAAAGAAAAAAGAAAAACTCCAGGAATTTCCTCTGCCAGAATTGGCTCCCTTAGCAGGAATGTGTGTTCATGTCCATGTCCATGTCCATGTGTGTGTGTGTGTGTGTGTTTGTCTTGTTTTCACTCACAAGCTGCACCCCATTATTACGCATGACGAACTAACTGCTGAAAGTGGTGTCTGCCATCTTTTGTGGTTTGGGAACCTGAAATGCTGAATAAATCATTACGCTTGCTAATTGCCAGGGAACATCAAACAAGACAAGCATTTTACTCCTCATCACTGAATTTTGTTATGCTAATTAGAGCTGTGTAAGATGTTGCTATTAAACCTGGAGAGAGTAGGGGAGGGGAAACCCACTACGTTTGCATTAATATCCACAAAGCTGCTTCAAAACCTGATGATTAGTACTTCAATGAGGTTCTGGTTATTGAGGAGCTTCCCCCCTCCTTCTTTTCAGGGGCTGGGTTGCCTTTTGTTTTGTTTTTCAATCCTGCAGTGCGCTAAACTATAAGTAAATGCAACATGACAGTGCATGCTTCATGATGGCAACACTTTGCAACCAAAAAAGCCACCACAGAAGAACACAGAGACACAAAAGGGAAGAATTAGGCAGGCAGCCAGTGTGCTTCCTGCACAGTTGCTGTAATGAAATGTACCTGTTCATATGTCACATTTCTGGAGTATGTATGCAAGGTGATTTTTCAAGACTCCAGCCCCTTATTTTATAATAAGGATAAGCCAAACCAATTAGCCTTGCATTTTTTGCTCCTGTCAGTAGAGAGAAAGTTCAGTCTATCTGTAATTTTCCTCCTACTTCGTATTTTACAAAACTGGGACTTATCCATTTGATTTCCATTCTGAGATATGTTTTGTTTGGGGACAGTGACTACCACTGGAATGGCTTCATTTTGTTCTAACATAGATCTAGGATAAAAATATATCAAAGAATATTTGAAAAACTGAAAGGGGGGGGGGAACCCACAAAAAAGAGTTTCTCCTTTTTTGGAAGAAAGCTGGGATATAAATCCAATAAATAAATAAATAAATAAATAAAGACTTGGGCAATATCTCCACCACTACTCCTAGTCCAGATTCACCTGTTTCCTATCCCCTCAACACAGCCAGGTAGTGGCCAGTAAAGGGAAGGGGATAAGACAAGCTAGAAACCTCTGCATTGTCATAAGCTGCAGTCAGGAACAAGGACAATCTTCTTCTTACAATTGTTGCACCATGCCATGGGGAGGTGAGCCAGAACTGTGAAAGTCCTTAGCCTCCATGATCCTTGCTACTACCCTTCCAATGGCAAGTGGTAGTGGGAGCCACACTAGTATCATCAAAAGGTATGGCCTCCACAGTCCTAGATCAGTTGCTTTCTATACTCACAATGTCAAGTGGGTGAGGGAAGCTGACTCAGGATCATGGAAGGCTATAGCCTCTACAAGTTTCCCCTCCTGATGTTGTATGAGGGATGAGTGGATCCGTAGACAAAACGATCACAGAAGCTTCCATGATCCTGGCTAGGTTCCCCTCCACCCTCCCCATGTTTTCTGGTGTGTGTGTGTGTGTGTGTGAGAGAGAGAGAGAGAGAGAGCGTGTGGGAAGCCTAGTCAGGATCATTGAAGGCTATAGCCTGCACAATCCTTATTCATACACACACAAACACACGGTGGGGGGAGGGCAGAAAAACGGTGAGGAGAAGACTTTCTCCCTTCTGTGAGAACTCTTCAAAAACTGATGGCCTTAAATTAGGGAGAAATTTAATTAAACTATTCGTTCTCCCCTGTGAGTATGAATAATTTTAAACAACATACCTCTAATATTGATGGGCTACCTGACGATGCCTAAGGTTCATTGTCAAAGCATATTATTGGTGGCTTATTATAAATGAATGCATTCTCTCATTGTACCAACACACCTATTACTAATACAGTGGACTGTGTTTTCATTTATCTTTTATGCCTAGTTTATGCTTCTGAGTGTGAAGAACCATCTTCCCATTTCCAGTTTGAAATTTTGCTTTTCTGTTGATCCTATCCCCTCCTCTAAAAAAGTAGGAATTTTTCACTAATTCTATTTTGGGTCTGTGTGTCCATGTGTCCATACAGGGAAATGGAGAGAGGTTGAGAGAGGGAATGAAATAGAACACCTTTTTCATCTCTATTTGAAACTCAAGGACCCAAAATTAGAACTAGGAGTGCCAGAATAAAAACTGGAGAGGGTCCCTGTATCTTTAATGGTTTTGTAGAAGACAGAATTTCAACTGTTGCTGCTTGTTACCTGATTGTGTGACAAGCAATAGCTTCTGTAACTTTTTCTTCTACACAACCATTAAAGGTATAAGAGACCTCTCCAGTTTTCACTCTGGCCACCCTAATTGGAACTTGAACAAAGGCTGAGAAAAGTGGAGCCTTAAACATTAAAACCAACCTGGGGAAAAAAACCCTAAATAAAAATTGAATTTATCCAGGAAAAGAAGTGAAAAGATGTTTGCACTGAGAATGCAATGCCAGTTCCAGAACTTTTGAGGTGAGCTACAAGGCTCATTTCAGCTATATCACAACCCATCGAAGTCGCTTTCCTGCCCCATTTCATGCAGGGAAGGAGGCCAGAATATTCAAATTAATTTGTCTGGCTCCAGGCATGCTCTCTGGTGGGCAGTACATATTGCATATGTTGCACAATTGATCTCAGGTCTTAGTGCCTGACAAAAACTGGCAAGTGGAAGTAAGGGAGCCTGCGATGTCTGGGATGTGAGAAACTAGGAAGCCAAGGGAAGAGATACATTTGAGATAATTAAAGTTTTTTTTTCCATAGGATGCATGCAACCACTACATATGCAAAGGGAAATTATTTACTGACTAACAAGGTTTCTTTTAATTTACTACACTTACAGCTCCTCTTCTAAACATGTAAGAGCTTTCAGGCAAATTTGGGCACCTGGGGATCTTTGGGGCAGGGCTTGTGTTCCTGTCTAGCCCTAGGGTTCACAGGTCAGGAGCCTCCAAGGTCCTGATAGTTCTTATTATTATTATTATTACAAGGTCCTGTGATTTCAAATTGAAAGCCTGAGACCTTGGGAAAGTTCCTGGTGATATTACAGCAGGTGGCCCTGGTGATGCCATGAATAATGAGGCATTAAGCACCAGATCCTGTCTGATCTTGGAAGCTATACAGGATCAGTCGAATACTTGGATGGGAGACTGCCAATGAATACTGAGTGCTGTATACTATATTTCAGAGGAAGGAACTGGCAAAAACACCTCTGAGTATTCTTTGCCTAAAAAAACCCCTATGAAATTTATGGGGTCGCCATAACTGAAAAGGTGATGTGAGGCATGTACCGAGTGCGCGCAGACACAAACACATTAAATATCAACTGCAGTTCCTCAGAACATGTCATTCAGATAAAAAACACAAAGTCTAATACAGGGGTAGGCAACCTTTCCCCTTTAAGGGCTGAGGGACTTCAGCTCCCAGATGCCACAGCCATGTTGGTCAATAGTCCCATGTTGGCCAATAGCTCCTGGGATGCTGGGAGCTGAAGTCCCTCGGCCCTTAAAGGGGAAAGGTTGCCTACCCCTGGTCTAATATAATGGAAAATATTTCTTTGCCTGGAAATTAATTTTTGGAGCTCTTGAACAGAGGGGAAAAACACTTTTCAGAATTCTGCTTGTTTTTGAAGGTTGTTGTTTGCAGATCAAACCCATAGATAGATAGATGGATGGAACAAGTGATAATTTATTTATAGAATTTTCAGTTTACTTCTCTACCCACCAAATCCCCCAAAGTAATGCATGTTATAGTCACAATATAAGAAACTAGAAATAAACGTTTAAAAATATGTAATAAAAGACAAAAAGTGAGACAAAATAACTAATTGCTGGCAGCTCAGCAAATATCAAGCTGGCTTGACTTCATTTAGGAGGGACCGCCACAATTGAGATGCTGCTACAAGAAAAGCCCTGTGTTGTGTATACACCAGTCCAGGTAATCGGACATTTAACAGTCAGGGCTTTTATTAAATACTTTGGATTCTGGGCAGGCTCATATGAGAAGCAAGAGAAGAGTAAAAGTTCTCAAACCATAGGTGAGCAGGCAGACTGCTGGAGAAAAAGGTTATCTTTCAGGTAAACACTGGTATAAAATATAACGCAGCTGACTGATGAAAATATGTGCTTAAGGAGGCAGAATGTCATAGATCATAGAATCACAGAGTTGAAAGGAACATTTAGTCCAACACTCTGCTATGAGGAATATACAACTAAAACTCTCCTGAGAGAAAGCTGTCCAACCTCTGTTTAAAGACCTCAAATAAAGGAGAGTCTACTACAGTTTGAAGCACTCTATTCCATTGTTGAATATCTCTTACTATCAGGAGGTTCCTCCTAATATTTAGCAGGAATCTCTTTTCTTACCATTTGAATTCATTGTTTTGTGTGTGAGCAGAAGGAAACAGGCTTGCTCCATCTTCTACCTAACACCCATTCAAATATTAAAAACGTCTATCATATCACCTCTCAATCTTATCTTTTTTGGGCTTTTTCCTGTTCCCTAAGATGTTCCTCGTAGGGACTGGTTTCCAGACCCTTTACTGTGTTGGTTGCCATCTTCCGGTCACATTCCAGGTTGACCATATTCTTCTGGAACTGCAATGCCCAACACTAGACATTAGAATTTGCAGAGAGGAAATTTATTGGTGGCAAAGGAAGTGCTTAATACTGAACATACTTTTTGTTCTCAGGTTTAAGTAGTAAAGTAGAGCTTGGAGAAGATGTTGTCTGGAATTCGTGATCACAGTTATGAATGCATAACCTAGAGTTAGCGTTCATAACTGATTTGTGTTCATGATTTCTATGTATCCAATAGTAGGGAATATTTAGGGATTATAAAATCCCCCAATCCTGATTTTCCAGTGGGAGTCTGTTCTTCTGTTGATCAGGATACAGCACACTGATGTTTCCACACCCCTCCTGAAAGTGATCTCTTGTGTGAGGAGAAATTGCGACAGGGGTCATGCTTCTGACTGTTATACCAGAGGAGGGGTAGAAATAGCAGCTGATGCTGCTGTCAAGATTGGGGAAGTTGTACCAGGAGACACTACTTAGTTAAGCATAAGTAATCAAACAGCTGATCAAGAATCTTGGCCATTATTTTTGAAATCTTACTCCCAGAATTCCTGCTGACAAATCTAACAAAAAGTAACTTCTCCATGCCCAGTGTGAATCAGCCTTTGCTTTGGCCTGTATTTCACAAGAGAGAGGGAAAGAGAGAACATGGCTGCTGCCACGGACAGCAAGCCATCACATAAATAATACATACTAAGGCTATATATAACCCCCAGGGTTATTCTATTGACTGGACTACAACTTATCTATTTCTAACAGTGCATTTGTCACTTGCAGCTGCAGATGGAAATCTCTGCTCCTACAGGGGCTTGTTTACACCATCAAGGATTCTAGGGTTCTTTGAAAAGCCGATATCCCTGAATCAACAGTCTCCCAGGGCAAGAATGTTGCTGTTGATTCCAAGGTAACAACCCAGGGGACCCCGGAGCTGTGAATGGGATGATGATAACACCAGGAAGAGCTCACATGATAATAGCCACCTCAACCAAAGCAGTATTTCTGGTGGGAGTGTATTAAACATCCATCATTTGTTAATGTTGGTTTTTCAATTGATAGTGCTTTGGGTACCTGATGAAGTGGACTGCATCTGTGAAAGCTTACATTATATGCCTTTCAGCCTGACAGCCAGCTTCACTTTCAGACAAGTTCTTGAGTGCTGTGGTCAAAATACTAGCACATTTTAGTTTAAGTTCATACAGCCAGTAATTAAACCTTAGGAGAAGGATTTGGAATGAGAGGGGGCATACAAGGGCTATGAAACCACTAAATTATGATGTCCTAAGGGACCCAATGCCCGGTCTCAGCCTGTGCCCAGATCAGGAAAAAGCCTGTAGTGCAATAATCTCCCTAGAAATGTCCAAGAGGTAGCTGTGTTAGTCTGCTGCACCAAAAATAAGGAAAAGTCTTGTGATTCCTACATTGCAGTTGAAGACAAATGACAAAAGGCAAAAGTGGTTATCTTTTGCTTTCCACCTTTTGTCTGTGTGAGGATGTTGAAAGGGTGTGTCAAACAGAAAAGGCAGAAATGGGAACCGATAAGAATGCTTGGGGGTGGAGAGTGGCTCTTGTTCTCTCTGCTGGCCAGCCATGCTTGGTTTTTCTCATCAGATCTTTGATGGTAAGTTACAGCCACCTTTTTTTCTGATACTTCTCACCAGGTAGACCTCAGAGTCCTGTGAAATCTTAAACAGATTTATTATGCCATAGGCCAGTTGGGAAAGCTAAAGCCCTAACCTGAAACCAGGCAGATCATTACCATCATTACCATTACCAGTGCCCAGATCATTACTATCCCGTCCTTCTCCCATCCTAAGGTAAAAACGCTTCTTTTCCATCAATGGGAAGCATTCTGATTGGGAACAGGATGGTAACAATCTGGGCATGGAGCTGTGCAATAGCTCATGTTTCCAGCCTGCTCTCAGCCTGTGCCCAGATCAAGAAAAAGGCAATTTGATAATCTCCTAGGCCCTAGGAATGCTAGGTCCTAGAGCCAGTGTGGTGTAGTGATTTGAGTGCTGGACAATGACTCTGGAGATCAGAGTTCAATTTCTCACTCAGAGATGGAAACCCATTGGGTAACCTTGGGCAAATCACACTGTCTCAGCCCCACAAAACCCCATGGCAAGCATTCACCTTAGGGTCACCATATGTTGGCAATGACTTGAAGGCACACAGCAACCACAAGAAATGTTCAGAGGGCTGGACTATCATGAGGCATATGTTGCACAAGCTTCCACCATCATTTTGCTGAGACAGACACATTTACCCAGACCTCGAGCATGACCCTAAGTCATCCTGCCCTTGCCTTTGCTGGCTTTGATGTCTCAAGGGTACTAACCCATTCAATGATTTTTTTTTTTTTTTACAAAACCCGACCTAATCTGAGGTTTGACCCCAGGCCTCCTGGGGTGACACACCCAAGCTGTAGCACTCTGTCCTTTTACCCCTGATAAGCTCTTTTATTCCTTTCAGAGCTGTCTGCTGCTCTTCTGCATCTCCCTGCCTCATTTCCATCTGTATGTGTCCAGGAAAATAAGCTGCTATCCTCCTTGCCTCCAAACGACAGTGTTAAGGTCTTGCTCTTTCTAACTTGATATCAATCAGCATAAGCAGAAGAGACAATTGCAAGAAGACTATCACCCCCACCCTCTGGATGTATTCAATCACCCCCAGCCTCCATAATCACAAGCAGATTAAACACACACACACACACACACACACACACAGCTGCAAAGCTAAAACGAACTGTAAGAAGGATGACGAAAATGAAGACACTATGAAATGCAGTAGATGTCAACTTCTACTTATTTTTTAATTTCATCTCTTACAAGCCTTTTGGAAGCTAACATGATTAAGTTCTTCACACAATTTATTAGCATCGTCCTGGAAATCCAGAACTATATTATGCTGTCTGAGTAATCCAATTAGCAAAATGTATTTATTTAACCAGAATATTAGCTACACACAATCCCAAATGAAGTCAAGCCCATGATCCCCGAGTTCCTCTTGCGGCTCTGCGTACATTTCCTGGTTGCAGAGGGGTTATTCACATAAAAGAAATATTAGCATCCCCATTTTGAAGCAATAAAGGTGATCTGAGGTTGTTCTTAAACACAGGATCAGGCAGTAATGCTCCTATCACTCTGACTTTCCCCCAGTCATTGAATACATATGCTTTACCCATCTGTTCTCCCTTCCACATATGAGTTTTAGAACTGAATGCCCAATTTCCTTGCAATTGTAAGTTTCTCTACCTATTTGGGAAATTTCACTGCTCACATGTACCTTGCTTTGCACAATCCTGCACATTTTTCATCAGGGAAGCCTCAAAGTCACATGTCAAAAATGCAAATGAATGGACTGGGCACCATTGCTTCCACAGCTTGGATCCAGACTGCCTAAAGCACCATATCTCCTTATATGAGTTAGCCCAAATTTTAAGATATTTGGGAATGGGCTTTTGCTTGATCCCACCAGCAACATGGGAGTGAGGACATGGGAGAGAACCTTGTCAGTGGCTGCTCCTAGTCTATGAAATTTCGCTCCTATGGGAGGTTGAATTGGCCCCCTTTCCCGCAGTCTTTCCACTGGCAGACAAAGACCTTTTTATTTAGCAGATATTGTCCATGAACACTATTTGAGCCATGATGACTGGAACTTTCTTTTTAATGACAGCCAAACAGTTCTCCCTCGGGAACAGTATAGTCCATTCTGAATGTGAAGTCCAAACCCTCTTACTGCTCTTCTCCAAGTATGACATTCCAGTTTTGTTTTATTCCACATTTGGCTGATAGGAAATAACAGATCATGTAATTTCTGAATAAACAAACTCTTGAAGATCTAGCTATATACCCAGATTTAGTCAAAGATTGCAAACAAATCTTCCCAGATCTTTGGACACTAGCAATTATTCCATAGGCACTGACTGCCAGAGGCAAAATGTACATGAAATCATCAGTGGTGCAATACAAATTTAGGGTTCCCCTTCCTTTTTAATGAGGAGCTGGAGCAAAAGATCTCTCACCCACTCCCCCTTCCCATAGATGTAGCTGTATAGACTGTTTGGTTCTATCTTTAACCTGATATTAACAGAGGAAGAGAAACCGAAGAGAAACCGAACACCCTGGGAGGTATGCATGTGAATACCTTGTGATGAGTCAGACATCCTAGCCCAACTAAGACATCTCCCCCCAGTCTCCCCCCTCCCAGGCTAATAGCTGACAATGTATGCCTTCCACATTAATGATACGTGTACAAGACAAAACAGGCTGCTTGCCTGTTTCACTGACATTCCCCTCTTCTATGTACCCACTAACATCCCCTAAGGCAACTGAGCTGGTAATAGGTTCTTCTAACTGCTTCCCACATCAAATTTGACACCAAGAGCTGTTTTCCACCCTCCATTCCCACCGCTCAGCTTATAGCTATCTCATCATCATTGATTTTGACTTTTTTTTTGTCAAAAATTAAGCATCCTATTAGCACAGGGACTTTCTCCCCATCACCATTTTAAAAAAAACAAAACAAAACAAAAAGTGGTGGTGGGGAGAAAGTCCCTGTGCTATTAGGATTATTAATAAGTGGATTGGAAGAGAAAGTAATGAAGCTGCATCAGTGAAAGGGCTCCCCCCCCCCAGGTCCCTCACTTCATAGCTTGGAAATTTTACTTTTTTAACTTTAGCTATACCAGAATCCCCTGGCCTGTATGGGGAGTGGAGGCAATTCTGGGAATTATAATCCAAATACTTAGCCTTGCAGCACCTTTAAGATTGGTTTATTTTAACATGAGCAGGATTACAATTCAGGTTCTCAGTTGTATTCATCTGATGCTATACCAAATATGCTAAAATACATTGACATTCAAAGAGTTGGGAACTGTTATACAATGGTGTTGCATCAAATGAAGAACTGACCTTTTTAAAAAATGAGCTCTAATAGTCAGTTGACGTTTCTAGAACTAGTTCACGGTACTGTGTACAGTCAGACCTGCAAGTCCAGGGATACTGCATCCATGGATTCAACCATCCTGGGCTTGAAAATACACACACACATTCCAAAAAGTAAACCACAATTTTGCCCTTTTATATAAGAAATACCATTTTACTACACCACTGTAATTAATGGGACTTGAACATCCATAGATTTTGGTATCTACGGGGGATCCTGGAACCAAACCCCAAGGAACCCCAAGGATATCAAGGGCTTGCTGTGGCTGGTGTCTACCAGCTAGCTACAGGAATGTGTTGTGATATACCTTAACTGACTGGATTGGGATCAAAGAGGGGGAGAAGAACCCATGGCAGCTGTAATGCAGACAAAAGTATTAATTTTCTCAGCTGGCTGTGAAGTTCTGAGGTATGAGAAATATGTGATTCTCCCGAAGATTGTCAATGCTGTCTAGCTTTAGTGGGGCCAATAACATATGGAGGACCACACATTCCTTCGTCTCAGAATAAATGGTTTGCTTTAGGGAACACTGATACCGTTTTAAAGACTGACAGTGCTTGGATGCTTGCCCTCTCCACCTTAATGTTTCATGTCTATATTTACAAATAAGTATCCCCAAATATAGGTCTTGCCATCATATGAAAATGGGTTTTGTAGCATAAAAAAGGCAAAAGTGTTCCCCTTCAACAAGGTTGTCAAGTCATGTCTGTCTGTAGGGGGTGGTGCTCATCTCCATTACTAAGCCAAAGAGCCAGCGTTGTCAAAGACAACTATGTGATCATATGGACAGCATCACTACACTGCTCTTACCTTCCCACTGAAGTGGTACCTATTTATCTACTTGCACTTTTACATCCTTTTGAACTGCTAGGTTGGCAGAAGCTGGGACTAGTAACTAGTGTAGCAACTGCCTTCAGAATTCCTGCTGCTGGAGCAACTGAAGGACAGGAAGCTGTATTTTTAGCAGCAATCATGCTTTAAGGATTGTTTGACAACTGTACTCCAAGAAGAATATGGATTCATTATTTGAAGATCCTGCCTCCAGACCCCTTTCAGTCCTATGGTTCTAGGATTTTTAACTTGTTGAGTGATCCTAATTTCCGAAAGCATGTGTAGTTTGGGGTATCCCTGGAATTGGAAGAGCATCACTTTTCATCAATCCTTCTGTAGGATGAGGAACAAGCATCTAATAGTTCATATGCTGGCGCTTCCCCACTGTGCCTACCCATTGCTGGAAGGTACCAAATTTGTGCTTGGATTCTGGAGCAACAGCTTGTTGGACACTGGCCAAGCTTTGGTGTTCTGGGGACTAGTATGTACTTATTAGTGCTCTCTGCCATGGACAAGTGAAAATCCTTTGTAAGGCATCTTCAAGCCATTGCTTCTCTTGAGTCTCTTGGGTCCTCGCATGTTTCCAGCATTTCCAGGGAGGCTTCAGTATGAAATATGTGAACTGTGCCATCTAAATACCGAAAAGTAATTTTGGTATCTTTGGGAAATAAGTTCTTTGACTGCTATGGGCAAGAATGAGAGGCTCCAGAAAAATTAGATTTTTAAAAACTATTCCTTTTATTATACCAGCTTTTTTTTATTGTTCCCATCACCCCATTTTCCTTCCTGTTGGCTACCTGACATGCCTTCCCATGAGGATGATGGTCAGTGGATCTCTGGGGAACAGGGCTTAACTTGCTGATGCTGCCAACTGAAGGTGACATAATTCAGGAGTTGGCATTAGTGAGTTAGGAGGTGCTGCATGGACCAAGCAAATCCCCCCTGCCCCCCACTAAGTTGTGCTTGCCATCAAGTCAAGTCACATCAGTGGCAGCCTGGCATTCACACCACCAGCTAGGATCCATTGTTGTTGTTGTTGTTGTTGTTGTTCTTCTTCTTCTTCTTCTTCTTCTTCTTCTTCTTCTTCTTCTTCTTCTTCTTCTTGTGTGCCTTCAAGTCATTTTTGGCTTATGGTGACTCTAAGGGTTTTCTTGGAAAGATTTGTTCAGAGGAGGTTTGCCATTGCCTTCCCCTGAGGCTGAGAGCATGTGTTCTGTCCAAGGTTACCCAGGGACCCAGGATTTACTGTGTTCTGGCAACGGGCTAAATGGCCTTGCCACTCTCCAACTGTGTTCTAGGATACTGGATAACTGCTGGCTGCACAATAATTTTTTTAAAAAATGGTTTATAGTTTCATCTTGGATTTTCTGTCCATTGTACAAGTTGCATACAGGTTGGTTTTTTCCTTCTTCCATGCTAAATCCTGTGAGGAAGATTCAGCTGAGCAATTGGCTAGGGAGCCATGCAGTGAGTTTCACAGCTAAGTGAAGATTTGAACTCAGGTCTTCCTAAGTTGTGTGGATTCCTCCTCACCAACCCAGAGAATGCCACCTGTGATCATTCCTGGACAACACGTTCTTGAGAGCCGCATCCTTTCAAGGGACCTTGCAGGATCTCAAGGTGACCATGGATGGCCTACAGTCCCATGGCTTTTTGAAAAATACCTGGAACAGCCAGCTAGTTCCTTAGCAGTCCTGATGAATGTCTGAGCATTCTAACAATACTTCCTGTGCCTTGCATGCATGACACTGTATGAGGGTCTAACAGGAGATTGAAAGCAAGCTAGTTTTGCCTGCAATTCCCAGAATCCCCCAGCCAGCATGTCTGCTTGTAACCAGCTGGTGCCTGTGTAGCAGCGAGGACAAGAGAGGGGATGAAATCCCAGGAGAAAGGGTGGATTTTGATAAGCAGCATATAACAAGGGCAAAATGAAACAAAAACCATCTCTCTGTACTTTATGTATAAGGAGATGTGGGCAGGTTTGTCATAAAACACTCAGTGGCAGTCTATTCCACTTTGGCCTCAAAGGCAGGCAGTCTTCCTTAAGCTGGGCTTAAAATAATAATAATAATCATAATGTTTTATTTATAACCCGCCCCTCTGCTAAGCAATTGGGGCGGCGTACAACAGATTAAAAATACTTAGGAAATAATTAGTCAGAAAGTAGCCCTGCCTGCAACAGGGAAATCATTTTCTTCCATCTGGAATCTTAATGATGCTGATTTAATTTCTTTTCCCCTTTACAGAAGCCCTGGAATGAGCATATCCTTGATGCACTTCACTCCCTATTCTCCCCACCCTGTCAGTTTCTCAGTCTGTCTTTCGGTGCTGGTATTTGTGGGTCAGTGCTGGGCCCAGACTAATTTCCCCATCATTTGCAGCCACCCTACAGGCTGCATCTACACTTCAGAATCAATGCAGTTTGACACTGCTTTAACTGCCATAGTGCCATTCTATGGAATTCTGGGATCTGTAGTTTTGTGAGCTAGCTAGCCACCTCTGTCAGAGAGCTCTGGTGCCCCAACGAACTACAAATTCCAGGAATCCATAGCACTGAACCATGGCAGTTAAAGGGATATCAAACTGCATTATTTTTGTAGTACAGATGCAATATGGTAAACTCCAGAACTAAGGGCCTTTACAGACTGCCAGAAATAGTGCAAATTGAGGCCACTTTAACTGTCCTGGCTCAGTGCTAGGGCATCATGGCTATTGTATTTTTTTCTGGGACATTGAGCCTTCTCTGTCAGAGGGCTCTGGTGCCACAATAAACTACAGTTCCCATGATTCCTTAGCACTGAGCCAGGACAGTTAAAGTGGCCTCAATTTGCACTATTCCTGGCAGTCTGTAAAGGCCCTAATTTAAAATGGGGGCATTAAGAAAAAGACAGGTTTTAAAATATGGTTGGCCCTCCTTATCCACAGATTTTTTTTTTTAATCCACAAATCCTTTGGCTATATCTACACTGGAGAAACAATGAAGTTAGACACCACTTGAACTGCCCTGGCTGAATGCTATGGGATCCTGGGATTTCTAAGTTCTGGTTGGCAACTCCTGAAAAGGCACTGCCAGCCCGGCTGCCAAGGGAAAGCCATCTTGCTATTGTCTTCTTCTGCCGCTCGCCTTTGCAGCTCGGGGTCTTTTTCTTTCTTTTCCTTTTTTTAATTTCCCTTTTTATTATCATTAGGCAAGGGTTTTCTCCCTCCTTCCCCCCCTCTCTTTCCTAGGAGCCCAAGCAAGCGCATGAGCCAGAGCTGATTTATGATTATTAAAACCAGACAGTCTCTGGCAGCCAGCAAGAAGGGGGGAAAAGAACAATGCGACCCCTGCTTCACTGGTGAAGTTTATGGGGAGGCTGCTTCCTTGGGTACCAATCATTAGTCCCTCTGGTCTTTCTCTTTCCCCAATGCAAGAAGCATTAAAAAAAAGGGGGGGGGTTGTCTATATGTCTCTCTCTCTCTCTGTCTGGGTAGGCTTATATCTAGAGGGAGTTTTGCATAATCATTTTCCTTGCTGCTGAAAGGCTCCTACATTCTGCATATGTGACGCAGCTTGGTACAGAGCAAAAAGGGACCCAGTTAAAAGCACACCTGGGTTGGTTCAGTCCTGTCCCCTTCTCTTTCTATTTTTCCCTATGGGAATGGAGGGGATTTGCCCCCCCCCCATTCCCCCCATGAAATTTTCTGTCAGTTACCAATTTCCTAGCCTTGCAGCACAGTAACTTAAAACATGCAACATGCATGTTTTGCATTTGGTTGGCCCAATAAAGGTTATTGTGGATTTTGGAAGTTATTGTACTTTGCTACTTGGCCGACACGGATACCCTGTGTATAAGCTCAAAATGCAGTCATGGTGAGAGTTAGACTCTGGAGAGCAGGGTTCAAACCCCTCTGGGTGAACTTGAGCAAGTCACAGGCAGTGTCCTTACTACAGAAATAGTCTTTCTTGACACCACTTTAACTGCTACGACTCAATGCTACGGAATTGTGGGAACTGTAATTTGTTGTGGTACCCGAGCTTTGCTCCGGTACCACAACAAACTACAGTTCCCAAAATTCCATAGCATTGAGCCATGGCAGTTAAAGTGGTGTCAAACTGGATTATTTCTTCAGTGCAGATGCAGCCAGTCTCTCAGCCTCAGAGGATGGCAGTGGCAAACCTTCTCTGAAGAAACGTGCCAAGAAAACCCTTTGATGGATTTGCCATCACCATAAATTGGAAACAACTTGAAAACACACAACAACAACTAGGCATCCAGTGTTTCCTTTGTTCCCCACATTTCTAGCATTGCAAAGTGAAACATGGAAAGACAGCCTAAGCATCTATTTTTTTCCTTCATCCTCCAAATTTCTAGCATTGCATTACAAAGTGAGACACTGGAAATTCACACCCATAACATGACCAAAGAGACCAAGGGAATGCAAACAGGAAATGTTAAGCATTCTAGGTGTGAATCATTTTCAGTGTCTCACTTTTTGCAATGTTAGAAATGTGGGGACTGAAGGAAAAAATCATGGAGAAGGGGCAGAATTTGGCAATGCCTTCATTTTGCCCACCCCATAGCTACACCCCTGCTCTCCTCCCTACACACCGTTTGCCCCCTCTTCTGAATAAGGGCACCCCAGTGTCCTTCTTCCAAGTGGGAAGAAGCCAGGGATGTCTCTCAGTTCAGCAGTTCATCCCTGCCACTCTTACAAATGTTGCCACAAGGGCCTTATCACACACTGGCCACGAAGCGAAAAGTAACCAAAGTAAGAGTAAATTCAGTTCTATATCGAAATGAACTGAAAGAGCTCCTGCTGCCCACCACACGCAATTACCGTCATATCGCATTTATCACGGTTCCCAGGACATGGATCCTGGAAACATATCCTCCGTGCACACACAAGCTAGAAAATCCCATAAATTACAAGAGAGGACCATGTTTTCCCGTCCCGTTTGTTGCCCGATCCAAACAGGAAGGACGCGCCATAAGATGCTTCCTCACAGATCCATGGGAAGCGGTGTGGGGAACCATGGGTCGGGGCGGGGAAAGCCTTCACAACACGTATTGCATGCTCATATGCATTTCGCCTGCGCGGCTATTGCGAAACTATTCCGAAGGCTCGCTTGTACTTCCTCAAAAAACCGAATGCCAAAATCTCTCCATTCGCTACGGATTAGCTTCGGGTTCTGCCGAGTTTCGGTGCAACGTCGTGTGTAAACACGGGGAAATAATATGTTTTAGCTACAGATACCCTTTGGATTAGCTCTGCTTTAGACCTCGTGTGATAAGGTCCTAAGTCTGCCACCCTTGCATCCCTGGGCATCCGCTACTACCCAAACAATGAATCTTTCAGTCCTTTTCATTCCCCTTCAATGTTGCCCGTGTATCACCTGGGGGCAATGTAATGGGCTAGAGTAGTTTCTCACCCCATCCATCAGTCAGAGACTGTGGACAATATGTGAACAAGTGACTGAAGACATTGTATATGGCTGCAGCAAGTGAAAGCATTTCTGAATAGAAATGATCTTTCTGCAAAGAGCAAAACAAAACCTCACAAACCAGTTAAGGCTTCCTTTTGATATTTCTATTTTTTTTTTAAATGTATTTCATGTAGTGGAAAGCCTGATTTCGTAAGCCCAATAACATTCAAATTTAAAAAATATTGAAAAAGTTCATATCTGCTAATTAGATTGACTTTTTTTTAAAGTGAGCTGAGATAGTTCCATGGTTCTGAGGCTCTTTTGCCATCCTCTTCAGGCCAAAACTGATTGATACCAATAATCTGGTTAGGTCTGGCTCTTGTAATATGTTTGCACAGACAAGTAAGACAGTCAGATGATTGTATCCTAGGAAAGGACTAACTTCACATTACGTGAAAGGTGAAAAAATGCAAATTCCTTCTCCCTACATGCAGGTTACATTTAGTAACACTGAACTCTGAAGACCACGGTTTGATTCCCAGCTTGGCCATGAAACCCACTGGGTGGCCCTGGGCAACTCACATGCTCTCAGCCTCAGGGGAAGGCAATGATAAATCTCCCCTGAACAAATCTTGCCAAGAAAACCCATGATAGGTTCACCTTAGGGTCACCATAAGTCTGAATTGATTTGAAGGCACATAACAACAACAACATCAACAAATTTACTGAAGAAGTGTTCTTATTAAGCACCCCATTATATTAATAATTAAGGGACTTAACATGTGGGGAAAGAATGGATTTTAACTGCCTTTTCAATTAACATTTATTGTCAGGACAAAAGGTCAGAATCCAACGTGGTGATCATATTGTTGCTGCTTTTTTTTAATAGCATTTCTATATTGACTATTAATTAGGCAGAAAAAAGTTAAAATGACAAAATATTTTTAAAATAATAACTAACTGAAAACTATATTAGATTTACTCTAGCACAGGTAGTGCCAAGAAATTATATAGAGGTGTATATAAAAAAATCCTAGGAAAATTAATTGAGTTCTATCTTCAGCTACAAAGATCACAACATGTACACCAGGCAAATATCTCTGAGAAGGGCATTCCACAACTAGGATGCCACCATTGAAAACTCCCTCTTTTTAGGAGTCACCTATCACATCTTAGTTTGTATGGACACTTGGAAGAGAACTTCTGAAAATGTTCTGAGGACCTAGGCACCTACAGCAGCTGATGGACAGAATGGTGAAAGGGGACGGGACCCTTAGATGCAATCATTCTTTGGGCATGAGATACCATTGACAACACCTATGTTCATGGGACAGTATTGAGAAGCACTATCTTTCATATAGTCAGTATGTGTGTTTTAGTCTCAGAAGATGATACTAGGAGACTGCCACTCAGGACGTTATCACACGCGGGTCTCAAAGCGGCAAGAAAGCGGTATGGAATCAATCCAGAACTATACCAGTATAGACCCCACAAGACGGAAATGGCTATCAGACGCAACTAGCATCATTGCACAATTAACGAAACTGCGATAGATGTGCTCCTGGGAACCGTATCTGCCGTTCACACACAAGTGAGAAGATCCCTTCCAGAACCCAGCAAGGATGTTCTTGCTGCCCGATCAAAACAGGAAGTACACGTCATAAGATGCTTCCTCACAGATCCATGGGAAATAGCGCGGGGAACCATGGGTTATGTCGGGGAAATGCTCCACGATATGTATCTCGTGATCAGACATACGGCGAAAGCGGTATTATTGCGGTATCATTCTGGTCACGCAATTGTAATTCCCCAAGAAACCGGCATTCAAAAGAATGGGGATGATGCTGCATTGGGACGGGGTTGGGACGGGGTTCTGTGCGACGTTGTGTGAACACACGGGGGGAAAAAAACGCAATAGGACAGGATTGGGTGTGGATTCTTTCTGCTTTAGGCGTGATAAGGTCCTCAGTTCTGTGGCCATTGGCTTACTGTGGGATTCCACATGTGTCCATCTCATTGCCTGTGTTTGTAAACATCTGAATGAAGCCGGTGGATGAAGTTATCTGTATGTCTAAATAGAAGTATCATCAGAATGCAATTGGCATCCATTTGTGTCTTCATCTTTCAATGAAGCACTGGAGATTCTGTCATAGAAATTTTGCCTACCAAGGAGAGCTAAATGTGGTGTACGATAGCTGAATGGAATACTAAGGTCAATTAGTATTCTTGCTGAGAGACCCAGGACAACCAAGGGGATTGCATCCCCCATTATCACATCTCAGAGGAAATGCAATTGCATTCAGAACAGACTGTATACCTACTTTAGATAATCAGAAACCCCAATTAATTACACTGATGTATTGCACACATTAAGTTTCAGCTCATTCATTTCCATATGCTCCATGGCATCAGCACTGTAACATATGGAATTAAGAAGCTGAACCTTAACACAGGCAAAACTTCAGTCCAATTAGCTGGAGATTCCAATGAGGAAGAGAGGGCATAACACCTCTATGAGGACACACTCTTCCTGAATGACAAGGTTCACAGTTTGGGAGATTCCCTAGATTGGATTAGTTTTCTGGGTGATCCAGGGTTGCAACAGAGATAATTTCCAGAGATAATTGATACATTAGCTGTGGCTCTTCTTAGAAAAGCAGGATCTGATTTTACTCATTTGTGCACTATTTATCTCCAAGCTAGTGTCTGTAGTGTGTTCTGGTTGATACTGTCTTTGAAGACAGTTCAGAAAATTCATTTGGTTAAAAATGTGTCTCATCAGAGTTTCAGCTGCCTTTGGAAGATCAATTCAGATCTGATTTTACATCATCTCCATTTCATTTCTTTCCAGGCTTAATAGGAAGTGCTGGCATTACAATATTATTGTAGGACAGAGATACTTTAAAATCTGTTCTCTCCCATAGGGAGCTGTCAAAGTTTTACAACTGGACTCTTCCTTTGCTCCTGTCCCCTGCTTTCTGTTCGGTTTCTATTACAGAAATAGGAAATGGGCACAAGAAATTACAGTTTTCTATGTGGTAACACCTAAAGAGTAAAATGCTATCTGAGGAATTTTACAATTTAAAATACCAGGCTCTTCCTTTGCTTGCTTTTAAGTGGACAAAGTGGCCAACCTTTTACAACAAATTGCCTGTTGCTGTGTTTTTTACTGCTGTTTGTTTCTTGTTATGGTGCATTAATGTGATATTTTTCTAATTCTTTACATTTGTTGTTGTTATTTGCCATCCAGTGAACTTTGACTTATGATGACCATATGAATGAGAAACCTCCAAGACCCCATCATCAACTGCCCCTTTCAGTTCTAGCAAACTCAGGGTTGTGGCTTCCTTGATTGAATCAATCCATCTCTAATGATGTCTTTCTCCTTTCTCACTGACTTTGGACCTTGTCGCATCATATTGCTGTAGTGTTATAGTGACAAATTGGTACCACTAGTGATTATGCCTTATCACAGGATGTCTTTCATGTCCTGACATTGTCCCATCATAGCGCCATTGCAAATGTGGAAATAATCCATTAATGACCCCATTTCTTGCTACCGAACAGTAACCTTTTGTGCTGTGGAACACGTATTGTGCTTCCTTCCATGAAAACTCCATTAGTGGCTGCGATGTGGCCAGCTTATTCCTTTCTTGAAGATTCCCCAGGAGATCTGTGCAGGGAATCCACAAACCACTTCCAGTGCTTGGGCAGCAAAGATAACTTGTGGCATGTTTAATTAACTAAAATAAATAAACCTCTAATTCTGTTGTGCTGGTGTAATGTCACAGTATTATAGCACTTTAATGTTTTAACATCACAGTTTAACAGCTTCATGGAACTTTCTACCAGGACAATGCATGATTACTCTACAAACATGTCCTCCCGCCCCCATGTATGCATGGCAATGGGGGAGGTAGACTGAAAAATGCAAGAGGACTCTACCACACAAAATGAAAAACACAATCACACAATTAACAGGAAAAATGGGTACAGTTGAAAAGTCAAGGCAGATTCATCTGTACAGAATGGAAAGAAATGGCAGAGGGTAGCATGGTCACTTTCTTTCCCTATCTGACCTCTTGTGAGAAAGGTCTTGTCTATCACCAGGTGTTATCATGATGCCATTCTGTAATAGCACTATAATAGCAAAAAACAAGACAAAACAGAATGGACCAATCATGAAGCAAGGTACAGGATAGAGGAGGAAGCTATGACGCAAGTACTGTGGAAGAGATTCTGTTGGGTGGAATGTGCTAATGGTGAGATTACTGCAGAAAGGCTGAAAGGTGCAGTATAGTTCATTTGCAATCAGCAACCCTACCACAAACAGCCAGAGTGGGTTAACATGATATAAAGGAACAGTGCAAAAGGCCCTTCTACTTTACTGAGTATGATTGAGTCACACTGTCTCATGATACAGTTGGCCCTTGGTATCTGTGAGGATCTGTTCTAGACCCCTCCCTGCAGATACTAAAATCTGCAGATGCTCAATCCCACGTTTTCCCCAATGGTGGTGCCACCATTAGGGACAGCCCCCATTGTCATGTGGTGGCATGTGCACATGGCCATGCTGCCATTGGGGACAATGAATTTAATGGTGGCACAGCCGCATGGATGTGTTGCCATGGGACAATGGGATCTGTCCCTAATGGTGACATGGCCGTGTGCATATGCCATCATTGGGGACAACACAGGCTTGCCATCCAATGACATCCTATCACTGGTTTTCTTTCTGACCTATTTTCAGTCGGTTTTGGTGGGGTTCAAGTACTGGGAGGTTGTGGGGGCACAACTGCTGTGTTTTGTGCGTGTTTCAAACAGCTGTTGGCAAATAAAAGCAGTTTAAAAATGATTTGGGGGCTTTGGAGGGTGTATAGCTTACAGGGTGTACTTCCTCCACCATGGTGTAGAATTTACTTATTTCTGGAACAGAAGTCACAGCCTTAATGTGGATCCAGGTTAGTTATGCTTACATAGGACATTTGTATCTCTTTCTGACCTTACTAAGACCTACATGACATTCTGAAGGGCTTCAGAGAGATAGTGTACTCAGCAAATGAACTCAAAACATTTAGTTAAACCTCTTAGCTTTCCCTATTTTTCCCCCTGCTTTCACCTTCTTCCTGAAAGGACATATACGGGTGACAAGGCTTTAGTAAATCCCAAAACCTTAGACTTGAGAGATAGCCAGATGGTCTAATCAGCATTTCAGCATTTAGCCCAAGAATTTTGAAACTGCTGGGAAAATTCAGAGCAAGTGAATGCTCCAAGTAAGAACATGGAGTGGTTCTTGTAGAAACAATGGCTAGGTTAAATTGCCACACCTAAAGGACAACTACAGGCCTTTTTAGTTTGTCTTATTTTGTTTTACGGTTCATTATACCATAGGTTTAGCTGCTAAATTTGAAGTGGTAAAAGCAGAACTTGCAAAAGTTACTTTTAAGAAGTAATTTTGCCCCATTACTCATGGTAGGATTTTTCCTCTCCCCAGTAAGCCATTGATATCTCTTGATATCATGATCAGAAAGTAGCTAGTTACATTACCTGTTGCAATTCTAGCTACATTACCTGGTGCATTTGTTCCCATTACATTTGTTTCTCTATCTGGGGAAAACCCCTTACATTTGATAAGAATACAGCATAAACTTGAAAAATTCCTGTCAAAATACTGCTAAAAATAGTTTAAAATGCCCTTTAAGGTAGGGTTGCCATACATCCCAAAAACCGGGACAATTCCGGATTGGAGGGTCTACTCTAAACAATGTCCTGGCATGGCTAGGTACTTTTGACCCTCCATTCTGGATTCCTGCTTTGTTCTAGGCAAGCACATTTTGTCAATCTCCAGTCGGAACAAGGCAGGATTGGCTCCTTCCCTCAAAAGATCTCCTCCTCAGCCTGAGGTTCTCAGGCGGCAGCCAAGATGGCTGCCCCCTCATCCTCCAGAGGAGAGCCATGGCCCCCTGGAACACCTCTGCCTCCTTCTGCAGCAGCTCCTTCTCCACGGTGTTGTGGACCAGGTCGATCCCCACTCAGTGCTCTCTGTTGGTAAATGGGGGGGGGGGAGGCAGATGATGGGGGTGATGAGGCAGCAGGGCCCCAGACCCCTGGATACAGCTGCCCCATTTCCTTTGGCCTGGCCTGAGAGGCTGTCTCTCTCACCGGTGGAGGGTGGGCACGCATCACACTGAGACTTGAGGCTGGTAAGGAACAAAGCCCAGGAGGTTAAAGAAGGGGTGAAGGTGGAGGACGGATAGACAGATGGAGAAGGCCTGGTTCTTCCCAAAGGAGAGAGAGAGCGAGAGAGAGAATGTGAGGGAAAAGGGATGAAGGAGGGAGAGTGGACAGTGGGGTTTTTTAAGGCTGCTGTCACTGCATTTCTCACACTTTTTGCAGTGTAGGCAGGCAGGCAGGCCCGGGAGCCCAGTAAGGCTTCACTGGGGGGGCTTGAGGGGGTAAGGCTGTGCTGCCTTTCCTGTGCTTTCAGTGGGGCAGGCAGGCCTTTTGGAGGCCCAGGGGCCCTGTAAAGAGTCACTGGGGGGCTTGGGGGGTTAAGGCCACTGCCGCCACCACCACTGCTTTTCCTGCACTTTCAGCAGAGCAGGCAGACCTTTTGGAGGCCTGGGGGTCCTGTAAAGAGTCACTGGGGGCTGGGGTGTGTGTTTAAGGCCACCTCCTTTTCCCTCCTTTGAAAAGTAACTTGGTTATAGCCTCATTGTCACCCCCTCCCAAAACCTTTTTGCTACAGGTAATTAATTTTGCTATGAGTAGATGTTAGTTCAAAAGGAATAGGAGAGCCCACCTTCTTTTTACCTCAGATCAGAGGCAGACAACTATGGCAGGGCAAAAGTTATGCTCCATTACACCCATGGTGGGCCATGCCATCACTTTTTCAGCTAAAAATTGGCTAGCAGGAAAAAAAAAGGAACCTAAAGTCACTTCCAGTTCTGATTTCTGTTGTTTGTTTTTGGCAAGTTTTCGGATGGTATGGGGGTATTTTAAATTAATTCACTGCCTTTTGAGTGCCTCCAGAGCAGTGATTTACCTTTTCATGGTGGAAGTGCAGGGACTGGGGACTTTTATGTGACCTGAGGGCTGTAGTTCCTCCAGTCCTGCCTTCGTGAAACACATTATATGAAGGGTGGAGTTTAAATATGGTGTTTAAAGGAAGAAGCAATGAATACATCTTGTGACTGGAGGGTGTTTATTAATGTTTAATGTAACTCTGCATAGGCTTACACAACTCAGTACCTCTGCTCATGCGTGAAACCCTCAGGGACTATTTTATGTTAGTTCCTTCTCAGAAGCCTTTAGCCATGGATTTCCATGGAAAATTCATCTGCCTATTCAGGTATTATAAAATGCTCACTTCTATTTAAAGAAGCAAGGTAAAGATAGCAATAGCAATAGCAAGTACATTTCTACACCGCTTATCAGTGCACTTAAGTACTCCCAAAGGGGTTTATAATGTGTAAGCTAATTGCCCCCAACAATCTGGGACTATTTTTAGCAACTTCAGAAGGATGCAAGCCTGAATCAAGCCTGAGCCCCTGGCTGGGATTGCACTCACGACCTTATGGTTTGTGAGCGAGTGGCTGAGGTACAGGCATTTAACCACTGCACTACCATGATTTTATACAGCATGTGCATGGATTAGCACTCAGGGCAGAAGTGAGAAATCTCAACACCCATTTGCAACAAGGTGGACAAGGGAGTAAGGACTTCACTGCCATCTATAGCTTTTCACTTTGCACAATGGATTGCAGATGATGATAGAAATATTTATATGGCATGGCACTATTATCTATGTTAACCTCTCTTCCCACCCCCCACCCCCATATGTGTGTGTTCAGGACTTCATTTGTGGAAAATTCACAGGTATGTAATCTGTAAAATGAAAAGTCTTAGCCATGTTAATCTGGAAAATCAGTGTGCAATGGGATCTTGCAGCACCTTTGAGACTAACAAAAAAAAATTTTTTTTTTTTGTAAACTTCAGCCTACTTGCTCAGATTCATTGACTTGTGTGTGTACAAGAAACTGCATCTTCTGTGCAGAAAATGCTGCAGTTGAAAACTTCTGTGCAAAAATTGCATATGGTTTTTGTGTGCAAAGATAGCATTTTCTGCCCAGAAGATATTTCTTGTGCAACGGCCATGTGCAAATTTTGCACAGATTAACTCATGAACTATGAATCTTCTCATCAGTCCAGGACTCTCTTTGACTGTTAAGAAACACTTTGTGAAAACTATTTTTTCCTCCTTACTTCAAACACAGGGCTGAGTGGGCAAGGAAACAGTAGAACCTACACACTCATCTGCAACCGTCAGGATATTTTCATTATGGAGAGGCAGATGATAGGCTTTCATTTAGTTAACGTCTGTGTCTTTCCCTGAGAATCTATCTGCCTTGAAATAACGGGCCACCTTTCTATGTAGTCATGCTATGGAAATTTGCTTGTTGTTCAGTTTGGCTTAGTAGAGAGTGTTGTTGCTATTTGCACAGAACAACAATAACAACACCCTTTTCACCAAAGGGCAGAATATCAGACACATATAATCAAGAATGAAACAATAAAACATAATACTATAATATGCTACCCATCTCAGCCACTTCAGGCACACTCAGCAGCTTAATCTGGTGAATCAAAGAGGAGGGTCTTCAACCCTTACAAAAACAGGTAAGATCCTCCTCCAGCCAGAGGTTGAAAGGAAGACTGTTCCACAAATGTGGAGCCAGATCTTGAAAGGCTTGCAGCCTTGACAGAATCATAGGCATTGGTGGAACTGAGAAGCTGAACCAGTTGATGGTAAGAGATACAAAGTGGCTGTGGGTCACAGCAGCCAGCTTGTCCTGCAGATTCTGCTGGGTGCCAAAGAGCATCACTGCAACATCCATCATCCACACACTGACAAGCCTTTCCTTGTATACCTTAAATTCCTAGATGGTGCATAGTAGGCTAGCTGAGCTGCCAGGTACTGGGGGAGGTGAAAGTGCAGGCCTTTAAATATCAGGACCAAAAGCTTGGTCTGGCCCTGTGTTTTTTTTAAAGATAGCAGGTAAAAGTATTACACTTTAGTTACTACTAAATAACAAAAATGTATTTTTATTTAAACAACTACTAAGGAAGATCAAAAAAGAATGTACAAAAGCAAGCTTACTGTTGAATATAAAGAAAGCAAAAATAATGGCCACCAAGGACCTTCACAAGTTCAACCTAGAAAATGAAGAAATAGAAAAAGTAAAAGAATGCCCATATCAGGGATCAAACATTGATAGAAATGGGGACTGCAGTCAGGAAATCAGAAGAAGACTAAGAGTGGGGAGGGTGGCTATGAAAGAACTAGAAAAGATCCTAAAATGCAAAGATATACAACTCAGTACAAAAGTTAAAATCATACAAGCCATTGTTTTCCCTATTACCATGTATGGATGTGAGAGCTGGACAGTTAAAAAAGAAGATAGGAAGAAAATCCATTAATTTGAGATGTAGTGCTGGATAAGAGTGATAAGGATCCTGTAGACAGCCAAAAAGACAAACAAATAGATCCTAGAGCAAATCAAGCTGGAAACCTCTCTGGAAGGCAGGATGACAAAACTTAGGCTGGTGTACTTTGAACACATCATGAGAAGACATCAATCATTAGAAAAACAATAATGCTAGATGGATGGACTCTAAGAGATCATGAGTATGAATTTGCAGGAGTTGGGCAGAGCAGTGGAGGACAGGAGGTCTTGGAAATGTCTCATCATAGGGTCTCCATGAGTTGAGATTGACAGGAAGGCAGTTAATAACAACAAATGTAGACCCATTCCTTAGAAGGATATAGAGTTGCAAACTCGTAGTTGGCTCTACCTCTGGCAGCCACTTAGCATTATTTCTGATAACCTCATGTTCTGCCCCCTAGCATCTTCTGAATTCAGTCTGAAGAAGCCGAAGGCCCCAGCTTCATTGTCAGGAATGAGCAGTGAGTGTAACTCTGCAGCTGTTCCAGGCAGAAACAAAATCAGTTCCCTCTCACAAAACCAATGGATGGCCCACAAGGTTAACTCAACATGCTCTACTTCTGATCCAAACCAAAGGAATCCTTTCATGAAGTCAAGTGGATTTTATGCAGTCAAGAGCAATGTGGAACAACTTATCAGAATGAGTGGAAAAGATTCTGGGGAGTGGGGCTCCCCTTGAACTCCTCAAGTCACGGGTGAGACCTGTGCAGCCCTCCAGACAGTTTTGGACAGTATCTCCCAGCAGCCCCAGCAATGGTGAGGAATGCTGAGAGTTGCAGTTCAATAAAATCTTGAGGGTCACACTTTGTCCACACACATCCTATATAGAGGCTGAGTCCCTCTTCTAGGCCCTCAACCTTACATCCTCTCTCATGTCCACATCAAATCATGATATACAAAGTTAACACCTCAGTGATCTTTGTAATATAGATGAGAGTTCTTATAGTTCACATTTTCTACCAGCTTCAAGCTGATCATTTCTTGCTGCAAGAAAATTCCCATTAGGACAGCAGAAGCATCAGCCCTTTATCTTGATTCCAAAACAGTAAACCTTGCAGGCTAAATCATGATAGGAAATTATACAGTATGACAGGACAAAGAAGTTCTTGAGCCCCAGAGTCATCATAAAACACACAAGCGGACCTGTCACTTTGATGTCGCACATGATTAAATCCCTACCTGCTCTTGACTCCTTCAAAGGCTGCCTTCTGGCAAGGACTTATCTGATGGTTTATTTGTTGCTAAAAGACAGAAAGAGAAGGGAAAAAAATTAAAAAATGTTGAACTAACCCATAGATTTACAGTTTACCCAAAAGCAAATGATGGAATTTTGAAAGATAAATGTTCTTAGGTCAACATAACCAAACAAGCAAACAAACAAACACACAAAAAAACCAACACCAAACACAATACTGTGGCATCTGTCCTGTGGAATTCTGGTATCACAAGCATTAAAAGGAGCATTTTTGTATTCACAACAAGCAAAAAGGTAGTTTGTGAGCCAAAGGCATGGACAGTTTGAGCAACCTAACTGAGAATTTGGCAAATGATTTGTTGTTATTGTGTGTATTCAAGTCATTTCAACTTATGGCAGCCCTAAGGTGACTCTATCGCATGGTTTTCTTGTCATGTTTCTTTTGCCATTGCCTTTCACTGAGGCTGAGAGATTGTAACTTGCCCAAGATCACCCAGTAGATTTCCATGGCCAAGTGGGGATTTGAACCCTGTTCTCCAGAGTCATAGTCCAATGCTGTACCATGTTGCTTTTGCCAACATTACTTTAGCATTTATTAAATAAACCTGGTAGATCTTTCCACCATTTACGTTCTGCTGATATGCCTGTGCAAAACATATTTGTCCAAAACTTGATGAAAAAGTTTGGGTGAGACCATTTTAGTTAAATGCCAGGATAAACTAGCAATTTTAATTAAAACAAAAGAATATAATTCCTTGTATGCAGAAGATCCCAAGAGTCTATGTTTTCTAAGTCATTTGTTAAAAAAATGTTTGCACATTTGACTTTGGGATATACCTCCCATTACTTTCATTGCAGTTTGCTTGTACACAGGCTTAAAATTAAAACATTTGCCCATCTATTACATCTCATTAATTTATATATCTTATCAGGAATATTTCATAGAAGATCAGAAGACATACAGATATGCTGAGAAAAACACTTAAAATATAAAACTGGCCAAGTAGTGTGGAAAATGTGCTTCCATAGCAGCCAAATAACTTCTTTAAGTTCCTGAATGCAAGAATTAAACGATACAGTGTCAATAAGATGGCATCTATCATCAAAACAGGGTTTGAAAATTTATAAAATATACAATAATCTCTGTTAGAGATAGTATAAGATGGCAAGTTCTTTATATTGCATGTGGCAGATTTTTTTTTTAAATTTGGAACAGAGTGTTTTTGGTCAGGTGTGATCAAGAAAACTGTATCAGGAATAACTAAAAAAAAAGGGAATAACAACACCATGATTTGGCAGTTTTGGCAATGTCCATAGAAAAATGTGTAGCTTCTTGCATGCATATCAGTTTATTGATACTTGCAAGAACTGCACTAACTGCACATTGGAAAAGTCCAATGAAACTACCTAATGCATAATTTCCAAACTCTGATCCTCCAAGTGTTTTGGACTGCAGCTCCCATAAGCATCAACCAAGCATCTTTGCTAATGGTCAGGATTCTGAGAGTTGAAGTCCAAAATATCTGGAAGACCAGAGTTTGGGAATCACTGATCTAATGCAACTCTGGGGCATCTGCACTGCAGAAACAGTGCAATTTGACACCATATTAACCACCAGGTTCAACTATATGGAATTCTGGAATATGTAGTTTTATGAGATATTTAGCCTACTCTGTCAGAGTGCTCTAATACCACAACCAAATTACAAATCCCAGGATTCCATAGCATTGAACCATGGCAGGTAAAGTGATGTCAAACTGCATTATTTTTGTAGTGCAGGTGCAATATGGTAAACTCTAGAACTAACTTAAAATGGGACATTAAAAAAAGACAGGTTTTAAAATACAGTTGGCTCTCATCCACAGATTCATCCATCCATGGCTTGAAAATATTTTTTAAAAATATAAATTCCAAAAAGAAAACTTGGATTTTGCTATTTTATATAAGGGATACCATTTTACTAGGCCACTGTATTTTATTGTATTTAGTGGGATTTGAGCATCCACTGATTTTGGTATCCACATGGAGTCCTAGAACTAAACTCCAGTAAATAGCAAATATTTCCTATGAAATACAGAAAGTTGGACATACTACAAGCTGTGTAATTTTATTATATGTTGTTGGGTTACTGTATGATAAAGGTAAATTTATAGGTTGGTTAGGGCCATAATCCTATTCTCACTTAAGGACCATTACTTCTAAGTCAATGTGCATAGAAAATAAATGGTTTTTTAAAAATCCCATCCCTTTAAAAATCCTGAAATATAAGCATTATTCTTTGGTTAAATGTGCATGTATTTCTTGAATATATTGATCTTTTAAAGATATTTGCTTCAAAATTTAATATAAGTTTGAGAAAGAATTATAGAAGTGGTAGTAACAAGGACTGAAAGGGCTACTATATTATGCGTAAGTGTGGAGACGAGGGGAGTTTACCAAGTACAACTTTTGTCACTCTTGCAAGACAGGTGTCACCCACCAAAATACCCTCTTGTACATCATTCTACAGAAGAGCACCCATGTCCTTTCCAGCTGGCAACTCCTAGATTTGCAACCATGAGCTTGGATCACATATAATGGTAGCCTCCATCTAGTTCTTGACCTGATTCTTCTCTCATAAGAAATGGAACATCAGTGGCCAGTTTATGTGATTCATCATCTCTTTTCACATTCCCATTTTCATGCAAATCATGTAGAAGGACAAGGACACATTCATATGACACAGTTATAGGACTATGATTCCACTACAACTGCCATGGCTCCATCCTCTTTGCAGTTTGGTCAGAAGCACTTGAGATCCTGGTCTGAGAATTCTAAGTATTTCCCCCTAAACCCCTCCATAGGACTGATAACATGGCACTTAAAAGAGAATCCTGGCACTATAATTGCAGTGTGAATGCATATCCCTCTTCCAAATGGGAGTTCTGATGCTTTGAAATAAAAGGTACTTTGTAAAGCACATTGTGTTCCCTGGTGAGTTGACATACACATATACACTTGCTTTTTCTTCTAAAATGGTTCTTATCTTTGCCACTGGATGAGCAGACTCACCCATGAAATGTTGACCTGACTATCCATCATCACTGCCACTTTGGAATCAATCACAATGTTCTGTTTAATGCTGTTTAACTCAGCACACAAATAAAAAGCAATTACATTTTTACTTTTATTTTTGCCCACTCCCCACCCCCCAAAAAAGACAAAGACTCTTCCAGAAGACAGAGCTATGCACAGGGAAAAAAATCATGAAACATAATTTCCATCCCTAAATGGTCATTGTAACACTTGACATATATGCAATCTACTGCAAACATCATATTTAGGCATTGAATTCTTTACATCCCATAATTTTAAACTGTACAATGCATCAAACAGCTCCTGCTAAGTTCATTTATAGAAATACAAATGTAGAGTACAGTATGTACAGTTTCCTCTCCTCTAAGGAGCAGACCTGCCAATCAACTACGAATCCTTCCAATGAACCTAAGTACAGTCTTCCCTCCCTGTTCATGGACTTGAAGTCCACGGTCTTGGTCCTTCACGGACTGGCAAGTGGGGAGGGTTAAAACTGTGTGTGCGCCCGTGGCCATGTGCAGGCCTCAATGGGTCATGAATATGTGCAAATTCCCATATTTGTGGGTGGGTGGGTTCCGAAATTGATTCCCTGTGAAAATTGAGGGACAACTGTAGTTGAAAAATGCCAGTAAATTCCAGATCCAACTCTGTCCTTGACCTAGTAGATTTTTTTCACTTGCAACCTTGTTTTAGGGAGTGGGAAAGATAATATTTTTTTAAAAATCAAATGTTGCCAATTTTAGCAGGGAGGGAAGATGGCAACCATTCAGGTTTCAGAACTGTATATGAAAACCTGGATGCTATTGGCTAGTTTTAGATTCCTCATCTGTTCTCCATAAGTAAATTTAGTAAAACCTACTTAATTTCAATAATCTTGTAAGTCTGATCTACATCCAAAATACAAATCTGGCATGGTTTGAAATGTGATAACCACCCTCATGCTCCTTCAAAGGGTTCAATATAAAGAAGAGTGAAGAAGTAAATACCATACTGTATATAGTCATGTATAAATCTAAAAATTTTAGTGGAAAAAATTGACACCAAAAAACAGGGTTGAATTATCCATTGGTCAATGTAAGTACTGTGTTTTAACTCTTATCAAAAAGTGATCTATTCCCTTCTCTGAGCAGAATGGTGGAAGGTGAGAGCTTAGACTATCCTGGAAGAATCTCAAAGAAGCACCAACCCCCTCCACTCTCCCCACCAGACTGCTTCTGGACTTTTTGAATGCCTGGGTGGAAAATAGTGGCAGTGGTAGTGGCTCTTTGATGCTTCCCCTCAAAAGAACACCAAGAGGAATTGGGATTTGAAGGATCTGAATAATACATTTGTGTATGTTTGTCAGTTTTTCTGGGTTAAAATCAAGCTAGGTTGTCACATTAAAGTTCAAGGCTGTAATCACTGCTAATGTATTCGCTATTGTCTTTGCTTCACCTTATCATTTTTGATATATCTGTGTTTTCTTAGCCCTGTTGATGTCTGATCACCCGCCGACACACATTGTATAGCCACCATTTACTGTAGTTCTCTCCTCATCCATCCAGCCTTTATTTTGAGCACAATGCAAGAATTTTGTAAGTTCTTTAGTATCATTTTTCTTTGCTTCATCCTTTATATCAGGGGTAGGCAACCTTTCCCCTTTAAGGGCCGAGGGACTTCAGCTCCCAGAAGCCTCAGCCATGTTGGCCAATAGTCCCATGTTGGTCAATAGCTCCTGGGATTCTGGGAGCTGAAGTCCCTCAGCCCTTAAAGGGGAAAGGTTGCCTACCCCTGCTTTATATCCTTTGTTATATACCCCTACATTTTCCCTTCTATTTATCCATGGGTCATATCAAAATCCATAATTTTGGCTCCCAAACCTGCCCTTGATTTACACATGAGGTCGACCTATAGTGGAGTATATACAGTAGATACAAATAATTAGTCAGTTATAATTATTTGCCTTAATCAATAATGGGATCTTAGTTTCATTATATTATGAGTGTAAATCGTGGGTTAACTTCAGTTCTTTTACAGTGAAACTTGGTTTTTACTTATTTTTACAGTTATGGGGTTTGGCCTTGCTAAATAGCAGATGAGGACTATCACAGGGTTCAAGCACTGGTTCCTGCTGTGCCTCATGCTGCTGTCTTGTGCTCTGATGTGGGCATGGAGGTGACAGTAAGGTGTACTGTATTTTGTCTGACATTAGCAGCTTGTAGCATTCACATTTTTAAGCAACAAAAAGCAACTGTTCTATTCACTTCTGAGAAATAGCAAAGCTAAAGTTTACATGTTGCTAACAGTAACTATAGTACAAACTATTGACTCGTGGGGACCCTTGGGTCTGTAACTTTAACTAATTACTTTCAAAAAGGAATTTTACAAGCTCTTGAGAGAAATAAGAACTTGAAACATAATGGCTGAAATCTAATGCCAAATTAGGTATGGTTAAAACCCTTGAAGTGAGCCTCCAGAATTTGCTGTGAAACTCTGTCCGTTTGCTTCCATAAAATGTATTCATTTTCATTATAATAGAACTGCATGTTTCTGAACTTCTCTTCTTGGTTCTTGAAATGTACAGGCATACTTCAGTTTAAAAAGTGTCAGAAAAAGAATCTCTCTCTCTTTTTATTTTACAAAGTCTTTTTATGCCCCTGGCTGCAACTCTGTCCCTTCTTGTCTTCTGTCTAGCTGAAAGTTTTTTTGGCAGCCTCACCACTGGAACGCTGAGAAACACAAGACTTTTGGTGTCAGATTGCAGCAGTGTGTCTGCATTGAACAATGCAATAAAGCCTTGCGTTGGGAAAGAGCAGGATTCTACTGTAGCCAATCCTATGGTAGCCATGTGTGCATGCCTACAACCAGCAAGGTGAAGAACAGCTGTCTTCAGACTCCCCTGCTTAGTATGAATGAGCAGCTGCCAGGAATTGCATAGGCTTTTGTCCTGCCACAATGTAGTAATGAGGTATGTAGTAGTTACAGTGTGTTTCAGGAACGTTTGAGAACTGTATTTTAGACAGTGAGTTAAGTGCAGATTAACCGAGGTATACCTGTATTTGGTTGGAAACTGAAATTGATTTAGATCGTTCCTTAATCTAAAGGCTGACCTTCTTCATATGTTGCACTATTTGGTTAACACCGAGACTAGTTCTTTAAGGGATAGTCTAGGAACGGGACCTATCCTTTACTGTGTACATGCTAGAATCCTGTTGGTTTCCTATGCTAGCGGTTGCTCTTCTCCCAAGGTCACATAATAGTGGGAAGAGAAGGCAGAAAATCTAGTGGCTTCAAGCAACTTTCTCCAATGCCTTCCCTCCTTCACTGCTGCTTTGCCCAGAGCACCCCCCCTTTGTCTAGTATACCAACAAGATTCCATCCATTGATGGAATCAATGTTGTCACTTGTATAGGGTATGAATAATTTTAAATAACATGTGAGTGGTAATAGTGGACAGTGGAGCAAACGTTTCTGGAATAGGAATGACATATGTCCTGCAGCTTGTCCTACACTGCAGGGTTGGAGATACAAACATATCCTTTATCATGACAATTCTCCTTGTTCACTTTCTCTTTGACTAGGGAGTTGTTTCAGTTGGGTCAGAAAGGCATGGCAAACAAATGGCAAGAATGGCCATCAGTGGCATCACTGTGCTTGGTGTCACCTTGTGCTGGTGCCTGGAAAGGGCTGTGTATGTGGTGTGTGTGTGTGTGTGTGGACTGGCCCTGCTGCCCTCCCCCTTCTGTCTTGCTTACCTGTCCCCCAGCCCACTAGCCACTGGCTAGCCAGCAACTGCGGGGTGGTGGTGCAGTGAACCTCTGCACTGCCTGTTTAGGGTTTGGCGTGGCTGCTGGGCAAGTGAGAAAGGGAAGTTTCCGACTTATGGTAACCCTAAGGTGAACTAGTTATGTGGTTTTCGTGGCAGGATTTATTCAGAGGAGCCTTGCCAATGCCTTCCTCTGAGGCAGAGTGTGTGACTTGTCCAAGGTCACCAAGTGAGTGTCCATGGCTATGCAGGGATTCCAAGCCTGGTCTTCCAGAGTCCTAGTCCAACATTCAAACCACTACACCATGCTGGTTCACAAAAGGTTTATATTCCTGTCAATTTCCACGGAAGGACCGTACCGCTATAAACATATCCCAAGTAGATCTGAGTAGACAGGAACATTATGGCCACTTTTCAAAGATGTTTGTTCAATATTTCACAAAATATGGCATAGCTACTGGTGTGCCATAAATCCCTGAATACATTGACCTATCTGTGCAGCTCTGAAATCTTCCTCAGGAATTTCATTTGTTCAAGAGCCAACTTACTGTATAAAACAATATTAACCATAATGATTACAAAAATCAATACAAGCCAATATTGTCAGCAGTCCAAGATGTCAAGAATCACATCTCTTCTCTGCCCCTCAAGTAAGTAAGAATACTTTGGCAAGGAAATAGTCTTTTTGCACCAGATGGCTCTCTAGTACTAGGTAAATCCAGCTCACTCAGGCTTTAACACAAAGAGGCTTAAAATTAATTAGCAGCTCCATTAAAAAAAGGCAGTTGCTGTGATAAAAAGGAATGTGAGAAAGGAGGCTGATTAGGAGTTTTTTCAGTGCTTTTAGGCCAAAGGGATGAATTATAGCTTACAAATGGGGTGATTTTTTTTTTTATTCCACAAAGAGGTTAAAGATATTTACAAGTTGAAGCTTTGGTGCTGTTTTGTTTTAAGGCATTTGTGGAGCTATTTGTGAGATGACAGTTTCAGCATCATCACTTTGAATTCAGCATTCTCCAGAATGAAAATGAGAAGAAGATTGGTTTTCTCACCAGAATAATCAACAAGAAGCCAGGTGGTTTATGGTTGCTTGGTGACCATGAAAAGAGCAGCTTTCCTCATTCAAGATCTATTTCTAGCTGGCATGTCATGCTGCCATATTAAAGCTAAATGCAGCCAGAAAGGTGACTTGAATGGGACTCAGCTTTGCTAGAGAAGACATGCAAGAGAACTACACACCCACACTCCTCGAAGCACAAAAGGAGCTTCCTTGCAGATAATGGAGTGATGATCTCCCTTTAAGTCACAGTGGGGAATATTTGTTTCCCCCCATGCCTTGGATTTCCCATAAGCCCCAGCTAGCATATTGTGGGAATTGTCACCCAAAACATATGGAAGGCCAAAGGTCCCCCCCTCCCCAGTTTTTAGATAATCAGGAGGGAAATTTTGCAGCTCTCCAGATGTGGTTAGACGGCAATTCCAGGATCCTTCACCATTGACTATACTGGCTGATGGGAAATGTAGTCCAAGAACTTCTGGAAAGTTACACATTGCTCATACTGTTAGGGTTGCAGCTGGTGGACGGAGGGCAAAATTAGACCATTGTCCCCCAAATAAGAATTCTGAACCCCATGAAACATTAGTTGAACTTTTTGAAATAGAGTATAGGGGCATACAAAGAAAAAAAGGGGGGGGAGGGTAGGCAAACATGCCAGGGGAATGCTGACACAGCAAATATGTGTGAACAATCAGAGGATAGAGGAAAAAATTTCATTGGGAGAGCAAAAATCTTATTTGAAAGAGCAATGCCCTCATTTTGCCTTCCTCATAGCTATATCCATGCTTAAACAGTGTTCATTGGAAGACCCCAGTAACATTGTGGTCAATGGTTTCCTGTACTCCATGTTACATGCATACTTTTATCAGTTTCTGAAAACATATGCAGATCAATATTTGCATAGATTTGGATACATATTTGTGCAGAAGCAAGGCTTACAGTGTTCAATGGCTGTTTTACTTCCCAATAAGCATGTTTATAAGGGCAGTAGCTAGAGCCGTGTTGGCAAACCTATGGCATGCATGCAAGAGGTAGCACGTGAAGCCATTTTCCCTGGCATACAGAGTGGGGAAGAGGAGGAAAAGGCACGCACCTGTTCCTCCACCTCTAGGCCATCCCGGGCTTTCAGCTGTCTCTGGAGAGGCAACTGAAGGCCTGGGAAGGTGCGGGGGAAGAAGGAGGAACAGGCGCATGTCTGTTCCTCCTCCTCCTAGGCATTCCGGAGAGGCAGCTGAAGGGCCGGGATAGTGAAGGGGGGAAGAAGTCCTGCCCCCAAAGTCCCTCCCCCATAGGGTAGATGTCCCGCCCTGGAAGTCCCATTCCCCGTGGAAGTCCCACCTCCTGCACAGGATAACACCCGGTGCTGGAAGGCCATTTAGTTTGGGCACTCGGTGCCTAAAATGTTCACCATCACTGAACTGGAGGATTGGTGTCATAGAATCATAGAATCGTAGTGTTGGAAGAGACCATAAGGACCATCTGGCCATCCAGCCTGTCATGACCAGCCAGGCTGAGGACATGGAGGACTCAGAGGATGAGGAGGCTGAGCCAGGCCCTAGATTTGCTCTGCCAGCTCTTGCAGAGTTAGCTGAGCCAGGGCATAGCTCTGCTATCCCAACAGCAGCAGAGCCCATCACTCAGCAGCCTAGCTTCCCCCCAGCAGAGGTTCCAGGCCTGGGAGACATAGAGAAGCAGGACGAGGAGGTATCTACCTTTAGACAGAGAAAGACAGAAAGGACGTGCCTCCAGCATTCTCAGAGATTATATGAGAAACACTCAGCAAATACCAAACAGCTGTGATTAGGAGCGGGGCCAATATAAACAGCTGGGAGATGCCGAGCTTCTGCGTTCTCTCTGACTCCCTTGTTGCCTGAAGCCTTGCCTCCTAGACCTTGGATTGACTTGGAACTCTTGACCTTTGGACTGGACTCGCTGACCTGCTTTCTGGAACTATTGACCCTGGACTGGACTCACTGGCTTGCTCTCTGGACTCCTGGACACTTGTTTTGCCCCCTGGTTTTGCTTTTTGGCACATTGGACTGGTACTGTACTTTTTGCCTTTGTGCTTTTACAAGCCTTGCATTTCTGTGGTCTTTTCTTATCAGCTACTCCACTGGCTGCTTTCCCAGACAGAAGAGACTCTGACCATAATTAGGCTGATAAGAGATGGCCAAGGCCGCTTTAATAAAGGAGCTCTTGGCTCAAAACCAGCAGCTATCAGCTCAGGTGGCCCAATTATCTCAAGGCCTGGCTATGCTCCAGAACCAAGCTCAACCCAGGCCACATGGGAAGTCAATTATAGCTATGCCAGAAAAATTTTCAGGTGAAAGGGTTATGCTAGACAGCTTTCTGGCAAATTGTAAGTTGCATTTTAAAGTCAGAGTAGCCTTTATTATCAGCTTGCTGTGTGGGCCTGCAAGCAAATGGGCTACTCCTTACCTCAATAAGGATAGCCCTGTCCTCAACAGCTTGCAGGACTTTTTGAAGCAGATGAATGCTACTGGGGAGATCCTGTTAAGATGGAGACTGCAGAGCATCAAATTAGGACTCTCCAGCAAGGCAAGGGCTCTGTGGTAGAATATTCCACTGCCTTTCGCCTCATAGCCCAGGACTTGACATAGAACCAGAGTGCCTTGCAGGCCCAATTTCATTGGGGTTTGGCGGACCCCATCCTGGATGAACTGGCCCACTCAGACCCTCCAGATACTTTGGCTGCCTTGATCACACAGCCAACCCGCATTGACTGCTGCCTCTCAGCCCGCAGGCAGGCCCGACGGACTAGCCTGCCACTTCCTCCATTGCCTGTGCCATGGACTCCTGCAGCTTTTCCTGAGGCTGCTTCTCCTGGGCCTGCAGAGGAACTGATGCAGCTGGGAGGAGCTTGGTCCAGCTCACCGGTGACGAGAAAGAACGGAGGAGGAGAGAGGGTCTCTGTTTGTATTGTGGACTGTCAGGGCATTTTGCCACATATTGCCCTGGAGCTTATTCCCCTGGGAGCCATGATAGACTTGGGAGCCTCCAGCAATTTCATGGACTTGGGGTTTCCCACCCGCCTCCACATCCCTATGGAAGCCCTGGCCGAGCCAAGACCTGTGGAGACCATTGACAGGCAGCTCCTGCAGTCTGGTCCAGTGACACACTGGAACCCTTTGCTGCACTTGGAGATCCAGGGCCATGTCAAGGAGGTCCAGTTCCTGTTGGCCGATGTGCTTCATTTCCCCTTGGTCCTGGGGATGCCCTAGCTCTCCAAACACAATCTGCACATCTTGTGGGCCTGTCAGGAGGTTCTATTCGCTTCTGAGTTTTGTCAGGAGCACTGTTGCCTGAAGCGGATCCCAGCTGCAGTGGCAGAGGATGCTAAGGAGTGCTCAGTGACGCTGCCCGAGAAATACGGGGACTATACCGATGTTTTTGATAAGAAGGAGGCGGATCAGCTCCCATTGCACACAGACCTTATGACTGTGCGATTAACTTGGTACCAGGGGCCCCTATTGCGGCGGGATGCCTCTACCCCCTCTCAGAGCCTGAGCTGGCAGCTCTGAGGGAGTTTTCGAAGAACCTTCAGAAGGGGTTTATCAGTTCTTCTAAGTCTCCTGCATGCACCCCTGTGCTCTTTGTGCGGAGGAAATGTGGGGAATTGCACCTTTGTAATGACTACCAGGCCCTCAACTGGATCACCGTCAGTAACTGGTATCCATTGCCGCTGATTCCGGAGTTGTTGGAGTGGCTGGACCTCAGAGGGGCCTACAACTTGGTGAGGATCCGGGCTGGGGACGAGTGGAAGATGGACTTCCAGACCAGGTATGGGCATTACAAATACACGGTCATGCCTTTTGGCTTGTGTAATGCCGCAGCCGTCTTCCAGCACTTTGCCAATGACATCTTCAGGGACTATTTGGATCGGTTTGTGATCATTTACCTGGACGAGTTTTTGGTTTATTCCTCCAGCCAGGCTGCCCATGACGCCCATGTCCGTGCCGTTCTTCAGCGACTTTGACAGCACTGCCTCTACGCCAAATTGGAGAAGTGTACCTTTGACCTCCGGGAGGTAGACTTCTTGGCCTACCAGGTCTCCGCCCAGGGTGTGGCCATGGACAACTCCAAGGTGGAGGTGGTGGTGTTGTGGCAACCCCCTCACAGTAGGAAGGATGTCCAGTGGTTCCTGGGGTTTGCGAACCTTTACAGAAAGTTCATCTCAGACTACGCAGCCCTGGCAAGCCCTCTTTCCCAACTGCTGCGAGGGATGGCCCACTTCCAGTGGATGGATGCTACCCAGAAGTCGTTTGAGGTCCTCAAGGAGAGGTTTACATTGGCTCCAATCCTGCAGCACCCTGACCCATGGACACCTTTTATAGTGGAGTCAGATATCTCAGATGTGGTGATCAGCCCGCGGTGGCCGAGGAACATCTGCTGCCTTGTGCCTTTTATTCCTGACAGCTGTCTTCTCCCGAATGCAACTACATGATTTAGGAGAAGGAGCTGTTGGTGATTAAGGCAGCCTTCAACATGTGGCAACATCTGCTGGAGGGGCGGCTCATCCGGTCCTGGTCCACACTGACCACAGGAACTTGGAGCATCTCCAGATGGCCCAGAAGTTGTCTCAGAGGCAGAAGTGGTGGTCGCTGTTTTTTGGCCGCTTCAAAATCTGGCTTCAGTACATTCCTTGGGCCCAGAATCGGCAGGCTGACGCTCTCTCTCCCGGAAGCCAGAGTACTCCATGGACCCGGAGGGGGAGCTTTGGTCCACCATTCTGCACCTGGAGAATTTTGCCACTGCTCTAAGGGGTGCCACGCTATTGGACCAGATCTGGTACCTCCAGGGCTGGGACCCTTTTGTGGTGCAGCATTTGGCGAAGGGGGACACCTCTCCCTTTGTGCTTCGGGACGGCCTGCTTTACCACAGGGGCTGCCTTTACATGCCAGCGGATCCCTGTCGGGAGGTGGTCTTGCAGTTGTGCCATGACTCTAAGCCGGTGGGGCACTTCAGCTTTTGTAAGACCCTGCACTTCCTCATCTGGGAGTTTTGGTGGCCTCGAGTCTGGGCAGAGGTGGCCCAGTATGTGGACACTTTCCTCATGTGTCACCGGGCTAAAGACCACCTGGGATGGCCTGCAGGCTTGCTGCTGCCTTTGCCAATGTCGTCAGGGCCCTGGAAGCTCATCTTGATGGACTTCGTCACACACCTGCCCCCCTCTGCTGACTTTACCACCATTTGGGGGGTGGTGGTGGACCTTTTTACGAAAATGGCCCACTTTGTGCCTTGTGCTAGCCTCCCCATGGCGAAGGCCAGGATGTTTGTGCAGCACATCTTCTGGATCCATGGCCTTCCTGAAGGGGTGGTCTCTAATTGAGGGGTCCAGTTCACTGCCTGGTTTTGGACCAGCCTGCTGTGGCTCCTGGACATTGAGCCTCACCTGTCTTCAGTGCACCACCCTGAGTCCGACGGGCAGATGGAGTGCACCAACAAGATGCTGGAGCAGTACCTCTGATAATACTCCAGCTACTGCCAGGAGAACTGGGTCAACCTGCTGCCGTTGGCCAAGTTTGCTTATAATAACTCGGTCCATGCCTCAACCCAGCAAATGTCCTTCTCTGCCACTGGTGGCTTCCATCCGAGGGAGCCTCCAGCTGTGGCTCTTTTCTTTTCTTTTCTTGGCAGTCCTTGTGGCAGACCAGTGGTTTCAGGAACTCCGGGCTGCTCAATCCTTGCTGCAGGAGCAGCTTGAAGTGGCCAAGGAGGAATATAAGTGGGGCACAGATCAGCACCGGCAGGAAGGTCCTCCTTTGCAGGTGGGGGATTCGATCTGGCTGTCCACATGCCATCTCCCACTTCAGAGGCCATGTCGGAAGGTGGATGCCCAGTTTGTGGGGCCTTATAAGATCATGGCCCAGGTGAATCCCGTGGCTTTCTGTCTCCAACTCCCGTGGACTTGGTGGATCCACCCAGTCTTCCACTGCTCCTTGTTGCTTCCAGCCTCGGGGGTTCAGCCCAATGCTGGTTCCATGCCTCCACCCAATCCAGTCCTGGTGGATGGGGAACAGGAGTTCGAGGTGGCCCAGATCCTGGACTTTCATCATCGACGGGGCCATCTTCAGTACCTCATCGACTGGGTCAGCTACGGGCCAGAGGAGCACTCCTGGGAAGATGCCTCTGATGTACATGCTCCCCGCCTGGTCTGGGTTTTCCATTGCCACTTCCCTGACCAGCCTCGTCCTCCTGAGGGTGAGGGGGAGGATGATGGGAGGGGGACTGATGTCATGGCCAGCCAGGCTGAGGACTTAGATGACTCAGAGGACTCAGAGGACAAGGAGGCTGAGTCAGGCTAAAGGAATGCTAAATATTTAAGAAACCCCAAATTGGGAAACTGTTACATATCAGCAATTTCTTCGAACAGATTATAAAGGAGTTAAGGAAAACAGAATATGAAAATATAATAATGATGGGAGACTTTAGTGCTGTGATTGAACCAAAATTTGACAGAGAATCAGACGTGAACAAGTCAATTCAAGAAAACCAAGGAAAGTTGCCAAATTCTTTTTTTAAATTAATAGAATTCTCATTGTTAGATGTATGGAGAAATAAGTATGGTTACTCAAAGAGATATAACTTTTCTTCGGAGGTTCACAAATCCAGATCAAGAATTGATATGTTCTTGGCATCAAATAAATTGCTCCCAAGAATACAAAGAATGGACATACTAAATAAAATTGTTTTTGACCATTACCCAATAATGATGGAGATAAAAGAAAGAAAGAATGAATATTCTTGGAAACTAAAAGAATATTTGTTAGCAAATGAAGATACGGTGAATAATTTGAAAAATGAACTTAAACTATATTTCAAGGGAAACACAACACAAGGAATTAGGAATCAGGTAACATGAGATGCTGGTAAAGCAGTGGCCAGAGGCCTACTGATAAAGGTTAGTGCAGAAGAGTGTAAAAAAGAGAAAGAGAGAGAAAACAAGATATTAAAAGAATTAAAAGAACTAAAAACTAAAGAACTAGAAAAAAGGAGGGGAAAGATGAGAAAATAAAGATTATGATAGAAATATTGGAACAACAACTGAAAGCACTAAAAAAAATGAAATGGAGAAAAAAACTACAAGGAATAAAACAGAAATATTTCAAAATGGGAAATAAACATAGTAGAATCCTAGCCAATATAGGGCCTTTGCAGACTGCCAGGAATAGTGCAAATTGAGTCCACTTTAAATTGAGGCACTGCCCTGGCTCAGTGCTAGGGAATCATGGGAACTGTATTTTTTTCTGAGACATTGAGCCTTCTCTGTCAGAGAGCTCTGGTGCCACAATAAATTACAGTTCCCATAATTCTCTAGCACTGAGCCAGGGCAGTGCCTCAATTTAAAGTGGACTCAATTTGCACTATTTCTGGCAGTCTGCAAAGGCCCATAGTAAGGAAAGAGAAAATAATTACAGAAATAAATGTGGATGGAAATATAACAGAACAAGAGAATATCAAGAAAATGTTTAAAGACTATTATGAAACATTATACAAGAATATAAAAGAAAATACAAAAACAAAAGAAAAGTTAGAAAAATATCTTGATAGCCAAAAAACACTAAAACTGACAGAAGAGCAGAAAGAAATATTGAACAAAAATATATCAGAAGAAGAAGTATCAAAAGCAATCAGGAGAATGAAGACTGGAAAAGCTCCAGGATCAGATGGCTTCTCCAGTATTTACTATAAAAAAATGGAGGATATTTTGAGGACACCATTATGTAATACTTTAAATGACATACAAAAAAAGGGATACTGGAATCTTGGAAAGATACTTTTATAACTTTAATACTAAAAGAAGGAAGAGACATCTGAGAGGTTAAGAATTATAGACCAATATCATTAATTGATATAGATTATAAGATATTCACTTCAATTATGACAGAAAGGCTAAAAAATATTCTAAATGGGAGGATCCATGAGGATCAAAATGGATTCCTGCCAAGATGACATATAAAGAACATATAAAGAACAATATTAGAACAGTAAAGCTGGATAAAGCTAGAAGGAGAAAACATTATGTATAGAGCAGCGGTTCTCAACCTGTGGGTCATGACCCCGGCGGGGGTTGAACGACCAAAACACAGGGGTCGCCTAAAGCCATCGGAAAATACATATTTCCAATGGCTTTAGCCGTTGAGAGAAGCCGCACATCATTGAGGTCATTCAGGTTTGCGCCACTGGAGTCTTGCGCCTTCCTTGCAAGGCGCACAAGTTTTATCTCTGCCTTACCCGCCGGCTTCCCAGCCCCGGATCGCCCACCCCCGGCCTCTCTGGGCCCTTCCTCCTCCTCCTCCTCCTCCTCCTCTTCCTCTCCCAGGACCAGGGATTCCAGTTGCTGACATCACCCTGGCTGCCCCCGTTCCCAGAAAAAGGAAACTAATCCTTCCCCCGAGAGAGAGAGAGAGAGAGAAAAAAAAACTTGGCGGTGCATCTAAAGGACAGGCAGGAGCACAAAGAGGGGATGGATTAAGGGCCAAAGCCAGGGGAAAAAAGGGGAGGGGAGGGGAGGAGGTCTTGTGTGTGTGTGTGTGTGTTGTTGCATGACTCTGCTTCCCCCTTTTTGCTTCTTCTTGTTGTTGTGTGCTTTTCCCCCAAGTCCTTTCCCACTTATGGAGACCCTGAGATGAAGAAGTTTCCTAAGGCTTCTCACCCTTTGCTAAGGAAACAAAAATATTGACCATCCAAAACAGTGATTCCCAGTCGTTCTCCCTGGCTGAGCAGGGGTTTGAAGCCGGATCTCCCAGAGTCCTGGTCCAACTGTTCAGACCACGACACCTGGCTGGTTCTTTTGTTGTTGTTATGTGCCTCCAAGTCATTTTGGATTTATGGCTACCCTAAGGCACACTTATCATAGAGTTTTCTTGGCAGGTTTATTCAGAAGGGGTTTGCCATTGCCATCCTCTGAGGCTGAGAGAGTGTGACTTGCTCAAGGCCACTCCATGTTGTTCCCTGGATGAGCAAGGATTCGAAGGCAAGTCTCCCAGAGTCCTAGTCCAACTGCTCAGACCACAACACCTGACTGGTTCTTTCAGAAACTTTGCTGTTGTTGTGTGCCTGCAAGTCATTTTGGACTTATGGTGATCCTAAAGCAAACCTGTTGCTGTTGTTGCTGTGTGTCTTCCAGTCGTTTCTGACTCATGGCGACCCTAAGGCAAACCTATCATGGGTTTTTCTTGGCCATATTTGTTCAGAAATGGTTTTTTATTGCCTTCCCCTGAGGCTGAGAGCATGCCATTTGTCCAAGGACACCCAGTGGATTACCATGGCTGAGATGAGAATCGCACCCTAGTTTCCAGAGCTGTAATCCAACGTTCAAACCACAATGCCACACTGGGGTTTTCTTGGCAAGTTTCTTCAGAATTGGTTTGCCATTGCCATCCTCTGAGGCTGAGAGAATGTGACTTGCCCAAGGTCAACCAGTGGGTTTCGATGGCCAAGTGGGGATTCAAACCCTCATCTCCAGAGTCACAGTCCAATGATCACACCATTACACTACACAGTAAACTACATTTTTAAAAAACCTTGTTCTCTTTTCTCTTGCTGTTGAATGACTGTCCACAAGTGACATGACCTATGACAGAACAGGCCATTAAAGGGTTTTGTGGTTTATTGTGCTTAACAGAATGCAATGTGGACATTGCCCTCCTTCCCTTGTCTATTGGTGAGGTTACAGTATCTCCAGTTTCACTGAGTCTTGGGTTACTGCAACAGCCAGTGCATCCCCAATCCACTGCCTGTTCCTGTTTTGCCTTTGCCTTCTTCCTTGGAGGCTGTGAGAGTGTAACTTGCCCAAGGTCATTCAGTGGGTTTTCATAACTGAGTGGTGATTTGAACCTTGGCCTCCAGTGTCATATTCCATTACCTTAAAGTTAAACACTTATCCTATTTAGGATATGGATAACTGCATTTGCTCTCTTCCTAGCCAATAAGGAAGCCTCTCCAGGGGCTTATTCACACGGCAGAAATATAGTGTTACTATTTCACTTTAATTACTTTTTTTTAACAAGATTTATTCAGAGGAGATTTTCCACTGCATTCCTCCGAGACTGAGAGAAGCTGAGAGAGTGTGACTTGCTCAAGATCAACCAATAGGTTTTCATGGCTGGGCGGGGGTAGAGATTTGAACTCTGGACTCCCAGAATCCTAGTCCAGTTCTCAGACCAGTCCACTACATCAGTCCACTTCATTTGAAAGAGACATTGTCCTTCAATTTTTCTCAAGAGGAGGAGGGAGAGGAGATGAACTCAGAGGATAAACTTTTCCAGTGTCATTTATTTTAATTCTTGAATTTATATCCCTGCTTTCTGACTTGGGAGAAGTTCCAGAGCTCCTGATGAACTCATCCAAGCAGAATTGAAATTCCAAATACTGTAAATCCATGGACCAATATCAGGGTGATTTGGAGGAGAGGTACCGTAGTTGCACTCTCCATGAACTGCAGTTCCCAGCAGCAGGAGTCTGGCTAGTGAAGTGAGGGATGCTGAGAGTTACAGTTCAGTAAGAACTGGAGGGCTGCACTTTACCTAAATCACCTAAATCAGTGCTCCACAGTCCATAGCAGTGCATTATGTGTGTCCGGCACTTGCTGACCTCATCAGTGGGCGGATGCAGCAAGCGCCGGAGAACAGAAGCCTAGGAGGCGGAGAGGCAAGAGAGCCTGCAAGACAGCCTGCTGGTGTAAAAAAGGTTAATAATGTGAAAACAGTACACACACCATACACACAATACTGTGTAAGTGTAAGGTGCTTTGTGTGTAATCATTACACAGTACACAAAGCAGCTTACACTTACACAAAGCACCATACGTTTACACCAGCCGACATCACACAGCATTTTGCTGCTTTTTTTATGGCCCAGAAAAATGCCAAATTGGGGCTGCAGCATGTGGTTGCTGTGGCCTCGATCTGGCACTCAAAGGGGTGAAATGTTATTTATTTGGAATTGTTGTTATGTTTAAACCCATGCTATGCCATGGTGAAATGTTATTTATTGGAAATAGTAATAAATATTTCTCAACATATAATTAAATATTGTTTTTGTGATTAATCACTATGTTTAAATTATGTTTGATTTGTAGCAATGAGAATACATAATGCATATCAGGTATTTACATTCCGAATCATAACTGTAGCAAAATTACAATTTTGAAGTAGCCACCAAAAATTTTTTTGGTTTGGGGTCACCATAACATGAGGAACTGTATTGTGGGGTCACGGCATTAGAAAGGTTGAGAACCACTGGTATAGAGGATAGTAACATCAGATTTGGATGGCATGCCTACATGTGGTATGATAAACTAACAGCAAATAAATACTTCAGACACCACTATATAAGGAAATCACTTTTAAAAATATGGATTAAGAAATAAATTCTACAGAAAATTACCACTTTGGATATCTCCCCAAGAAGCCCTCTTTAACAGGAACAAAAATGATGAAAGGGATTGGATTAAATACCAGGATATTGTTAACAAAGAAAGAAAATGAAGAATACAAGATGAAATCGAAGGAACAACTGGAAGGAGAAGGAATTAAAATTAACTGGTTTTTACATCTACAATTAAAGGAAAGATTCAATCTGGACAAGAAAATAAAGGGCTTTGAGGAGGAAAAGACAGAATTAGACAAGATAATCATGGATAAAGAAGGCTATCATATAACAAAATACTATAAACTACTTTTGGAAAGGAATCTAGAACAGGAAACTGTAAAACAGGTTATGATAGAATGGTCTAAGGATATAGGGGGAAAAATTGAGCTTGATAAATGGGAAAAATCATGGCCGCAAACAAACAAGTTCACATTATGTCAAAACTTTAAGGAAAACTATGGGCCTTTGCAGACTGCCAGAAATAGTGCAAATTGAGTCCACTTTAAGGGTTAGGGTTAGTGCTAGGGAATCATGGGAATTGTTTTTTTCCTGAGACATTGAGCCTTCTCTGTCAGAGAGCTCTGATGCCACAATAAAATACAGTTCCCATGATTCCCTAGCACTAACCCTAACCCTTAAAGTAGACTCAATTTGCACTATTTCTAGCAGTCTGCAAAGGCCATATGTCAATATGATGCATCATTGGTATCTTTCACCAAGCAGGCTAAACACGATGTACAATACAGGAAAAGACAAATGCTGGAAATGTAGGAAAAGTAGAGGCACATTTTACCACATGTGGTGGAGTTGTAGCAAAGCAAGGAAATATTGGAAGAGAATTCATAAGACAATAATTGAAATATTACAAATGAAAATACCAATGTGTCCTCAACTATTTTTATTAAATATGACGCATGAAGTAGAAAAGGATATGGAAAAAAAAGTCGTACATGGTGTCCATGGCGAGAATAACGTACGTGAGATACTGGAAAAGGCAAGAAATCCCTAAAACTGAAGAATGGTTAATAAAATTAAGAGAGGTAATTAATATGGATATTCTCATACCTTTAATTCAAGATAAATCAATAGATAAAACAGAGAAACAATGGGAACCAGTCAAAAGATATGAAATAAAATAGGATGGACCCTAAATGAAGAAGCATCAGAGTAAGAAACATAGAAGAAGATAAGAATTATCAAAGAATCTCTGTTGCTTATAGATATCAATAATAGTAAAGTAGAGAAGAGAAGAATATGTAGAAATATAGACATAGAAGAAAATAGATAAAAGTGTGTAAATATATATGTTTATAAACTGAAGAAATCAACATAAATGTTTAAAGATATTGCTAATGTCAAATGAAGTGTTAACAAGAAAGAGAAAGAAAAATTAATGCAGATAAAAGGTAAAGTGATCCGGATTGGGAGGTTTAAGAATTAATGATAGTAAATGACAACAGAAGATCTTATGCATTTGTATTGTTTTATTGTTTGTTTGTTTGTACATTTAGGTTTGTGTGTAAATATGTTGTTTAATTATGTTGTGTTTGTCAATTTTACTGGATATGTGCTTGATTTTTAACTAAATAATTTTTTTAAAATATACTAGGAAACAAGATTGCAAAAACATACATAGCTGCATACAAAAAAGTGTCCATGCTAACTGTGGCTTTATGAGTGGCAGCTATTACTTTTTTCTTTTGTAACTCAAATGACATTCATCTAATTATGGCTTGACTTTTTAAAAAGCGATTAATATCCACATGCAGATTAGCTATTTGTTGTTGTTGTGTGCCTTGAAGTCATTTCTGACATATAGCAATCTATCATGGGGTTTCCTTGGCAAGATCTGTTCAGAGGAGGTTTGTCATTGCCTTCCCTTGAGGCTGAGAGGGTGTGACTTATCCAAAATCACTCAGTGGGTTTCATGGGTGAGAGGGGAATTGAACCCCGGTCTCCAGAGTCTAAGGGCCTTTGCAGACTGCCAGAAATAGTGCACATTAAATTGAGGCACTGCCCTGGCTCAGTGCTAGGGAATCATGGGAACTGTATTTTATTGTGGCACCAGAGCTCTCTGACAGAGAAGGCTCAATGTCCCAGAAAAAAATACAATTCCCATGACTCCCTAGCACTGAGCCAGGGCAGTGCCTCAATTTAATGTGCACTATTTCTGGCAGTCTGCAAAGGCCCATAGTCTACCATTCAAGCCATTATGCCATGCTGTGATATATAAAAGTGGCTCATTTACTGGTGTCTGCTCAAGATGTGGGCTGCAATGTTAGCTGTGGAAGTGTCCAAACCTCCTGCCTCCCTACCAGTTTTGCTTGTGGACTGAGCAACAGATCACCTGGCAGCCCAGCAAAGAGAAAAGGGACAGAGGAGGAAGAGCCATTGCTTCGAATACTAAGCTGAAATTCTGCAAGAGTGCCAAATTCTACTGCATGAGTAATCTTATGGGAAGCTTTTAGTTCTCTGCTATGTTAGGGCCTAAGCAGACTGCCCGAAATAGTGCACATTAAATTGAGGCACTGCCCTGGCTCAGTGCTAGGGAATCATGGGAACTGTAATTTATTGTGGCACCAGAGCTCTCTGACAGAGAAGGCTCAATGTCTCAGAAAAAAATACAATTCCCATGATTCCCTAGCACTGAGCCAGGGCAGTGCCTCAATTTAATGTGCACTATTTCTGGCAGTCTGCAAAGGCCCATAGTCTACCATTCAAGCCATTATGCCATGCTGTGATATATAAAAGTGGCTCATTTACTGGTGTCTGCTCAAGATGTGGGCTGCAATGTTAGCTGTGGAAGTGTCCAAACCTCCTGCCTCCCTACCAGTTTTGCTTGTGGACTGAGCAACAGATCACCTGGCAGCCCAGCAAAGAGAAAAGGGACAGAGGAGGAAGAGCCATTGCTTCGAATACTAAGCTGAAATTCTGCAAGAGTGCCAAATTCTACTGCATGAGTAATCTTATGGGAAGCTTTTAGTTCTCTGCTATGTTAGGGCCTAAGCAGACTGCCCGAAATAGTGCACATTAAATTGAGGCACTGCCCTGGCTCAGTGCTAGGGAATCATGGGAACTGTAATGTATTGTGGCACCAGAGCTCTCTGACAGAGAAGGCTCAATGTCTCAGAAAAAAATACAATTCCCATGATTCCCTAGCACTGAGCCAGGGCAGTGCCTCAATTTAATGTGCACTATTTCTGGCAGTCTGCTTAGGCCCTTAGATGTTCCCTCCCACCAAGACTTAACATGTGTAGGTTCAGCAAAAGGAACAGAACCTTTTTTTTTTAAAGCCTTGCACCCTCTATAAAAATGACAAAAAATGTAATGGTTGTGGAATATTTTCTTTTAGAATGATGAATAAAATATTGTAAGACAAGGGGTTTACATATTTCCTCTCTCCACATTACTTTGAAAACTGTGGCAAGGAGACTTTTATGTCAGACTATATACAGTTTCTAATATTATTGCAATGTTCTCTTGGGCTTGGTTTTCTTTTCTCCATTCTTTTTATTAGAATGAGTGGTTTACATCTCCTTGGCACTATGGAGAACTAGAGGAAAGAAAAGGATTTTCATTGTTTCGCTAATGATAATGGTTTTGTTCTTTTCGTCTGCTTCTCATAAAAACAGGTGAGAGGAAAGTGGTTCCTTACACTTCAGGTGCTCCTTATAGTTCAGGACCTTGTTACTCCATTTGTAAGAAACAAAGTATTTTTTTAAAGAGAGTAAATTCAGTCTGTAATTATTTTTCTGAATAAATTATGCTTTTAATATATCAAACATGATATTTTTATGCCAAGCCAAGGTATACATAATGTATTTTATGTTCTTAAAGTAACAAAAGTGACTTTCAGTCTGTAAAGATTGCTCAAACTGCTTTTTCAATTCCCCCCCCCTTTTTTTTTTACAAAAAATGGAAAAAATGCATCCTCCCCTCACCCCTGTGGCTCCAAAATTGCCAGAAATTTTCATCTCCTCCTTCACCCCTTTGGAGTTGGGACTGTTTCCAGTTCCTGTTCTTTGTAAAGTATATAAATCATAGCTCCCGTTTTTGCAAATCGGCTGACTGAGTGCGGCTGGGACCTGGGCTGCAGCCAGGTTGCAGTCGCTGGCAGCAGCGGTGGTGATTTACATGTGATAATACCCACTGTTAACCTGAAATGCGACTGTATCACGTCATGGATAAGTCGCGTTATTTAGAGTGTGATAATTTCCAAGGTCTTTAGCCCTCTCTGCCAAAGAGTGTTGATGCCTCACAAAACTATAAATCCCAGGATTCTGCAGGATGGAGCCATGGCAGTTCAAGTGGCATCAAACTACATTATTTATACAGTGTAGTTGCATGCTCGGTGAGGACATGGGAAAGAGCTTTCTTGGTGACTGCTCCCACTATGGGAATGCCTTCCATAGGAGGTTGGGTTAGGCCCCTGATTCCTTTCCTTCTATCAACAGGCAAAAATCTTTTAATTTAGGTTGGACTTTGGCTTATAACTAATGTGGTAGAAAGGTCTTTTAATGAGTTTTTATTTTTTAATCTTTTTTGCTATGTTTTAATTGTGTTTTATGTTGCTTTAACTTTGTTTTTTTAACCAAACAGCTGTTTAATTTTTTTTAACTTTTGTATAAATACCTTTTAAACTGTAGCCTATTTTTAAATGCTGTGAGCTGCCTTGGATCCTGTACAAAGAGAGAGGGAGAGATATACATGAAACAAATAAACATTGGAAGTGCAACTGGAAGCAGTAGCAAAATTCAGAAGGAAGGTAGGGGGCTGGACACGCTCATGGCTAATTTCACAGTACACATCATAAACATCCACAAATGAACCAAAGTGAGCCACCCTTATGAGCCCTACTACTGAGACTTTTTGGAAAAGGAAAGAGGAAAGGGACATGACAAGAGACTATTTTAAATGTCAAAAAATGGTCCAGCACAAGTCACTTCCCTGGGAAAAGGGAAGAGTGCTTTATTAGACTATACCTCCCATTATCCCTCACCATTTGCTGTGTGGGATAGGACTGATGGTAGTTACAGTTCAATTACCTCTGGAAGACTATGTTCTCCACTCTAGATGTAGCCTTACTTCCTAGAGAGCATCCCCTTCTAGCTTCAAAAATGTGATCTGATTACAGCCATTCTTCCACATTTGCTGGGTTAGGAGTGCAGAACCCCAACAAAAGGGGAAAATGTAAATAACTCTAGCCCTCCTCAAAACCATATTTAACTCAAAAAAGTATGATCTGCAGATTCAACCCACTGTGGATACCTTCGAGGTAGGATTCCTTCAGAAAGCAGAAGCAGGTGGCTGGAGGGGCCTGCTGCCACCTACTGCTCTATGACTTTTTAAATAGGGACTTGCAAGGCTTCCTGCATGTTTGCAATCTCTCAGTTTCGTGAAGCTTACAGTCCCTATTAAAAATTGTATAAAGGCAGCAGCACGGGTGGCAGCAAATAATCTCTGAATAATCAAATCCACCAAAGCCAAACCTTTCCACAAATATGGAAGGCCAGGTACACTGCCCACTCTGGCTGATCTTTTGTTTAATCTTGTCTACATGTACCCAGCCCACTTAGATTTGTGCCTGGATCTACTCTGTCAGCATCATATCAGGATTAAGGTAGAAGTCTTTTGGGCTTTCAGAATTAATACCACTGAAAGCATCTGGCTTCAGGTTAGAGAGGCCTCCTGGGAAAGGCCTGGTGGAGTGCCTTCACACCTAGATCATTCTACCTTGTCTTATCTGATAACACTAGCTTGACATTTTAATTTATTTATTTTTAAATTGCAAACCACCCTAGTATTAATTTTTGGTGTAGCTATGGGAGGAGGTGGAAATGTGGGTACTGCATCCCCAAATTTCTCTCTCTCAAAATTTCCTTCAGTCCCCAAATTTCTTGCATGACAGTAACATAAAACTTGAGTTGAGAATTAATTAGAAATACAATTTAGGCATCCAAAGAAAATGAGTAGACAAAATCACCAAGGACATACAAACACAGCAAATTGAAGAATTCTAGGTATAACTGATCTTTAATGTCTTACTGTCTGCAATGGTAGAAATTTGGGGACTGAAGGAAAATTTCATTTGAGTGGCAAAATTCTTATTTGGAGGACAATACCTTCATCCCCCAGCTCCATAGCTACTGGTCTGGTGAACAGCGGTATATAAATATTTTCAATAAAGAAAGAAAGTAGCCTCTGCACCTTGCACCTCTTCCCCTAGCAACTCAGGGTCTACTGGGTACCTGCGTTTTTGCATCCCCGATCCCAAGACTTTCATGTGGGAATAACAGCAGAAGCCACAACAACAAAAAACCTAGCGCAATCTGAAACAGGTAAGTCCTGGTCATGAGCGATAGATAATTTGCAGATGTCGTCGTCAGGAAAGAAAGTGGTAAATTGCTTATGGATATTTCTCAAGGAAAGAAGGGAAGTTCATCAAACACAATTTTGATATGAATTTTGTCTTTAGCTCTGGGGAACTAGATAAGATTTGGAGTTATTAGATATTAGCCTAGAGCATTGTGATAACATTAGATATTATTTATCATTAAAGCCAGCCAGGAGAAAAGAGCCATTTCCTTGTGGGGGTGAAACAAGAAGGAAGGGGGGGATGGAGGGAGGAAGGCATGTGAAAAGGAACTACACAGAGCCATAAACCCTCAGCTTTTATGGCAGCTTATTTCCTTGCTTCAGCTTAGAGCAAAGGTAAGAAACAATACTTAATGCTTAGGAGCAACAGACTGTGTGAAAACAGAACTCCTTGTGTTTGACAAAAGACCTGAGCATTTAATGGTATTTAAAACAATGAATGAAGGGAAGGGTTTTTAATGGAGGTTGTGATTCTGTGCTTAGAATGCAACACATAAGAGCCTTTCAATTTTACTGGGACTTACCCAGACTTATTTCCTCCTCCCCCTCCCCCCCCATAGTAATTGCAGGAGGACAGGGATAGATATAGTAGTTTGCTGCAGTGTAAACTGCAAAGATCCTTCTTATTGTGTACCTTCAAGTTGCTTCCAATGTATGATGACCCCAAGGCAAACCTATCATGGGATTTTCTGAGGCTGAGAATGTGTGACTCTCCCAAGGTTGCCCAGTGGGTTTCCATGGCCAAGCGATTGTAGTCCAACATTCAGACCACTACATCTCACTGGCAAAGATCCTTGAAGCATCACAAACTAAAACATTTTATTTTGCATAAGCTTTTATGGATTATCTAATGAAGTGGGCTGCTTCCCATGGTGTGTGTGTGTGTGTGTCTTCAAGTAGCCTGTCCTCTTATGGTGACCTCATGCATTTCCTAGGGTTTTCTTAGGCAAGGAACACTCATAGATTAATTTTCCACTTCCTTCCTCTGAAATATAGCCTACAGCAACTGGCATTTGTTGTTGTTCTCCCATCCAAGTACTTTTCAGGATTAATCCTGCTTCACTTGCAAGTTCAGACAGGTTCTGGTGCTTTTAGGGTACTTAAGTCCCATGGTGCTCATATCAAATATTTTCTATCTATATTTTTGCCCATAGTAATGTGAATGCCACAGAGAAAGCTTGGATTGAAAGCCATCATGGGGGTGGGGAATTGCCCATGCTGGCTAGGGATGATAAGATTTATAGACAAGCACATCAGGAGGTTATCAAGGTGAAGATGTCTGACCTACTGAATTGCTGGGACAGAGCAGGAACCCTCAGGAATATAGTATGCATGTGGCAATGATGGTTCTTCATGAAGGCTGGTAGCCCATCAACACGGTGGAAGCTCATGGTTTCTATGTCAATAGGACAATGAATCAGTTCCAGAAACTATCCCAACTGTTGAAGTAATTTGAGGAATAGAGTTCAGCACCTTGGACAGTTCCTTTAAAGCAAAAACTGCAATGGAGAGCCGATGCACTGCTCCACTGATGAAGGAGCCACTAGTCACTACTGCACCAATAGCAGTAGATCTGAGATAGAAATACGGTACTGGCTTGTATACAGGTATCTTGACATGCTCCTGGAAATTATTAACTGTTTAGGCCCTTTGCTCTTGCATTTTTACCTTTAAGTCCTATGTTTAAATGGTTTGTATTTTTATTAGCCTCCCCCTCCCCAAACTCACTTCTTAAATATTATGGCCATCAACGTAACATCAAAGAGAATACAAGCAAGAGAAAACAGCCAGGAACCTAGACAATGATGAACACAAAGCCAAGTGATTTATTCCATCCCATTTTGCAAGCTGTTTCTAGTACAATGGTAAACCACTGCTTGGTAATTGGGAAGGACACATCCTCTTTCTTATACTGAGTCTGCCTGTGAGCGATGATGATGGCAAGTTAATTAATTATCTCCAGCATCGGTTTACTTGAACATTTTCTTTTTCTCCAGCAGTCTTTTGAAAGGAGCCCAATAGAGGGCTTGATTAGGGGGATAATGAAGGAAATTTCCAATAGATTATATCATTTCTCATCTATTTGCAGCCATTGTTAACATGGATTGCTCTCTCCGTGCCAGGAATCATGTCAGGGAAATTTCATAAGCATGTAAATCTACCTTAAATGGGATATTTAAGGGTAAATTCAAATAATTGCATGTTTATCATATTTCTGTCAATGTGAAGGTAGGTGGGGAAAGGGGGGAGATCTGAGGCCCCAGTCTCAGGAAAAGGTTTTATTATATGGACCCTATTCCTTGTATGTGCTGTTTTTCACAGCCTGTGATTTTTCTTCTAAGCTTGTCTGAATATAATGATATGCTGAAACTATTCAGAGCATCATCCTCCTACTGAGTCCCAAAGCACCATCCTCCCATGGCTCAGTTATTGATGACTTCAGCAGATCATTATATTCAGTTGGCTTAAGAAAAACTTTACAAGCTCTCTGTGTGAAAGATCTACAGTGCGAGCAGGGAGAATGGGTTGATACTATCACTTTATAGAGAGCATTCATTGTGCAAATATTGCCAGGATTACAGAGGAAGAATTTTACACTGATGAAAACCTTTTAGATGACTGTTCAGTAGTTTCTTATAGTGAAGAATAGCCTCTGCTTGGAAAAGAAAATGCCCTGGCACTCAAAGCAGTGGTCTATGGACAGGTGCCAGTCCATGAACTAACAGCTGCTGGTCTGTGGTGAGTTTCCAGAGAAATGAATGCATAGGGCACAAATATGGAGATGTGGAGAGGGATGCCAGTCTACCACATCCCATAGCTTGAGAAACATTGGTGTAAAAGGCCTTATTTACAGCTGGACACCTATTCTGAACTCCTAGAACAGGGGTAGGCAACCTAAGGCCCAGGGGCTGGATTCGGCCCCCCGAGGCCTTTGGACTGGCCCCAGGCCGGTCCTGCCACCGCCCCTGCCCCCTGCCGCCACCCGCCATGATGATATTGATTATTGTTGTTATTACTTGTTCTTGGGGTTTTCTTGTCAAAATCTCCACAGGGATTTTGCCATGGCTTTTCTGGGGCTGAGAGAGTATGCATGCATATTTTTTTATTTTATTTTTTAAAAATTAAATTTGTTATTGTTATTTTTATTTATTTATTTATTTATTTTTGGTGCTTTGGCCCCCCAATTGTCTGAGGGACAGCAACCCAGCCCCCGGCTCAAAAAGGTTGCCTACCCCTGTCCTAGAACAATAAGTCTGTCAGAGAAACACAAGGGAGAAGTGTACATAAACATGTAGCTGCTCAGATGTGAATCTCATAAACTCCAAATGTCCCAGTTTGTCAGGAACAGTCCCAATTAATCCTACTTTCTGTCCTACTTTCTCATCTGCTTTGAAAACAACCCAGTTTCTTTCTTGTCCTCTCTCTTTCCCCCTTCATCCTCAGCTTCCTTCAGTTGCTGCAAACAGTTCAAAGTACAAAAGTAGTTTGTACTCAGCATGGGACAGGGGAGAAGAAGATGGGGTGGAACAGCAGCTGTCCCAGTAGGCTCATGTAAAAGCAAACTGATGTACCTCACACTACAATGTTATAGTATTATTATTCCACTTTAACTGCTATGGCTGTCTCCTCTGGAATTCTGGAGTTTGTAGTTTAGCAATGTCCTGAGGGAGCTCCCTGGCTCCAAATTTGAAATGCCCCTCACTAAACTGCAAATCCCAGGATTTCACAGAAGTCAGCCATAGCAGTTAAAGTGGAATAATAGAGCTATAACAGTGTAGTCTCATATTGTCCATAGCATCTCCTAGCTTGTGTGTTCTCCTAGCTTGTGTAGTCTCATATTGTCCATAGCATCTCCTAGCTTGTGTGTTCTCCTAGCTTGTGTAGTCTCATATTGTCCATAGCATCTCCTAGCTTGTGTGTTCTCATCTCCTCAGTAAAATTTGCCATCTTAACCTCAGTCTGACATTGCTTGGCCAAAAATGTCCTGGTTTTCATCCGTGAAATGATGGGGAGTCTGTTGTCCATCTGTGTTGAGTGGGACTTATTCTCAGGGAATCTATCTCAAAGTGACATTGCAGTGTCACTTTTTTGTCCACCCCTGCAGTACTGTACAAAAAGAGGTTTAGATTAAAAGATTGAGTTAAAAAATGAGTATGGGTAAGCTGTGGGCACAATATGCAAAGCTGCTGATTGGAGGTGCTGGCAGAAGGTGGGTTCTTAACACTATCACTTAAAAAGGCATTGTGCATCAGTCCCCTTCTTCATCAATCCCCTTCTTTCTTCCTGTGTTCAATATATATATATATATATATATATATATATATATATATATATTTCATGTAAGAAATTAATCCAAAGCAGGAGAAAGTGTAGCCAATGAGCTGCATGGAGCCCTCAACCATATTTCTTCAGTTCCCAAGACCCCAGGTCTGTCCCCTCAAATCCTTGCCCTCATATTTAAAAAAGAGATGAAAATAACCCCCAACTCACTTAAAATGGGCCACATTGCCAGTGATTTGCCCCTTCTATCCCCACCCCAAACTCCTCAAAATCTCTTAGTGCCTCTAAAAATGGATAATTTGCTGCTTGAAATGGGGAACAAAAGAAGCATGACATCACTTTGGGTCACCCGGGATGTTCTGTGTGGCACAGAGGGAGGATGGTAATAATAATAAATAATAATAAAATGTATTTATATCGCGCCCACCTGCAAAGCAATTGGGGCGGCTTACAGCATAAAAATACAGCACAATAAAATCACCATTCCAAATCGCGACCCCTCCCACCCCTTAAAAATTATTAAACAATCATAGATTAAAACAATATTTTAAATAAAGCAAAATACAAACAATCTACAAAAATAAACAACAACAACAACTACTACTGCAGCGGAGAGTAATAAACAGGAAGATGGGCCCTAGATATGAACAACTATAGGCCAGACTCTTTGTTACCATTCTTGAGCAAGTGATCGAGAGGGTGGTTGCTCTTCAACTCCAAGCTGTCTTGGATGAAACCAATTATCTAGACCCATTTCAAACTGACTTTAGGACAGGATTTGGAGTTGAGACCGCCATGGTTGCCTTGACTGATGACAAGCGTTTGAGCATCAACAGGGGTAGTGTGACCCTGTTGGTGCTTTTAGACCTCCCGGCAGCTTTTGATACGATAGACCATGGCATCCTCCTGGATCGCCTGAGTGGATTGGGAATCGGTGGCACTGTGCTCCAGTGGCTCCATTCCTTCCTCTCAGACAGATCCCAGAGGGTGCTGCTCGGGAACAGTTGCTTCAGTAAAAAGGAGCTCACCAATGCTGTTCAACATCTATATGAAGCCACTGGATGAGATCATTCGGAGTTATGGAGCTGGGTGTTATCAGTATGCTGATGACACCCAGATCTATTTCTCCATGTCTCGATCATCAGCCTTGAATTCCGATGGCATCTCTCCTCTCAATGAATGTCTTAAGGCAGTAATGCACCACATTGGCTCCAAGTATGCAGCAAAGCAAATCTCCATAAGTAGTTAAGAGTGGCAACTCATACAATGAAATAGCGGATACATGTCACCAAAAAGAGGACAAATGAAGGTACCAATGCACATGCTAATTTATATGTATAGATGTATGTATGTAGAAACAATGTCTCTAATTTAAACCAGAAATGGGCAGCTTCCATGGGTTGGAAGGTTATTTTCCTCCTCCCCAAATGCATTATGAGATTCACACTCTTGCCGCCACCACTAACTTCTTCATGCCATCATTTCCTTGACTGCCTCTCATTGCTGCAAAAGGATTCTGTTTCTGGCATTTCCTAAGCACCATTATATTGGTGGGAACTGTTCCTGTTGTATTATACCCAGCATCAGGAATTAGCAATTAAAAGCTATTAGTGTTGTAAAAGAACTGTTCATAGAGGAGATAAAGGGCAAAGGTAGTACTGACTGAGTGTGAATTTTCCTTCCCTTTCTGGAGTAAAGGGCAAATGGGCCAGTTTATAGCTTTGAGCTTGGTCTCACTGCAGTATTAGAGAACTGAGTATGCAAGCAGAGGAATTAGAAAATGATAGAGATATGATGAAGTCAGAAATGGGAGTGGGTGGGGAGTGGAAAGTGTTTGATGGGGTTAAATGTCCTAGTCTAAAGTAAAGCAATTTCTTCTGCTCTTTTGCCATTTTCTCTCAGAAGCTTATCATCTCCAGCTGGGACGATATAAAGCCCCATTTAATCGAGATCCATTTAACACTGAATCATGCTAACAAGATTACTTAGCCAGGGCTAATTCTGTATTTGCTGAAGTGCCGTATCCAGGGAGAGTAATCTATATGAAAGGTGGTAGGTCTACAGGCAGCATGGTCTGTGGAAAAAGGCCTCAGGACATCAGTTGCCTCCCTGCCATCTTCACGTCAGTGTCATTGCAGATGGAGAACTTCATTCAAAGCCAATCTTTGAAGGCAGTATTGTGGTTCATTTACTTACTAACTTAATGTATCTCTATTGCTGTCCTAACAGTAGTTCTCTGGGCATCTCAAAGGCATATACAGGTTCAGTCTTCCTTATCCAGAACTCCAAAATCTGAAATATTCCAAAATTGGCCACATGGCTTTGGTAGTGACACCTTTGCTTTCTGATGGTTCAGTGTACACAAACTTTGTTACATGTACAAAATTATTTAAAATATTATGTATAAAATTACCTTAAGGCTTTGTGTATAAGGTGTATGTGAAGCATAATTAAATTTCATGTTTGGACTTGGGTCTCCAAGATAGCTCATTATGTATTTGCAAATATTCCAAAATCTGCCGGGGGGAGGGGGGAACCAAAATCCAAAAGATGTCTGCTTCCAAGCATTTCAGATAAGGGAAACACAACATGTACAACATTACAATACAAGAGAATAGAAACTATTAAAATTACCTTTCCCCCCAGAATTTTAAATACATAAATATTGAGAGGCCCAGGTGGGGGAAGAAAGTATACATTTTTCAACAGGTTTGGGTGAATATAAAGTCTTTCACTTTAAGGTGTTTGAAGAAGATTTGAAAGGAGGTAAATTTTGTAAGTGAATTTGCAGGGAACCAGCACGTTAAATTGAGTGTACAAATGGACTAGGATCAGATATGTTATTAATATTTCTTTCACAAACAAGATGGTACAGAGTGAACCTCAGTCCAGTCATTATCTATTGAGTGCATAACCATCTTTTCCCATCTTCTGATTCTAGCAAGCTCCCTTCTCTCTAAGAGTAGGTGGGGAAGCTTTCCTCTTTGTTACTTCACCTGCTCTGTTTTTACCACTTGAATGGCATTAAAAGGCATGAAGAGGAGGCTGGGAAGAGAGGAGATCTGTGTTTGTGGATGCATCTGCACTGCAGAAATAATCCAGTTTGATGCCACTTAATTGTGGGAACTGTAGTTTTTGAGACAATTAGCCTTCTCTGTCAGAAATCTCTGGTGCCACAACAAACTACAATTCCCAGAATTCCATAGCATTGAACCATGGCAGTTAAAGTAGTGTCAAACTGGATTATTTCTGCAGTGCAGATGCAGCCTGAGTTAATTGGTCAAGTATTTTGTGTCTGGAACTGGATTCAGATAGCTTTGTCTCTTATTAAGAAGTAAAATAATGGCTCAGAGTATCTGAATACACACACAGACGTGTGCATAAATGAGAGGTGTTTTAAAATGTCTAAAAAAGATAGATGTAAGTCATATAGGACCATTATGCTATGCTTTCTTTTAGCCAGTCTACCTAGGATTCTCAGATCCCAGAGCCTTGTCCTCCTTCTCCTGTCTTCAGTGCAAGGGAGATGAATCTCAAGGTGAAAATTCTGCCTTGAAAACAGACTTGCTGTTTCTGATTTTAATGGCATATTTTGTGTAATTGTAGTTGATTTTTAAGCTGTCATGCTTAATGACATCACCAGAGCCCAATCCTGTGGAAAATATATTTTAAAATACATTGTTATTGGGTGTTTCTTTTCTCCTTTAAATGATTGAAATGTATGCTTCGCTGCTGCATACAATTGTGATATTTGGATGGGGGTAAGAAAAGGAGAATTTACAAATGTATTTACACATATCATAATCTAGCATTAAAAGGCATAAAGGAATTCAGTAGCTAACTGAGAAAAAACAAAATGAGACTAACTGGGAAGAATGATTTTCTAGTAGTGTATATCTTTTCATATACACAGTCCACTTCATCAGATTCTAGCATTAATCCAATCTGAATCTCTTATCTTAGTTCATTGACTAAATTATACATGTCCCTTTATTTCCACTGCCTGTCCAAATGTTAGGACTGGTGTCCATTTGAACACACAACTGTTACTTTTAAAAATGTCTTATCCCAATGGCATCATATGGTGTCATCCCTAGGTATCAAGTTTTGGACCTGACATCTCAAGGCCCAGGATAAACCTGACCTTGAAACCATTCAGAAACTGTCTTCCAGGAACCATGCCATTTCAAATAAAGCCTCAAATAAAAACCCTGTGATAGTGCTGGTGGTGATGTTGGTATTGGTAGTGATAAAAATTCACATCAGCTTCTTTCACTTGGCCCATTAGTGGAAGGATTCTTAGTGAATTGCCCAATAATGTTCCATTAACCACCTGCTGTTCTCTAAGATTTCAATGCTAAACATTCTTAAATTAGAAAGGAAGCCACACTAAATTCAGTGGGGTTAATTTCTGAATAAATTTGGGAGCACAAAAATTTGAATGTGGGGAAAAACAATGTGGGCAGATTTCCCTATCCAGTCAGAGACTTTGGAGTTTATCACATGAGCTCCATTCTCACTTGTTCTCACTGCGACTGCACTAGCAATGGAAGCTGGATACATACCGGTTTGGGGGCATTCTGTTTTGCACATCTCTGCAACAGTGTGACTAGGCCCTCATGCTTTCTTCTGCCCTCCTCCCCATCTTCCTGCCCTATGCCCTACCCAGCATGCATTTTGGGGTCTTCTTGTTGTTGTTTTTGTTTAATGCATTTCTGGAGGTATGCTAATATTATTTTTTGTAAAGAAAAGAAAAGGAAGTTTAAATAAAAGGAAAACAGCCTGCTTGAGAATAGCGAGTGGGACACGGATGGGGGAGAGGACCACATCACTGCTCAGTACTGGAACTGCCATATGAAGAACTTATCACACCTGAGGACTAATGCTATATATTTGGGAGCTTGTTGACAGGTATTCCCTATCAATGACAAGGTGCACTCGAACAACACTTTGAGGGCAAGACAATGATGAGATGGAGACAGTGTCATGCAAAAAGTACCACCAAAGGTGCTATTTTCTCAACATTAATGATGGTGTAAAAGATGTGTATGATAAAGTCCTTTGAGTGCTTAGTTCAGCTTTTCCCAGACTGGGGCCTTCACATTCGTATTCTCACCAGGCCCAACCAGAATGGGTACTTATCAGGAATTTGGTGGCTTGTCATCCAAATCATTTGGAAGGCATGGAGAAGGCTGGCTTAGTTCTTAAACTGATAATGCTACTGTGAGGTAAAGTGAAATGGATTCCTTAGGCATCTGCCTTTCAGTGTCTTCATTCAATCTTGAGGTCACTATTTGCTGCTTTAACTCAGACAGCAAGTGATTATTCCATAGATTTGTATAAGAAAAAACAAACAACAACAACAGAAAAGGAGCAGAGTGTTCATAACATTTCAAAGCAATGTTAGAGTCTAGGTGTTACAGATCTGATGGTGGTAGCCCCTCTCACCCCTCCCAAAGGAATTACTGCTAGGCTGCCAGGCTAATCCTCTCCTATATACTTTAGGCTTTCCAGCTACATGAGCACATTCCAAGCCCTATTCTCCTCCTTTCAGCAATGCTCTAGGAAAAAAAAAGATACAAAGGACAAAAAGTGGAAGGTGCTTTGGAATTTCTTGCTGAAAGCCCCCTAAAACATTAAAAATCCACAGAACCTCATGAATATATTAAAATCACAGAGGAAATCTTAGCAATGGTCTTGTCTTGCCTGCGGGGATTTCTTCCTTTATTGAGAAATTTGCTTTTTTAAATTAATGTAGCCAAATTTGACCCTGTAAAGAACACATGGGGAGAGGAGTATGGGGAGGGTAAGGGAAAAGGGAGGAATACCAAGGGAAGGCAGCATTTACATGCAGAGAATTCCAAACAGAATTTTAGAAATCCAGTCTAATAAATGAAGCAGAAACATTGGTTTCTACCTGAGGTTTTTACTTAATCTGTTCTACTAACTGCAGCAGAGTCTTCGATTTCAGAACAATGTCTCAGATTTTTACAGACACCCTCTATATGACATCCCTTCGAATATTTAAACTGCCTATCATGTCACCTCCTAATCATTTGTTTCCCAAGTTAAACATGCCCAGCTACCTAAGCTACTCCTCATAGGAAATGGTTTCCAGACCTTTTACCATTTTGGTCACTCTCTCCTGGACAAGCTCCTGAACAAGCTTGAATTATGGTGCCCAGAACTGGACACAGTATTCCAAGTGAGGTCTGATCAAAGCACAATAGAGTGGCACTATTACTTCCCTCATTCTTTGAGATAGGTTTAGCCTTCCAGATGTTGTTGGACCACCACTCTCAAAAGCCCTAACCAGCAAAGCCCATGGTGAGGAATACTGGGATCTTCAGCCTGCCAACATCTGGAGGGCTACACAATGTCTACCACTGATTTTAAGGAGAAGGTGCAGGAAGGTGCAGAGGTTCTTCTTGGGAATCTGAGGCAGGCATAGTAGTTTTATTTCACCATGCTCCCACTCTGCTGTCCTTGCCTATTGATAATATGCAAATCCAAAAATACCCTAACTCTCCATCACTTTCGCATTCAAAGAAAACAAGACACCATGATGTTACCCACAAATTTTGCACTGTTCTTGAAAATAGGGCAAATGGCACTGGTCTCAGTGATGGGTCAGCATTTCCTTGACAGAAACAATGAGCCAATTAGTGAACCCAATGGAACAAATGTTTGCCCTCTTGAAAGGTACCAAAGTGTAGTCCAACAGCAATCTTAGCATCATATGGAAAATGGTCTTTCTTCCCCTCCCCCACTACTCCTGGCGGAAATCTCTTGTCACAATTTCCATTGATCAGAGAAGGTACAAAAGCTTCCTAAGTGAATGGCCATGAAAGTTAGGCAAAGGCCTGGCAGCATTATCTTGTTCTGCTGTGACATGGCACTTCTACTTTATTTCCTTATGTATTTGTATTCCCCAAATGAATGATGTCATTACAGGAGGGTTCCTCCTGATTTGTTTGTAGTTTATCCTCCCCATCCCAAGTTTCTAAAAAGTATCATGACTGATGCCACAGCCCACATGTGCAGAAAGGGCTGAACAGGAAAGTCTAGGGTTGTTTTTAAAGAAACATGAATTGGAAACATCTTCTGTTGGAGCAGAAAAGAAAACAATCCCCAAATACTTGCTTCCTAAATTGTAATGAGGCACACCAACAGAATGGATGAGTGAACTGCTCCCTAAGATTTCTTGTAGACTTGAGTGACAGCGAAACCATATTTAGCAACAGACAGATTAAAATGAGAATTGCAGAAGCATGAAGTCTTGTTATCTGCAAGTCTTTCCACAGCTGAGCCTCAAGACATGCACTGATTGGTAATTCAGATCATGAAGTTTGTCCCCATGGAGCCTCCATATGTTTCTCCCCCTGGAGGAGCTATGAATATCAATGCACCCCTTAGGGTGCAATGTGTGAAAATTCTCCAGGGGATGAAATGAGAACTGACATTAATCAGCCACAGGTAGCCTTTGCAACTTTTAAGCATTACCTAATTTCCTGAACCTCCCAAGGATGAAAGCTGTCCACATGCTCATCTCACCTTGAAATAATACATATTAAAGATTTACTGTGTGGAACTGGGAAGGAAGACTAATCATAAGTGACCCATCTAGAAGAAAACTACAGGGAAGAGTCACAAGATGTTTTTTCTAATGTCACAGTTTTTGTAGTAATGTTAGCTCTTCAGAAAGTCAACAAGTGTCCAGCAGGTCATTTACCAAGTTCAGCTGACTTAGCTGGTATTGGTACTCAGTCAAGACATATATAGTCAAAACATTCAGAAGAACTGAATTTTGAGTTTATTGCAAGATCATACCTAAGGATCATACCAAAGGCCATAACAAGTACATTAAAATGCACATAACATACAAAACATACAAAGCACTGCAAAATGCTATTACAGATGGTAATAGATTATGTTATTGACAATAACATAAGATAATCTCACAATTGCTGCAACAAAGTTAGATTAATACTCCGAGTCACCAAAACACATTGTAGCAATTTTATCCCATTCTCTTTTTCTAATCTTTTCTGTAGCCACAACAAAGAAAATCACTTGGTGAGTAACTCTAAAGAAACTGGACCAGTTCTATGAGAGATTACCCACTTCCATGCAATGGCAAAGGTTTCAAAAATCTCTTTATTGGATCACTGTACAAGGGACTGATTAATATGAGCTGTACAATGTCTTCTACCTAATGTTGGTCTCAAGTAAATAGTCCATTTTCAAATGGTGCTTTGTTATAGTGTCCATTTAGAACTGCAATTGGCAGTTTGAAATTGGAGTTCTATAAAGACATGTCACTTTTTGAATAATATGCAGTCTTCTTCTTCTTCTTCTTCTTCTTCTTCTTCTTCTTCTTCTTCTTCTTCTTCTTTCTCTGTCCTCCTTAAGACCCTGTAATTGACTATGTTTTAGAAATCTTGCTTCTTTTCCTGCTAGACCCTATAGTCGTCAGTGTAAGACTGGTAGTTGTTCACCTTCTGTGTTGGCAATTGCATTACTCTTTTTGTGAGATCCACTGTGATCTCTCACATTTCCCAACATTTTAATCAATAAACATACGATATTCAAGTCTCATTTCACATCAAACTACGAGACATGGTGTTTTTTTTTTTTTAAAAATGTTTACACAAGTATCCTCAGAGCAGTCAGCATCTATAGGGAGAGAGAAACTGGGGACAACTGAACATTGTGAAAATGATTCCAGTAAAGTGATATTCAGCAAAGTATTTACCAATTAAGAAACGTCAAGAATGTGGGTGGCAAGAAGAGGAACAATAGATCTGATGGATATTACAAAACCATTGGGACTGAAAACCAGCATTTTAATAGCATCATAGATCAATACAGATGAAGCAAGCATAACTTGGTCAGGGTGGAGACTAATCTTAAGAAGACAAAGGGAAAGATACATACTCAGTCCAGGAGAACACGCAATGCAACAGAGCAGATTTGTGTAACCAAAGCAGGTCAAAATTTGCCATTATATATCAGGGCAGTAGCAACTGGTGGTTTTAGAGTTGGTGAGGGGCTGAATCCAGACTGGTGTTTAGGTCTAAACAAAGAGGCAATCCATGATGTTGACACTCATCACTTTAATAGTTTCAGCACTTTGGATAGTTCCTTTAAATTTCAGACCCACTATAGATATAGGAGCTAGTATGACATAATAGTTTGAGTGTTGGACTACAACTCTGGAGACCAGGGTTCAAATTCCCATTCATCCATGAACCTACTGGGTGACCTTGGGCAAGTCCATGCTCTCAGCCTTCCTTTGAACAAATCTTGCTAAGAAAATCCCATGATAGTGTCACCATAGGTTGGAAATGACTTGAAGGCACACAACAACAGCAACAATAGATTTAGGATTCTACTGACATAGAAGCAACCAGCTGCCATTGCCTCAGAGTTGAGAATCTTTGTCAGTTCTGGAGAAATTGGAGAATATGCAACTCTTTGGTGTATTCATATCTATCTCCTGCTTGATTGGCCTCATTTATTGTAAACTAGCCATTTAAGTGTTCTGCCTTTACCTTGCTTAAATGACCATGAGCTCATGGTCTCTGAAGCTAGTCTGCAATGAGGTTCAGCCTTTAATTGGCACAGCCAGCCTCCTATCCTTGCCCTTCATCATGGGGCAAAACTGGAGCCCATGAAGGCAACATTAAACTCTTACCAAATAGCACCAGAGGGATACTTTCCAGGCTTTTGAGGAATTCCCTTCAGGTCACATGCCTATCCCATGCATGCCACTGCCATGGACCACCATCATAAATACACACATGGGTGTCTTTGGTACAGGTAACTTTGGCAATGTTACTGAGTCCTCCACCAAAAATTAGTCCTCAATAATTACTTACAGAGCCTCAGCATGGTGTATTGGTCTAAGTGTTGGACTACAATTCTGGAGACCAGGATTAGATTCCCTCCTCAGCTATCAAAACCCACTGGGTTACCTTGAGTAAGTCACACACTGTTAGCCCCAGAAAACCCCATGATACATTTGTCTTAGGGTCAGGATAAGTTGGAAATGACTTGAGGGCACACAACAAAAACATTACTTACAGTTATTTATTTACTTAAAATATTTAGATACTATCTTTCAGCAAAGCATCTATGGTTGTTTACTGAACAACTAAATCTACAAAGATTGAATAAAATGCAATTAAAGGAAGGATTCCTGATCTCCTTCAGCCCACTACCCACTCCTAATTTGTCTTGGTTAACAGAGTGGAAAAGATCACCAATTACCGTCCTTCACAATGCCCTGCTCCTGCCAATGAAAGAAGAAAAGTACATTTATTTTTCTTAAGTGAGATCTTGTGGTGACATATAAAGGCCTTTATATACAAAACAATTATGGTTTGTTTGCTTTTTTTAAAAAAAGAAGAAGTTTGCTTGTGACTACATCATGTCTGTAAATGGATTTAGGCCCACATAAAAGGTGTAAAAGTGGCTGTAACCATCCTAATCCCATCTCCCTGGAAACCCTCCTTTTTGTGCCTCTGTAAATGTGCATCACCACACATATAATGCCAAGAAATACAAAACAGTATGTCAGCAAAGAAAAGCCCTCACCTGCTTTCCCATATACCAAGGCAGCTTGATATTATTTATTGTTATTGACAATTTTAACAACTATTTCTCAATCATAAAAGCAAAAAGCAGGGTCTGTGCAAGTCAGGCCATCATTCATATTTTGCTTTTTATTGGTGTGAGAAAGCCTGGGAGATATGAGAGCTCGTTTGCAGAGACACCCTAGTGGCAACATCACATTATTCAAATGGCTAAAATAGTCCTCTCACACACAGTTCATACAAACTTCCTCCATCCTGCCCCTTTTGCAAACAATAAATCATACCAATGACTCCATTAGATATAATGCAGGTGTCCCTATGCACACATCTAACCTTGTACAGTTGCCAGAACAAAATTTCAAGAAAAATAAAAAGCCACTCAGAAGTGGTGGCATGTGCTGTACAGGAAAAGTAGAGGTCTGCAGTGTTCTGAATGAAGATATTTCTCTCACTCGCTTTTTCTCCACTGATTTCTAAGGACCCTATAAGGTTCTAGACCAGGGGTCGGCAACATTTTCTTACCTGGGGCCGGTAAGGTCTTCCTCTGGTCTTCCGTGGGCTGAGGGGGGGGGGAATGGCACCACGCGCACTCGCACACTCTCATGCATGCGCAGTACTTCCGGAGTACTGCGCATGCACGAGCGAGTTGTGACCGCCATTTTGGAAAACAAAATGGCGGGTGCAACTCGTTTGTGAATGCGCTGAGTACTGTGCATATGCAAACGAGTCGCGGCCGCCATTTTGTTTTCCAAAATGGTGGCCGCGACTCGCTTGCGCATGCACAGTACTCAGCGCATGTGCAAACGAGTCACGGCTGCAGCATGGCAGTGCGGTAGCGGTGCGTGTGGTGGTGGCAGCGGCAAGACTGGCCTGGGGCCGGTCCAAAGGCCTCAGGGGGGCGGATCCGGCCCCCGGGCCGTAGGTTGCCGACCCCTGTTCTAGAACAAGGGGGTGGAGGGAATTTGCTTTAAAAAAAAAAATAGAACTCCAATGTCCCCAGAAGGGATCAGATGTTAAACAACAACTCTGATAGGGGGACATGCCTTTAGAAATCAACAACATGGTGTCTCAGAGCATTTGACCAGTAACTCCAATGTCAGTGAGGCAGTAAATCTGCTCTATGTTTTAATCCAAACTTTTAAAGGAATGAGCCAGGCTGCTGAGTATGTTTTGAGCACAAGATACAACATTTTGGACAGCTCCTTTCCAGTCTGGTCTAAAAGCTGAAGCAGATTTACTGCTGAACTAGTACTGCAGCCATCAGTGGATCAACCCATGCAATTGTTTTAATTTTTAGACTTGAATTTACAGTCACAAAAAATCCAGGTTGCACCACCCCAATAAAATGTCTATGTGTTGATGGAAGAGTGAGTAAGAGCAGGGACAGCCTACAGTGTGAACAGTGGGAGGTGGTGGCATTCTCACTTAATTTCAGGAAACAGCACCCCCTGATCCCCACTCAAGCCATAGGCCACCAGAGAGAGAGAGAGAGAGAGACCTCATGATGACCCCATCAGGACCCTATGATGATTGTCCACAACCTACCCAGAGATCTACCAGCAGATTCTCACCTATATTTTATCTCCTAAAACAGGGGTGGGCAACCGTATTGTATCTGACAGCCATGTTTCTGCTCCAGGGCCCTGTGGGGTCCACATAGATTGCCAAAACTGTCCAAAAGAACTAAAAGGAGCAGCCAAACATCCCCACCTGTTTTTTTAAAAAATGGGTATTACTTGCTGTCTAAACACTACTGGGAGGACATGCAACCAGTTTGAGAAATAAACTGCCTCTCTTGGAGGCTTCCATGAGAGGTAGTTTGGAGGGAAAGAAAAAGAGCAATCTGGGGAATCTGGTGGAATCTAGGGCCACAGAAATAGCTTTTGGGGCACATTTTTCACCCAGGCCCTAAAGATAGCAATTTGCCTCTTGAACAAGATGCCTTGTTGTTGTCATTGTTGTGTGCCATTTATGCAACCCTAAGATCAACCTGTTACAGGATTTTCTGGGGCTAAGAGTCTGTGACCTGCTCAAAGTCACCCAGGTGATTTCCATGGCCAAGCAGGGAAATAGACCCTGATCTCCACAGTCATAGTCCAATGCTTGAACCACTACACCACACTGGTTTTCCTACTTGGACCACCTGATATCATACCTTGGCACTGGAGTCACCAAGAACATCTTGGTGGAAATTCTTAAGCACAGACTGATGTCTTCCTGGGTTACATGACATTATTTTCAGCCACCAGTACAGATGCTTCTCATGATGCCTTGTCTGTTATCTCCTTTCTGTTTGGCTCCCTGTATCAAGTGATTTTTTTCACTCTCACTGTCAACCATCTTGAGGGCAAGCATTCTGAAAGTTGTACCCAAAAGACTAACTTTTCTAAGGTCTGGTGGGGGCATATGCCCTTCTACATGGTTATGATCAGGTGAGGCTGGATACTTCAAGGGGAGAAGACAACAGTAAGCTTCCTGCTTGAAATAGACTTAAAGAGAAACTGTCCATCTCAATGCTTTCCTCCTGAAGAACTAAATATTGTCTGCATTTATACAGTCATGGCCTTTTCAAACTTAGATGCCATTCACAGGTAATGTCCATAATCATCTTGTTAATTTGGCTAGGGAAATCAGAGTGGCACTACTCTGTCCACCACTACTTCACCACCTGAGCATTAGAAATGCTTTGAGTAATGTTTACAATAGCTCTTTGAATGTTTCTTGAACTTTAAGAACTGACTTGTGAACTACAAAGCAATACTGTTTGTGAACACGAAGGCCTCTGTCGCAAAAGAGATTGAATATTTCAAAGGATGTCATACTGAAGATGGAGCAAGTTTGTTTTCTGCAGCTCCAGAGAATAGGTCCTGAAGCAACGGATTCAAACTACAAGAAAAGAGATTCCACTCAACATTAGGAGGAACTTCTTGACAGTGAGAGCTGTTTGACAGTGGACTACATTCCTTTGGAGGGTGGTGGAGTCTCCTTCTTTGGAGGTTTTTAAACAGAGGCTGGATGGCAATTTGTCGGGGGTGCTTTGATTGTGTGTTCCCACATGGCAGAGGGTTAAACTGGATGGCCCTTGAGGTCTCTTCCAACTCTAAGATTCTATTCTATCCTATTATTGAACACAGCACAACTCCTGTTTTCTCTCATAAAATGTAAATGACTCAATGAAAACATTTACTTAGTATCCAGTTGCAGCAATAGAAGTATAAATTTCAGAAAAGGATCAATGTATCATATATGGTTTTAGAAAGCCAACATAGTGTAGTGGTTTGGATGTTGGACTAGAACTCTGGAGCTCAGCCATGAAAACCCACTGAGTGCTCTTGGGTAGGCCACACTCTCTCAGCCTCAGAAGAAGGCTATGTCAAACCTCCTCTGAACAAAACATGTCAGGAACCCCCTGTGATAGGTTTAGCTTAGGGTCACCATAAGTTAGAAACAACTTCAAGACACACAACAACAATATAATTTTGGTTGTCCTATATGAAAAGAGATTCCTGGACCAAGGACATGGCACTGCAAAGGGCAATCTAAATGGTTAAAAGTTTGGTGGGTTTTTCCTACAGAGCATCTAAGCCAGTGATTCCCAAACTTTAGTCCTCCAGGTGTTTTGGAATTCAGCTCCCAGAAGACCTAGCCAACTTGGCCAAAAGTCAGGAATTCTGGGAGCTAAATTCCTAAACATCTGGAGGACCAAAGTTTGGGAATCACTGATCTAAGCCTTTTGGGTTAGATAGAAAATAGACAACTAAGGAGGAACTTAATAACAAAAATTTGCCAATACTTCTGTATAATTAAGTAGCATGTTCTAGCTTGCTCACCCTCCAGTGCAGCTTAATAGCCAGTTGAGAGATAAGATGAAGAAGAAGCAGTCAGTTTGAGATCAGGGCATCAGCAGGAAGAAACTTCTGTTCCCCACCCACCAGCAAGTGAGGCTGTCAAAATTAGAAGCAGGGACTTTGGTCCTTTACAGACTGCCAGAAATAGTGCAAATTGAGGCCACTTTAACTGTCCTGGCTCAGTGTTAAGGAATCATGGGAACTGTAGTTTATTGTAGCACCAGAGCTCTCTGGCAGAGAAGGCTCAATGTCCCAGAAAAAAAATACAATTCCCATGATTCCCTAGCACTCAGCCAGGACAGTTAAAGTGGCCTCAATTTGCACTATTTCTGGCAGTCTGTAAAGGCCCTTTGTCCCAAACCTTTGTCACAGCCTTACTTGCTGTTGGTGCTGGAGATGGAAACCTCATCCTTCTTGTGCCCATCAGTATCTAGATGGACCCCATTCATTCAGTCCAACTACTGGTTCTTAGGGTGGGCTGGGCTGGCAGTTATGTAGTTTTACAGTAAGCTAAATAGTCTTACTGCAAACACTTACAGATCTAGGCTGCTGCCACACTGCAGAAATAAAGCAGTTTGACACTACTTTAACTTCCAGGACTTAGTTCTATGGAATTCTGGGATCAGCAGTTTGTTGTGGCACCAGAGCTCTCTGATCAGGAAGGCTAAATATCTCACAAATCTAAAATTCCCAGAATTCCACAACATTGAGTCATGGCAGTTAAAATGGTGTCAGACTGCTTTATTTCTGCAGTGTGGCAGCAGCCTAGATTATAAATCCATAACTACAATACTGAAAACTAGCCATCTATAGTTTAGAGATAGTTGATTCCCATACTACATATTACAAGAACCCAGGACAATCCAAAGAAGTAAGTTAGCTATAACGTGAAGGCAACAAATAAAAGGTCTTGCATAAGGAAATTATGGGATTTGCTGCCACAAATTGTGGTGGAAGCCCCTGACAGATAGATGGCTTTAAAAAGGGATTCCACAAAGTGATGGAGGAGAGGTCTGTCTGTGGGTATTAGCCATATAGCTAATGGAATCTCCATCTGCAGAAGCAGATGCCATTTTATGTGGGAGAGAGCAACAGGAGAGGTTGTTACTTTCATGACTCCTCATGGGAGCATTTTGCTATGGCTTGAAACTGAATGCTGGACTAAAGAGACTGATCCAATATGACTCAAAGGGGCTCTTTTTATGTTCTTATGTTCACACATGCCTCAAAGTTAGCAAAACTATTGGCTCTGATTGACAAAATGATATCTAATTTCATATTCAAGCTGTGTATAGCTTTTACACTTCAACACCAATGAGCTATGATTAATCCTGGGCTTTCCAGTTGAAAACTTTGATTGCAACATAGTGATCCTGACATTGGAGACCTTTGCCATGGCTGAATGCTACGGAATCCTGGGATTTGTGGTTTGTTGTGGCACCAGAGCTCACTAACAGAGAAGGCTAAATAGCTCACAAAACTGCAGATCCCAGAATTCCACAGGAATTGAACCATGGCAATGTTAATTCTGCTGTGCAGATGCAGCCCTTGATGCAGGCTCTGGAATGTACTTGTGACTCTGACCCTTGATGTATATAATGTCTTGGTTTACTGTGCATACTCTACATTGGTGTCATGCTTATGCTACTGGCACCAAAATTTCTAATACGACCAGCAACCAGGTGGTCCAGAGTTTATAAAGATATTTTTCAAAACTCCTTGTTTTTTGTTTGTTTTTTACCCTTTAGGGTGTTCAGAAGGTAACCTGTTTCCTTTACTCAGCAGGGGATTTGATTTCCCCTTTCAAAAAAGTAACAATACACTTCTTGTATTGCTTGTTACTTTCCTTTTACCACCTATCACTTTTCTGAGAGGGGAAAACCCCTTTAGATTGAAGAGAGAACATCATAAAACCTGAACATGTCTTCGTAAAATGCCTTTAAATGTACTTTTTGAAAATAACTAGAAAAGGTTACTAGTTACACCAATAAAGTAACATGAGAGGAGGTGAACAGGGGGATTGTGCTTGTTCATGAGTGGTTTTTGTGTGTGTCAATGTTTGTGTATTTGTGTGTAAATGTTATTTTTACTTTTGGATACTGAATAAAAATTATTTTTAAAAAATAAAGTAACATTGCTTTTAACTGTGACATTGCTTTCCAAATGTAACTTTGTTACCTCCTCATTGCCTCCTAAAAGTTATAGATAACAACAGTACTTGAGCTTGCTAGTTCCTCACTTGGTTATGATGGTGGAAGTGTTTTGTGCAGCAACGATGCAAGACATCAGGTCTGTCCCCTGTATCCTCCCCCTTTTCGCACCAACTGTGGTATGATATTAAAAAGCATATGCAAGGAGGCTACACCTCCTGTTCACACTCTGTCAGTAAATCCTGCACAGGCAAGGTTTGCTGTTAACCTTCCTAATGGAAAAGCCTGTTAGATGGCTTGCCGGCTGCGCTTCACAGCTAAGTATTATCTGCAAAGATGCAGGCTGTTGATGTGGGAGCATCTAAAGCAAAAGCTGCAGAAACTTAAAAGAAATGGTTAGATTCTGCACACCAGGCCAGATGACATGAATGTGGGAGAGGAGGAGAGGCTGGGGTTGTCCACATCTTGGACATCAGATTATATGTAACTAATTCCAGCTGAGGAAATATTGCACACTTTGGATATTATACAACAGTAGAAAACAAAATCAGCATTTTAACATAATTACAAATTTAGTTTTCTCTTTCTCCGCTATTCAGATAAAATGGGAGATTGCAGGGTGGGTTGTTTTTTTTTATGCAATCAAGAAAAAGAAATCCCTGTGAATGGCGATACCTCATATTCATTAGAAGCCTGGGAGAGAAATGGAGAAACACAACTCATTACTGGGTTCTTCACCTTTCCCCTTGACAATGGTTATTTACATAATAGCCTGACCTGTAGGTTACCGTTCATTAACAAACACATGTGAAAACATTGAGGCAGCTGGCTACCACTCATAAATATAAATTGTTAACCTTGGCTTAGAAGACTTAAACTCATGGAAAAAAGAGAGAGAGACTCTGTTTTGCATAGCTATTATGTCATAACCTCAGTATGGAGCACAATATACCAGAGGCATAAAAGGGAGGAGCTCAAGATGTTCTCTGACACCAGCAGGGCTCTTTTAAAATGTTGTGGTTCTCTGAGGAAGGAAAGATATTCTCCAGGATATCAAAAAATCCTGGTACTTTTTGTGTCACCAAAATGTGACTTTGGAGAAGAAGCAAGACAAAACAATGTCTTACCTAATTATCAGAAATCCCACTTTGGCATTACCTTTCCATAGTGATGGGATTGCATGCTGCTATAAGGCAAGAGGCTATGCTGCTGGTAGGCTCCCTTATGTCAGGCAGACTTTTACCGAGGAGCCAGAATAAATGTGCCAAACAGCTACTGGGCAGTAGCAGCAGTAGTGGAAGGTACACTCCACTGTTGTTGTGTACTTTCAATCAATTTATGAGTATTAACCTATTGTGGGATTTTCTTGGCAAGATTTGTTCAGAGTGGGTTTGCCTTTGCCTTCCTAGCTAACTCCAAAGGAGATTGTACTGCACAGAAGGCAATAGTTAATTGCTCTTGAAATATTTTGTTTTGAAAGCCCTGTGTTGAGACAATCCAAAATGAAGCAAGAGGGAATGCTATAAGATGGAAGGCCCCCAACCAGTTACTGGGGAAAAGCAGAGGACATGTATGAGTAGCACTCTATCTAATGACACAACTGACTCAAGCCAAAAGGATGTTCAGCTACTGACATGTGTGAAAGTGAAAGAAAAGTCTGCAATTGTGCAATATATTCAATCAAGGAAGGCATGGCTCTGAGTTTGCAGGGCAGCTGATGACTGGGACTCTTGGAGGTCTCTCATTAACAGGATTGCCATAAGTCTAAATTGACTTGACAACAAATAACAACAAACCTCAGAAATAAGAGAGTATTTTTCCTGAGTAACTTCCCCTTTAGCATTCTTTGATTATCTCTCATGGGAGACATTTTCATCTAGAGACAGAGAACCTAGGCCCAAAACAGATGGGAGCGGCTTCTGGCTACTCTGTGGGCATGGCTTAAGCCCCTGAAGCACCTGAAAGCCACCCCAGGGCCACACTGGGGCTACCTAGGTGGCCCAAAACAATTCCCAAAAGGAGCAGATATTTTCTGTTCCTTGCTGCAGTTCATTTGGGACTGCAGCAGGAGGTGCCCCCGGGGCTGTGACATGTGTTTGCTGTGCCCCTAGGGCAATCAGGCCTGTCTGTTTCGCCCCTTAGTTAAGAAACTGGTAACATGGTGGACCCTGCCTGGCATCCAGTCTATATTATTTGATGCACATTGAAAACTACAGTTGACCCTCCATATTTGCGCCTTTGACTTTTGTGGCTTTGCTTATTCACAAATTTGATTAATATGTTATATTTAGGTACCTCTAGGTCAGTGCAACTCTGCTGGAAGTTGGCCATAGAGTCACATTGGAGGACCTAGAGATTCCTAGAGAAAACACTTCTCTAGGCATTTGTAGGTTCTGTAGCATGATTCTTTGGTTGATATCTGCCAGATGTTGATGACAGAGTTACACTAGAAGACCTAGAGGTATTCTCTCAGGTAAAAAAAGTGGTTTTTTAAATTGTGGTTTTCCATTTTCATGGGGGTCCTGCACCCCTAACCCCAATGAATGTAGAAGGCCCACTACAAAACAAAGAAACGCTTTAAAAACATGCATATGGTCCACAGAAATGACAGGCCACTTTTGGCTTTTCTGAGAAGATCTCTCTCTCTCGCTCTGTCTCTCTCTCTCACACACAAGCACACAAACCCAAGTAGTGGCTAGTTATCAATGGCATTTAATTGACTGTAGAAGCTCCTTTTGCCAGCAGAAGTGGGAGAGAGGCCATTGTTCCTTCCTCTCAAAGCTTCCTACATAGTGGCAGCTGGTGGCATGCATGCATGCATCCATCCATTCCTTTATTTATCTGTCAGAGGGATGGTGAATCTGCTTTAGGCTTTTAGTCTCAATTGTAACAGAGATTTCCAAGGTGTATGAAGTCTAACTCCAAAATATATCTCCTAAAAACCTGGTCAAGACGAGGTTTCAAGTGCTGTGAATCAAAGAGATAGAGGTAATAAAAACTTGACATTAAGATGAATATAGCCTTATGTTTAGTCCAGTGAATCCATATTAGTATTTGAGCTTCCCAGTGTGATTCTAGGGCTGAGCCAAAATGACTGGTATACATATAGGTTTGTGTCCACAAGTGTCAAAAAGTACCTTTGATTTTCAACATTTGCTTGTAGATACTGTTCACATTATTTGGTCACTGTTGAGCAATGCTCTTTTTTCAAACTTTATATTTTAAAGAAACATAACAGAGTTTGTATAAGGCAAGTAAACAATGAAGTATAAAAGCACTGCCCATGACTTTGATTTCTTATCTTCTTCTTCAAGGTTTGTTTGTTCCTAGTCCCCAAAGTGCTTCATATACCCAAGCCAGTCTGTGAAACTGGGTATCCAGAAAACCCACTTGATTTTCACCTAAAAATCATCTTTCCACAAATGGGTTGGGTTCTCTGGTGGACTGATGAAGCTCTCCTTATTTATAAAAGAAATAAAAGGAAACCAAAGGTTTTTTTTTAAATATCATCTCTTGGTTTATTAATTTTTAATATAGTTTCCAGCCACTTGGTAGCATTTCCATCAGCTACTTATGCTCAGTCCTTTCAAGATTTTCCATTCTGATGTTATTTACATCCTGGACACTGTAATCAACATTGTGATAAACTCTTTGTAGGGAATCTCTGCATTATTTGCAGTAAAGATTGATAGTATTAGCAAAGCCTTGCAAAAATTATATACTGATTCACCATTTTGGAAAGCCATGAAGTTATCAACTTCTAAAATTCTTACACTTTGGGCCCTTTCTGCCCATCTGTGAAGTAGTGTACCCTGTGTCTTACATCTCTGCAAGCATATGAATGGTATTCTTAATAAAAGCAAGCTTCACTGGGCATCAATGTCATCTATAGAGTGTTTTCTGCATATTTTATTTAATTTGTGTGGACCTGAATCATTTGAAAAAGCAGGTTTAAAATCATTTCCATTTCCCATGCAGTTTTTGTCACTATGTGTGTGTTATATATAACCCTTCTTTTTGTTGTAGTTGTTGTTGTGTGACTTCAAGTCAACTTTAACTTAAGATGACTCTATTGTGCAGTTTTCTTGGCAAGATTTAATCAAAGGAAGTTTGTCGTTGCCTTCCTGCAAGTCAGAGAAAGTGTCATTTGCTTAATCTCATCCAGCAGGTTTTCATGCCAGAGCAGGGATCTAACCCCTGCTTCCCAGAGTCCTAGTCCAACTCTTAAACCACTACACCATGCTGACTTTCAATATGAACATGAGAATAGTCAGTGAAACTATATGTTAGTTTCCTCCTGTGAAATCAACTTTCCGTAGTTCGATTTACTGTGTGATTGGTAAGAAAATTCATGCACAACTTATGCTAAGGCTTTTTGCCAACTTTTGCAGTTGAAAGAATGTGATCACATCAGTTTCTGCAATGGCCACTTTAATTATGGAATGCTTGGCAGGCAGTTTAACCAGCACAGTGACATATCTTCATGCTTGGCAGGGTGCCCATGGCTCATGGTATGATTTTCCTTGTTTTCCTTTTGCCTCCAGCCTATTTGCCCTTGCTGCACTTTAGATTGATTGTCTGAGATGATCCTTGTGATGTTGTTAATCCATGATGACATCACATCACCCATGATGTTGTGAAGTCATCAGGTGTGGAGATGCAAGGTGAGGTCAAAGATGAAAGGGGAAAATTGAAAGAAAGATAGTTGAAAAATAGTTGCCATCTAGGGAGCAAAGTGTGCTGAGCAAAATCAGAACTTCAGCTTAGAAATCTGACATTTCTTAGAACAATTCCCAGCATTCTCCAAGGAGGTGCGAATTGTCATCCAAAAAAGATTTGAAGAATTGACATATAAAAAACTCACTTTTTCAAGCTTAGATCAAAACATCTTGAACACACAACAGTAATGAAATGTGGCAAATGTGGACACTCACAGCACTGAACCCTGTGTGTATATATAGTAATGTAATGTATATATAGTACATTTTTAATTGATTCTGTTTGGGAACCAACTTGAGTCCCACTCTGGGAGAAAAGATGCATGCAAATTAAGAAAACAAACTGGATAATTGTGTATCAAAAAGGTACATATACCAGGATCTGGTTGGGTTTTGGCTCCCTGATGCACTTTGATGCAGCCCTAAGAGACTCAGGGCCTTTGCAGACTGCTAGAAATAGTGCAAATTGAGTCCACATTAAGGGTTAGGGTTAGAGAATCATGGGAACTGTATTTTATTGTGGCACCAGAGCTCTCTCACAGAGAAGGCTCAATGTCTCAGAAAAAAATACAATTCCCATGATTCCCTAGCACTAACCCTAACCCTTAAAATGGACTCAATTTGAACTATTTCTGGCAGTTTGTAAAGGCCCTTACTTAGTATAACCATTCATCACTCTGATAGTGGTGCAGTTATCTGCTGAGTGCCAACCATAACGATGTTTACATATTGCACACTAAAATTAACAGCTTTTGAAGCCAAGGATGCCAACAAAACAAAGCAAACTGCCACCACAGGAAACTCCATGCCATTAACTAGCAATTACTCAGAAGTTGCCTTAATACTTATTTCTTCAAAATTTCAACACCAATTAGTAGTCTGCATTTTTGCAAAGCCAGCCAGCACTAGGGGTTTTTGGGCAGAAACATCTTTTATTCCTGCTATCAACCCTAGGGGCCATTCACACAATGTTATAAAATGGTTCAAAAACCAGTTTAAAAGTGGGTAGTTCACACTGGTGCCGGTTTTGCAAACCCACATAGGGGTGGACCTGGGACAAATCCTCCTCAGTGTGAGTTTTCTGATATTGAGTTTTCCCTCATGTCTTTTGAAAAACAAAAACCCAACAGGTTTCATCAGGGTGCCGCCAATGTAAACTTGCCCCCGATCCCATTCGCGGCATCCTGAAGGGAGGGATTAATGGGCAGAGGGGCGGAACATACCCATCCCACCGCACAGGTCTAATTTGAGTGGCGAGTGCCATTTTTGTGCTTGTGCTTAGTTGCTGGCTCTGAATGGGGTTTCATGTCAAGGGGTTCCCCAACAGGCTTGCCCTCCCCATCCTCAATGGTTGGCAGGGGGATTCCCCCTCAAGGAGAAGCTCCCATGGGGGTTTCATGTCAAGGTGTCCTCCAGGAGGCTTGCCCTCCCCATCCTCTGGGGCTGGCAGGGGGAATTCCCCCAAGGAGAAGCTCTCATGGGGGTTTCATGGCAAGAGGTGCTCCAAGAGGCTTTCCTTCTCCATCCTCCGAGGCTGGCAGGGGGAGGATCCCCCCAAAGAAAAGCTCTCATGGGGGTTTCATGGCAAGGGATCCTCCAAGAGGCTTGCCTTCCCCATCCTCCAAGGATGAGAGGGGGAGTTTTGCCCAAACAGTGTGATGTAGATGCGTATCATTTGGTTGACAGAACAAAAATAAAAAACCCAAAATAATTAAATGTGGTCGATAAGGAGGCTCTATTTTTAATCAGTACTTTGGTCAGTGTGAACTTGACAGGATTAAATTGCACCGGAGAGATTTGATTGGGGTAAACGTAGTGTGAACTATTTGAGTCAGATTCGGTATTGCATCAATGAATCTGCCCAGATCTACCCAGCACAAAAATGCAAGTGTGAATGGGGCCCTAGTATGCTTCATTCCTGCTATCAATTTTAGTATGTTTTAATTTAGTGAAAGGGAAAGCATACCTTTTTTTAAAAAAAAAATTAGCTTCAGGGATGCTACAGGCAACCACAAATGTCCCTTGAGGTGAGTCATATTTGCTCGTTTAAGAAGCGGTCTATTCTAATGCAATAATTGGATTTTGTATCCCCTTCTTTTAAAGAGAAAAGAATAGCTTATTTGAACAGTTGAATATTTAGGAATGTGGCTTTTTACCCAGTGGACCTACCTCTAACTCAACACTTAATTGGAATGAAACCAAAAAGAGAAAAGGGAATAGAAAATTGTACCAGCAATATATTAACCCACCTATAGATAGTCTCTTTTACATTTACTGGGAATGCTACAAAATAAGATGTATCCTGTAAGGAACAAAACTATGGCCTGATTCCTATTTCTAATCTCAGCTAGATTTACTGAACCAATGGGATTTACCTGTGCATTGACTTATCATTCAGCAAGTGATTCCATAGGTCTACTCTATGTGGGATTAACCAATATAATTCTGGCTAACACTCAACCATTTCAAGAATCTAAAACTCAAATCCACTCTGACTGTGATCTGCCCTTTGATTTTAGTGTATGAAACTCCTTCCACAATGAACTTGATAGGTCTTTAAGGTACCATGGAACCCTTTGTTTCTCTGATTCATAATGTGTATCTACCATTCCCAGCCCCAGATATTCATTTGGAAATATTGAACTTTTAAAATATCTAAGCTTGCTGTTCTCAGATTGTGTGGAACTTAGGTTTTTAATAGGACAGGGCTGAATGGTTGCTGTTCTAAGTATATATAAATTGGAGTTACTTCCTACTTCAGGTTTACTTCAGGTTTACTCTCAGAAACTGAGTCCCTTCAGATGTTCTGCTATAGTTTATAGACATATGCTTGTGTGCTCATATGAATCTGATGATGAATGATGGGATGTGTTGTCATGGGATCTGGATGGTATCAGGGCTCACATTCCTTGAAATGGCTGATGAGCAGATGTTGGGAATTAGAGATGGCGCTGACAGTTTCAAGGCCATGGAAACAGTGATATGGGGTTGGAAGGAGGAGTGACCCTTGGAATAATATAATGTGAAAGTGTTTCACTCTCTGGGTGAATGTGGTATCAACTCGCTCAATGGCATCACTAGGGTTGGCATCACCTGGTGCAGTAACTCATAGTGTCACCTCCCCCATTGACCTCCTTCCATATCACACCATACATAATCCTTAGTCATGTTTCTGTACTAATGTTACTCATAAATCATAATTCGCATAGATCACTGAATGTAATGGCAGTAGTTGTGACATAAACAACTAGTAAAATTAAATTATACCTTTAAGTTACAATAGCATACATACAGCCTATATATCTACATGTACATAGCTTCATGTGGTCAAAGGAAAGTTTGATAAGATGTTATGTTTTTAAAGAAAATTTAAGAAGATTTTTTTTTAAAAAAGTAATATTTTAAAATTTTAAATTTAAAATTGAAATATCTTTTTGAAAAATTAAAGACCTGAGGCCTCTCCTTTCTCCTCCCACTGAGCTTCACCTGACTCATACCATCTCCAGCATTTTAAAGGGATGCCGATGAATGCCAAAGCCCCTTTCTGCCAAAAGGCAGATGTTTGGGGAGCAGTAGTGTTAATTCTCCCTTAGGGTGGCCCATATCCCCTGCACCCCAATAGTGATGCCCTTGAGGCTGCTCAAAGTTTGAATTGCTAAGTGCTTTAATTACACTATATAACTGCTGAAGCCTCAGTCCTGACAACTTAAGTCTGCTGGATGCATCTTTGATTTCTGAATAAAGTTTTCTTGGTTGCATTACTGAAGATTGGATTTTTGAACTGAAGGGATTCTGTACATGACATTTATTCTAGAGTAAAAAAAAAGTTATTCAAGAGAACTTACCTTCAGATGCAGGTATATAAGCATAAGACTGCAGCTACATTTATGAGCAAATACCACATGCTTTCCATCACCTTGCTTAATTGTGCTGATGTTCCATCATTAACACCTTAGCTTTGTTAAAATGGGTTGCACCTATTTTGCTAGTATTCTCCCAAAGAACAAAGATATTAGTTGGCCCACTTACTGAAATTCACATGTCACTTAAAGCAAAGTACACCAAACACAAAGCCTCACTGTAAAGCAAAGTACAGTGATGGTGCAAAGTCTCAACTAGGTATAATAATTCCTCCTAAGCCCTATTGAGTCAATAGGACTTGCTCCCATAAAGTGCAACAAGGAAAAAGAGGGATTGCAGCTCTGTATGAATGGGAGCTATTGAAAAACCAGAGGAGAAATTGTGAAAGGATAAAAGCAGCTACAAAAATTTGTTAAAAGATCTAAAAAATTAGAACTTTTCCATTGACTGCATATTATTTCTGCACTACAATTACATTGCCAGCTAACAATGGATATTTGGGCATAGTATTTCAGCACTGCAATTTGAAAATGGCATGTGGTGACACAGCTACAGAAGGTACTACTCAAATCCTAACCTCTTTTTTTCAGTGGTGGTCTTTAGGTACAAACTACACTTTCTCCCATTTATAGCTAATGGGAGGCCAAAATTAAACAGTCATGGTACTTATAAATCCAACTCGGAAAATGCCAGCATGTATTTTTAATCTAGATACCTCATCACAGAATAATAAAATGAAAGGATTGCTGAGTTTGACTGGCATTTGTAAGTAGCATATGAAAGGGGCTAATAGAGGGAGAAAATTAGTTGCATTTATCATCTTAACTGCATTCATATTACACTCACGATTCAATTGTTTAAAAATTAATCCTTAAGAAACAGCTTTTTTTAAGTTTAAGCATTCCAAACAATTGTAATTTATTCTCTGAACAAATGCTATTTGTAAAAGATTAAAAAAAGAGAAACTTCCATGCATTGTATGAAATAAATTACCTATTCTTCAAGTATTTGAAATAAATAGCATTTAATACATTGTATCTTGTGTACATCATAAGAATGAAAAAATCCTGAAACCTAATGCTAGACATCTCAAATGTATATTCTCTTACCAGAAGGCACTTTCATGGGTACACTGTGTTCATCATTTTAGGAGGAAGTTGTTATTGTAGTGTGCCTTCAAGTCATTTCCAACTTATGGTGACCCAAAAGAAAACCTGCCATGGGGTATTCTTGGCAAGATTTGTCCAGAGGAGGTTTGCCATTACCTTCTTCTGAGGCTGAGAACATGTGACTTGTCCAAGGTCACCCAGTGGCTCTCATGGCCAAGTTGAAAATCGAACCCTGATCTCCAGAGTTGCAGTCCAACACTCAAACCACTATGCCATGCTGGAGCTCAATTTTGGGAAGATCTAAAGCCTATATTAACATTTGTCCATTTACATTAACAAGGAGTTCAGTGTTATCACTCACTACCTGTCTAGCACGCTTGATGTTCCTAATCAACCTACAGATCTACCTTACACCAGGTCAAACTATCGGTCCATCTAGCTCAGCTCTGTTGACCTAAACTGACAGCAGCTTTTCATGGTTTCAGAAAAGACTTAGAAATTATCTATGAACTGGACAAGAGATCACCCCTAGAAGCCTAGGAGACTATTGTCTTGTCTGCACTGGAGTAGGACAGCCCAGAACATCCAGGATCTGGAGTTGCTCTATTGCAAAGGCCGTCAATTCTGACACTGGACAGATGCATGCATATCCCACTGAACCACCCAGCATGTCTGCCACCATTGTGGGTTGCTTCATTCTGAGGTCACATGGTTGGGTGCCTCATTCTGACAACATTTCAAACAGCTATTCAGTGTCAGAACAGAGAGCTCTGGAATTTCTGGGAAGATCCAGAGCAAATAAGTTTTTAAAATCTTTTTTAAAATGGGCACACCTCAGTTCTGATATTGAACAGGCTGGATGTTGTCCCATATGTTTGCATCAGAACTGGGGGTTGGGCTGTGCATTATCCAGTCTCTTGGCCAAGAGGATGGGAGGAGGCCATTTTATTTGGCCAATGTAGAGAGGGCCCATATGGCCCTTTTTCTAGGTATGGATGCTCATTGTGTGTGAAATTATGCAATGCACAGTATCTTATGACAATTTGATAATAATGCCACAGAAAAGTCTGGAGCTTTGGCGACCATGGTGGACAGAAGAGATAAACAGACTGGCTCTAACAGATGGAAAGAGAAGGGGACTAACAAGTGGCTGAAAGGACTAGATGGAGAAGCTTGATGGGGCCCATGGGCCACCTACTTAGGATAAGTGGCCTCTCCTATTTTCTGCTTGTCATGTTCCATGCTTTCCCTTCATCTGCTTGTCATGTTCCATGCTTTCCCACCATGCAGCTGTCCAGTGAGCTGTCCAGTGTCAGAATGGACGGCCTTTGCAAAATACATAAAAGCATTCATTCCATTTTAATTGCTTTTTATGTCTTTTAGTCCATTATTCATCTATATTTTAATGTAAATATTCCTGGCTCAGTCCTAAATTCAAAGAATTTGTAATGCTGTTTCTAGCCTATGGAGAGCCTATTGGTGCTCATGTGACTGATTCTGCGACCCTTTTACTTATTTTCAAAACTTTTCTACCTCATTTTACCAAACAAGACACACAATTATCTTATGCATTACATCTTCAGAACTCTGATCTATAACAGACCCCCTGTCCAACCCCCCTCAAAACAAAACAAAACCAAATTGATATTAACAGGCGAAGACAAAGAAATCATCTTCTCTTTGTTATTTTTTTTAAAAATTGTGTCCTCATAATGAACTTGTGGGGCAATTCCTTTTTATTCAACTTTTACAGTTGACAAAATGACTCAGAGACAAATACTCTTGCCCAAAGCTCACTTGTGAATTCATAGGTGCATGGGGCTAAACTGAAGTCTCTGTTATAAGTGCAGAATCAGATCCCTAGTGGGGCATAAATACTGGAATTCAGGAAAGCTCTGGATGTGTATGTCAGCTATTGGAAGAGTTATTGCAAGTCACATGCTTTCAGATCTCACTGATAATCTTTATATGCTGTTAAACAGCCTCTGAGTTGACAGCTGCTGAACTTCATATCTAAATTATCCACTAGCCATGTTAGCCATTTTCTTCTCTTGCTTCATGTGGGCCAAAATTAAAGCCATGAAAGCCACAACAAGTAGAAGAGAAGAGCAGCACTGGTCCAAAGCACTGGTAGACATTGAAGGACCATGGCTCAGTGGAAAAGTACATGCTTTTCATGCAAAAGGTCACAGGTTTAATCCCTGGCATCTCTAGGTAGGGCTGAGAAAGAATCCTATCTGCAACCCCTTTGGACACTCTCAGTCACTGTAGATCTGGGGTGAGGAATCCCTGGCACATACTCTGGATTGATCAGATTTCATGCAGTGTACAGAGGAAGCCCTTGCTGGTGGCTCTGCTCCATCTCGCTGGCAACAGGATAGGTAAACAGGAGCAGGTTCAAGGTTTAGCAGAACTTTTAGCAGGCTCTTCCCACCTAGTCCACCCTCAGTGTGTTGATGGCAAGGCACAGTTAGTGAAGTCATTGCCCTGGACAGCAGTGAGACTGGAGGAACCACTGAAGTCCTCTCTTTTCCTGATGATGACAAGAAATCTATAGCTCTCTTCTGAATTAACGACAATTGGAGTGGCTCTGTTTTTTTCTCTTCCCATCTCTATGTAGGCAAGAATATTTAGCCATTCACAGAAGTAGCAGAAATTCATTGCTGGCTGCTGACAAGTGGCTTTCTAACAATTATATTCACCCACAATGTCAGCTGGGCTAGTTTTTGCTGCTATTGCTGGGGAGAAAAGATTGCTAGCCATTATGAACAGAGGATGAAATAAGATCCTATACCTTTAGACCCCACTAGTATAAAGTGCCTCTTTCCTGGCCAATGTAGGTCTCCAGGAGAAGCAATTAACTTTTTAACATGAGCCCCCTGCACTGTTTAACATTTTAAAATGCACACACTTTCAAAAATAGAAGTGAACTGGCCACTTCTGGTTTTATTTGAGGGGATTGGGGGGCATTTTTGGCAGTCAAATGCAGCCCCCATGGCACCTCAGGGGCATAAAAATTGGCCCTTGGATTTACCATAGTTTCCCACCCCAAGTTAGAATTTGTCCACTTTAGGCTGTAGCGCCACTCACCTGGCTCCTTCACTTTTGCTCTGGCTCCACCTGTTATTAGTTCCAACTGATTACCCCCCCCCACACACACACACTGATCTACAGTCTTTTGTCAAAAATTTTAAAAATCCCTTTTCCTGGTGCAAACAACACTAAACTAGGTAAACAAGTGATCTAAATGGGTATGAAAGGATTCTCCATGTTCTTGTTGAAAGGTGTCAGCAATATCACAGGCAATTCAAGCCTTTGTGTCTTCTAACATCCACCAAACTGTGAAGTCGTAGGCTTTCATGGCCGGCATCCATAGTTTTTTTGTGGGTTTTTTCGGGCTGTGTGGCCATGTTCTAGAAGAGTTTCTTTCTGACGTTTCGCCAGCATCTGTGGCTAGCATCTTCAGAGAAAACTGAGATGGAAAAGCATGGGTGTATATATACTGTGAGACCCTGGGTAGGGAGGATTGCATATCCTCACCTGGAAGCCATGCCATTAACACAGAACAACACCTATTCAAACACAGAACAATACACAGTTTACATGGGAATAGCAGACAATATCCTTGATTGCATATCCTGAAGCTTGCCATTAACACAGAACAATACCCATTCAACACAGAACAACACACAGTTCACCTGGGAACCACTCCTCCCTACCCAGGGTCTCACAGTATATATACACCCATGCTTTTCCATTTCAGTTTTCTCTGAAGATGCTAGCCACAGATGCTGGCAAAATGTCAGAAAGAAACTCTTCTAGAACATGGCCAGACAGCCCGAAAAAACCCACAAAAAAACTATCCATCAAACTGCTTGGGGCCCACCAAACCAAGGAATGCAGGTGGCTAACAACAGATAGGCTGACACAGAGCTTTCTCTGTATAGTAGGCCCTTGGTATTTGCTGGAGTTTGGGTCCAAAATCTGTGGATACTCAAGTGCCATTAAAAATAAGGGCACAGTAAATGGTGAACATGCAGGGATAGCTGTGTTGACCATTAAACAACAAGTATATTGCAACAAGTATATGGTGCATTTTGGTTGGCCAATAAAGATGTCACTGTTTGGTGGATTTTTGTTTGAATTTGCTTAATGGCCAACACAACTACCCCTGCATGTTTCCTGATTGTGAGATACCACATTGTAGCTACAACAGGGGAACCCTGAATAGTGAGCCAGTGGATTGGGACCTCCAACTAAGGTAAAACATTTTTCTTCTTCTTAAATGTGAACTGGATTGGCATGTTTTACCTCAACACCTACTAAAATGTTCCTGATGCAAAAACATGGAGACTCCTTGAGGAATCCATTTCCTTTGCCTACAAAGAGGCCTATGACCTCATAGGAATGGAGGCATATTGGATTGCAAGAGAGGAGTCCTTGCTGAAATGCAAATGGACTTTAAATTTCCTGTGCTTTGCAAATGCCAATATTCATGTAGCTGGAAGGAGGAGGGGCCAGTCTTCAAAAGATACCCTCCACTTACTATTGTAACTAAGGGCAGAAACATCAAAATGCAGGCATCTGACTAACATCTCCATTTTTTTTCCTCCTGTTTGGTTTGTAACATCTTGCCTGATGAAGAAGCCAGTGGTGCTTTGAAAGCTTGCACCAAGTATATTGTGCATTTTGGTTGACCAATGAAGGTATCACTGTTTGGTACATTTTTGTTTGAATAGTGAAATGGTGTCCCTTATATAAAATAGCAAAATCAAGGTTTGTATTTTGAAATTTATATATTTTATAAATATTTTCAAGCCGTGGATGGTTGAATCTATGGATAAAGAATCTGTGGATAAGGGGCCACTTGTATTAGTCAAGTGGCAAACCCCTTCCTTTTACTGATCCTCATATCCCATCTGCTGGACCATCCTATATAGCTAGTGGGATGGCTTGTTGGGTCAAAAGTAATCCAGGCCTGTATTCATCAGAGATTGAATTGGGTGACGGTGAATTCATAGACAAACATGGAGGTCTCCTGCCTTGTGCCAAAATGCAGAGGAAGAGGCAAAAAAGTCTTCTGGACAATGGTGGCACTTCCCCAAAATCTTTGCTGCAGGGAAGCCCTGCTTTGAGGAGAACGATAGCTGGATGTTATTGGCAGGCGGTGGAATTCCCGATTGCCCTCTCCCCACTGATTGTGATTCTCTCCATTCATGCAGTTGAAGAGCCAGTCTGTTTTTCTAATTAAGCTGCCTGAATAACAGTAAAAGCACACAATTAGCCCTGAGTCATACTGGCATGTGCCCCCCCTTCAAATACTGCTGAAAGCCCTCATGTGACACATAGAGACGTCAGTTGCTCACTCCGTTCAGCTAAGCTCCACATGTTGGCTTGATGGGAGGAGTTGCTGACCCTCTTGGTAATTACTCAGTCTAACAGCTTAACTAACATGCAAATTCCTCTGTTGAATGACTGGTAAGCAGTGTGAGGCCCCTGACTTCTGCTGGCAGAGGGGAGTGGGAAAAATAAGAGAGGGTGGGCACTGACATAGATGTAAAAGCGTGTGTCAATTGCCAATCTAATGCGGCTTCGAAGTATGACATGATTCATTAGCTTTATTTCATGCTCAGGGTAACGAAGTTGTCGTAGCTGTGCTAATTAAGTGGGGAGGGAGCGGGTGGAACTTGGCAAGCCTAAGTCAGCTGGCATGGCACAGGGATCCCTGAGGGGCAGGGCTGCTCCAAATCACAGCCCTTCCAGGTCTTTCACTCTCTTACACCCAGAATCTTCATTCTAAGTGGAAAACACAGGCAAGGCTGTTTTGTTGTTTTACTTACCTGCAACTGCTCGGCTCTTTGGGGGCTGGGACCCATTTTTGAAATTGGAGGAAAACAAAAAGAAGGCAATATTTTGTGGGGTGGCTGAAAGTCAGAATGACTTGTTCCAAGATTTGTGAAACTGAATCATAGTGAACTCCTAGGGCGTTTTCACACTACCCTCCCTAAAGCCGGGTGGAGCCATTCCGGAACGGGCCGTGCCGCTGATTCCGGAATGGCTCCGTCGGCAGCAGGCTAATTCCTTTTGGACACCCGGAATTACCTTTAAGCCACTGAAGCCGGAGTTACAGGTCTTTCGGCCGGAGTGAGGCCGGACTTACGGCTCCGTGCGTTTGAACACACTGAGCAAGGAGCCGGACAGACGCAGGGATGGCACCGGAAGGGGCAGGGTTTGCCGCCGCGCATGTGTGAATGAGCTGGAAATGGAGCCGGAGTGGGGCCGGACGGAGGTAGGATTGAGTCCTCCTAAAGCCCCGTGTGAAAACGTCCCTAGAAACTGACAGTCTTTCTCCTCAGCATTTGAATATGAAATGGCACAACTAAGTTTCGCTAGCAGGACTGCTGCCCATGGTATGTTGTGTAGTCTTTAGGTAATTTTAGGTCAGATGTCATAATATGAATATGTGTGCATATGCATGATTACATTTTGAGTTAGCCAACAGCTAATTTTGGACAATGTATTTCACTTTCAAACTATGAATTTTAGGGATGGGACTCAGCATGGTCTACTGGTTTGAGCATTAGATTACAACTCTGGAGACCAGGGTTCAAATCCCTGGTCAGCCTTGGAAACCCACTGGGTGACCTTGGGTGAGTCACATTCTCTCAGCCACAGAGGAAGGCAAAGACAACCCCTCTCTGAACAAATCTTGCCAAGAAAATCCTGTGATAGGTTCACCTTAGGGTTGCCATAAATGGAAACTACTTGAAGGCACACAACATCAAATTATAGGTATGGGGAAAAAACTGTAGGTTTTACTTTCTCCTTCATATGTATTTTATATAATATTGGTCCTGAATATGAAGAAATTTGGATCACCTTGTTTTCAAAGGGTAATCGACAATAAATAAATGAATCCCCAGTTAGATACAATTGTTCCAAACAGAAGAGCCCAAACATAGACTATGAAGTACCTGCTTGCCCTTGAAGAGCTACAACCTAGTTCTGATTAAGAAACTTGGGTAAAAACACTGGGATGTAGTGTATCATACACACCTCATAAATAAGAAAGTATTTTTTTACTGGGCTTGGCATAACACAAATTCTCTTAGCCACAGCCTTGGCCTCTACAATATGGATATCATGATTACATACTTTATCTGCATTGGCATTAGTAAGATATTTCCCCACCTCCTTAAATTTGTACAGTCTCTCTCACACACACTTTTATATAACTCAGAAAGATCGTAAACATGTCTTTTGTTTTTGAATGCCCAATCATAGCTCGATTGGATTTCTTGTTTTCTATAGGGCAGCAATTATTTCTACATGAGTGAAAACTCCCCCCCCCCATTAAAAATGAATCAGGAAGTTTCTTCTCTAGATAATGGAAGTGCATTCTATTTTGTTTTTATCTAATTGGCCAGCACTGCTTTACTAAATACCATTAATTGCTATGATTTCTGACAGAGAAGGCTAAATATCTTACAAAACTGCAACTCCCAGAAGTCCATAGCATTGAGCCATGGCATTTGTGCAGTATGCATTTGTGCCTGCTGAAAATGTTACCACACCCGCCCATTTCTCATCTTTTTCCTGCTGACTTTCTTAACAGACAGCTGTTCCTAGTTTACATTCAAAATCCAAATCACCAAAGGACTATTATCAATCTTGCCAAGCCCGCTTCTGAAAAATATATATGCAACATATAAAAATTAATAGGTCCCTGTAGGAAAGCAAGTCAAATTATGGACACAAGCAAACTGTAAAGGTGGGATAAAACAGGAACACAAACACCTTTGAGGGTGATGGTGTCTCCAGGTAAAGGACATTATATGATCTCAGTGGACAACCCACTACCACCTGAAGCTTGCCAGCTCCATACTGTGTACAGTCTATTTTAAACAGCTTTCCCTAGCAACCTCCACAAACTGAGAGGACCACCACAATGAAAGATCAAGCTGCTCTCCATTACTGTAGACTTCAGCTTCATCTGCATTGCAGAATTAATGCAGTTGACACCACTATAATTGCCCTGGAATTCTTGGATGTTTAGTTTTGTGAGATATTTAACATTCTCTGTCAGAGAAATTTGGTGCCACAATAAACTACAGATCCCAGGATGCCATAGGATGGAGCACTGGCTGTTAAAGCAATGTCAAACTACATTAATTTTTCAGTGTGGCAGCAGCCGTTAATGCTCAAAAGAGGCTTAATACATTTTTGACAAGTACCATCACTCCTTTAGAATCATCAGGTCTGCCAGCTATCTCCTTCATCCTTCATTAAAACGAGGAAAGGGATGATTAGCAAACCAATCTGTGAATGGAAGCTGTGTGTTTAATTTTATCTTTCAGAATGATGGAAGGTAGATTCAACTATACCTATGGTGTAAAACATGAAATCATTGATATGCTTGCCGGAATGGGTACAAAGTCCAGAGCCTGCTTTTCACTTGTTATTGAAGACAGATTCAAGGCAATCACACACACGTGTGTGTATGTGCCTTCAAGTCATTTGTCGACTTATGGCAGCCCCATGAATTTCATAGAGTTTTCTTAGGCAAGGACTACTCTGGTGTTTTTCTAGTTCCTTTCTTTGAAATATACCCTACAGAACTTAATGCAGGTATAACACAATGCATTCTTATTTGTCCTTAAAACACCCATACCAGGTGGGTTGGGGACAGCCTTATATTTTAATGATGATGAAGATAATTCAAATAGACACAATTACATCTGTAGTGCTGCTAATGTGTTATGTACTCAGGTCTTCCTACCCAAAGCAAAAAATCTCATAGCAATCAATGGTTAAGAAACCACATCTAGTAATTGTTTAAAACAAAAAGAAGCCTGAGGATTGGGGAGTCCTGATACTTTTCAAATTATAAGTGATATGAGAGAGAATAACAAGAAGACTAATTCAGGAAACAGTTAGTGGCTTGAATAGATTTGGGTTTAACATTAGGAAAAAGCTTCCTAAACCATATCAGCAGTTCAGCAAATTGGAAGAGGGGATGATAACATATTCTTCCCTACAAATTTTCAAGAAACAGCCAAACAACTTTGGGCATGTTCCTTAGTAACTATTGCACCAGGATTACAAGTGTTTTCATGATAATCTGCAAAAAGTTCCTGCAAACATAGAAAATAAAGCACAATTCCAGACGAGGCTTTTATCCTACAATTGCCTTGTCTTAAACAAGGAATTTTATAGGAGGCTCAGATGACATATCATTTGCAACTCTGATTCTTTCCTGCCACTTTCTTATCACACACAAAAAAGGAAGAAATGGAGTTGGTGCTCTTTGGTGCACCAGAAGCCTTGAGCTAGAAGCACCCAAAGTTGTGTGTGTGTGTGTGTGTGTGTGTGTATTTCCTCACTGTATGATACAATTGTTCTCAGTGTAGAAACCAACCCATTTTAATGAGAAATACATTGTTGCCAAGACACTTGAGTGCCTGAGAAGGGCTGTAAAGGCCCATTACATACTTCCTCACACTGGCACTCATTTGCATGTCCAGAAGCTGAATGAGACCTATGCATGCCCAGAGGCTGCATGTCGAGAGGATGAATGAGGCCATGGCTGAAAAGGGGCCTAGGCCTGGTCCTTCTATCAGGAAGAGTAAGGCATTCACCTCAGACAGCTCTCACGGAATAGGAAGTATAGGATTCTCGAGTCAGGGCAAAAGCACTACTTTGAAAAGTTTGTAGGTGTGTATATATTTCTCTAATTTGCTAGACTGGCACCTGAAACAGACTGGCAGATGGGAGTGGCTTCCAGCTGCTCTGGGAGCATGGTGTTTAGACGATGCATGCCCCCAGAACAGCTGGAAGCTGCCCCGGGATTGTGCCGTGGCCGCCTAAGGTAGCCTAAAACCGGCCCAAAAGGAGCAGATAATTTCCGGTCCTTTTTGCAGTCCATTTGGGACTGCAGAAGCAGGTGCTCTTGGGACCATGGCGTGTGGTTGCCATGGTCCTGAGGCAATTGGGTTGAAACAGCCTCTGGCCACTCCTTCCTGCCCATTTGTTTTGCCCCTTCATTATATTTATTTCAGCAGCATACTCTGAGCAACTGCACTTGATATTTAAGGGACATCACTGGGGTCTTTCCCATTGCAATGAAGGGTGAGAGGAAAGGGTTGTCTGGGTTCATATGATTTGGTGAGCAACCACACAGCCATCTTTGAGATCACACTCATCCTCGTTCTCTTTTTCCTTGTAAATTCTGCAGACAAGGAAAGTGTTTTTGCAGAAAGCAGTGGTGGGAAGGAATTTGGTGTGCTCTAAGTTTGCAAATGTCTCTTATCTGGTTGCTTTCCAAGGGGCAGCCAGCATGGTGTAGCGGTTTGAGTGTTGGACTATGACTCTGGAGACCAGGGTTCAAATCCTGACTCAACCATGTAAATCCATGGGGTGACTTTGGGCAACTCACATTCTCCCAGCTTCAGAGGATGGCAATGGCAAACCTCTTTTGAAGAAACTTGCCAAGAAATTTCCATGATAGGTTTGCCTTAGGGTCACCATAAGTTGGAAATGACTTGAAGACATACAACAACTGTTCTAAGCTGTGACGTTTCTAGGTCGCTCTTCTGTTCTTTCTCTTAACCAGAATACTGTCTGTAACTATATTGATTGTCAATCAAAAACTTTTCATGCTCATGCATTGTTGATTACCATGAGTTGATACTAAACTGAAGTTATAAAAACTTTGTCATTATCAATAAAGTTCTCCCTCTTGCTAATGGTAAGCTCTAAGTGTGCTCTAAGTTTGTGTGGCCTTGTTTCTCTTGTAGCAAGCCCTTTTGATCAAAAGTAAACTTTGGGACTCTACAGATGGCGCTTTGCACCATCTTGGAGGTAGGGAAGGGGAGGGGCAGCCACATGCTGGGAGCCCCAATCCCTTCCCAAGGATGTCATCACGGTGCATGCCATTACACACAGCGCACACTGTCAAGACATCCTCCCAGCACAGTGTCTTAACACACTGCACTGGAAGGAATGCAGATGAGCCATGTGGCGGCTCTTCAGGTGCCCTATTTGCCGCCTTTGAAAGGAGCGGCATTTTGGTGCTCCTTTCCCAGGCGGCAAAAGGGAGGATCAGGGCCAACGCGTTCATTTCCCGGGGCAGCCCAAGGCCACCTGTCTGCATCCCCCCTTTGATTTGTAAGTTAGTCTCTTTCTTGGATGGTTCAGGGTGCACTCGCAATACCACAGCCCTAGAAACCTGGTGAGATGCTGTGGGTTCCAGAACCCATGCAACAGTAACTTCACCAGGGCCCACCACAAAAGGGTGTCATCCCTAGGTCTCAGGTTTTAACCCTGAAATATCAGGGATCCAGCTAGTCCTGACCTGGCAACCCTAATAGGAAGGCTTTATAGGGAAGAGCTTTGAGGATCATACTGTGCATCCTCAAAGGATATTATTGCACTGGCCATTTTCTCCTGATCTGGGCATGGATTGAGACTGTGTAAAAATGGATGTTATCACACAACTTCGTGTCCAGATCGGAGGCATCCCGTATGCCATTGGGACTTCTCCCGTACTGAGCTAAAAACAATTCTTATATATTCATTGCTCAGCATGGGAGAAGTCCTGATCGGGTACAGGATGCTTCTGACCTGGGCACGAAACTGTGCAATAACATCCATTTTTACATGGTCTCAGCTTGTGCCCAGATCAACGAAAAAAGCAGTGTGATAATCTCCTAAAATGGCTTGTTCTCCAGTACAACAGAGGACACTGCCTCATCACTGGTGTTAATTCAACTGTTGGTCCAGCTGGCTTTTGTCCATGAAATGGTGGACAACTTTGTCCTTTGTCACAGGTTGCAAGAAATCCTGGCCCATCCTTAAGTAAGCCTCCTCTGACAAAGTGTGAGTAATTCTCTCTACTATACAGGGAAGGGAACAATAAGAAAGTCCTGAAAATGTTCTACACATTGGATTTTGCGACCACTGTGGTTCTCTGGCTGCTTATTACAGCCTTTTCCAAGTATTTCTTCTATGTGGCCATCACAAATGTCTGTCAAATGTACCTACACAAAGGATGGGTGTGAAGGGGGGGAGTTGCAGAGGGGAGAGAATGGGTACACTAGCTTGCTCTCCCTGTTCCCTGCCCAAATCCTTATTTTAATTTTAAGGTTATTTTTTAAAAAATAAATACATTCCAGCACCAGCTCTTTGCACCCAAGCCTGCTTACCATTCCAAAAAAATCCACCTCTATTATTCGCAGGCCATTTGGTAGTGGTTGCCATGGAGATGAAAAGCAAAATAGCATGCAAATCAACACAAGCCCCAGCGTTCAATAACAACCTTAAAAGGGCAGCCGGATAAGACGACAGAAATCACTTGAAATGCTTCAACCTGCTCTGCTAGCTGTGATTAGATCTAAAAGGGAAAGAAAAATACCCTAATGGATTATAGAGCAGACGAAAGGAGTCTGCTGGCAATGGGGTGCAGCCTGCATGATTATTTGACACACATACACATTCTCAGACTGTCCCCTATGTCCGCAGAGGAAAGATATGTCCAGATGCACAATAGTATCAGAACTGCACAAATAGTTCACCCTGAACACATGCAATGTTTTTAATTTCTCTGTACCTCAGCTACTTAAGCAATCAAAATCGGTAATTACATTTTGGAAATTCTGCTCTTTCTTTCTTTCTTTCTTTCTTTCTTTCTTTCTGCTTTAAAACAAATGAATCTTCTCATTTTATTTTTAAAAATTCTTTTCCTGAAGAGAGAATCATGGTTGGGAAATGTGTGTGTGTGTGTCTGTGTTGTGTGCCTTCAAGTCGTTTCTGACTTATGGTGACTCCATGGGATTTTTCTTGGCAAGATTTGTTCAGATGAGGTTTGCCATTGCCTTCCCCTGAGGCTGAGAGCATGTGACTTGCCCAAGGTTTCATGGCCTAGCTGGCCATGAGCTTGCCCAAGGTTTCATGGGCAGTGGGTTTCATGGCCAAGGTTGCCCAAGGTTTCATGGCCAGTGGGTTTCATGGCCTAGCTGGGAATTGAACTCTGGTCTCCAGAGTTGCAGTCCAACACTCAAACCATTACACCATACTGGCTTTGTCATACATACATAACTTTTTAATATACTCATACATGCATTTTTCTCTCCACAGTAGGGCCATGTGTACCCTTTCTTCATAATTCAGACATACTCCCCCCCCCATGCCTTTATTAGGATTAATCAAACTGTCACAAAATAGTGTGCAAGAGTTTGAATTCTCAAGAGCTCAATGTTGGTGAACCTTTCAGGGCCTTTGTAGACTGCCAGAAATAGTGCCATTAAATTGAGGCACTGTCCTGGCTCAGTGCTAGGAAATCATGGGAACTGTAATTTATTGTTGCACCAGAGCTCTCTGACAGAGAAGGCTGAATGTCCCAGAAAAAAATACAATTCCCATGACTCCCTAGCACTGAGCCAGGGCAGTGCCTCAATTTAATGTGCACTATTTCTGGCAGTCTGCAAAGGCCCTGAGTGCCTAAACTGCAAACCAAAACCTACTTATTTGTCACAAATTGCTGTATCCCTCTGGCTTTCTAGTAATGTACTCTGGCGAACTCTGTGCTGGGGTGACATCACGTGTGCCCACAGAGAGGGCTCTGAGTGCACCTCTGGCATGCATGCCATAGGTTTGCCACCACTGGGCTAGATGGAATAAAAGTACTGGGTTTGGGAGCAGGAAGAAGAACAACATTGAAAGGAATGCAGAGGCTAATGTTGTAGCCCTGAAGTTTGTATGTAAACTGGAGTTGAAATTGTATGGCTCTTCAAATGTTGTTGGGTTGCAACTCTTATCATCCCTTGCCACTACTGTGGTGACCTTATCTAGGGTTGATAGGAATTGCAGCACAACACCATCTGGAAGCCTCACCATTCCTATCCTTGATTTAGCATCATGTTTCAGGATGAAGATTGCAGACTGAATGAAATTGTGTCTGCTCAGTGCTCAGGTTACACTTAAGAGTCTAGGATAAAGACGCCTTGTCTGATCTACACTTCTGAAAATTTAAAACCTGACAGTTACCCACATGTTTCTAACCTTTGTGAAACTTTGCTAGTTAGGCACCATGTCTGGTTCAGGTTATTGTTTTTGCTGTTGTTAAAAGTTGGCCTCTGCACAAATGTCTATGAAGAAACAGCCAAGTTGTGAAGAGAATGTCTGAAATATTAATATGTTTGTGCTTGAAGGCAACTGTGTTATGGAAGGATTAACCAGCAGAGAAGAAAGATTAATCTTTTCCTAGAGACTTGGGTTAGAGGAGACATAGGAGTTTATCACACGGGGGAAATCCCGTGCGGAAACGGGCTTTAAATTGGAAAAAACCCACAAAAGCGGTTAGATTTTCAGATGACGTCGCTGTTAAAATGGAGTTAAAATGAGGTTAATCCGAATGGAAACTCATCAAAAACTGCTTCTTTTTACTTTTGGGATTTTCCGAAAGTAAAAAGAAGCAGTTTCTGACTACTTTTCGTTTGGGTTAACCCCATTTTAACTCCATTTTAACAGTGACGTCATCTGAAAATCTAACCGCTTTTGCGGGTTTTTCCCCAATTTAAAGCCCCATTTCCACACGGGATTTCCCCCATGTGATAAACTCCATATATTGTTATTTATATGTTGATTGGCTGTAAAATTAATTGCTAGGGTGAATAATGCTATGGTAGCATCTCAGGTATTTATATTGTAGGAAGGAATCCAAGGCCTAAATATCCTAAAAGCACCAGATCTCATCTGATCTTGGAAACAAAGCAGGGTCTGTACTGGCATGGAAGACGGCCAAGGAAAACTAGGCACCGTAGGCTATATTTCAGAGGCAGGAACTGGCAAAACTACCATTGGGTATTCCTTGCCTAAGAAAACCTTAGGAAATTCATAGGGTGGCCATAAGTTGACAGCCAACTTGAATACGTACAATCAAGGAATATAAAGGGGTTAGATTTGATGGGAGGAGCTGTTCTTAACTTTCCCAGGAATTTTATTGGTGCAGAATTTCCTGCAAAGTAGTGAGACAAACTGTTGATCAGTTTGAGTTTGATTGGCTGAAGGAATCACTTTCGACCATTTGTGATGGCCAGTGTGGTGTAGTGATTTGAGCATTGGACTATTCCTTAGGAGACCAGGGTTCAAATCCCTGCTCAAGCATAAAACCCTTGGGCAAATCGCACATTCTCAGCTTCAGAGGATGGCAATGGCAAACTCCTTCTGATAAAACATGCCAAGAAAACCCTATGATAGGTTCACCTTAGGGGTGTCATAAGTCAAAAATAACTTGGAGGCACACAATAACAATACAAGAATGCAAGGAGCTGAAGAATCTGATGTAATTGAAGAGATAATAATGGTGGCAGAATAGCATCAGATGAACCCTACAGTTGTGATGCCTACAATGGGGTGGTAACTGTGGAGAAACCTCATTGCTGGTGTAGCAGTGAGAATCTTTCACATTGTGCTGTATACTGATGATATGTTTTTTTCCAAAATAAGACCCTAAGTAACAAGCTTACATTGTTGTTGTTTTTTTCAGAGAAGATTCAAACACCGCAAGGCTGCAGTTCTATATGCACAGAAGCCTAAAGAAAGGGAAATACTATTGAACTCAAGACTGTTTGAAATGCAGAGGATTATGCTGTAAAGTATGACAATGAACAGATAGTACAAAAGCCCCCAATGTCTGTCTCTCTTTCATGACAGGACTGGAATGAATAATATTTAATGTTATACATCTGAGGGCAAAACCTTTGTTTCCCCAACATATTTAGGTGAGTTAACATTTGTATAGGTGCTATACAATACAATATACTACAGGGTCATTAGGATCATAGTGGCAGATACCTGCTGTAAAGTTTGTGCATATTTAGCTTTACATGCATATGACATTCTCCTTGCAGTCAGGAATTCTGGAAAAGCAGGATTTTGATGTTAATTATTTTTAAAATGTTATTGTGAAAGTTTTAAACTGATTCTCTCTAGGAGTCACCTTGTGTCCCACTGTGGGAGAAAGGGGGCATACAAATAAATTAAGAAATAAAATAATAAGGTTTCCAACTTCAGAAAAAAGTTCAATGGATTTACAGCTGAACCCGGATTCATGCAGAAATTCAGAATAGGTATCGATTCCTCTTCCCCAAGTATGCTCAATCACCTTAGAAGTATCATGTGAATAGGGCTAGATGAGTGACAAAATCTCTCCCTGCTCCCTTCTGCTCATTTTTCAGGATACTTCTAGGTACTGACAAACCTCGCTGTAAGAATACACAGGTTACCCAACATAACCAATAGGAAGAAAGACTATTTTTAGACTTTAGGGCCAAGCCAATAATTTAGTGTTCAGCATATTTTACAGTTAAGCTTAAACAGGAAACTCCTGTTGTGAAATAATCAACCTAAAACTGTCATGAGAACAAAGAACTTACCTATATCTGTATCTATACCTATCTGTCTAGTTTAATGCATAAACCACAATACTTGGATAGTAAACACATAGATAGGCAATTTAGGTCAAAAAATTGACCCCCAAAAAACTGGCTCGACTTATACACAGGTCAATATGGTACTTCTTCCCCAGCTGGGCTCTCTCTGCAAGGGACAGCCCAGCTGGGGAGCGGCTGGCAAGGTCGCCCCACAGCCTGTCCCCATCTGGGCTGCCTCCTTAAGTCTGACCCTCAACTATAAGTCATAAGGTCATAAGAAAATGCACAATTTTGGCCCCAAAAGTTGACCTCAACTTAGACACAAGATTGACATATAGTCAAGTATATACGGCAATATTCCAAGTTGTGTTCTTTTCACTGTTTCCTTTTGCTTCAAATTATAAAGCTATGGGTATGACATATCAGCAGGACAGATGTGTGCTAAAGGACAAAATGATTAAATAAATTTTACTTCAAAGGGCAGGGCTCTGTTTCAATATTTGATTTGGACAGTATTTTGATTTAGCAAACTAGTTCAGTTGCTTGGTCCATCTGGATACACGTCTATATCTTATCCTATAGAATGCCTTGGAACATAATACTCTTATATAGTTCTCTTTCCTTCTGGCAAACCTAGATTATATGGGTCAAATAGTTAAGAATGTAGGAAACCATAAAATCTTGAGTAGGACATTTAATTAGGTGAGTCTAGTCCAGAAAAAAAACTATATTCAATTGATTTATATGTGCTATACATATTCAGTGTTACTAACCATAGTATGCAAGATGAATGGAGGGCAACTGTGGCCCTCCAAAAGCTGCTGGTCATTAACTGCCATAATCCCTTACCATTGTGTATGTTGACTAGGATGCTGGGAACTGCAGTATAACATTGGCACTTCCCTTGTTTCTTTTTCTCTATTACAGTGACAGCCTGAATTAGATCATGTAGATTAGATCAGTTCTATTAAAGAGGCAACCCAAATGTCAGCCAATATAGCAAAAAATAAGAGAACTGGAAGGGGTAGCAGGAAGAAATTGTGGATGAAGTATAGGGGAAGAAATTAAAGATATCATACATTGTTCCTTTTTGGACTGAAAAGAATAATGGGTCATCCAATCCACAATAACCTTGTGTATTCCACAGTACTCAGTGACTTGGGTAACTCCAAAATGTCACCTTTTTTAAAAGAAAAAAAATATATTCACCACCATATTGTATGGCCATCTTGTGAGTTATCTAGATCCTATGATTATGTCCTTCTCATTGCAAATGTCCATTTAGCAGATTTCATAAATAGGAGCTATGATGCTATGTAACCACTTGGCTTGGCTTAGTATTCTGACCTAACAACTTTTTCATCTAACAGGACTCTTTCCCTGCAACTCGCAGTCTCAGAGCAGCTGCTGGCTTCCATGGCAGGAATGTGGGAGATACATTCTGGATGTTAATCTAGATTTATTGGGACGTAGGAGATAGGATACAGCATCCCAGATAACTGCTTGAAGTCTTGAATAAAGCAAGGACAGATTCACCATACACCTAACAGGGGAATCACTGGCCACTCCAATATCTACTAAACCTGCCAATTAGATTTTGGGTATGGCTGGGTATTCAGATTCTGTGATAAAGACGGTGTCTTATCCATTTTACTTGCAAGAACTGTTTTCATGATCAGCCTTACAAAAATTACCTGCAACTCCCAAGTAAATATAGACCCCCCCCCCAGTTCCAGCTTTCACTCTGTCACAGAACTTGCAGATTTTATTCTTTCTCTTTTTTCTTTCTTTCTTTTGGACTGCAAGTCCTAGAATTCCTCAACTAGTATGTAACTGCCACAGATTCTGTAGCAGTGAGTTTCAAAACATTTTGATGGCAAATCTCTTTTTCTGCATAAAGCATTATATTCCTACATAGTAATATTTGTCCAGAATTCTTTTCTAGACAACACATGATCTGTATACACCTGTACTTCCTTTTAAAAGATAAAGGCTAGAAAGTAAGCCCCTCCTCAAAAGTTTGACAGAAATCTATTCCTGGGAAATGATTAACTCTTCCAGGATAAACAGATATATATTTATTCCATTCAGTGAACTAAAGGGGATGAATGCCACTCAAAGGTGCTCTGCACATGAGAAAGGACAACATATGGAATTTGTAAGATTAATCTTAACTAGGTGTGATCCTTACATTAACCCTCGGGCATAATTCTTGAATTATCCATTCAAAATCCTTAGCCTTTTGTTAGAGGGAACCTTTGTTACAACCGAATTAATTTAATCTTTCTCTCTTCCATACAAGTTCTTCGTAGGGTAGGATCACAATTACCTCATCATAATTATCTCATGCCAAAGTGGTTTTAAATCATCCTGTATTGTTCCATTCATTTATTTAGGGGATGTTCAGTTTGGTTGTCCCATTTGGCACATTTCACTGCCAAGGGGTTGCATTTCAGTGTTCCCTACAAGTACATCTGTAGTGCCATTTCCCAGTGTCCTGATCAGAAGTGCCTTGGAAACACTTTACTTGGGCTGCTATTGGGCTGCAAAAGTAGGCCTTTGGGGTCATATGCATGCATGCATGCATGCATGCAAATGTGAATCCCCAGAGGTTACAAAATTGTAAGTCCATTTTATGAGTTTGTAACTGCTAAACAGGATGTCAGCCAGTGTTTTAAAGATTTTGCAAGAAGGGTCATTCTTTTCAGCAAGATATTTTTGTGAATCTATTCTGTTCTGTTCTATTCTATTCTGTTTTTGCATGCCTTCAAGTCAGTTTTGGCTTATAGTGACCCTAAAGTGAACCTCTTGTGGGGTTTTCTGGGCCTGAGAGTGTGTGGCTAACCCAAGGCTACCCAGTGAGTTTCCCTGGCCAAGAGGGGAATCTAACCCTAATCTTTAGAGCAGGGGTAGGCAACCTTTCCCCTTTAAGGGCCGAGGGACTTCAGCTCCCAGAATCCCAGGAGCTATTGGCCAACATGGGACTATTGGCCAACATGGCTGAGGCTTCTGGGAGCTGAAGTCCCTCGGCCCTTAAAGGGGAAAGGTTGCCTACCTCTGCTCTAGAGTCATAGCCCAATGTTCAAACCACTATGCTATGCTATTCTATTTATTCATATCCTACCTTTGTCCCAGTATGCAAATCTGGTTTACACACAAAAAAGGTCTATGATCTAGTAAGTGTTCTTTTACAGTTCCTGGGCAGGAGCTCTGAACTTCTTAGCAGAAATTCTATAAATTTTGAATCTCTTAATCCTGGGAATTTTTTGTGTGATCCCAATGGGAATTTTTTGTGTGATCCAATGGGAATGAGTAAAGGAAACATGAGGCATTAAGAAGATGAAACTATGCGAGGAGGGAGAGAAGGGGAAAGGTTGGCGAGGGTTTTTGGTCAGGTAGATGAGAAATGGGATTTTCAAAAATTCATGCATCTATTTATTTATCCCTCAAATTCAAACCTGGAACCTGGAGGGCAGGAATAAAATCATGGAAGATTTTTCCAGCTTCATTGTGGTAAGGATTTTGGTGTAGGCATTTAAGGGGAGTTGCAGACTGCCAGAAATAGTGCAAATTGAGTCCACTTTTAGGGTTAGGGTTAGGGTTAGGGAATCATGGGAACTGTATTTTATTGTGGCATCAGAGCTCTCTGACAGAGAAGGATCAATGTCTCAGGGAAAAAAAACAATTCCCATGATTCCCTAGCACTAACCCTAACCCTAAAAGTGGACTCAATTTGCACTATTTCTGGCAGTCTGCAACCCCCCTAACTTAAACTTAAACGGCAGTTTAAATTTAGTATAAACTTATGGCATAGTGGTTTGAGCATTGGACTACAATTCTGGAGATCAGAATTCGAATCTTGGCTCAGCCATGAAACCCACTTGGTGACCTTGGGAAAGTCATACTCTCTCAGCATCTAAGGCTGACAATGGCAATCCCCTCTGATGAAACTTGCCATGAAAACCTCATGATAGGTTTGCCTCAGGGTCTCCATTAGTCAGAAATGACTTGAAGGCACACAACAACAATCAATTTCCCCCTTCTAAAATAAATGCAATTGAATTAGATTTTTCAGCTTATTAATTGTTAACCAAATGAACTAACCCTTTTCTGCAAGCATTCTTCAGACTTGATCTACTTCTTTATCTGTGGCAATGGTCCTGAGATCCCCCCCCCAACAAATTCCTCTAGTAACTTGAATTCATTAAAATTACCCAAGAGTTTTTTAGATTTTGTCTAAGTCTTTGTAGCATCTTGGTCCCAGCGAATCAAATATACAAAGCAAAAGTTGCATACTACAGTGCCCTTTGAATAATAGTTGTCCCAATAAAAGGTATTTTCTCCATGGTTCTGTGTTTCAAACATTCTTTGACATCCTCCTTTGTCATCATTCCATATCCTCAGTTATGTGGCATCATCACACACAAGTTTTACTCTTTAAAAAGGGAAGCAAAGCAGGTATAGATCAGTTTCTCCTCCTTTTAATCTGTCCTTTTCTTTCCAGGTTGGGCAAAGGATCCAGTATATCTTTTGTCATGTTTTTGATACTACACAAAAGCATGTAAAAACCTTTAATGTTATTCTTTGACATGTTTCCTATACTAGACTCATTTTGCGCCTCTGGTTTTGCTTTTACTATGCTCGCCTTGACACGCTTTTACTATGCCAATGTATTCATTTTTTATAATAAGGATGGGAATTGATTCTGGGGTTTCTCTTCCACTGTCTGTTCTTTGATCTGCCTTCTTTTAACTTGTTGACTTGTTAATAGATTTGTAGATTTCTAAAATATTTTTATTATTTGCATTGTTTGACTTTGGTCAAGTTGATTTTATTATATTTCACCCTGAGATCTTTAGTTAAAGGTTGGTATATAAATATTTAATTAGATAAATAGGTAACATGCAGTTTGACTTCTAGTGTTTATTTAGTGTCCTAGCCAAGTGTTGCCAATATAAAAACAACTAATTTCTTCCTTCATTCTCCACATAGCAAAGAACCTATGTGTTTCATTTACAGTTAGAAATAAACTTGAGCAACACCTGGATTTCATATATATCTTGCTGCATTTTTCATTCTCTCTCTGTGTGTGCATACCTTCAAGTCACATGTTGACTTATAATAATAATAATAATAATAAGTTTTATTTTTACCCCGCCCCTCTGCGTCGCAATCGGGGCGGCTTACAATGGTTAAGACAATACAGTTAAAACAATCCAATATCCCAATCCCTCCTCCCATTCCCTCCCATCCCCTTAAGACAAAATTAAACTTAGTAGTATTAAAACACAGAATATAACAATGAAATACAATAAAATACAATAAAATACAAAACACAACAAATGCAGGGAACGGCAGAACAGCAAAGAGCTTTGAGGGGGGGAGGAATCAATATTCGTCCTCTGGGAGGGTTATTCCGGGAAGGCCTGCCGGAAGAGATCCGTCTTAACAATAACAATAATAATAAGTTTTATTTTCACTTCTGGTGACCCCATGAATTTCATAGTGTTTTTATGGGCAAGGAATACCCAGAGGTGGTTTTGAAGGTTTCTTACTCTGAAATATAGCTTCCAGTGCCTGGTATTTGTTGGTGGTCTCCCATCCAAGTACCAACCAGGGCTGACCCTGCTTAGCTCCCAAGATCAAACAAGATCTGGTGCCTTTAGGATATTTAGGCATTATAATTTGCCATAATTCATTATATAACTTATATGATCCAGAGTGGTATACTAATTTGAGGGTTGGACTAGGATTCCAAGAGACCAGGGTTTGAATCCCTACTCAACCCTGGAAATTTACTGAGTGATTTTGGCGACATCACACTCTCTCAGCCTCAGAGGAATGCAGTGGCAAACTTCCCTCAAATAAATCTTGCCAAGAAAATCATATGATTAACTCAGAAAGAACTTGAAGGCACACGCCACCATCACCAATAAATAATTATCCAGTGGCAATTTGTTACCATTACAGGTTTAAATGTTTAATTTGCTACATTATTTGTGGCATTGTTCTCTTGGCTTTTTGTCAGTTAAAAAAAGGAAGAAATATAGTATAATTCACATGCTTCTAAAGATCTCTAAATCTCTTAAAAATACCCTTTAAAGTAACATTCAAAACAACTAGAAAATCATAGAATCATAGAATCATAGAATCATAGAGTTGGAAGAGATGACAAGGGCCATCCAGTCCAATCCCCTGCCATGCAGGAACTCCCAATCAAAGCATCCCCGACAGATGGCCATCCAGCCTCTGCTTAAAGACCTCCAAGGAAGGAGATTCCATCACTTTCCGAGGGAGTGTGTTCCACTGTCGAACTGCCCTTACTGTCAGGAAGTTCTTCCTGATGTTGAGGTGAAATCTCTTTTCTTGCAGCTTGCATCCATTGTTTCGGGTCCTAGTCTCTGGAGCAGCAGAAAACAAGCTTGTTCCCTCCTCAATATGACATCCCTTCAAATATTTAAACACGGCCATCATATCACCTCTCAGCCTTCTCTTCTCCAGGCTAAACATCTCCAGCTCCCTAAGTCGTTCCTCATAGGGCTTGGTTTCCAGACCCTTCACCATTTTAGTTGCCCTCCTTTGGACACGCTCCAGTTTCTCCACATCCTTTTTGAATTGTGGTGCCCAGAACTGGACACAGTATTCCAGGTGAGGCCGGACCAAAGCAGAATAGAGTGGCACTATTACTTCTCTTGATCTAGACACTATACTTCTACTGATGCAGCCTAAAATTGCATTGGCCTTTTTAGCTGCTGCATCGCACTGTTGACTCATGTTCAACTTATGATCCACCTGGATTCCTAGATCCCTTTCACACGTAGTCTCATTCAGCCAGGTGTCCCCCATCGTATATCTGTACTTTTCGTTTTTCTGCCCTAAGTGCAGTACCTTACATTTCTCCATGTTAAATTTCATTTTGTTAGCTTTGGCCCAGCTTTCTAGTCTGTTCAAGTCATTTTGAATTTTGATCCTGTCCTCTGGGGTATTAGCTACTCCTCCTAATTTGGTGTCGTCTGCAAATTTGATAACTATGCCCCCAATACCATCATCCAAGTCATTAATAAAGATGTTGAACAGCACTGGGCCCAGGACAGAGCCCTGTGGTACCCCACTGGTCACTTCTTTCCAAGTTGAAAAGGAGCCATTGTTGAGCACCCTTTGGGTTCGACCAGTCAACCAATTACAAATCCAAGTAACAGTTACTTTGTCTAGCCCACATTTTACCAGCTTGTCTGCAAGAATGTCATGGGGAACCTTGTCAAAGGCCTTACTGAAATCAAGATATACTATATCCACAGCATTCCCTTCATCTACCAAGCTGGTAATTTTATCAAAAAAAGAGATCAGATTTGTCTGGCATGACCTGTTTCTCTGAAACCCATGTTGACTTTTTTTGATTATGAAATTACCTTCCAGATGTTCACAGACTCTCTGTTTAATGATCTGCTCCAGAATCTTCCCTGGTATTGATGTCAGATTACACTCGCCTTACAAAAGTAGTGTCATTACCACTTCTTTTGTGACTGCTGTTACTTCTAAGCTTTGGATGAAAAATTACTCTGTTGTTTCACCATTGATCAAATATAGTTCATGGTAGCTTCTTATTTCTTCATAACAATATTGTTGAGACTGCTGGTGAATCATTGATTTTTTTATTGGCTTCTGGTTAATAGCCACAGAATAGTTGATGTTTCCTGATGTTTTCAAGATAGCTGACAAACTTTATTTGAATGAGATATTATCCACCTGAATTGTGGATAATTCTTCCCCAAACTATTTTTGTAGATCCTGTCTGGCTTCCCAGATCATTCTTATTCTGTCCCCCTAAAAAAAAGAGGAAGATCAATGGTCTCCCTAGAATGTCTTCAGAAGCATCAACTCACCTTTTAAATAGGTCACCTCCCTCCCACTTGAACATTTTCAAAACCAAAAGGGGACTTCTGATCATGTCTGTTTGGTATTTTTAATGGGAGACATTTTTGCCAGGCAAAACAGCTCCAAAAGGTCTCTGGGAAGAACTTTGGTCACCGAACCCGTTGCCATTGCTCATTTCTAGTTAGAGTCAGTCACATGCACACTTACAGCAAAGGAGAGGAGGCCAAGGAAAGATCTAGGTGTGTGAAGAGGTTCTGCATCGTAAGTCTTGGGTGCTCTACGGTACTTCATTGCTGTGGCATCCCGGCTGTCACATATCCTCTCTTAGATGGCCTGACTGGTGCTGACAATAGCTTCATTATAAGGTAAAGATATAGGTATTCTCCATGGACAAGGTTGTCAAATTGCGTCTGACCATAGGGGGTGGTGCTTATCTCCATTACTAAGCCAGAGACTACTCTGTGATCACATGGCCAGCATGCTGTTTACCATCCCACCAAAGTGGTACCCATTTATCTGCTTGGCTTTTGCATGTTTTTGATCTTCTAGGTTGTCAGAAGCTGGGACTAGTGACAGGAGCTCACCCCATCAAGCAACACCCAGGCCTCAAACTGCCAACCTGCCAATCTTGCAATCAACAGAATCAGCATCTTAGCCATTTGAGCCACCATATCCCATAGCCTCATTTTAGCACTAAGTTAAAATATATCCTTTCATCAAAGCTTTTTTTTGGGGGGGTCTAGGAATCCTAAATCCTAAAGGTACTAGATCCAATCTGATCTTGGAAACTAAGTAGAGACAGCCCTGGTTAGTGCTTGGATGAGTGACCACCAATGAATACAAGGTGCTGTAGGCTATATTTTAGAGGAAGAAACTGGCAAAACTATCTCTGAGTATTCCTAACCTAAGAAAAACCTATAACATTCATGGGGACACTATACGTTGACAGGCAACTTGAAGGCACGCATGCACACACACACAGGAATCATGACCTGTCTAGGTTTTGAAGTAGTGATACAATGTACATCATATAAATTGTTTAAAAATAATTTTTCATTGTTTCGAAATTATTCTGATTTCTGTGTCCTGCCCTGAGGTTTTTGGTTTTTTTCTTTTTTTTTAAGAGAGAGAGAAATTAAATAAATAATGCAGAAGAAATCGATTTCTTATTTCCCAGTGAAGTGGAGAGGGCACAATAAAATAACCAGTGATTATGAGGATGAGGAAGAAAGCAGTGCAGGGAAAGGGCTTGGTAAGTTGTTTTATTATTAAGTGTGCATGTAATCCTATGCACTTTTACTTGGGAGGACCAATCATTGTTCAAGAGTGGTTAGCATCATAATTGTTCTCAATGTTTAAGTTTGTGGTTTCAGCTTTAGACAATCAACTCTCCTTTCAGGATTTCAGCCCCACTCAGCAGTATCATTTTAGCAAGGAATGTCTAATACTAGGGAAAATATTTTAAAATATTCCAAAAATGTGTTTCTCAAGAGTTGTGAAACCTTGCTGAGGAGAATATTGGCCTGATGACAACCTTTGCAAGGTGTGTGTGTGTGTGTGTGTGTGTTAATCCATATTTGGAAATTTTGTGTATTTTCTATTATTTTATTTTATTTTATTTTATTTTCTTACTTAATAAATTAGAAGCCAGCTTGGCATAGTGATTTGAACATTGGACTAGAGATCAGGGTTCAAATCCTTGCACAGCCATGGAAATACACTAGGTGACCTTGAGCAAGTCACATACTCTCAGCTTCAGAAAACCTCATGATACATTTATCTTAGAGTTCCCATAAGTTAGAAATTACTTCAAAGCACACAGCAGCAGCAGCAGCAGCAGCAACAACAATTTTTCTGCATTTTCTATTATTGTATTTTATTTATTATCTTTTGCACAAAACTGCAATTTTCTGCATTTTCTGTGCAGAAAGTACTGTTTTCTGCATGAAAAATCACATATAAAATTTGCACAGAATACATTCTGAGTAAGAAATAGTCTTTGAAAACTGCACAGTAAGACTTTCACACAGTGGGAAGAAAATTGCTAAAATTATTTGTTGCTTCTTTTAAGAATGAAATTAGCAAAATATTATATCTCTATCTTATGACTCTCTCTGTCTTGGATTTGATCACTGGCACCAGAATTTTAGGGAGGAGAGTTAAAACACATAGAGCCTTATCACTTTATTAAAGAAACTGGACAGGCAAAAAAGAAAAAGAGGGGTGTTTTTTCTCTCCCTCCTCATGATGTTGTTTTCTTTCCTTCTCTTCCAGTTATCAAACCATGGGAGAGGATCTTAAAAGTGTTGCAAAAGTGTCCCATTTGCCAAGCTGAAACAATCCGTTTGGCAAAAATGACACCTTTACAATGCTTTCCCAGTTTTTACAACCTGAAAAGAACAAGAGTCATGTGGAGTGAGAAAAACAACAACACATGTCTCTTTTGTTTGCCTGCCAGGTTTGTTTAATAATATGATAAGGCTCATACTCTCAGCCCTAGAAAACTCTGTGATATGGTCGCCTTAGGGTCACCATAAGCTGAAAATAACTTGAAAGCACAAAACAAGAAACAACACACATTGATTTCTACCAATTTTACTGACCAGCCATTTGAAAAGAATCACAAAAATTTAACACAGTGCCGCCATCAGGTTTGTGAGCACTTTTTACGAGGCTAGGCTAGTCAGATAGCAGCATCACTACACAGAGAAGTAGTTTAGCCTAGAAGTAACATCTTTTTGTTGCTTCTAGACTAGACTACTGTACTAGGTATTTACAGTAATTCTGCATTGGTTCAGTGCTTACCTGTTCATTTTGTGACTTAATTTAAAGTTTCATCTTTTGGCATTAAATTAGTGGTTTGTGACCTGGTTATAGGAAGAAATACTTGTACTCTTAAAAGTCTTCCTGAGTTCTGTGACCAACATTGCAATATTGCAACATTGCATTGGCTCTTCCAATAAGAGCTGCTAGGTTGATGGACACCAAAAGAGAGCCATTTTCGGTGGCAGCCCCACATTTTTAATACTCTCTCCCAGGGAGGTATGAAAGGCCTCATGGTTACATGGCCAAGGAAGTAGAAGTATGCAAAGATCTTGTAACAAAGGGATCTTTCACTGGGTGAAAGAAGTTGTAGCATAAGCTTTTGTGGTCTACTTTCTCAGATGAAATAGGAAGAAGAAAGTAAGCCATATGCAGTGGGAGATGAGAAAGTAAATCTAAGTTGCTGGACAAAGAAATCAGAGTTGCTATGATGCAGCATCACAAACACTGAGGAAATATTATTTTTTATTTTTTTAAAGCAATTTTATTCAGTCATCATACAGGTAACATATAACATACATAATACATACATATATTTTCTCAAACTTTATGTCCACCTCTTCTGCGTCTTCTTCTCCTCTTCATTCTCTCTTCTTCCTTCTTCTTCCTACTCCTATTCCTTCCTCGTCCTAACGACCATTCTCTTCCTTTTCCTCCCACTCTCCCCAAACATCTTTTCTTTTCCCTTCTCTCTCTACCTTCTCAGTCTCATCTTCCTTCAAATCTGTCTACCTACTCTAACCTTCAATCTACATACTCTTACCCTCAAAAACATACTTTACTTTCTTCTCTCAATCTCTCCTTTTCTAACATCTTTCATTCATAACTTCCTCACTTCCGATTCAGTTTTATTTACATTGAACTATTCTATGTCCTTCCTATAATTTTCTATCTGACTTCTTTACTATTATTTTAATCTATTATTAACTTCCTTTATTTCAAGAGTTCTATGTTATCTCTTGAGTCCTACTATAATATTTGTTATAATATTCATTATTTTCTATATCATTATACTGTAACCTTATCTTTCTATTTCTTTTTTTATGTATTCTACTTTATTCTAACAAACTTGTGGTTGAGCGTCCTCCCCATTGTTCCTTCAAAAACTTAATTACCATTTCCCAGTCTTTAAATTTTTCCAATGCCTTATTTTTCAACAACTGTGTCAGCTTATCTGCTTCCATTACATCATATAATTTCCATATCCAATCCTCTTTTGTGGGCACTTCCTTCTTTTTCAATTCTGAGCAAAGGTAATTCTGGCCATAGTAATTAAATAAAATAGGATTTTCCCATATTTCTTTCCCATTTTCTCCTCCACTATTCCCAACAGATAAATTTCAGGTTTCATTTCCATTTTTATTCCTAACATTTCATTAATCGTTTTACTAATCATTTTCCAATATTTTGCCACTGATCTACACTTCCACCAACAATGGAAGGAGGTTCCAACTTTATCATTACATTTCCAGCAGCAATTGTTTATCTTTTTATACATTTTTGATAATTTCTCTGGTGATAGGTATCATCTAAAGTACATTTTATACCAATTTTCTCTTAATCTCTGTGATACCGTATGTGTCAGCCCTATATTCCACATTCTTTCCCACTATTCCAATTGTATGGGATGTCTGACATCATTTGCCCATTTTAACATTGTGTCCTTCACTACCTCTTCTTCCATTTGGATTTGCAATAGTTTTTTATATATCATTCCTATCATCTTTTTATTTTTTCCAAATAAGATTTCCTCCAACTCTGTCTTTCTCTCTGCTATTCTCTGAATTCTAATATCGAATCTAGACCTTTCATAGATCTGTCTATATTGAAACCAGCCAAGATTGAATCCTTTACTCTCCAAAATTTCCTGTTTTACTATTTTAATCACCCCATCTTGCATTTCTATTATGTCCTTATATGTACACATTAGGAGGAACTTCCTGACAGTAAGGGCGGTTCGACAGTGGAACACACTCCCTCGGAGAGTAGTGGAGTCTCCTTCCTTGGAGGTCTTTAAGCAGAGGCTGGATGGCCATCTGTCGGGGATGCTTTGATTGGGAGTTCCTGCATGGCAGGGGGTTGGACTGGATGGCCCTTGTGGTCTCTTCCAACTCTATGATTCTATGATTCTATGATTCTACACCATTTGTCATCTCTGTCCATTTCCTTCCTATAAAAGGCCTCCTGTGGAGATAACCACATAGGAATTTTGTTCATTAACCTATTTTTGTATTTTTCCATATTTTCAACAAAGTTTTTCTTACACAATGATTATTAAATGCCTGATTTGTCCTTTCTTTATCATATGCAAGGTAGGCATGTAATCCAAATGTGGTTCGGTTTTTATTATTTTAATTGTTATGATTTTTTGTTATATTGTCATTAGGATTTTAACTATGTCATTGTTTAATACTGTTTTAAGGGGGGGGAGGGATATGCTGTTTATTGTAACTGTTTTATGCTGTAAACCACCTGGATTGGGCAACCATTGGGCGGTATATGAATAATTATTATTATAATAATTATTATTATTATCCCCTCTCCTCCTAATTCTAACATTCTTTTATTTTCTAACCTTAGCCAATCCTTAATCCATTCTAGCCCACAAGATTCAGAATACAATCTTAAATCTGGAAGCACCAACTCTCCTCTTTCCTGAACAACTTGCAATGTTTTGAATCTTACTCTGGGTTTTTTCCCCTTGCCAAAAGAATCTCGAAATATCTCTACACCAATTCGTAAAGGGTTCCTTATTATTTATAATTGGTAACATTTGGAATAAGAATAACATTTTGGATAGAACTATCATTTTTATTGCCGATATTCTTCCTAACAGGGAAAGCTTCAGCCTATTCCAATTTATTAAATCTTTTTTTTATTTCCTTCCATAACCGAATATAATTATTTTCAAATAACTTATTTCTTCTTTGTGTAGTTTGTATTCCTAAGTACCTCACTTTTTTCTTATCTCCATTCCTGTTTTTTCCTGTAATCTTTTTTCTTCTTTCAAATCTATATTTTTGGTCATAATCACCAATTTTGTTTTATTTATCTTGCATCCTGTCACCTCTCCAAATTCTTTCATCATTTCCAATAATATCTCAATATTTTCAATTGGGTTATCCAGGTTAACTACCAGGTCATCAGCATATGCTTTGACTTTATATTTAAATTTCTTGATTTTAATCCCTTGTAATTTTTTCCTCCTTTTAAATTTTTCTTATTAATGGACCTAGTAACATCAACAAAATTAATGGTGACAAGGGGCAACCCTGTCTCGTTCCCCTACATATTTGTACAGCTTTGGTTTTATCTCTGTTAATTATTACATATGCTCTCTGTTTTTTATATATCTCCATAATCCATATTTCAAAATAAGAATTGCATAGGGGTACTTAGTTCATTCTTAAATATTTTATAAAAGATTGCAGGAAGACCATCTGGACCAGGAGTTTTGCCTTTTTTACTTTGTAATATCACTTCTATTATTTCCTCTTTTGTAATTTCCGTATTCCCATATTCCTTTTGTGTATCATTCAGAGCTGGTATCTCCTCATGATCCAGATAGTCTTCTAATTTTGACTTCTCTATTATATCTTCTTTATATAGCCTAGTATAATACTTGTAAAAAACATCTTTGATTTTCTCATGTTGTATATATGTGTCATCTCCCTCTTTGATTTTAACTATTTGTTTTTTCTCTTTTTCTTTTCTTAATTTCCAAGACAACCACTTACCTACCTTATTTGAGTGTTGGAATTTATATTGTTTTACTTTCTTTAATTTCCCATCTATTTCTGTAATTGTTTCCAAGGAAATTTGTTTTTGTAATATCTTTATATCCTTCAGTACACTCCTATCATTTGGGCTCTTCCTTAATGCTTCCTCCTTAGCTTTTATCAACTTATTTAACATCTCCATTTTCTTTTTCTTTTGTAATCTAGCATTCTGTTGTACAAAAAAATCCTCTTAATACTGCCTTAAAGGCATCCCAAATTGCTACCATTTAGTACCTTTGTTCATGTTTTCTTCAAAGAAGTTTGAAATTATTTTTCTTGTTTTCTCAACTATATCTGGGTAATTTAACAATTCCTCAATTAATCTCCAATTCTTTTCCTTCTTTTGTTCTTTGAGCACTAAAATTTGCGGGTTATGATCCAAAATTGTTCTTGGTAGTATTTCCATTTCCTTTATTTCAGTCAACATTGATTTATTAACTAAGATGATATCTATTCTCGTTAAAGATTTATGACTTTCTGAGTAAAATGTATATCCTTCTGTTTGATTATATAAATATCTCCAAGTATCTACCAATGTTAAGTCCTCCATCATTTTAAATAACGTTTTTGGTAATTTACCCTGCCTCTCTCTTATATTTTTTGTTGATTTTCTATCCAATTTGGAGTGAAATACTCCATTAAAGTCACCCAAAACAACAATATTATCATATTCCTATTCATTCAATTTCTTATGTAAGTCATCGTAGAATTTCCCCTTATTTTCTTGTGGGCAGTATAAAGCAAAGCAGCTTATTTATATACAGCTTCATATCACGCTATGGGATGTCTAAGCGGTTTACAACTGTGAGCTGATTGCCCCCCAACAATCTGGGTACTCATTTTAGCGACCTTGGAAGGATGCAGGCCTGAGTCGAGCCTCAGCCCTGGCTGGTATTGAACTCGCAACCTTGTGGTCTATGAGTGAGTGGCTGCAGTACAGGCATTTAACCACTGCACCACCAGGGCTGTATAGCCCTACCAGTAATGTTTTTTTCCCCTTTCCAAATAGTTTCCATCCCTATCAAATGACATTTTTTATTCTTGAAAATTTCTCTTGAATTTATTCGGTCAGTTATATACATGATTACTCCTTTTTCCTTTTGTCCCCTGATGCTACATATTCTTTGCTTAGTTTGGGGTTTTTAATTAATTTTACATCCTTATTATTAATATGTGATTCTTGTATGCAAATTACATCACACTTTTGTTTTTCTAAGAATGAGAAGACTCTCTTGTGTTTTTGCGATGAATTCAATCCTTTAATATTCAGTGTTAATATTTTCATTTTCATTTTTCCCTTCTTTCCCTTCCTTCCCCCTTCCTCCTTCTCTCCTCTCTTTCCCCCTTTCTTTCCAATATTCCTCTCTTACCCTCCCTAAAAGAACTTGATTTATGTTGAAGGAATAATGGGGAGAAACTCAATCTTTCCTAATATTGATTAACCCTATCAATTATTCTTATCTCTTCAAACTCATCAAACTTCCTTCTTCTTCTTCCTCTTCTCCTGAATCCTGACTTTCCTGGTCTTTCTCTCTTTCTTTCCTGTAAGCTTCTTGTAATCTTGTCCTCTCCAATGGTCTCTTTCCAAATCTTTCTTCCTTTGGGCTGCCTTCTTTTTCTTTCTCAATGTTTTTTCTGTGTTTTTCCCCAAAAAAATCAGTTGCTTTTTTATTGTATTCAATTTATATCTTTTTTGCTTCCAAGTGAGAGACAGCCCCTTGACTTCCTCCCATCGGAAAGGAATTCCATATACCTTCAGCTGATCTGTTAAAAAAGCATAGTCTTGTCTCAGTTTTAAGACCCTTCCCGGTATGTCTTTAAAGATGCAAATCATTCTTCCTTCTACCTTTAGATCCTTTTTATAACTCTGCTGCAATATAAGATCTCTTGTTTGCTTTCTCATGCAATACACTATGACATCCTGTGGTACGTTTTTTAGTCCTTGCTGCCTTAGAGTTGATCTGGAAAACCCTATCAAGTTCCTATGGAAACTGTTCAGCTGGCTCTTCAACATAATCTGCTAAAATTGAGTTAATAATTTATATAGATTCTCACTGCTTTGTTCTGGAATTCCTCTAAGCTTCAGGGAAATATTATTTTTGTGTACATATTATTTGTTGTAAGTTGCCCATTGACCTAGGAGATTATCACATGGGGAACGGGATAGGGATGGGATCACTCCCCTGTCCTTATCCCATCTGTGACCGAGTGAAAGTGATCATGCAAATCATTTTCACATGAAAATGGGCTAAAAATGCTTTCAGACATCAGCTGAAAGTGCTTTCAGGGACTATGGTATCAATAGGTTCTTCCATTAATACAAAAAACTGCAAGTGACAGGAGAAAGTGCTTTCAGCTGATGGATGAAAGTGCTTTTCAGCCTGCTTTCATGTGAAAGTGATTCACACAATCACTTTCACTCACGCTTCTCTGCCAGGTCAATGATGGGTCATGTGTGAAAGTCCCTCCCACAATAAGGAGGGAAGAATGGGACAATGATGTCCCATCCCTCATGTGATAATCTCCCTAGGCTGCAATCTGATTCCATACCCCTTTACTGTCCTGGTTTGCCAGGGACATTCTGATTAATCTGTCATCCCACTTTTGCAATTGCTTTAAAGATATCCCAATTTCTCTCTCTCTTCTCCTTTCACTTCTATCTTTTGTCCTCATCTTACTTCAGTTGCTGCAAACTGAAATCAAAGTGCAAAAGTAATTTGCATGCAATTAGCATGAAGGGGTGGAACTTTGCCCTTCCCACTAGGCTCAGGTGAAAAAAAAAACTGCTACAGCTTCTCCTAGCTTTTGTGTTTGTCATCTTTAATCATTTTTGGCATTTTGACTATATTCTGATACTGCTTAGCCACATGTATCCTTATTTTCATCTGTGAAATGTTAGAGGATATAATATTGTAGCTTACGTGGGAGTAAGCCCCAATGAATGCAATGTGCCTAATATCCCAGTAGACTTGAATAAGCTTACAATACTATTCTTTTTCTCAGCATATCAAGATCAAATGGCCACCTGTTATCTTGATGAGATTAAAAGTAAGAATAATACAGGAGTCTTTAAAGGATGTGAGAAGAAAAAGAAATAATATTGTTTGAAGATAATGATGTTGGAATGAACTGGGGTGAAAGAGGTTAATTGTAAATCTGATTTAGGAACACTATAGATCAAAGTATAAGAGCCAATATTACCTCAGGTCACGAATTACTAAAGAAACTCAGAAAATAATTTTGAATGATTCATTGTTAAACATGCCATAGAAGCACATCTTTATTTTATGGTTTCTGTTTAGTCAAGAGAAAACATCATCTCTAAGATGATGAGTCTAGAGAAGAGGGCATAGCAGCAGAGGGAAGTTAAAAACTCTGCTCTGCCTGACCTCTCAGGATGATTTTGGCAGCTACGATAAGATTATGAAATTATGATGGAGTTCCTTAACATGAGTGGTTGCTTGGGGCGTGTGTGTTATGATATATATCACTATATATGGCTAAAGGAAGGGAAAACAGTTGTTAAAAATATTTCTTTGGTCTTTGGTCTATCTGAGACTTCAAGACCAGTCCTCTGCTGAACTCAGAGGAGTGGGTATATTTTCCTCACTGAAGATGATGTGTTTCTATATTTTCTGAACAATCTAAGGCCTTTGTCAGGACTTGGAAATGTTTCTTTCTTTTTTACTACAGCTCTGAGAATCCCCCAATATGACTGCTTCTTGGTCACACCAAAAATCATTTTCCCCAGCTGTGATGAATGTAAATACTAAGGGTATGTCAACCTGCCCATAAGAAGCATCCATCATGATGGAAGGGTATGAATAGCCACCACCAGTTGCCATGTCAATAGATAGTTGCTTCCTTAAGGTACCAAGCAGTGTGGGGAGTCCTGTGTTAAAACTACTTCAGTCTACTTGCTATGCTACCAGTACTATTTGAATGGTCAACATGGCAGACTGAGTATTATGCTTTGATGGCACTATCTAGCATACAGCAACAGCCTGCCTGAACATTCAGGTCAACTAACATGAAAGCCCTCTCACCTAGACCTTATGAAGTCCTTCTCTCAGAGTGTTCTCCTCAACCTGAGCAGTTTGCCTATGGTTTGGAGAAGTGTCTACTGTCTCAGTTCTTGATTCTTCTGTTTTTCACTTTCTGTCAGCCTCTGGCTCCTCTAGTCCTTTTTTCTGTTTGCTGAACTTTTCTCTCTCTGAGACCAAAGACTTGCTTTTGTTGCACTGAGACTGAGCCTATGCATATTATTCAGGAATGATGAAAATTCAACAAATTTTACTAATGTATCATCATGTAGCAGACAATGCCAGTTATTAGGGAAAATGGAGCAGACGTGGTTCTTCTTGATATTGGGCCATCCTGGTAGGTGCTCCAGACTGATGCATTCAAGTTTTTGGCTCAAGTCTCACGTCAAGTTCCAAGTTTATTGCTCCTAGGAAAAACTTTAGAGAGCTCCTCTGATGTGCAATGGGGACAGGCTACTGTGTAGACCTCAACCCTTGCTTTTCCTAGGAGCAGTAGGCAAAACATGCTCCCACAGGCAATGGGCTTGAGGCAAGGTCTACAAGAAGCACTGCTTCCATTACATGACCAGTAGGCAAAAAGCAGTCAAATGGAAGTGTTCAAAGGAGGAAAACAATGTTTCCATTCTGTACTGTTTCTGGATGAAATTAAGCTAGCAAGTCAGTTAATAAAAATCTTCAAGTCATGAATCAAGTCATACATCATTTATTGCTGAGACAAGTCCAACTTGAGTCATTGAAATGACTTGAGTCCAAGGCAATTGGCTTGCGTCTACATCACTGCCAACCACTGATATAGACCCTGTTTCCATGATATGAGGAAAATCAACAGAAATTATCTACCTGTGCTAATGAAGAAAGAAATATATCCTGTTTCTTTTAAACATTAGTCCTGTTATAACTGGATATTGTGTGTCCCAGATTTCAAAGAACACAAGCCCAAAACTGTATACCAAAAATGGATAAGTTTGTCCTACTGATTCCTATTGGTGCTGCATTGTATTAAGCTGGCAAATTGCTTATAATGACATCAAGCAAATGGCTCTTTGAGAGGTAGAAACATATTCTTAGATGTGTTCACTGTGCATTTGATTATTTGAAGCATCTGATTTCTCTGTTGCTCTACACATGTTAGCTCATACACATGAGATTACAACTTCTTTCATCACAGGGCTGTTCTTACAGAGGAAGAATTTCCTCCTCATCAATCTGATTTTTAAACAAGGGTCTATTTTCCCCCGACAGTGTTAGTTGCAGCACAAACCTTCCACTTGTCACCATGGCTGCATTATTGAAGGAGTTAATTGGGTAACATCTCGCTCACCTACCCAGAGTTTGAACCCCTTACTGAAGCTCAGCTGTAGCTCACACACCCTCCTAATTACATTTATTCACAGAAATCAAAAGGAGAGGGACGCAGTTGAGTAAAGGTCACATTAATAATACAGGCTGAAAGAAAGCCTGTGGATATGTATTTTTCATTAAAGCCACATTTGACTGAAGGGGCAATTCTTTTAGGATTGGCAGTATTTCTCAAAGAGGCTCTAGATATGGGGAGGGGGGAGAAGAGAAGAATCCTTGTTATTCTCTTGTCATTGTTTGTTGTCTGCTCCAAATCTGAAGAAATAACAAGGAAAGTTAATCATGTTGCTCACAGCGAGAACTGCCAGAGATCACAGACTTCAAACCAGGGGTCTTGGCACTCTCTGTTAGATTGAGAAGGAGTACCGCCACTCGGAGTTCTGTTTACATTCAGGGTCTCCAGAGAGGAAGACAGATGACCTGAAGACACAGGTCTCACATCTAGCTAGGGCCAGATGGAAAGCAGAAATCTTTAGCCAATCTGGAGCTTCAGCTACTGCTTCTATTATTTATGGGCAGAATTCTACTATGCTCCCTACAGGCACTTAGGCGTGCGCACACACAGAGTTCATGTACAGTTTGCCTAGAATCAACATTTTTAGCTCAGGTTTTATTGTATGAATAACATATACCATGCTTCTCATTACACAACAGACACACTCTTTGCATGAATCCAATGATTTTTCAGTTTTTTCCACATTGCACAATTATAACACTACAGTTCAAAGATATAGCCATGTTAGTCTGTAGAATCAGTATGTAGAGAGATCTTGTAGCACCTTTGAGACTAACTGGAAGTAAGAAGTTGGCAGCGTGAGCTTTTAAAAGTGAAGGGGCACTTTTAAAAAAACCTTGATGACTTTTCTTATTAATGTTGTCATCCTATGCACATTAACTTGGACTTCTACTACTGAACTCAACAAGACTGCACTGTGAGGCCTGTGACAGGGATCATTTGCATAATAAAAACAGAGCAACCTCTACCTTCAGCAGAGTTCAGCCACTTCATGCAGATGGTATAACGGTAATTCAAATGGGATGTAAATGAGGCAATGTGTCAACATAGTCAGATCTTACATGGAATGGGCACAGCCATGGATCCCAGAACAGGGGTCAGGGGGCACAGTTCTTCCCTAAGAGAGTTCTAACCAAGGGGCAGCTGCTCCCACCAATGATTAGTCAAATTTGGTCTGCTAAGACTCCTCTGTGCTAAGCCAATGTAGTATAGGGGTTGGAGCACTGGACCACAACCTTGGAGACCAGGCTTTGAATCCCCTCTTAGCCATGGAAGCCCATTATTTGAGAGGAAGGAGTTGGCAAAACCACCTCTGAATGTTCCTTGCCTAAGAAAACTTTGTGAAATAAATGGGGGTCACCATAAATTGACAGGTGACTTGAAGGTATGTGTGCATGTGTGCACAAACACACATACACTCTAAAGGCAACAGATCCTCTCTGATCCTGAAAGCTAAGCAAGGCCAGCCCTGGTTAGTACTAGAATGGGAGATTGCCAGTGAATACTAGGTCCTGTAGGTTACACTTCAGAGGAAGGAACTGAAGGAATACCTCTGAAGGAATACCTCTGAGTATTCCTTACCTAATAAAGCCCTACAAAATTGATGAGGTCGGCATATGTTGACAGGCAACTTAAAGGCACATACACACATAAACACATGTACCTCAATTACAGTTGTTTGGCTTATGAAGTGCTACTGAACATGAAGAAATCTACAATGGCAAGAGAAACAAAGGTGGGAAATATTATGTGGGAATAAGAGCCCACATGGTTTAACATGGTTTCCTCTTGTCTAAGGTATACCTAGTAGCACAAGCATTCCGGAATTTTGTGAGAAGACAATGCTCACAGCTGAATTTTATTTTGAATGGATGAAAACAATTTTTGTGCCTCAGATGAAAACCTTTGCTTTTTCTTGTAGTTTGGGGATGGGAGACTTTGAGCTACATATTAATTTTTCCAAGTACTGCACAACAAGTCAGTTACTATCTAGGAAAGATCATTTAGAATCTGTTTTATTTTAGATGTAAAAGATATGAAGACACTAGGAAAGAAGTTTTTAAAAGTTATCTGAGGAATCTGAATGCATGACACTCATCAGCAGGAATGATGATAGTCAATAGCACCCTTCCCAACTGTCTTGGCTCCCTTGGTGTATCTGTGTTATTCCTGTAATTGTTGTTGTTGTGTGCCTTCAAGTTGTTTGTGACTTATGGAGACTATAAGGCGAACCTATCATGGGGTGTTCTGGGGCTGAGAGTGTGTGACTCACTCCAGGTGGGTTGCTATGGCTAAGCAGGGAATCAAACCCTGGCCTCCAGAGAGATCTTATAGCACCTTTGAGACTAAATGAAAGAAAGAAATTGGCAGCATGAGCTTTTGTAGACTTCAAGTAGACTGAAGTCTACGAAAGCTCATGCTGCCAATTTAGTCTCATTTAGACTAACATGGCTATATCTTTGAATTCCTGGCCTCTAGAGTTGTAGTTAAACACTCAAACCACTACACCATGCTGGAGTAGGTACGCCATTTACTTGAGTGGTAGATGGTGGTGTGGGACCCGATGCAGAGGCAATGTCCTTTGCTATCACCCTCTTTTCTCAACATTGTTTCCCCCTCCTTTTTTTTTTTTTTTTTTTTTTTGAAGGTGGGATGTTTATTAAGCAATTTGCCTCCAACCTTGATCTTTTGGGAAGGCTATATTGGCACTGCCCTCAGGCCTTCCTGAAAGCTGGTCAACACTGAATTAGTCCAGAGGTGACTGGCAGCGGCAAATGACACTGTGAGCTGCCATCAGCTACTTAACCTGCAGACTAATACACAGAGTCATTTCTGGTGCACAGCTGTCTGAACAATACATTTGCCAATTAAGTTAATACAATTAAATCCCTTGTATCCAACAGAAAGGGCAGTGCAAATCCAGGTGAAAGGAAGGAGGGAATCTTAACAGTTCTCTGATGCATCACCCACCAGAAGAACAAAGGCGCAGAAAGAACATTATAAAAGCAGCGAAATCCACTGTTAATTAATGTTGAGGTATCAGGAGGCTTATTTATAGCTCTCTCTGTGGCACCAAGAGAGGATGAATTATAAGTCAGTCAGCCAGTAGGGAACTTGGGACTACAGGAAGAAATAGATTCAATGCTTTTCTGTTTTCAAAGCACACAAGCATTGCGTACTGGTTGCAATACGATCTCCTTTTACTCTTCTTTTCTTTATTTTAGGTACTAGTACCAGACCATATCAAAGGCCCTGTTCCCACCGTGAGCTTTCTTTTATTTATGCTGTCACCATCACAGGTAGACAAGTAATTATGAAGCCGATATGAGCAGGATGCCATCCTTCAATAACATGAACAACATGGAGAAGTGGTCATATACAGACTGAAGCAGTATATTCAGACTTCTGAGAGTCACAGAATTCTTTATTATACAAATACCTGCCACTCATGTTCTATAATCTTGCTAGTTTTACATTGCCATAAGTTGGTGGTCTAAAATAAGTTGCTTTTGGTGCCTTCAAGTTGACTTATGGTGACCCTAAGGTGAACCTATCATGAGGATTTCTTTGCAAGATTTGTTCATAGTGGGTTTACCTTTACCTTCCCCTAAGACTGTGAGAATGTGACTTGCCCAAGTGGCTTTCCACGGCTGAGCAGAGATTTGAACACTTGTCTCTAGACTTGGTGTCCAACACTCAAATCACTATACAATGCTGGATCTTGAAAATAAGTCACCTTATTAATGTTGACTCTCTGATCAAAAAACAAATTAGAATAATATTTACAGGTTTTTGTTTTCATACAGGGCATGTATGAAGGCATTATAGCTCTCTGGTGCAAAGTCTCCCTTCTCTACAGCTAGAAACTGTATTTTATTTTGAATCTGACCACCCTGATATGAATAAGATATGAATAAGTTAATGAACCTCAGATCAGAGCAACAAAAACTTAGGGCCTCTGCAGATGGTGTAAAGTGCTGTCTTGGAGGCAGGGAAGGGGAGGGGCAGCCACATGCCGGCTGCCTCAAACCCTCCCCGAGAACGTCATCAGGGCGTGCACCATTATGCATGGCGCATACCCCAAATATGTCCTCCCGGCACAGCATCATCACGCGCTGCGCCTGGAAAAGCCATGGAAGAGCTGCGTGGTGGCTCTTCATACACCCCTTCTGCTGGCTCTGGAAGGACCGGCATTTTAGCACTCCTTCCAGGGCCGGCAGAAGGGAGGATTGGGGCAGAAGTGTGGGGCAGCCTCGGCCCCAATCCTCCGCTTCCCAGGGCATCCCAGGGCCACCCATCTGCATCCCTCCTTAATTTTTGGACTACAAATATCAGCCAGGGATAAGTCAGCTTATCCATACTTTGGCTCATACCAAACCACAGATGCAATAGCACAGGCATTATTAATCCCAGTTACACAAACTGATGTAACTTGCTGATTCCACCACTAAGAATGTCTTGAGTGCCAGCCCCCAATTGTGGAACACAGGAAGCTTCTTTTTGCTAAGCCAGACCACTGACTAGGAGTGCAAACCTTGGCTTATTTCATTCATTCACATGCAAGAACAAATGATTTCAAGAACTTTCTCACCACTATATAAGAATACAAGGGTCTCTGCATTGTTTTTTAGTATAATTCATACTTGGGGACTTCCTTCAAGAAATCATCACTGCAAACGTACACATAGTTTTCCTGTAAAGAAAATGTGCTTTAGAGGCAGAAAAAATTGTATTTTGTTTTTGCACAGAAAACACCAGCCAGGAAAACTACATGTTTTCATGTACAGAAAACAGTGCATTTACTCAAGCTGTATTAAAAACATGTTTCAGGATGCTGCATCATCATTATAATGATGATGATGGAGCTCTGTCATCATAGAGCTAACAATGCTCTCCCCAATCCTACCTTTGCCACCTGCCAAAGTGCTTTTGAGGCTCTGGAGATTGGAGCAGTGTAAAATGGCATCTGTAGTAGTGCTGTCCTGGTCACGGGGTACCTTAAGAAGAGATGGCTAGAAGGACCTCTCAAGGTCCTGCCACAACTGCTTGTCCCAAGGCATACTGACTGAGAACACACTGTAGGTGTCATTTCCCAGTGCTTCGATCTCCAGAGCTGCCAGACTGTGACAGTGGTTTGTTTGTTTTTAGGGGGGTACTTGGTTGTTCATGAGTGTAAATGTGAATCTTCAGCAGTTAAATTATTGTCAATATAGCTTATGATATTGTAACTGTCAAAAAGGATATTTAACAATGGATCTCTGAGCAGAAAAATCGCATGTTCACTTATATAGGTACTCTGTGCAAAAGGCAATATCACTAACATATATATTTCCCACAATGAGGTCCCAAAATGGAAAGCATCTTGTGGTGTGTCTTTTTTCCTTAGCAGAGTATCTCAAGTGCTGAGACACCCTTTTCTCATCAAGGAGGCAAATTTATACTAATGAGTATTCTTCACATTCCCACCACTGACTTGTCTAGATCAGCAATGACTAGTTATTCATTTTGTTAATTTCTGTGCCGTTATTGTTGTTGTTGTTGACCCTATCATGGGATTTTCTTGGCACGATTTATTCAGAGGAAGTTTGCCATTGTCTTTCCCTGAGGCTGAGAGCATGTGACTTGCCCAAAGTGGGTTTCATGACCAAGCAGGAAATCAAACCCTGGTTTCCAGAGTAGCAGTCCAGCACACAAACCACTATGCCATGCTGGCTCTCCCCTTTTGCTAAACATAGTAGTCAAGTTGGCTATTCCAATAATAGCTCTCTCTGGGAATTGCACTCGGGCACTATAAAGTATGAATAACACCACCCCTGCTGAGTTATAACCACATCAATGGGTTCTAGCTCAGCACAAAGTTCAGGCTTCAAATGTACTCCATCAGCTTGCCTGTCTCTTCTCTCCTTGCCCAGAAATGAGTTGCATATTCAACTAAGTAAAATAATGGACTGTGCATCTTCTGTTTATTTCCAAGAAATGTGATTGGAAGGGCTAACACGAAAACGAATTCAGGTGTGCAGGGTTGCCAGGTTTTATTTTCCAGAAAGTGTCTTTGATAACTGTTTGAAAAACAGAGTTTTAGTTTGAAACGTCTTTTAACATCCATAGCAAGAAATAAAGAGACACAAGAATGGGCTTAATTAAGGCCACTGTTTATGAATTCTAGCCCAAACCTACAGTGCATCCTGCAATAAGTTTCGAGGCAATGTCCTCACAGATCTCCTTATAGGCCATAAAGGGGGCAAGCAACCATGGTCTGGATGCCATGGAGTATGTTTGCAACCTCTCACTAGCCAGTCATCTTCTTGCTAGCGAGACTTTCCTGTACTCAGTTCACCACAAGCCCTAAGGTTTGCTTGTTTCATGTGGAAAAGTTTTATCCTGTGTAGGAAATACTATTCTGTGCAAAATGCATACGTTGCATTTCCTTCACAGAAAGTGCTGTTTTCTTTGCAAAAATTGTTCTTATTGTGTGCCTTCAAGTTGTTTCTGACTTATGGTGATCCTATGGCAAACATATCATGGGGTTTTCTTGACAAGCTTTGTTCAGAGGAGGTTTGTCGTTTCCTTCCTCTGAGGCTGAGAGAGTGTGACTTGCCTAAGCAAAAAAATACCAGACATAAATTTTGGATACAATAAGTCCCAAACAGTGAATAGTATTTGAAAACTGCACTGAGAAACTGGGAAGAAGATTGCTAAAATTACTCATTGTTTCCTTCAAGAACAAAATTAGTGAAGAGTTCCTAAACCAGAGCAAAAAATCATTATGAGGCTCTACAGACGGCCCCTAAAGGTGTGCCAGCCCTGGGAATGTCAGATCGGGGCTGCGGCAACCACACGCTGTGGCCCCGATCCAGAACTCTGCACACGCTGTGGCCCCGATCCAGAACTCCAGAACTCTGCAGCTCCAGAGTGGCAAAAAGCTGCCTTTGTCACTGTGGTGGCGGCTTTTCTGCACTCCTTTTGCGAAACATGCTTGTACGATGTGTCAAGAGAGTGCCCTGAAGCTGCCCACTGTGTGTTGGGGTGCGCGGTGTGGCGGCGGCATTGGCATGCGGTCACCATACCCCAACTCCACCCCCAGGCCAGCCCTTTTGGCCAGTCTATATAGGGCACATGTTGAGTTTCTGATAGTTATTCACAGAAGTCTTGCCAGAATAAAAAACAAACAAAACAAAACAGATAGACTTAGGAGTGAATGCTACTCATTCAAAAAGTGACAGTGTTGTGATCTACCTTCCAGACACCCAAGTTGTATTGCTACAACCTACACAGTAAAATATGTGGGTGTAGCCTGCCAGCCAAACTCTTTGCTGAGTGTCTGCAAAGGGTTAAGTGTATAGAGGTGGATATGTTTATTTAAGTTAGAGGGAGTAATAATGATATATAGAGCTATATGCTTTTAGTAGGTATAAATTGGAAGTCTTTTTTAAAAAAAACGTGTTTAATGTTCTACTTGTTTAGTATAGATTTTATTATGAGTGCTTTTGTTTCTGTTTTCTTCTGTCTGTTTTGTTTGTCATTATCATCATCTCTTTTTTCTTAAATTGAATAAAGATATTTTTAATAAAATTTAATTTTTTAAAAAAGATCACAGAGGTGATCTCTCAGGGGGGAGAAATAGGAATGAGGAGCTGGTTGAATTCCAGGAGAAAGTGAAGAGGGGAGGCTCTCAAGACTTAATTCTTTTTGTGTTGAGATTTTATCAAGGATGGGGATGGAAAGGAGGAGCGCTGGTAGACATAGCCATGAGAGCAGCTTTTGTACAATCTTGCACAATCAAGCTTCCTATGGGTCTGGTGGCTGAACTCTCCAGCAGTGTGAGAGCAATTCAGGATGTCTAGTTAGATGTGATTAGGCTGTTTTGAGGACTTCCTTGGGTAAGCAGATGTCTTCCATCATTTGTTGCAATTCTTAACATGATTCCCAGGGAAGTAACCCGCTTTATTTTTATAATTTATAACATCTTGCAAAATCCACTTCTTAAAGTAGTGAGGATGGTTGTGTTCTGAGGAGGGATGTCTGTGCAACTGTGCTTAAGACTTCCAAGATAACCACCAAGGGAACTCAAGTTCTGGGGTCACAGCTCAGTTCAACAGCTGTAGAAATCCAATCTCTTTCTCTCCCCCTCACATCTGGGAAAGAGGAAACAGAGTTTTTGAGACACCTTACAAAGAGGATACTAAAGTTCTAAAGGGATCATGGCTGTAAGGGTCTTTCTACGTTGGGATATTTTTTTATTTAAGGCATTTATATACAGCCCCTCAGCCCACCAGGCCTCCAAGGTGGTGCACAATGGATAAAAACATTTAAAAGAATACATAGACCACACTTTCTAAAATAAGCTTAAAATACTCCTTAAAAATCATCTCAAATCGAACAGACAGGACAGTTTCAAAGACCAAAGGTATGAAGAACAGCATTATCTTGGCTGCCTGCTGGAAGCTCAACAAAGATGCTGCCAGCCTAATTTCCTTTGGCAGGGAATTCCATATACACAGAAGTTCTGCCATACCAAGAAAGCTCTGCCACATGTACACACCAAACTAGGCTTGTGACGAGTTGAGACACAACAATGGGGCTGCATTGAGGATCTCAAATTTTAGACAGCCTCATGTTAAACCCAGCTCTAACAACCAAGATGGGGTCTGGAGCCAAGGGGTTTTGCAGGCTCCTTTACCTTCTGTACTCCAAGCAAAGGGTGAAGAACCAGCTTTGAAAACAATGATGCCCCATTCATTTCTGCAATACTACTGTTGATAATTTTTGCCCATCAAAGAGAAGTGCTGTTCAGTGAGCACACATTAAGGACACAAAACCATGCAACCTAGGGGGGATGCAGACAGGTGGCCTTGGGCCACCCTGGGAAGCAGAGGATCAGGGCCTCTGCTACCACACGCAGCGGCCCCGATTCTCCCGTTTGCCACTTCTAAAAGAACAGCAAAATGTTGCTCTTATTAGAGGCAGCAAAAGGCTGCCCCAAGAGATGGCGTGAGGCTCTTCTTTGGTTCTTCAAGCGCAGTGCATGGGGGCTCTATCAAGGGATTTTCTTGGCAAGATTTGTTCAGAGCCTTTCTTTGAGGCTGAGAGAGTGTGACTAGCCCAAGGTCATTAATAGATTTCCATGGCTGAAGGGGGGGTTGAACCATGGTCTCCAGAGTCTCCAAAATGTTTAAATCACTACACCACACTGGTTCTTACAGAATGAAGTGCAGAACAAACAAACACCAAAAACTGTGGGACACCTTGAAAAAGAAGATCTGACCCTCTCTGTCTCTGAAGGTCAGTGATTTGGGTGCTCAGTAATATATTCTATAATTGCTTAAATCCAGCCACAATCCTGGAGACCAAGGGTCAAAACAAACAGGCAGGAAAAAGTAGCTTGAAGCTGCCTTTTTTGAAACCTCATTGAAACCCCACCAACTGCACCACCGGCTCCCAAGGTGCTGGAGTGTGCATGTCATGAACACATGGCACAGCTTCAAGCTGTGCCACTGGGTTCTTTTTTTTTTTTTACTGTCCCCACCACCTTCCATGCGCACCTTCACGGGAGTGAATTGCTGCCGACTGCCATCCCATGGCATGGCCATCCCTGTGAACCTGCACACATTCGCACGTGCAGCACTTCATGGGACGGCATCAGAGCAGAGGTGTGCCCATGCAGGTGCCAGCAAGGTACAATCATGCCTCCCTTCATCCCCGCCCTTCACTCGATGTTGTACTCATCTCCATGAGAGGTTGCATGGTTTCTCTTTCGGACATTGCCAAACCTCCAGGCTGGCCCTTTGGGCCGGTCTGCAGAGGCCCTGTTTCTCCCCCACGTCTCTCACAATCTGTGTGAGAAAGAAGCTGTTCATAGTTGTTAAAAGTACAAGGCTCAAGCCCAGAACTCTTAATCTTAAAAAATCTTACAGCTCTTTGTTGTAATCCATACTAATCACTGGCCATGTCTTAGAGCCGTGTTGGCCAGAGATGACACACAAAGCCATTTTCCCTGGCATGTGGAGTGGGGAAGAGGAGCTGAAGGCCTGGGAAGGTGCGGGGAGGGGGGGAGCTCCCATCCTGGAAGTCCCAATCCCATAGGGTGGAAGTCCCACCTTGGAAGTCCTATTCCCCCTGGTAACTCCCGGTGCCAGAATGCCATTTAGTTTGAGCACTCGGTGCCTAAAAGATTCACCATCACTGTGCTAGAGGATCAACTGAGCTCCATCTTTTGTTTGCATGATAATGGTTGTCTCTTGAATGTTGCCAAGACTTTTAGATCTTTCCTCTGTCTCAAATATATTTGGCATCTAGCACCTGAATTCTTTTATGTCAGGAATGAGGAATGTTTGGCATAGCACTCCTGACTATGGGTATCTGCAGACGGGCAGTACAGAGCTGCCCCGGGAAGCGGCGGATTGGGGCTGTGGCAACCCCACACCACAGTCCTGATCCTTCCTTTTGCCACCCTGAAAAGAGTGGCAAAAGGCCACCCTAAGAGCTGGCTCTGCGGCTCTTCAGTGCCCTTAGGTGCATCATGTTTGAACACTGTGCTGGAAGGGCATCCTGATGCCGCACGCCATGCATAATGGTGCGTGAGTTCAGGATGGTGTCAGCATGGGGTTAGGGCAGCCGGCGTGTGGCTGCCCTGCCCCAACTTTGCAGAGGCCCTCTGTTGGTGTGCATCTCCCATGATCCATCACACTGGCTATGTCCAGGGCTGATGGGAGTTGCACCCTCACAACAACTGGAAGTAGCATGTAGAAATATCTTGTAGTACTTTTGAGACTAACTGAAAGAAAGAAGTTGGCAGCATGAGATTTCATAAGCTTAGGTCTACTTCCTCAGATGTATTTGGTGGAGTGGAAAGCCAGGGACAGACCTATTGCCATTGCCATGCCATTGGCGTATGAGAACGTCAATTTAAATTCAAAATCCTTTGTGTATTAAATGAAGTGGCATGTCCAGTTGGAATGTTATACATCTGGAAGGTTATACATTCCCCATCCTAGTTTTATCTGCATTTTGTCTCTTGATGCTCCTCGGTCATCATTTGATTAGCCTCACCCATTGCCTCCATGGTCTTAAACCAGACTAATACCAGATAAGCAGTAGAAATCAGGTATATATGGTAGGGGTATGTACCTGTTGACAAGATGAATCATATACTGTGCCCATTCCTAGAACTAGAAGACTTAAAGATGGTAGTATACATGCTGGTAACCTCAAGGCTGGACTTTTGCAGTGTGCTGTACACTGGGCTACCTTGGTACCAAGTTTGGAAACTTAGTTCAAAACATGGCAGCCAGATTGATCATGGGCATATTTAGAAGTGGGCATTTCACACAAATATTAAAATCATTCCACTGGCTGCCAGTTAGTTTCTGGGCAAGGTACAAAGTGTTGGTCATTACCTTCAAAGCCCTACTTGGTTTAAGTCCAGGTTATTTATGGGATTGCCTCCTCCTGTATAATCTACCCTGTATATTGAAGTCCTCTGGGAGACATTTACTTTAGCCACCAGAACTAGACTGGCAACTGTCACTCAGAAGACCTGTTTGTCAGTCACCCCTAAACTGTGGAATGACCTGCCAGGAGAGACTTGATAGCTATACATCCTGACTGAATTTACAATTGTATTAAAGACCTATCTCTTCCAGTAGGTCTACCCAGTCAATTTTAAACTATGAATTTTAAATCAGTATATTTTAATCTGTATGATTTTAATGTGCAATGGTCATTTTAATCCTAAATTTACGGGTTTTCATTTATATGTTTAACCATCAGTTATATATTGTATTTTAATCTATATTGTACCCCGTCTTGAGCTTTGGGGAGAGGTGGATAAGAAATACAAAAAATGTTGTTGTTGTGGTTTTACAATCTGTAAATAAATCTTATGTTCAATCACTATATTTGCAAACATTTTTTCACAATGTTCAGCAGGTCTAGGAGTCTTGAGGATGAGGTGTATATTTGTACCCTGCATGGCATGTGCATCTTTTGAATATGTGTTTCAATTAAAGCCTTGCAGCTAATTAGGCATTACATCTTCCTATGGGAAAAAGCAAAAGGAGAGAGAGTCCGTGGTTCAAGGTTTTAAGATAGTCTGTTGACATTAGCTATAGGGAAGAGGTTTCTTCACTCTGCTTTTTCCCTTAGCTAGTTAATGCAAAATGTGCCTAATGAAAACACTGCTGATGGCCAGAATAGCAGGGGGAGGGAAAATTAAACAGTGAAGGATGTTCAATAAATAAGCAAGGCAAAATACCTCATGCATAATAGAAAAAAATGGGATTCTAGTCAAATTTTTCAAAGCTGCTAGGATGATGAAATGAAATGAATTAGATGGAGAGGAGGGAGAATTGAAAGTACAAGGTTTGCATATGACAAAAGAAGGTCTGGAATTTATCAAGAGACAGGACTGATTTGTTTCGTGTGCCATGCCAGGGACATCTGTCAGCTTGATCAGCTGCAATTAGCTGCTCCGAGAGGATCCAAAGGAGGTCACTGCAAACAGCAGACTCTCTGCCTCACAAAAGTAAGGTGGAGTAGGGGAGAGCCACTCCGGTTTGTGCATTTCCCATTAAGCACAGCCTGGAGAGTTTGGTCCTCGGCATGATTGAATGATCTTGTGGAGTGATGGCCTTTCCGAGGCCTGTAGTTTGTCTTGTGGAATACCAATTACTGCCACCTCAGAAACTGTAGGAAGTACATGAGTTCTCATCCTGCCACTGTGCGGGATTTCAAAGAGACTGCAACAGATATCAAGGAAGAGATTAGGAAGAAAATTGCTGTTAAATCCTCTGTAGCTGAGATGGAGAAATATTAATGAATTGTTTTAGCAAGATCGCCAAATGAGAAAGTTTTTCTCCTGCCTGCTTCTGGTCACAAAGGTTAGGCTTTTTCAGAGTGAACTCTTTGTCAAAGGTGTATCTAACATATTCATCCATTTGATCATTCCATCTTGGTCAAGCTATTTAATCCAATAGCTATGCAAATGTTCTTCACTCGGGAATAACTGGCTAATAAGAGTTAACCCAGCTAATTTCCTACCAACCCACTAACCTCTATCTGCATATTGATGAGACATTGTTAACTGTAAAGCTTCTAAACAAATTATTTTGATTAGCTGTGCCCTGAGTTCAGGCTGGGCTAAATATCTCCCCGCCCCATCTGCCCCATGTGAAATTGGAGCAGGGGGAAGATATTGGCACCTGTGGGGAGAAGAGAAAATTCAAAGCCCCACTTCTCTTTCTCATTCTGCTATGCAATATCCATCCCACGTGGTTTATCATCCATACGTGCCACCCTATTTGCAATTGCAATATGTTTAAGAGCTAGTGCCAGGGCCACTCTGTGTGTGACAGAGGAATAACAAGGTTAATGTATTTGATGGTAACAGCCAGGACAATGTAGTGGTTTGAGTATTAGAATGGGAATCTGGGAGACTAGAGCTCGTTTTCCCACTTAGCCATGGAAACCCGCTGTGTGATCTTGAGCAAATCACACTTTGTCAGTCTCTGAGGAAGGCAATGCCAAGCCTTTTCCAATTAAGTCTTCCCAAAGAAAACTTTGAACCAGGTCTCCCTAAGTTAGAGTTGATGTGATGTGATAGAACAACAATGATGTGCTGGGGCTATGTGCTCACATAGGTGACTTAATTGTTTCATGTTGCTATTTCTTGAGATTCTGGGGCTAAAATGGTAAAGAAAGTAAGAGTCACAGAAAGGATAAGAGATTAATCTTTTTCATAGCTTGGAAATGTCAGGTTTTTGGACTACATGGCCCAGAATCTCCAGCCAACATAGCCAATGTTGGTTCTGAAAGCCGTCGTCCAAAAAGTCACTTGTTTCTAAGTTCTCATCTTTTCTGATGGTGCCCTGATATTGGAAGAAAGCTGAAAACTGTATCAATATTTGACTGAACTGCAAAAGACAGAAATCTCCATCATGTGTGTGTGTTTGTGTGTGTGTGTGTGTGTGTGCGTGCGTGCATGCTTGTGTGTATGAACTAAACTAAGGAGAAAGAAGGTACTGACCTGTTTAAGAGAAGGTGTTAAGATAAAGCTAAATATTGGAGAAGTATAACAATGGGCAAAATTGTCTGAGAAAAACTTGGGGAGCAATAGTGTCAATAAGTCATGCAAAAGGAGATAATGCAGTAAGTAATGCAAAAGTCATGCAAAAGGAGAAGCCAAATCACTCTCAGTGCCCTAAAGATGTCAGTTCAGTCACTGGGTACCTCTGCTCACTGCTGGTGTTAAATCTAAGTTCAATCAAGTCTGATATGATGCTCATCAAAGAGATATGTGTATAAGTTTAGTTCAAAATTTGAATTCATTTGCCTTGTATCCCAGTCCCTTTTTTGGTACAGAGTACATCTAGGCCTATCTAATTCAACAAGCATAGGCATGACATCAGCACAGCCATACAGTGTTCACAGCTCTCTTAATAAGCTTTCACTGCTTGTACATGTGAAGTAGTTCCTTTTATTGAATTAATAACATCAATTAGGCCATGCATATTAGCATGCCATGATGCCTCATGGGTGAAAGACAACAAATGCAACAGTGATTTTTAAGTTAGTGTTATTATGTTTAACTAGATAGCTATATTTACAATCTCAGCACATTTAAATAAGATGAAGGCTAGCATAATTTTTCTTCTCCAGCACTAGATATTATTAGAAGTGAGTCATCTTTGCCATAGACTCAAGAACTGAGCAAAAATGGCTTCCCAAAATTTTCCATCTTATTTACAGGCATGAAAACTGGAGTTACAATTTTCCATATGTTCTTTGGAATTGGGTCTCCATATCAGCAGTGGCCCAGCTTCTTCTTTTTTCCCCCTAAGATGAGTTCTGTTTTGTTGATGTTTAGCAGCCTTCACAAACAATACCAACTGTGCTGACAAAATGGTCAACATTATCATCCCACACCATGTCCCGTATCTAGTATCAATCTGGGTTATTATGGGGATGGCACCCAAATGGCAGGGAATATTTGGAGAATATTCACAAAATGAGTCTTTTGGAGCTACAAAGTGAAAAAAGAAAATTCCCTGAATTTTTAAAATTCAAATATTTTATAAGATGTGTAATCTCATATCTAACAGATCCTTCTTTCTTTCCTTCTTCTTTCATTTGACAGTAATGTCAAATGCCAGCAAAGGAGCAAAAGCAGAGATGTACAGAACTCTCTCTCTCTCTCTCTCTCTCACACACACACACACACACACAGAGAGAGAAAATGAAGTACAGTGACCCATCTCATACAAAAGTGTATGAGACTACACTTTAGAAGATATCAGTGGATAATTACTCCAACAATGAGCAGCAGTGCTTGCATAAAAATATTCATAAATCAGTTGATTATTCTTACCCTACCCCAAGACACATAAGCACTTTTTGGCTGTTAAACTGGCTTTTCACACAGTGTTTTAAGAGTGTGACAAACTGGGCAAGACAGTAATGAGATTATAAGAAGCAGAAATTGGGTGGGAGGGGTCTTGTTTACCATGTCATTTTCAAGTTGCAAAATCACCCCTGGCATGTGGGTGCTCACTGGCTATTCATTATAAGTGCAGGTACGGCAAGTTTGTGCCAGATTTACTTTTGAAAATGAATCTCAAATATTCATTCTTTTCAACACTCCCTTGCTGAATCTGTTTTATGTGAGTGGTATTCAGAGTACTATTGCCCTTGTTACAATTCTTGTAATATCATACAGAAGAAGCAAGCAAGCAAACAAACAGGCTATCCAACTATCTTCATGCAATATTTGGGGGTCAATGGAGATTCTTTTGAAGAACACTAATTTGTTCTAAGTTGGGCTTGATGTTCCAATTGTGTGAGTGAAGCGAGATAGGCGTGTTGAGTGTATGGAGGTATTTCATGACCTGATATTCTTATTCTGGTGCTCTAAAGCATTATGAGTGTCAAGTAGGGATGGTTGTGGTTCCCCACCAAAATGTTAAATGTAAAGATTGGCTCTGTAAGGAAGTTGGCAGCTTGGAAGTAGTACCAAAGGCCATCCTAAATGACAAGAATTCATATGGCAGGCAAAACTCCTCCAACTTAAAGTTCTCCCCTCTCCACTCTAGACATTATGCACAACAACCATGGTAGGAATTGCTGTTATTTTTTTCTCCTTTTATTAAGAGATGAAGCAGGTCTTACAGTGGGAATTTTTTTTTTTTTTTTTTTGCTCTGGGAAAATTATGTATGACACTTTACATACGGATTAGATAATTAATGTATGCCCTGATTTCCTTCACCATAACATAAAAAGGGTGAGATAACGGCACTATAATTCCAGATAATTAAAGAGCGATCGACTTAGAGGAGCTTCCACTGCTCTGCTCGGGAAGTGTGTCCCTCTGTCATTAACACCACCAAAGCCCTCTCTATTCTTCACACCTCATTTCAAGCCTCACTCTCAGCGGCTGGCTCCCCAGAGATGAAAACACTGCAGAACACAGTCTGATTCAAACAGATGCTGCTCCCCCCCAACACACACACACACACTGTGGTGTCATTTGGACCAATTTGTAGCATATTTGGGCCACATGGAAGCATCATTACGAATTGGCATCCATCTGTTCCCTGTAAACTACCTGATGCCTTGTTCAGCCACCCAAGAACTAAGAAGAAATTGCTTTTAAGAGCAGCAGGGAGCAGAGGTTAAGAGACCAGGGATTAAAGCTACCTGGAAATCACACTCAGCAAAACTGGGCTCCTCATCTCAGTGGGGTTCAAAAATTTGGTAACCAAATTAATATTTTTTTAATTTACTGAAACCATTTTTATTCCTGGCTTCAGCCAAAAGGTTTTCCACATTTCCTCAGAAACACACTGCTACTTTGTTATTTTGCTGAGTCCTGGCATCTAAACAAATTCCAATAATGAGATCTGCGATTGTTGTTGTTGTCGTTGTTATTGCGTGCCTTCAAGTCACTTCTGATTTATGGGCAACCCCAAGGCAAGCCTAACAAATGGTTTTCTTGATAATATTTGTTCAGAGGGGTCTTTGCCAGTGCTTCCCTCTGGAGCTGAGAGCTGAGAGAGTGTGACTTGCCTGAGGGTTTCCATGGCCAAATGGGGATTCAGACCCTGGTCTCTGGATATATTACACTGACTCTGTAATATATCCACACAATCATTGTATTTAACACCATTTAACAGCTGTGGCTGGAAACTTTATTATCTGGGATTCATAGTTCCATGACATACACAGAAGCTCCAATCTCAGGAGTACAGGGAAACACACTATAAAATTCTCATACTAAACTAAAAATCCCAGGATTCCATAGGATGGAGCCATGGGAGTTTAAGTGGAATCAAACTGCTTTGGTTGTGGAGTGTGAATACATGTCAGGTGAACCAAGAAATCAGTTGTGGACTTGCATGCTATTTGTGTGAAAAGGTCCTGATGCAATAATGCTGCTTTGTAGCATGAGATAAGCCTGTGGTTGCAATAGGAGGAAGAAGGAAGGGTTAGAGAGAAAGGGTATTTTTGCTCATTGTGAGCTCAAAGACTAGTGGAGGATGAAAAGGTGTTTTTTGACACTTGGGAAACCCAAGGAGGAGAACCCTGTAAAGCCCCAAAGCAAAAGCAGCTCCATTTATATACCGCTTCATACCACACTATGGGGTGTCTAAGCGGTTTACAACTCTGAGCTGATTGCCCCCCAACAAGCTAGGTACTCATTTTAGTGACCTCGGAAGGATGCAGGCCTGAGTCGAGCCTCAGCCCTGGCTGGTATTGAACTCGCAACCTTGTGGTTTATGAGTGAGTGGCTGCAGTACAGGCATTTAACCACTGCGCCACCAGGGCTGCTATCACGCCCCCTGGCCTTGATAAGAAAGCCCATGTCCTATGCCTAAAGGCAGCAAGTGCCAGGGCTCTAATGATGAGAAACAGTTACAGATGAGTCAAGTTACAGTTCATACACAGATAACTAGAGGAATTCACCAAGACTGAAAGGAGATGCAATAGCAAGGTCTCATCCATTCCAAAATCCTTCAGGAGAAGCCAGTAACCATGGTAATGAGAGCCATAAGGGAAATACAAAGAGATTTTAAACTTAAGCCAGGCCAGAGGTCAAGAATCCAAATAAATCCAAAAACAGGAAGCACACAAAAGACTGGGAGAGAGATCATTTGTGAACAATCAAACCTCCGAGCAGCTGCTGTAGACTTTATAGCTGCCTGACCTTGAGATGACAGGTGCTTAGTTGCTTAAAGTTTCTGATTTAAGAGGTGTTTGGCCAATGGCATCAGTGGGGATGCGGAGGTCCAGGCTGCACTGGGTGATACCCTCAAAGGAGTGATACCCCAGAAGAGGGGTGTGACACCTGGTCACCCCCTGCCCCCCACAGGCACCCCTTGAGCCTGTGCAGGTGCTACTCCAGGCCTCAGGGCGTTATCACACACGGCGGCAAGAAAGCGGCATGGAATCAATCCAGAACCATACCGGAATAGACCCCGTAGCTTCAGACAAGAAAGCAACATCATTCCGGTATGGTTCTGGTCACAGCAGATGTAATTCCTCAAATGAAGAGGAATTGCAAAGAACGGGGATGATGCTGCAATGCGCCGGTGATGGCACTGGATGGGGCGGGGTTTGCTGCGACGTCGTTTGAACACAGGGGCAAAGGATCCGGAATGGGCCGGGGATGCACCGGGGATGGGACTGCTTTAGACCCCATGTGATAACGTCCTCAGAGGGGTCTCTGGGCCTGGGGGGGGGTTCCTCTGGCCTGGGCAAGAGGCTGTTTCCACAACCTGTGCAGCCATTTCCCCAGCCCATGCAGTGCTTCCCCTGCCTGTGTGGCCATTTCTCCTGCTCACGCAGGTGGTTCCCCAGCCCACATGGCAGTTCCCCTGGCCCACACAGCCATTTCCCTGGCCCCAGAAGTCCTGCCTCCCCAGAAGTCCCTCCCCACAGTGCAGGATCCCCACTGGTGTTGGCTCCTTCTCCACTGCTCCTTGTTCTTTTGACAAATGATAAGGGTGTAAGGTCACCATCAGCTTTCTCTCTGTTTCTGCTCAGCTTCTGCTCAGATGAAGGGTTGAAGATGTCAGGTACTTTAGCTGTCATGGGAGTGACCATGTAACACAAGAATTCATGATTGTGGCACAGGCCAAACAAACGTATAGTCAAACACAAACCTTGGATTTCAGGAAAGCTGATTTTATCAAGTCCAGGGAAATCTGGGCTGAATCCCATGATTAGAGATGTTAAAGAAAAAAGACACCCAGCGTGGGTGGGATTTCATGAAGAAGCAACTGCTAAAAGCAAAATCACAAACAATTCCATGGAAGACAGAAAATGGGAAACAACTGAAAAACACTATGGCTGCACAGTAAGCTTGAGGAGGCAGTGAAAAGAAAAGAAAAACATGTATAAAGAATGGAGGTATGGACAGATAATTAAGGGGGAAAAAAGATATGTAGCCCAAGCTTGCAGGAATAGCATAAGGAAAGCTAAAGCTCAAAATGAGCTGGGATTAGCTAGACAAGCAAGTAGCAACAAAAGGGTCCCCTCCACAAATAGGACTGAAGCAAGAAAATGACAAAGGGACTACTGCTCAGCAAGGATGCTAAAATGTTAACAGATCACAATGAAATGGCAGAATTGCTCAATACATATTGTACTTCAGTTTGGCCTCCCCTCCCCAAAAGAGGACTATGTGCTTCCATGCATCAGTAGAGAACTTTGCAAGAAATCTAGGTTGCAAATCAATATTGATGAGGAGTTAGCCAGGAATCACCTTGGGGTGAAACTGACCAGTGGCTTGGAGCGGCCTCTGGTCACTTCTGCCCCAATTGGGCCCCAAGCGTCCTGGGACCACAGTGACTGCAAGGCCCGCTCTCAGAGCAGGCTGCCAGCAAGGAGGGAATTAAAGCCACTCCTTTTGGCCTCTCTGTTTCACGCCCCAATTACTCTAAATGATTTTTAATCTGCCAGGCCAGATGAAGTACATCTCAGAATATTGAAGGAACTTGCTTTTATACTTGCAAAATCACTTGCTATTATTTTTGAGAAATCTTGGAGAACAGGTGAGTTGGAGTTGCCAGGGGATGGGAGATGAGCAAACATTATCCCTCTATTCAAAAAAGGCAAAAAAGAAGATCCAGGAAATTATAGGTCAATTAGCCTGACCTCAATGCCAGGAAAATATTAGAATGGATTATACAGGAGTTTGTTTCCAAGTATTTTGTTGTCAATGTAGTCATCAGTAGAAGGCAGCAGGGATTTGTAAAGAACAAATCCTGACAAACTAATCTTGTATCTTTTTAAAAATTAGTTCACTAGTTTAGTACATGGTGGGAATGATGTGTCATTTATCTGGATTTCAGCATAGTATTTGATAAGATCTCTCATGATACTTTGATTAGCAAACTGACTAAATGTGTAATTGATGGAAAAACCATCAGATGGATCTCTAATTGTTTGGAAGACCATGCTCAAACAGTTGTCATCAGTGGCTGAGTGAGGAATGAATGGATCTTGTTTTAGTGGCACTAATGGACTAAATAAGAATATGAGCCAAAGAAGATGGAGAATTGCAATGCATGATATGGGAGAGTTCCTGGCAAGCAAGACGAGAATTTTAAAACTGTTGATGTTGACGTATCCTAGCAAGGATGCAGCTACCTGTGTTATCTGTGGGAGAACAGGTCATTCAAAAAGTTTGGGTAGCAAGTAAGAAGATAACAAGATGTTTGGACTAAGACTGATAATACTTGGAGTGTTTTCTGTATCAACGGAACAGGACCAGAAATGGCCGGTTTGAAAGTTTGTGGACAGAAGCCAAAAGGGTGGAGGTTGCCCAATACTATGCAAAGATCTTAAAAGATCCAGTAGCAGGACTCCCAACCCTTCGAGGATGAACTGATCCATCATCCAGCAGAGGGACCACGTTTTGTGGGTATGAATGTGTATGTGAGTAAGAGCTCTTGATACTTAAAATGCTTGTCTTATTTGTTATTTCCCATTTGTTATTGTCTTATTTCTTATTGTCTTATTTGTTATGTCTTAATAAATGTTACATGCATAGTGTCTAAACCCAGATCTGGTTTCCCACATGTCTATACTGAAAATCCTATAATCTAGGGTAACTAAATTTCTTTCTGGATCAAAAGAACAACAGAGAACCTCAGTTCATGACAGCTGTGCATCAGATTGGAAGGTGAGCTCAAGTGGAGTGCTTCAGAATTCTGTTCTGAGGCCAACATTCTTTTTAAAAAAATCAATTATTTAGATAGGGGGTGGTGGAGGGAATCTTTATCACATTTGTGGATGATACAAAACTGGGAGGGGAAACTAACACACTGGAAGACAGGAATATAATTCAAAAGGACCCTGATAATCTAGAAAACTAGGTATAAAATGGGAGATACTTGGCTCAGCAGTGAAAAGACTGTGGACTAAGGATTATGACATGAATGACATGACATGACATGACATGAATGACATGACACGACATGCCATATGGATGCTTTAGATTCTAGGAAAGCAGCTTTCCATAACAAGGAACAACAGTTTGCCCCTGTTGTATTTCTAGTCAGAGGCGGGGTATAAATAATAATAATAATAATAATAATAATAATAATAATAATTATATTACCTTTGATCCTTTGATTAATTTACTCAGTGGCAGAACACATTCTTGGCACACATAAAGACAAAGGTTAAATGTCTAAAGAATCTCAGGAAGCTAGATTGGAAAGACTCTGCTGGGAGACCTTGGAGAAACACTTGGAAAGCCAAACTGGAGACTCCTATGCCCTCCCAGGACAGCATACCCAGGATGCTCAAAGTAGGTAGGTGGCTAAGTGGTTGTTTTGTTGTTGTTTTTAGTATATTTATTTCCTGCTTTTGTCCCAGTTTGGAACTCACAGCATCTTACAATGGTTAAAACAGACATACAGTCAGTCCTCCATATCCACAGATTCTTTATTCACAGATTCAGCCACCCACAGCATGAAAATAGCAATAGCAATAGCAATAGCAAATACATTTCTATACCACTTATCAGTGAACTAGCACTCCCTAAGCAGTTAAAATGTGTAAGCCAATTGCCTCCAACAAGCTGGGTACTCATTTTAGCGACCTACAAAAGGATGGAAGGCTGAGTGGACCTTGGAGCCCTTCACTAGAATTGGACTTACAACATTGTAGCTGCAGTACTGTGCCACCAGGGCCCCTTTATTAAATATTCAAAAATAGATAAATTCCAAAAAAGCAATCCTTCATTTTGCCATTGTATGCAAGAGATACCACTTCACTATAACATTTTATATAATGGAACTTGAGCATCCATAGATTTTGGCCTCCATGGTAGGGGTGTCCTGCAACCAAACCCCAGTAGATACCAAGGGCCCACTGTAGTAAGAAATTAATAGCATACAAAAGTTAAAAGTAATTTAACCGTCATAACATTTAAAGCCAGTAAAACAAATTTTAAAAAGCAACAGCAACAACAAATAAAAATCCAGCACATTATACAGGGCCTGCATTCCTTGAAAAATCATTTCTCAGAGGCCTACCACAATGAAAAGGGTTTTACCTGCTTACAGAAAGATACTAAGGAGGGAAGAGAAGGGAGTTCCTAAGCCTGGGGGTAGCCACTGAGAAGGCCCTCTGCCACATTCTTACCAAATGTACGTGTGAAGATGGCAAGACAGAAAGGAGATTATTGCACATCATAAAAATGTGCCTTACCTCTTCTCAATTGAAGTCTAATTCAGGCTGCATCCAGGTCCTATCGCATGGCTTTTGTCACCAAATCCACCATCCAAGTACAGCCAGGCTGCAGCCTGGGTCCCTTAAGGTGCTTCGGCGGTCATTTTTCAAAGCTGGAAAGCTCCCGACTTTGAAAAATGGCCACCAAAGCGCATTAAGGGACGTGGGCTGCAGCCTGGCTGTACTCGAATGGTGGATTTGGTGACAAAAGCCATGCAATAGGACCTGGATGTAGCCCAAATTAGACTTCAATTCGGGAGAGGTAAGGTTGTTTTTTCATGATGTGTGATAATCTCCAAAGAGGAGCTTCCCTAGAAGATCTGAAAACATGGGCAGGTTTGTAACTTTTGATCATTATCAGGGACCAATATGAACTGACATAATTCAGTCAGAAAAGATGTACAGGCCCTGAGATGGCAGACACACTAGTAGCAGTATTAGGTTGCTGCAGTGTAGACCATGTGGCAGGAATCACATGTTATACCGTGGACATATACTGCTTAAAAGTGTTGGTCCTCGGTGAAGGAGCACCCTTGGTAAGTTCTTCATTTATTTATTTTGTACAACTCTTAAGATGTTTGATAACATCATCTTAAAGAAAAGACATCATCCTGAAAATTTGTATCTCGAACTGATGACATCATAGTGAGAACTGAAAAAGAAAAACGCTTTAAAGCAAGGGTTGGGAAAAATGTGGTTCTCCAGATGTTATTGGACTGCAGCTCTCACTAGCCCTTAGAACAAATGGTGAAAGAGGATGGATGTTACAGTCCAGGTACATCTGGAGAGTTACAAACTGTCTATCCTTGCTTTAAAGCTATTTGGTAGAAGCTCATCTTTGCAGTTAGTGCCCAAACTTCTAGCCCTGTGGGTGGGGTAATACTTTTTATTTATTGCTTTTTCCTCTTTACCTACCTCACTATAGTGTGCAATGTGAAGAACATTCACAAATTTTCTCATCCTGTTAGAAGGAGCATCTTCCACCATGAAGTCACCCACCCAAAGATCTTCAATTGCTGTGAGATTTTTTTCTCAAGATTTTTTGAGAAATTAAATCTTCAATACAACAGTGTGCAGTAAAAGAATGCCTGTTGCACATTACACATTGTCTTCTGTGCAGATTCCTTGTTTTGTTCTGTTTTTACCACAAAACAACTTATTTTGTTCCAACCATCTCACATGTGAAAAATGACTGAAACATTCAAGGAACCTCTCCATAGGGACAAGACCTTTGAAATTCATTTTTGCATGAAAGAATGAAATAAATGTAAACTTATTTCCCTACTGCACACTAAACAACCAAAAACCCTGAGCCTCTGAGCTCAGTTCAGGGTTCCGTTTGGTTTGTCATCCAGCGTAAGCAACTACTGTTGCTGTTGTTGTTGTTGTTGTTGTTGCCACTGCTGCTATTGTTGTTGTGTACCTTCAAGTTGTTTCTGATTTATAACAACCTTCAAGTAAACCGTGTGTGTGTGTGTGTGTGTGTGTGTGTTCTTTTTTGGCAAGATTTAGTCAGAGGATGTTTTCCATTTACTTCTTCTGAGGCTAAGAAAGTATGACTTGCTCAAGGTCATGAAACTGGTTTCCATGGCTGAGTGGGGATTCAGCAAAGTCCTGGACAAGCACTTAAACCACCACACCATGCAATGCTGGCTCTCAGGCTGGTCCTGAACCCTGAAGATGCAAACTAGACCTGAGCTGATTCTTTTACTATCTCTACTCCTGCAGCAAAGAAGAGATCAAAACAATGGTGAACACGCTATGACCAGCATAGGTTACGACCTTTCCAAACCTTCTAAGCTTATTGCACTGTGTTCTCAGAACGTAATGAGTATGTGATGAGAATGGAACGGAACATATTTTATTGCATGGTATGATCCTCATTGAGTTCCCATTCTGTGCTCTGACAGTCCCTAGCCTGTTCCAGCAGGAGAACTGTAAAATTAAAAATGCATCCTCAGCCAGCAAGAAAGCTTACAGACTGTTCTAGATGACGTATGTGTGATAATCCTACCCGGTCTCAATCTGTCATTGTGTTCTGATTGGCTAAGACAACCTCCTCTCCTCCCTTCCTAGAATGTCCACAAACTCAACTCAACTGTTCCAGTGTTGATGCAAGGAAGGTGCCACAGGCAATTTAAAAAAAATATTATTTTTGTAGATTGAATTGCGTTGTGTTTACAAGAAAAAACAATGAATGCTCACTACCTAAACCTCTCGATAGCATTCTTTCCAATGCAGACATAGGGGTTTTTGCAACAGTGAGCATACACCAATGAGGGATGGCTGAGGAACTACTTTAGCACTGGTACAACAGTAAATGCTGTGTGATAATATATGTTCTCATAATGTTACTATCGTGTTATCAATAGTCTAATGCAGTAACACCCAATCCCATATCATTACGTTCCAGGGACTCGATGGGAATGTTACAGGTACTGGTGCAATAAGCTTATTCCTTTTCAGTTATGAGTCTGATAGATGATAAACTTTCTTTTGCTTCCTCCCCCACCCTCATGGCTCAGTCTTGAACAAGAGCAAAACAAAGCCCCTGAGATGTGGTTGTTCTATTTATTCCTGCTTGTTGCAAATTCTCAAAGGAAGCGGGGAGGCACATGTGAAGGTTTCCAATTTCAGGTTCTCTTTCAGCACAAGCTCTTTGTTTAGGAAACAAATTTCCCTAGCTTCCCCATGAATTTTTAAATTGCATACTGACCATGTGCCTTCCATCCCCTCTCAAAAGTGTTTTTAATAGCCTGATATTTAATGTTCTCAAATAATAATAGCAATAATAATGGGAAAAAATATATTCTCTGCAGAGCTTGCTAATGTGAGCTTCTTTTTCCAATGCTTTAAAGGCCTAACTCATTTGATTTGACCATGATTCTCTCCCCCTCCTTTCCTCACTCCCCCCCCCATCCATTTCAAGGAGAAAAATCTTTCCCAGGGCTAAATCCTGACAAATGCTTGCCTTCAACCACCCGCTTTCTCTCACACCCCCTTTGAAATATGTATGCGCATGTTATGCAGTGTGGATGCATATCAATGCCAAGCTATCTACCTTTGCATATTAAATCATTACCACATCTTCACTGGCAGTAAAATATGCAGAGCGTATGCTAAAGAAAGACTCTCCCCTGCCTAGCCAGAGCAACATAATACCCCCCATTCTTCCCTCTCCCCACTGCCACCCCCCTTCTCTGCCTCAGCTTATAAACCCAGGTATCTCATGCCACCGTCCTTTGTTCTCCTTCAGCAAAAGGATTCCTCTCACTTTCTCTTTATCATTGGAAATGACTTGTGTTTGACATTGGGAAGACTCCATTTTTTGCCTTAAAAAGAACGAAAGGAAATATAGTCTTTTTGCCTTTCACTTTCTGCATTTTGTTCCTGGCTCTACAGAAGAACTTTCCATTGGAGTAGAATTCAGAGGCATAGCTGTGTTGGTCTGGAATATCAGTGTGCAAAGGAATCTTGCAGCACATTTGAAACTAACTGTGCAAAAGAAGTTGTAGCATAAACTTTCATAGACTTGCATCTGAAGAAGTAGACAAAATCTACAAAAGCTTATGCTACAATTTACTTTGTATAGTTAGTCTCAAAGATGATCCCTTTCCCACTGGAGTTAGTCTTTCCATGTGGCCCTGTGACTGGGTCAGACTAGATCTGTCTGCCTGGTGTTCCAAGGCTGAATGTCAGCCAGATAATTCATGCTATCTGGAGTCCTTTTGAGCATCTCTAGGCAAATTTAGTGAAATACAAAATGAAAAAAACACTGTGGTGATACCAACCAAGGTGCAAATTATTCAAGCTCGCAAAGCTCACAGACAATTTCATCAGGCATGTATGTTAAATGTCATTTTAGGGGAAGAATTGTAGCAGTGGAGGGTCCAAGAGCATCATCTTTCTTAAGATGCTATGGCTGAGTTTAAGATGGTGATTGAGGGAGGGGGGTTGCAGACTGCCAGAAATAGTGTGAATTCAGTCCACTTTTAGGGTTAGGGTTAGAGTTAGGGAACCATGGGAACTGTATTTTATTGTGGCATCAGAGTTGTCTGACAGAGAAGGCTCAATGTCTCAGAAAAATAACAGTTCCCATGATTCCCTAGCACTAACCCTAACCCTAAAAGTGGACTGAATTCACACTATTTCTGACAGTCTGCAACCCCCCGGAGACTTGATGCTTGTAAAAGCACCCCCCCACTGGCCATGAGGCCTTTGGGACACAAAATAAAGGCAAGGCAATAAACTCCTCCCCCTCCATTGGGAAAGGAAAAAAGAAGAAGCTATATCAGGGAAATAAGGTGATAGCCTCAGTTTTCTAGGTTCTGCTTTGAATGTTACAGGCAGTGTGCATAGAGGGAAAGTGAGGCCTCCCACTCATGGTTGAAAGCTGAGTGGGAACAAAGGCAATTTGTTGTTGTTGTTGTTAACTGCTTTCAAGTTGACTTCAACCTAATAATAATAATAATAAAATTTATTTATATCCCGCCCCTTTGCGAACAATCGGGGCAGCTAACAATGATAAAATACATGACAGACGGTAAAATCAAATTCCCATACCCCCCCTTAAGAATTTATTAAATTAGACATGATTAAAACCTACATTAAAACACAATAGTTAATTAAAACTAATCCTAATATAGGAGCGGATTAATACATATCAGAACTGGGGAACCTGAAGAACCTGAAGAAGGCATTCCTAGAAAGATTCCCGAGGCCGGGATTATCTATCGCTGAAGGCCTGCTGAAAGAGATCCGTCTTGACAGCTTTTATAAAGCTGTCCAAAGATGTAAACTGACGGATCTCATCCAGCAGGCCATTCCACAGTCTGGGGGCGACAACCGAAAAAGCCCTCTGGGAGGTAGCCGCTAGTCTAGCTCTTTGTGGTTGCAGCAAATTCCTCCCAGAGGACCGGAGAGCTCAGGGAGGATTATATGGGAGGAGGCGGTCCCTGAGATAGTTTGGACCTAAGCCATTTAGGGCTTTAAAGGTGATGACCAACACCTTGTACTGGGCCCGGAAACTTATAGGCAGCCAGTGGAGGGACCTTAAAACTGGAGTAATATGGTCCCTCCTAGATGCACCAGATACTAACCTGGCTGCCATATTCTGTACTAATTGTAGTTTCTGAGCCAGGCACAAGGGTAGCCCCATGTAGAGCGCATTACAGAAATCTAGACATGAGGTTACCAGCGCGTGCACAACGATCTCGAGATCCCTTACTTCCAGAAAAGGGCGCAGCTGGCGTATCAGCCAAAGCTGATAACAGGCACTCCTGACTGTAGCATTTACCTGATTTGTCATCAGGAGCGATGAGTTAAGGAGCACCCCCAGACTGCGAACACAGTCACTGGAGGAGAGTGTGACCCCATCCAGGACTGGCGATTGCAAGCCAATTCTTGGTTTCGGGGCCGCTACCGTGAGCACCTCCGTCTTGTCTGGATTCAGTTTCAATCTGTTTTTCCTCTTCCAGCCCATTACTGCCTGAAACATTCATTGAGAGTAGAGACACCATTGGAATTCGAGGCCGACGAATGAGATATGGAGAAATAGATCTGGGTGTCATCTGCATATTGGTAACACCCAGCTCCATAACTCCGAATAATCTCACCCAGCGGCTTCATATAGATGTTGAATAACATCGGGGACAGAATAGCACCCTGTGGAACCCCACATGTGAGCTCCCTTTTACTGGAGCTACTGTCCCCAAACAGCACCCTCTGGGACCTACCCGAGAGGAAGGACCGGAACCACTGCAAAGCAGTGCCCCCGATACCTAACCCCCTCAGGCGATCCAAGAGGATGCTATGATCTATCGTATCAAAAGCCACTGAGATGTCTAGGAGCACCAACAGGGTCACACTACCCCTGTCGATGCCCAGACGCAGATTGTTGGTCAAGGCAACCATGGCTGTCTCAACACCAAAGCCTGTCCTGAAGCCAGTTTGAAATGGGTCTAGATCAGGGGTAGGCAACCTTTCCTCTTTAAGGGCCGAGGGACTTCAGCTCCCAGAATCCCAGGAGCTATTGGCCAACATGGGACTATTGGCCATCATGGCTGAGGCTTCTGGGAGCTGAAGTCCCTCGGCCTATAAAGGGGAAAGGTTGCCTACCCCTGGTCTAGATAATCGGTTTCATCCAAGACAGCTTGGAGTTAAAGAGCAACTGCCCTCTCAATCACCTTGCTCAAGAATGGTAGTAATGAGACTGGTCTATAACTATTCATGTCCAGAGAATCCAGGGAGGGTTTTTTCAGAAGCGGTCTGACACCGCTTCCTTCAGACAGGATGGAATATATCCCTCCCTGAAGGATGCATTGATAATCTCCATAAGGAGCCTTCTCAATGCAGCCCCCTCCCCCCGGACAGCCAGCCAAGATGGGCAAGGGTCGAGAGGGCACGTTGTCTTCCTCACACTACCAAGGAGCTTGTCCACGTCATCGGTACTCACAGATTTGAGCTGATCCAGTATAATTACATCGGTGAAGTCGCTGGACACCTCATCCATTGTTTCTGTAACAATACTGGCATCCAAGTCGGCTCTTATCCGAGAGATTTTATCTGCAAAGAAGTTGTTAAATGCGTCACAGCAGGCCACTGTCAGGTTAAGCAAGGGATTTGGCACAGGAGGTACCTGTGTCAGCTCCCTCACCACCCTAAACAGTTCTGCTGGACGAGACTCTGCAGACGCAATACGTGCAGAGGAGAAGGCTCTCTGCGCTGCACGTATTGCCTCCCGATAGGAGCAAAGAAGTTCTTATGGCGAGTTCTGTCGGATAAGAGTCGAGTCTTCTGCCACCTGCGCTCTAGTCATTGTCCAACCCGCTTCATCGTCCTAAGCTCAGGTGTATACCATGGCTTACGATTTGAGGCGGAATGACAAGGACGCTTAGGAGCGATCGTGTCAATTGCTCTGGTACGGTCGGTGTTCCAAGTTTTAAACAGAGCATCGACAGGATCACCGGCATTCCCAACCATTAAACCCTCCAAGCCGTTCTGGAATCCAAGTGGTTCCATTAGCCTTCGAGGGCAGACCATTCTAATAGGCCCACCACCCCTGGTGGGGCGGATGTCTGCTCTGAGTTCAGTCTTGACCAGGAAATGATCTGTCCATGACAATGTGGAAGTGCTAATAACCTCCGCCCACGGATATTCATGTTCTGTACTAAAGACCACATCGAGTGTATGACCTGCACAATGTGTGGGCCCAAGGACCAATTGGGATAGGCCCATGTTTGTCATGGTCTCCATGAACTACCGAGCCGCACCTGTTAAACTGGTCTCGAGCGGGATGTTGAAGTCCCCCAAAACTAAAGTCTGGGGGACTCCAGCAGCAGCTCTGAGACCAGCTGTGTCAGCTCGGTTAGGGAGTCTGCTAGACAACGGGGTGGTCAGTAGACTAGCAGAATCCCCAAACTATCTCTGGTCTTCAGGTTCAGGTACATGCACTCGAAGTGGGCTGTGTTCCAGACAGATATCCTGATCAAGATTAGGTTGGTCTTATGAACCAGAGCCACTCACTGACAGAGTACCCGGCTGGGAGTGCCTGCGCCCATGTAACTGCGCTATCCTCTCCCAGCCAGGTCTCTGTAAGGCAGGCCAGGTCGGCATCCTCATTCAAGAGTAAATCATGGAGCATGGTGAAGTTCTGCGGAATGGAAGGTCTGCTCTCCAAGCCATTCTGGGAAACAGAGGGAACTGAAGATGGGATAGCTTTCAAACAGCGATCCCATCTTCTTTTGCAACATATGTTCACTCTGCTCCGCCCATACCTCCCGTTCCCTGACACAACTCTAATAGCTTCATTCTGCTTCATTCTCGGCCTCAGGTAAAGCAGTGTCCCTTTCCAGATTAATGTTTCTGACAGCTTAAAATGTTCTGACCGCCATTAGAAAGAGGTCCAATTGAATAAGTTGACAGAGTACCGCTCCTATTCAAGACACAAAGTTCTTATTACTAATGGGAGTGGGTCCTCTTCCTCCAGCAGCTGTAACCACTGCTCTACCTGGAGGAGATGGAACTGCCGGGCCCACGGGTGAGAAGGTGTTGGGCGGGGTCTTCCAGCCTCCGCCTGTTGTCCCGGGGCTGCACCACTGCTCCGCCGCGGCTTGCCTCTGCTCCTGGGGAGATGGAACTGGGCGGCTTTTTAAAAGTGCCGCCTGAGCCTCAAGGGAGGCTTGCCATGCCGCCGCAGCTGCTGCCAAGCCCACGGGAGAGAAGTGTTGGGCGGGGTCTTCCAGCCTCCGCCTCTCATCCCGGGGCTGCGCCACTGCTCCGCCGCTGCTCGCCTCTGCTCCTGGGGAGATGGAACTGGGCGGCTTTTTAAAAGTGCTGCCCGAGCCTCCAGGGAAGCTTGCCACAGCTGCTGCTGGGCCCACGGGAGAGAAGGTGTTGGGCGGGGTCTTCCAGCCTCTGCCTGTCGTCCCGGGGCTGCGCTGCTGCTCCGCCGCTGCTTGCCTCTGCTCCTGGGGAGATGGAAATGGGCGGCTTTTTAAAAGTGCTGCCTGAGCTTCCAGGGAGGCTTGCCACACCGCCGCAGCTGCTGCTGGGCCCACGGGAGAGAAGGTGTTGGGCGGGGTCTTCCAGCCTCCGCCTGTTGTCCCGGGGCTGCGCTGCTGCTCCGCCGCGGCTTGCCTCTGCCCCTATGGTGACTTTTTGAATGAGAATCCTCCAAGTCACCCTTTCCTCAACCGCCCTGCTCAACTGTTACACATTCATGGCCATGACTTCTCAGATTGAATCTATCCATCTGGTATGTGGTTTTACACATTTCCTGTTGCCCTCAACCTTACCAAGCATTATAGTCTTTTCTAGTGAGTCCTTTCTTTTCAAAATACGCCCAAAATATGACAACCCCAGTTTAGAGTTGGACTGGATGGCCCTTGTGGTCTCTTCCAACTCTATGATTCTATGATAGTCATTTTTGCTTCTAGGGAGAGTTCAAGTTTGAATTGCTCTAGGACCCATTTATTTGTATTTTTGGCAGTTCATGGTATCTGCTTAACTCTCGTCCAACACCACATTTCAAATGAGTTGATTTTCTTCCTATTAGCTTTCTTCACTCTCCAGCTCTCAAAACCATACATAGATATAGGAAATACAATTGCATGGACAATCTAACATTAGCATTTAATGATATATCTTTATACTTCAGGATCTTTTCTAGTTCCTTCACAGCTTCCCTTCCAAGTCCTAGTTTTTTTCTGATTTCTTGGTTAGTCCCCACTCTAGTTGATGATTGAGCCCAAGAATGGAAAATCTTGAATTACTTCCATGTCTTCTTCATCCACTTTAAAATTATGCAGATAATTTGTGGTCATTATTTTTGTTTTCTTAACATTCAGCTGTAAACTTGCCTTTGTGCTTTCTGCCTTGATTTTCTTCAATGATCTTTCAAAATCTCTTATATCTTCTGCTAGTAATAGGGTGTCATTTGCATGTTTTAGATTGTTGATGTTCCTTCCTCCAGTTTTCCAAAGACAATACAGAAATAATAAAGTTTGGCTTCCCCATGTAAAGTTACAAAGCACTCCACTCTGAGAACTGTAACACCATCTCTTCAGTTGGGAGCCAGTTTATTGCCTCTATGACAGAAGAGTGCCTCTATGACAGAAGAGAGCTCCAGACAGAGGAACTCCTATGCTAGCAACAAGAAGGGACTGCACACCTATTTGATCTTTTTCTCTTTAGACTTTATGCCATTAAGGGGGAGGGGATATGGAAGATGCAGTGGAAAAACAAGTCAGGGTAACAAGGACAGAAAGACAAGGACATCAGAAATCCTTGTAAAATTCAGTGAATTACTCATGATCTAGTATCATCTAAAACTATATTTTGATTCACTCCATCTCACAAAAGTAGCTGGCGAATCTAATTAGAGAACATCTCTTGGCCTAGTTCTTAGAGCTACTGCTTCCATTACCCTAAGAGTTGACATAATGCTGGTTATGTCAATTTGCTGGTAGATCTCTTGACAATTTGGGTACAGAAACAGAAGACAACAACAGCAAGGGAAGAATGAGAGATCTCTATCAAAAATCCAAGAAATTAAAGCCAAGTTCAAACTGAGAGCAGGGATGCTCTATGGAGAGAAAAAAAGAACACAATACAGGAACAGGAAGAAATAAAAAGATGCTGGAGCCAATACACAGAAGAGTTATACAAAAGAGATGAGGGAATGAATGATATCTGGCATGAGGAGCCATATGAAGATGAACCCAAGATTCTAAAAGTATAATCTGCAATAAAGGAAATGGGGAAAAATAAATCACTGGGAACAGATGATATCCCAAAAAGGAATCAGCATGTGTTTCATAGACTTCAGCAAAGCATCTGATTATATCAATCACGAAAAGCTATGGAATGCACTCAAAGACAAGGGAGTGCCACTACATCTGATAGTCCTAATGAGGAATCTGTACCAAGGACAAGAGACCACGGTCAGAAGAGAATTTGGGGAAAGAGAGTGGTTCCCAATAGGTAAAGGGGTCAGGCAAAATGCATCCTATTACCCTACTTGTTTAACTTATATGCTGAAAACATCATAAGAAAAGCAGAATGAGAATCAGAAAAAGGAGGAGTTAAGATAGGAGGAAACAACATTAATAACCCAAGATATGCAGATGACACCATATTATTAGCAGAAGACATTCAGGAATTGGAACAGTTAATAAGGAAAATCAAAGATGAAAGTGCAAAGACAGGTCTGATGCTGAACATAAAGAAAACAAAAATAATGACTACAAAATACACAATTCAATCTAGACAATGAGGAAATTGAAATAGTTAAAGAATCCCCATGTCTAGGATCAAACAGAATGGAGACTGCAGTCAAGAAATAAGAAGACTAGGAATGGCAAGGACAGCTATGAAAGAACAAGAAAAGATACTGAAGAACAACGACATACAACTGAGCACTAAAATTAGAATTGTCCAGGCCATTGTATTCCCAATTACCATGTACAGATGCAAGAGCTGGACAGTGAAGGAAGCAGACAGAAAGAAAATCAACTCATTTGAAATGTGGTGCTGGAGAAGAGTACTTAGAATACCATGAAAAGCCAAGAAGACAAACAAATGGGTTGTTGGACCAGGGCTCTCCTTAGAAGCAAAGATGATCAAGTTGAGACTATCATACTTTGGCCACATAATGAGAAGGCACAGATCACTAGAAAAAAACAATAATGCTAGGAAAGATAGAGGGTAGAAGAAAGAGAGGAAGACCACAAACCAGATGATAGACTTGATCAGAGGGGTTATGGGCAAGGGCTTGCAGGATCTGGGCAAGGCTGTGGAAGACAGGGATTCTTGGAGATGTCTCATCCACAGGGTCACCATGAGTTGGAACCAACTTGAGGGCAGCTAACAACAAGAGTAAGGATTTCTGGCTATTATTTTTTTAATAATCACAATAACAAAATATATGTCCCCTCTTAAGCTATATTGCTGAAATGGAGTCACTTCTGCTATAATGGGGTACCTAGGTGTGAATGTATGTGTAGAAGAACTGTGAACTCTATTCTGGTTCCCAAAACAAATTATTGGGATTAAGATTCTTTGCATCTAAGCATATAGTGGCTGAATCTCTAGGTTGCAGTATGAAAAAATAAAGCAGAACTTGCAAGCCTGAAGTCTGACCATTTCTTCCTTACTCTATATGCCAGGGGAAAATCTGCTGAACCATAAACACCTTTTCTTCATACTGTCAAAAATGAAAGCAATGCCTAAGCCCATCTGGATGCCTGGAATGTGCATGTAGGCAAGAATTGTCAGTGTGTGGATGATGGGTGTTGCAGTGATGCTCTTTGACACCCAGCAGAATCTCCAGGACAAGCTGGCTGCTGTGATCCACAGCCACTTTGTATCTCTTACCATCAACTGGCTCAGCTTCCCTTCTTCAGGATCCTGTCTTCCTCAGTCAAGAAGACACATTGTAAAGTCCAAAAGCATAGTTTATTAATGCATATAAAAGAAAAATAAGATAACTAAGTAAAATCCATTGTGATGAACTAATCCAGTTCAGCCATGAGAGATTACATCTTTAACAATCCCAAAAGCATAGGATCCCAACTTGTTGCAGTTGAAAGTTAAGAAGAAGTTACAGATCCATGTTTCCAGATCTAGGAGTTACATTATAAAAGCAGTATAAACATACTAGAAGCCATCTCCTAACTCCATGGTTAAAAATCCACAGCCAGACACACACATGTGCACTCACATCTTGAATTAAAAACATTCTTAAACAAAGGCTTTTCTAGGCCCTTCCCATACTCCACCTTCTCGGTGTTAACCTTATGTTGGTTGGATAATGCCTGTATGATGTATATTAACCCAGCCTCTTGCTGTCCATCACCCACCACGTGACTATTTTCTCAAGACCTAATGATGTTTTGGATACTGTTATCAATCCTTTCTTATAACAAAATCTGTGTCCATGAGTTGTACCTTTGGGAAAGTTCATGTTTATGTCTGTGTAGCCATCTGGTGCTGAGTTCTCTTTGTTTCTCTAGATGTTGTTCTCATGAGGAAAATTCCACACACACATCTCTACATTTCACCTTTGACTGTATAACCCATCCATATTCTAACAAGAATGACCAAACAAAGAAATGTATTGCCATGTTGTTAGCTCAGTAGAGAAAGTAGTTCAGCTTGGCATCTGGAATTGAAATCTCTCTCACACACCACCCCTGCACAACCTATTGAAACAACAATGCAGGTGCCTAATTCTGTAAATCAGCCTTCCTCAACCCAACTCCCTCCAGAGAGGTGTTGATACCTCTTTCTATGGATGTCTTCAAATAGAAGCTGGACAGCTACTTGTTGGGGATGCTTAAGCTAGAGATCCTGCATTGAGCAAGGGGTTCGAGTCAGTGGACTATGGGACCCCTTCCAAATCTATGATTCTATGACCCTCAGCTATAATGGATGGGATGGATGGTGTCTGGTGTCCAATATAACCAGTGGACAGATAGTTGGGGAAGGCATTAGAAGTTTCCCATTGTAGTCAAAAATATCCCTACCAATACCATCTTTAGAAGCAATGATGCAAGGGTGAGAAGAAGATACCATTAACAGGATGAAGGGAGCATTTGGGTTAGCAGAACTGAAAGGGAGGGGAGATGTTTTAGAGAGCAGGTATAATTTGTCAAGCAAGACATGGTATGTGAAAAGGGTGGTGGACTCTCTGTTTGTATGCCTTTAAACAGAGGTTGGTTAGACATCTTTCGGTTGTTGCTCGGTGGGCAGAATTATAGTGGTCAAACATCCCTTCCTTCCCTGCTTCTCCTCCATTTTCAATCCATCTCTATACCCACTATAGCTTTTTTAAAAACCATCATATTTATGTGAACCACATATAGTTTGCCTCACAGAGTGCGGGAAGATTGATATAATTGGCAGCAAATGAAGAATTTCTCCTTGTACAGTACTGTTACAAAATTCTTCTGAAGTGTCTGGAACTGACTCCCCATCATAGACGGAAGGGACCATTTGTCTGACCCAGTGAAGTGTGAGCAAAAGTGATTTTTGACGGGGCTGGCTAGCTAACTACCGCTTAGCTTTGAGGGCTTTCCCATCTCCACAGAATTTCTACCTGCAGTTTTCTGAGTCTCTTGGCCTTTTCTTCCTGGCAACCTCTTGCTTGCCTAATTTTGTAAAAGCAGGCAGAAATGAGAAAAGCTGTCAATATCAAAGAGAGCACTCACAGAACAGGCAAAGAGGCAGAAGCCCTTTTGTTGCTCTGTAAGTTGTCAAGTGCAGCAAGATTAGCAAGGAGCCTTTTCCCTTCCAACTCCCGGGTGGCTATTTTCTTCTGCTGCCCATCGATCCGTTCACCTTTTGCTGCTCTCGAGCGAAACCCCTGGGTGCTCTACCATTCAGCATCCACAGTAATATGGGGAAGCTGCTCTTTCACTCACAGCAATTAAAGTGTCTAAGAGCTACATGGGATGTTGGGGCTGTTCGTTTGATCACATTTCTCACCTTTGATGAAGAAGGTCATCCGCTCAATTTTTAGCCGAGCCTTTGGCCCTCTCTCCATGCAGTGCTAACAGTGTCATGAAGAGCTATGGGGTGGAGAATGGTTCATGGAGAACAGGGATAGAGATCAGAAGGAGCCACATTTTATTTGAAAACAATGGAGGAATGGGGCAGCTGTGGCCCTTCAGAAGCTGTTGCTGTAACTTTCAGCATGCTTCAGCAGCACAGCTACCAAGGAGAGATGGTGGGATCTGTACTCCAACAAAATCTGAAGAGCCTTATTTTCCATGGTTGTCATATAGAGAAGGTCCAAACTACCCAGTTCTGGGGCTCATTCACACTTTATTGTTATTGTTTTGTTGTTAACTACCCTCAGTTCAACCCCAACTCATGGCGACCCTATGGATAAGACATCTCCAAAAAATCCCTCAGGACTGTCAAATGCAATGGCATTCCCATTTCTCTAAGAGCTTTCCATAGCTTTTTGTGATCTATGCAGTCAAAGGCTATACTACAGAACTATTCACACTACATCCACATTGCTATTAGTCCACTTTAAATGCCATGGCAACATCCTGCAGAATATTGGGATTGGCAGTTGAGGGAAAGGCATTTAAAATCTTCAGCTATAGAGTTCTTCTGGTGCTCTGCACAAACTACAGACCCCAGGATTCTATCAGATATTCAGCCATGGCAGATAAAATTGGATCATAGTGCTATAATTGTGTAGTTGTGTTATAACAGGCCCCTCATTGTTGTTCTTGATGGCACAGCTGCTGTTACTATAACTAGCAGTTATTAGTATTTAACCAGTCATATCTGCATAGGATGCCAGAAACAATAAAAATGTTTAGAAAATGAACATTCCACTAATTTTTATTTCATTTTAGGGAGACTGCCAGGCAGTAGAGCTTGCTCCATCTTCAAAGTAGGGATGCACATTTTCACTTATGTTGTTCTTATTTCTTGCATGTAAGAATGAATAATTTCAAATGTTTTCTTCCTACTAGGTGAAATTACAAGAATTCTTGCATGATCTTGTACAATTTTGTGGGCTTTTAAAAATGAAAAGAATTCCTGGGCAAAACAATTCCTGTGCAAAACAATGGCTTTTTTTGCAGAAAATGGGGGTATTTTGGACTTCCGGTTGGCTATGGAGCCTGTTTGAGTCGTTCCCATGCGTGTTTGCTGGGGACACTCAGGACATCAGGGAGTTTAAGGCTGAAAAATACATCTAAAGATCAGCCAAAAGAGAATCTCTGGGTACGAAGATTCCATTATTCCTATTTGAGGGTCTATTCCGACCTTGGGGCTCGTCGGATTCGTGGATGGCTTTAGATCCAGATGGGACGAGCCGAGGGAGAGGTGACCATAAGGTAAAAATCCCCTGATGATCCTGTTTCATCAGAAGACGATCCAGGCTCCACCAACTATTTTTTAAAACATGAAACATTGAATTGAGGCTTATCGATTGAAAATCCCAAACTACTAGTGACGAACTTTTCCCTGGGAAATCCACATAGAGAATACATAGCAGACTGGACTATATATAAAAGATTATAATACTTTGGAAGTTGCTTATACCGCCTCCAGCGAAGGTGTAAAGGTTGATATTTGAAAAAGAAAGACAGAGAGGCGAGTCTTTAAAAGGCAAAGATTGAAGGACTTTAAAAGAAAGAAAGAGAAAGAAGAAAGCGGAGGCAGCTTAAGCGGGGGGAGAAGAAAAAAATGGCGGAATAAAGAAGCGGAGTTGGAGAGGAGAGTTGGAGGAGAGTAGGAGACCCCCCTTGACTTTGGCTTTTGGCTTTTGGTAACGAGAGAAAGAGGAGAGGAGCGAAATGGAGATTTTAGGAGGAGGAGTGGAAAAGCGATCTTAAAAAGTTGAAGAGAATTAAAGTGGTGGAGTTTGGTGATAAAGCGGAGACAAAGGCGGCGGCGTTGGAACCGAAGACAAGCGGAGATAAGCGAGGAGGAGGTTGGAGAGAAGCGGGAGACGGAGAGACGTAGAACAAACCGGATCGGGAGACGCGGAGAAGAAGGAGGACAATTGAGTGGAGAGAGGAGAGCGGAGCAGAGCGGGGCGAGTGAGGAGGACGGAGCGTGGAGGACGGAGCGTGGAGGATGGAGCTGATCTGGGAGTGAAGCAGAAGATAAGAAGAAGAACTTGAAGCGATAAGAGAATATATTTGAGAGAATCCTTGGTGAAGGGTAGAGTAAGGGGAGGTCAAAGAAGGGAAAGAAAATCTAGAGGGAGATTAGGGATTGGAGGGAGACTGGAGGACCTGTATAGGGGGGTTGGAAGACTCGATTAGATATTAGAGTTGGAATAGAAAAAAGAAAAAATAATAACAATAAAATACCTTTTGAGAAGAGAGGTGTAGGATTATAGGGAGTGTGGAAGATAAAATTAATTAATTAATGAGAGATTTACCTTTAAGAAGGAAAAAGAAGTAAGCTAAAAGGCTAGAGAGGTTTTTTTTAGACAGGAAACAGGAAGTGAGAGACATTCTGGGGGAAAATACTCATACTACTGAAGGAGAAGTTAAGAACAGAAAGAGAGACATCTAGTGGTTAGAAGAGTAATTGTAAAAGGTGGAAAATTGAGAGCTAATAGTTAGTAGATTAAAACAGAGGAGTCCTTTTGGAGTATATTTTTGAGTGTACGTTGGAGTATATGTTTGGGTCTTCTTTTTAAACAATTGATTAAAGTATTTTCTTTCTTCCTCCTTTTTATATTATAAGTATAATCACAGAATAATTGATTGGTTTAAAGGATTAATTGAAAAATAATTGATTCAAAGGATCAATTGAAAGATACCTCAACGGATTTAAATATTGAATTAAGCAATTGATTGAAAACAATAATTAGAAAATTTAATTGGTAAACTAATTTGGTACCAACTAAATTGACAAAATGGCAATGGGATTGAGAAGCCAATCTATAAAAAATAGCTCTAGCAAATCACAAACTCAGCTGCAAATTGTAAGACGCCCATCTCTAGAGCAACAAAAAAATGAACCATCGAATCAAGTAATTTTTGAGGAAATAAGGAGATTAAGAATGGATCTTAGGCAGGAAATGAAAGAGTTTAAGGATGAAATCCATCAAGAAATGAACCAAACAGTGGAAAAATTAACAAATGAATTGTTTGATACAAAACAAAAAGTAAGAGTTTTAGAAGAAAAGGCAGAATTAGCTGAAGAGGAATTTCATAGACTAAAATTAAAGAGGGAGGGGGAATTGGATGAAAAAGCTTTATGGGAACAAAAATTAAGGGAAAGAAGCGTAAAAATCAGGGGCCTTCCGGAGAGAAGAGAGGAAGATTTATGGAAAATATTCATCCCGAAATTAGCAAAATTTTTGGAAAAACAGGAGCAAATTTTTGAACTTGAAATAGACAGGATTTTCAGATTGGATTCAAGAATAGCAAAACAAAGAAATCTGCCAAGGGACATCATCATACAATTTGTAAGAAAACAAACACGGGATAAGTTATTGAGACTACATAATGAATCCCCATTGGTCATTGAAGGGAAAGAACTTCAGATTTTTAAAGACATCCCTATGAGATTTCTTCGCAAAAGAAAAGACTACTCCTTCTTCACCGAAATATTAAGAAATTACAACATTTCTTATAGATGGATTCAACCAGAGGGAATGGCCTTTTGGTTTAACAACCAGAAAATTACAATTCGATCAGTGGAAGAAGCTAAAAGCTTTGGAGAGTACATGGAAAGGAGGAAAAAAAGAGAAAGGAGAGAAAGGAGAGAAGAGAAAACAGATGTTCTATATACAGGAAAGACGGAAGAGAGAAAAACAGAAAGACAAGAACAAATAAGATTAAGAAAACCAAAAAGACCTGAGAGAGGGGGAAAAAAAGGAAATGATGGTAAGACTCCAGAAGATTTAACCCAATCAGAAGATGATCAAGATGGCCAAGAAGAAGACCTGGGAAGAGGTCTATTGCGACAAGCAAGAATGAAATTAATAGAAAGAGAAGCTAAAGATGGGAAAGAAGATGAAAGTGAAGAAGAGGAAGAGGAAGAGGAAAGAGATAAGGATTATCCGGAAGAAGAAAGAGAAGATCTAGAATGGGACCCAGTAAGATATAAATTGAGAGGAAATTTAGAAGATTAGGGAAAGTTCACTAGGAAAACTAGTAGGGAAAAAAAAAGAGCAAGGAAAATAACTAAATTAAAATGTTTAACCAAATTAATTTTTTGACATGGAACGTAAAAGGATTAAATTCGGCTCAGAAGAGAAAGAAAATCTTCCACTATCTCAAGAAAAAAAGATTAGATGTTATTTGCCTTCAGGAAATACACATCAAAGAAAAAGATAAAAAATACTTGAAAAACTATAAACTAGGAAACGAATTTGCTTCATTGATGAAAGACAAAAAGAAAAATGGAGTGGTTTTATATATCAATAAAAACTTAGAGACGAAAGAAATATTGAATGATCCCAAAGGTAGATATATAATAGTAGAAATACAGGGTTTTTTTGGAAAGATCTTAATAGTAGGAGTATATGCACCATTTAACAATAATAATAAATTCTATAAAAAACTACTATCACAGTTAGAGGAACTAAATTACAAAAATATAATTGCTATGGGAGATTGGAATGGGGTAATTAACCCCATTATGGATAGACATTCAGAAAAGAGAATCAAAATAAATCAGGGCAAACTACCAGAAAGCTTTTTTGAATTTGTGGATAGGCTAGACTTGAATGATATTTGGAGAATTAAATACCAAAATAAGAAAGAATTTACCTTCTTCTCAAATGTACATAGTTCATGGGCTAGACTAGATATGTTCCTCCCTTCAACCCCATTAATTAATTTAGTGGAAAAAGTAGAAGTTATTCCAAAAATCTGCTCCGACCATAACCCAATAATACTGACATTAAAAAATAAAACCAAATCTTATAGATGGCAATTGAATGAGCATTTGTTACAAGATGAAAATATTGTGAATGAAGCAAAAAAACAACTTAAATTTTTCTTCGCTGAAAATATGGATAAAGAAGTTCCCACCCATATAGTGTGGGACGCAGCTAAAGCATATATTAGAGGCTTCTTTATACAAAAAAATATAGAAAAAAAGAGAAAAAAACAAGAGAAATTAAAGAAATTAGAGGAAGAAATTAAAGAAAGGGAGATTAATTTGAAAAACAATCCCTGGGACAAAAATAAGATAAGAGAGATAGAAGGACTACAAAAACAAATATCAATAATCATGATGGAGGAAGTAGAAAAAGAGTATAAATATATGAGACAGAAAAACTTTGAACAAGCTAATAAACCAGGGAAACTATTGGCATATAAACTAAAGAAAGAAAAAAAGAAAAAAATGATTACACAAGTATGAAATGGTAAGGGAGAAATAATTACAGACCAAAAAATACTAAAAGATATCTTTTTGAGCTTTTTTTCGAATTTGTCGAGTGAAAAAGGAATTAGAGAAGAAAATATGGAGGATTATTTGAAAAAGCAAAAAATTAATGAAATATCAGAACAGCAGAGAGAAATTCTAAATAAACTAATAACAAAAGAGGAGATCTTAGAAAGTATAAAAAAATCTAAAACAGGGAAAACCCCGGGAGCAGATGGTTTAGGGGCAGAATTTTATAAAAATTTTACAGAACAACTGATTGAACAGAGAGTATTCAATGAGATCTTAAAAGGGAAAATACCAGAATCATGGTCATTTGCACATGTGGTACTGATTCCTAAGGAAAACAAAGATCTTTTGGATCCTAAAAACTATAGGCCAATAGCTTTGCTAAATAGTGATTATAAAATTTTTGCAAATATTTTGGCGGAAAGACTTAAAAAAATATTAATAAAATGGATTAAAGAGGATCAAGCAGGTTTTCTACCCCAAAGATATATAAAAGACAACATAAGAATAGTACTCAATTTAATTGAATATCATGATAAAAATATTGATAAAAAAATTGGCTTTAACTTTTTTGGATATGGAAAAGGCTTTCGACAAATTGAACTGGAAATTCATGATAAAAACTTTAGAAAGGATGAATGTGGGCAATAATTACATTGAATGGATTAAAAAAATATATAGTAAACAAAATGCAGCCTTGATAATTAATGGAGGAGCTACAAAAAAATATAAAATTGAAAAAGGGGTGCGACAAGGATGCCCATTGTCACCACTCTTGTTTATAACCATTTTAGAAATTTTGAATAACGCAATTAGAGAAAACCCCCGGGTGGAGGGGGTCAAAATTAAGAAAGCAACCTTTAAGATTAGAGCATTCGCTGATGACTTGTTAATATCATTAGCAAATCCGGCTGAAAGTATTGGACCTATGATGGAAACAATACAAGCTTTTTGTGCAAATTCAGGATTAAAAGTAAATAACAGTAAAACGACGATGCTGGTAATGAACATTTCGGAAGAAGAAAAACAAATTATCAGAGAGAGATCTAAATTTCAAATTGAAAAAAAAGTTAACTACTTGGGAATTAAGATAACAACAAAAAATTCAGATTTATTTAAAAACAATTATGATGTAAAATGGAAGGAAATTAAAAAAGATCTTAAAAAATGGGAGAATATAGGTATCTCATGGTTGGGGAAAATTTCTGCAATAAAAATGTCTATTTTGCCTAAAATGATTTTTCTTTTTCAAAATATTCCTATAATAACAAACGATAAACCATTCCAAAACTGGCATAAAGATATTTCTAAATTTTTGTGGTCTGGGAAAAACCCAAGAGTTAAATTCAAAATACTACAAGATTCAATTGGCAGAGGTGGATTGGCGCTTCCAAATTTAAAAATTTACTATTATGCCAGCGTATTAGATTGGCTTACAGAATGGATAAAATTGGAAAATACAAATTTATTATAATTGGAAGGGGATGATATTAGATTTGGCTGGCACGGATATTTATTTTACAATAAATTAGAGGTGAATAAGGGATTTAAAGACCACTATATTCGGAAATCTTTGATACGAGTATGGTTAAAACTCAAACCTAGACTATGTAAAGGAGTACCCATGTGGGCCTCGATAAATGAAGCCTTTTTTAGGATGACTAAATTAAATGAAACCAAATGGGTAACATACGAAGATTTACTAGTTAAAAAAGAAAAAGAATTAAAGACATTGGACCAATTAAGGAAAGATGGAATGAAATGTACATGGTTTACTTACTATCAATTAAAAGAAAAATTCAATTTAGACAAAAAATTAAAAAATATTCAAGATGCGGATCCAGAATTTGAAAAAATAATTAGGTCAAATGGTAATCATAGAACTAAACAAATTTATGAAATACTATTAAAAATGGAATTAGAAGATGAAATAGTAAAAACACAGATGGTACAATGGGCACAAGATCTTGGGCAGAATATAAGTCTCGATCAATGGGAAAGAACATGGTTGAAAAGATTAAAATACTCCTCAAGCTATTATTTGAAAGAAAATTTTTACAAAATGTTTTATAGATGGCATCTCACCCCTTATAAATTATCTAAAATATACAAAAATGAAAATAAAATTTGTTGGAAATGTGAAAACAATGTTGGCACATGCTACCACATATGGTGGAAATGTATTAAAGCAAAACAATTTTGGGGGGAGATACACGAAACAATAGAAAAGATATTAAAGATTAAATTAAAAAAAGATCCGATGAGGTATTTATTAAGTATCAATCAGGAGGATCAATTGGAACAAAAATATGGACCTTTCCTCTTTAATTTAACTACAGCTGCAAGATTAATATATTCATCCAAATGGAAACAAAAGAGAATTCCTGAATTAAAAGATTGGATATTGAAAATTTACGACTTGATGGAAAATGACAAATTAACTCAACTGTTACAAAAAAAACCTATAGAAGAATATGGGAAAAAATGGAAGCCTTTTATAGATTATATGGAAGTGAATTGGGGGAAACAATGGATAGTAGGATTAAGAGGTTGAATTCCAGAGTTATAAGAAATTGTAGGAATAACCCCTCGGGGTTAAGAGAGCTAATGAGTTGAAAATAGCTATGTGGTTAAAATTTTTTCTTTTTCGGGTATGTATTATAGAAATAATATGGTTGTATATATATTATTTAAGTTACAAATACAAATGTATTAAGAGCGGCAGATTAATAAGGAATTTAAGTTTGTCAGATAAGAACTCACAATTATAAATACATAGGTTAATATATATACGTATATATATATATATATATATATATATATATATATAGGGGTGTTTAGTTTTTTTCCCCTTTTTTTAGAGTGACAATACGGATAAGAAATATAGACAATATATACTAAAATTGTACGGGAACAACAAAGAAACAATGTTAATGAGAAATCTGGTAGTTTGGGAATAAGGAAGACTATTCAAATACATGAGAATATATAGGCAGTGAGAAAAACCTTTTTTTTTTTTTTGATTTAATGTAATGTGATTGTCAGTATATGTTCAATTCTAAATGTCTTTTTTCTTTCATTGTTTTTTTTCTCTTTTCTTTTTTTCTTTTTTTTCCTCTTTCGTTACTATGTACTTTTTTCTTTTTTTTTAGGTATATGTATGTAAATGTTGTTTGTAGTCTTGTATTATGTTATATGTTCTTTTATGTATTTATACAAATAAAATTTAAAAAAAAAAGAAAAAAGAAAATGGGGGTATTTTGCACAAAGTCCACCTCTTTCTGTGCAAAAATGTTTGGGGGGGCATTTCTTGAACAATTAAAAAACAACAACAGTGTTTTGCAAATTCCTTATTTTGAGACGTTTGGGGCAAAGAATTCATGTGCAAAAACAATATTTTGAACAAATTTCTGTGCAGGGAATATTAGCTTTCAGACAAAACAAATTTTTGAAACAATTTTTCACAAAAAACCCAAATTTCGAATAATCTTCCAATACTTGACCATTTCCACAAAGAGTTGCCTTGATGTGTCAAGATTCTCTTTCCTGCTGAGGTTGAGAAAATTTGCAAGTGTCCTTTGCATCCCTAATGCAGAGGCCTATCCTAGATAGTAAAATCTGGAGGGGAAATAGTATCTTTCCTCCCCTGCCTGTCATTATCTCCTTCCTTGGAGAATTTTTTTTCACATCCATAGCTGAAATCCATACAGATTCATTCATATCTATTGGAGGGTGTAAGAGAGTCTATTTGAAAAGGGAGAAATCAATTTGGGAGTAACCAAATTTGGAAGTATTGTTACTGTTTTCTCTCCCCAGATATTAAACAGAGAATGCAATGGAGCTCTTCTTTTCCACTCATCCTGACCATCTGAGGATCTCCCCATTTCCTAGCAGTCCTGCCTTTTGGGTTTAGGAGGCCTGGAGAATCGAATGGAAGTTCAAGACCCTGAGTGGAGAAAGGGGTTGGCTCAGGGAAGTCTGACACTCGTTTGTGCTCTCTAATTAGAAGTTTCAGGGTCTGGATGAAAGAAAGATTCAAACTTTGATCTGAGCTAGGCTTCTTCTTCTTGTTGCTGTTGTTGTTGTGTGCCTTCAAGTTGTTTCTGACTTATGGCATCCCTAAGGGTTATCATGAGGTTTTCTTGGCAAGTTCAGAGGAATTTGCCATTGCTTCCATGTGAGGTTGAGAGAGTGTGGCTTGCCCAAAGTCACCCAGTGGGTTTACATAGCTGAGCTGGGGGATTCCAACCATGATCTGCAGAATCATAGTCTAATGCTCAAACCACTACACCATACCGACGTTGACATTTTCACCAATTTTGTAAAATTGTATAGTCGCCAACTCTATTTTAAAAAAAAAAAAGTCAAAATGATTTTAGGACACTGGAGCCACTCTACTGATGACAGCCAGTGTGGTGTAATGGTTTGAGCACTAGGCTATGACTCTGAAGACCAGGATTCAAATCCCAGCTCAGCCATGTAAACCCACTAAATGACCTTGGGCAAGTCACTCTCTCTCAGCTTCAGAGGATGGCAATTGCAACCCCCCCTCCGAAGAAACTTGCCAAGAAAACCCCATGATAGGTATCCCTTAGGATCACCATAAATTGGAAACAACTTGAAGGCACACAACAACAACAAGCTGCTCCACTAAACTAGAGGAAATGTTAAATACTTTGGCTGAGATTCTTCACAGGACACACAATTACAGTGTCATAGCTACACATTGTCTCCCAATCTAACCTTCTGAAATTCATCTCGAAAGCCAAACAGCTGAACTGAGTGAAGGGGTTATGTGGTTCTGGTGATTAGGACACTGAATGCATGTGTCTGTTTGTCTCCACTGGGTGCTCAAGGTGTCCATTGCTGCTTTAAAAATGATCTGAAAAACAGTAGTAATGGTGCTCCATTGTGAAAGGAAACATAATGAACAGACTTGTAAATCTGTAATAGTGAGTGACAGTTCAGTATAAAAAAAATATCTGTGCATATCTACTCAGAAGTAAGAATACTGGATTATTTTGAGTAATCATGGGCAACATGTTCTGAGCATTTTCTTTCTATATCCTCAGAACATCCAGTAAGTGACCTCATGGATGTTTACTCAGAAGTAACAGTGAAATGCATGCTGCACTTATACACTCATCCCATTCACATGCTAATAACATGTGCATAGCCAACCCATAGATTTCTCTCATCTTCTGCTCTGTTTAACTTTCTCCAGCCTGCTCTCTCCTGCAATGCTGGAGAATGTTTGAAGATTAAGTGACCAGTTCCACATCTATCCATGCAGTAGAACCACCCTCCATACAGGGGCTATGCAGACCAGCCCAAAGGGCCGGCCTGAGGGTGGAGTTGGGGCGGAGCAGCCACACACTGGCCACCCCAACCCCAGCCTGATGCCGTCCTGATGCCGCACACCCTTATGCATGTGCGGTGTCAGAACACCCTCCTGGATGGCCATCTGTCGGGGATGCTTTGATTGGGAGCTCCTGCATGGCAGGGGGGTTGGACTGGATGGCCCTTGTGGTATCTTCCAACTCTATGATTCTATGATTCCTGGCGCAGCATGCAGACATGCTGCACTGAAAGGGCATGGAAGAGCTATGGCACCGACTCTTAGGGTGGCCTTTTGCCACCTCTAAAAGGAGCTGCATTTTGCCACTCTTTTAGGGGTAGCAAAAGGAAGGATCAGGGTCGCGGCGTGCGTTTGCCACAGCCCTGATCTGCAGCTAGCAGGGGTGACCCAGAGCCACCCGTCTGCATAGCCCCTAAGTTAGTTTAGCTATTTCTATACATTAATGACAGTAAAAGTGGTTTTTCTTCAATGGTAAAAACAGGGGAAGACGTCAGAATGAAATAGATGACCTAAAATTCAAAGGGCAAGAGCTTCATTGAATAGATTCTGTTTGTTTCATTGAAAAAACATCAGTGGAGAAAGTGACTGAGCTGGCACTCTTAGGAGATTACACACATGGCTTTTAAACCACAGCTATAGTAATAAAACAGTGCCGTTGGTAAACATTGTCTCTTACCCATAATTGCTGTTGTAGTTAGAGTGTTCCTTTTCATTGATGGGGGAAACTCGTGAATAGCACCCAATTGTGCAGCAGTCCCAGTATTCCTCCTGTGCAAAACATCATTGCTATGGCAGTTGCACTATTAGCAGTTGCACGGTGTCACAGTCTGCTCCTCCCCCTTCCCTCTTGTTATTCCCAAGCAGCCTGATTTGCCCTTTTTATATGTGTATATGTGTGCATATATATGTGTGTGTGTGTGTGTGTGTGTGTGTGTGTTTAAAAAACGTATTGCATTACCAGAACTGCAGAATTTGTTTAAAAAGTAACAAATTAAATTAAATTTAAACAACAAAACAAAAGGCACGCTGGATAGGGCATAGGGCAGGGAAGCGGGGTTAAGTGGGTGTCTGGAAGAAAGCACAATGGTGGCAGCAGCCCCAGTCACATGATTGTGAAGACATGTGATAATGGCTGCACACAAACTGGTATGTTTGCATTTTCATTAATTAGTTTGATTGTGGCGAGAACAGAGCTTGTATGATAATATCCTTATGCTTGTACTAGGCAGTAGAAATACTGATATTTAGAATTCTCATCCAGGTAGTTCTAGTGTCTCTCCAAACTTCAAATTCTAGAATTCCTCAGGATATTTGCATGACAATTAAAGTGAAATCATAGTGCTATCCTATAACATGAAATGGCCCAGACCTCTGCTCTCCTAGGCAACAGACACCAACATTTCTCTTGTTGTGTGCCTTATGTTGTGTACCTTCTAACTTATGGTGACCCCAAGGCAAAACTATCATAGGATTTTCTTGACAAGATTTGTTCAGAGGGGGCTGCCTTTGCCTCCCTCTGAGCCTGAGATAGTGTGATTTGTTTAAGGTCACTCAGTGGATTTCCATGGTCAAGTGGGGATTTGAACCCAGGTCTCCCGAGTCTGTCCAAAGCTCAAACCACCATGTTAGCTCTATACCACTCATTTCTAAGTGCCTCTTTATTTTGTGATTTCTTTTCCCCCCTGACAATAATTACAGCATTAGATGTGTGTACCAGTAAGGATATATGCCACCCCATTGGCATGGAAGCCATCAGATGCCCGTCTGTTCTGCCTGTTGAGAAACTTTGCATCTCCAGGATTTTCGAATGCATGGAGAGGAGCCCTTCATGCATACAACTGAATCTATGGACAGGAGAGTGAATGTGTGTACATTAAGGGTGGGGTTGGGAGCAAAGCTTCGACTTGTCCTTTCATGCTCATTCATTGTATATGCATTGAAAACTCCAACAAGAGCTCAGGGAGTGCATTGCCAGGGCTGCCTGTTATCCTTTCAGTGAGCGCTATCTTCCCCTGACTACTGATTCAGGTCCGCTATAAGAACAGCAATCATTTGGTGCAGCTCTCTGCAGATGGGGCCGCTTGCCCTCTGAAACCCAGCTGGGGCACAAGATCCACTAAGTCCTCTCTGCTTTTGAATGCGGTTATAGGGAGAGGAAATGTGTTCTTCCTTGTTTTCTCAGTCTTTCAGGATGACTCATGGCCGTTTTAAGCAGAGTGGCAGACAGCAAAGAAAGATTTATGCAGTAATAGAGGTGGGGAATTGCTCCGACTCTGAGGTCTCTGAACAATAATCCATAATTCAGAAATTAATACATAGTAGGAAAGACAATGGGATTTGAAATAAGCATTAGTGGCCAAGGGAAAGGGAAACACAGCAGGATTGTCATCTGTGGATGCTCTGGTTATACACACACCCAATTATAACTTTAGCCGCTACAAGAGAAGCTGACTTAAACCATTAAATCTTTATTATTTTTTCCCCTTGTGGTTGTGTGTGTATGTAGCACATACCCATTGGGGAGGGGGAGTCAGAAGTGGGAGTAAAGCTTTCTTAAAGATAGAGAGTTTAAATTGAGCTTTAAAATTGTGACTGAGCAAGATTTAATGCTGACAATTAGCCTGGACAAACAGTTAATCGTCCTGCAGGCATAATTTATATATTCTCTGTGCAACAGGGAGAGATTGTCAGTGCATCGTCCAGCAAATTAGTGCAATAAAAGAATCTCATAACCTCTAACAGCTTAGCTGCCTGACAATGAGATATCATTCCACCACTTTCTTTCTTGTTTCCGTGGCCACAATGAAATCAGCCCAGGCTGCTGGGTTGGGTATTAGGTTTGATTTCCCTGGCTGCTTCCCAGTTAACTTCTGCAGTGCTTTCTACTTACTGTTAGTGGGTATGAACAGGGAGTTAAACCAAAAGCCAAATCTGATTATGTGAAAAGACACAAGTTGATATTCAAGCCCTCTTGTAGGTTCAGACCAAAGGACCACTGCTTGTCTTCCATTATTTTTAAGGTGTATTTTGGGGTGCTTTTGCAGCAGGGGCAAACAACTATGGTCCTCCAGATGCTTCTGGATTTTGATTCCCATGAGTGCATCCATTAATAATGATGGCTAGGGCTAATGGGAATTGCTGGATAGAAGCATTCCAAGAACCACAGTTGACTGCTCCAGCTCCATAGGGAGCAATTTTGGATCTACCTTAGATACACATATCTGGCTCATTCCCCAACCACATTTGCATGATATTCCATCTGCACTGCTGAAGGATCTGGGGAGCACTCTTTATCATCAGAGTACCAGTGCTAGTGTGCATTTTCCAACACAAAAGGGTGCCACACAGCAGCACTGTGTTGTGTTGTGGGAGATGGCTGCTACATCCTTTCCTCTCCCAGCTACTCAGATCTAGCTCTCTCTCTTCCCTTTCACATGCATATTGACTCTTTACTAACAACAGATTGCCACAAAGTCTGAATAACCTTCATGCCACAATGTGCAAGTCTACTTCAAACTGTGGTTTAGAATTGTGTTTAAGAGACAAAGCACTCACTAAAGTTTTTCATTTGGGATAGTGATGTGGCTAACTCACAACTCATAATTTCATAACTCAAATATAGAAAACACGTGGGCTTGTAACGGTTGCCACAAATATTCCTCTCCTGATTCTATCCAAGCTGAAGAAGGAATCCACCTTCTTCACTCTGCCTAACCATCTAGCCCTTAAAGTCTACTTTCTACCTCAGCACAATTATCCTGGCTGCTATCACCAGCATCTCCTACACAGCATGTTAATCCATGGTGGAAAAGCTGTGCACAAGATTCTACAGAAGACAGCTTTCTACTTGAACGGGGGTCAGAGGACAGTCCAGTTCTGATTTAAAGGTAAAGAACAGATAGCAAAGGTGTTGAAGTTCCCCACCTGGAGCTAGTACCTGGACAGCAGACTGAGCAGCTGGCCCACACATCATCTGGTCAAAGTCTGATCTCCAGTGGTGTGGTAAGCTGTATTTGTATTTAAGTTATCGTTCTTATATCTAAATCTGCACCTGTACTTATGTTGTGTGCTTTCAAGTCATTTCTATTTATGGCAACCTTAAAGTGAACCTATCTTGGGGTTTTCTTGGCAAGATTTGTTTTGAGGAGGTATGCCATTTTGCTCCTGTGAGGCTTAAAGCATGTGATTTGCCCAAGGTCACCCAGTAGGGTTCCATGGCTGAGTAGGAATATGAACCTTGGTCTACAGAAACATAATGCAACACTCAAATCACTAAACCATACTGGCTCATATGTATAAAATGCTTTGAGGCCACTATATAAAATTGTAGGTTCATGTTCAAATGGTTCTTCCCTAAAAGAATCTGTCATTCTTTCAACACTTTTATATAGTCCTTCAGTGTTTTGTTCCTATTATCTTTATTTCTTCTTGATCATATAGTGTGTTCCCCTGCTGGTCATAAAGCACCCACACTCCTGGTTTAAATTTCCCTTTGATTTCTTGAATCTTGTGGGAAAAGTCGCTTCTTGTATCATTCTTGTTGCCTTTTTTTACTTCTCTGCATTAATAGTTATAGTAGTTCTCTTTGTCCCTGTGCATACATTACTTTTGCATTCAGGGTTTCTGTCCCTGTTTCTTTCCCTTTTTACTTTTGTTTCTAGTTCATGCCTCTTCTTAGTTATTCTGCCACCCTGACATTGAGCTGGATGCAGACTAAGTTAAAACCACGATTTATTCTCACTTTTGGAGCAAACCAAGAACAATGATACAACAAACTCAGTGACATCAAACAAAATAATTCTTTTCACAAGATATAGGGATTGCAATTCTTTACTAAGGGCAGGTGCAGACCAGCCTAAAGGGCTGTCACAGAGCCACCCCTGGGAGTGGTGGATCAGGGCCTCAGCAAACACACACCACAGCTCCGATCCTTCTTTTTGCCATCCCCAAAAGAGTGGCAAAATGCTGTTCCTTTTGGGGGCAGCAAAAAGTTGTTGTTTCAGCCATGGCAGCAGCTTTTTCACGCCCTTTTGGTGCAACATGTGCGCACGCTGTGCCAAGAGGATATCCTGATGCTGCGAGCTGTGCAAACGGCTTTTTGACAATTTTTGCCCCATTCTTTCCATCCATAGGCTACCTTAGCTGGAGGAGCATCACAGCAAATTGTTAGGAGAACAGATGGATGCAGATGATTCATGTAAGCTTTTAGAGTTGCAAGTAAATATTTTTATATGTGAACCCTAATCAGTAGCCTCACTAGTGTCACAAAGACATATCTAAAAGGATCAGAAACAAGGAGATAAAAAGCAGCCCATAGTCATTAAACTCTCAGGAATATAGCAACCAGTGGACAATATTTTTTTGAGGAACTGCTTCCAGTATTCTTATTTGATAATGTGGCCAGATTCCTCTATGGCAGATACAAATGCATAACCTGGAGCTATGCACTTATGACTGTTACGTATTCATGATGCCTACATAGTACTAGGAATGGCAAATCTCAGTTCCTCTCAATTCCGACAGATGTTGACAACAATGGGACAGTTTTTCATTCTGTAGCTTCAAGACACTCAGGAATCCCCCCCCCCCCCGCCACACACACACAAAGATGGAAAACTGCACAGGATATAGTGAAAAACAATGCAAGCTGGTGAGGATCCTGTGCATAGTTAAAAAGACTGACTGTGTATTGTTACTGCAAAGCTGCAGTTTCTCAAACTCTTGCGCAGTTCTCAAAAACTGTACAGTTCAAACTGTGCTTTTAACATGCCTTTTTTCTTCCTCCCTAAGTTTCTCAACAGATCAGGAACTCCAAATTTGACCCCAGTTGGGAAATGGATGAATTTCTATTTCATTCCTAGTTTGTACTTTAGGGGCTTTGTAGAGACCTCGAACGTGCCCCAGTCCCCACTTACTAGGAAGCATCTGCTATAATTGATGGGCATCTGTTCGTGTGTTGCTCAGGAAGTAGCTGGCTGATGTTCCCCCCTCCATCATGAGCAATTTCTGGTGCAAGAGGGAATTAAGACAGGCACCCCAGTTCTGGAAGTCACAACGGAAGCGGAAGCAGTAGTCAGGTGCTTCCCTAGTGACAGGGGAACAGAACCCCATCAGCTCACAGTGGCTGCTTCCTGCCAAGTGGGGATTGAAGGCATTAGGACATGATTCACTCTGGAGCAACATAACTACTGTGCTTACACATATGTAAATTCCATACCAGGTTCCAGCCCATTAAAAAAAAATATAACAGCTGTAGATTAGAATCTGTTGTGCCTTTACTGTGCTATGTTCTTTCTTCATTTCTCCTGCAATTGAAGAACTGTACACATTTCCTGCTCTGTCCCAGGACAGATTTTTTGCTGTGACCAAAACATGCTGCAACATCACACCAGAGCTACTACATAAAGAAGCACCATCAGCTATGGTCTACTATATTGAAGAAAAACATCATGCAAACAAAAATGCGACAAACAAAAATGCAGAAAGTAGCTGTCATTCTTCAGGGCACATCTTATCCAACATGACCCTTGGTGCTGAATAAGTAGCACAACATGGCCTAAATATAATTGCCTTGCACTGAGATGTGTTAAAAAGCAAATAGAAATTAGGGTTCTAGTTACCTAAAGATTTATGGCATATAAAATGCTATTCTTTTCACCGCCCCATATTTGCATAAAATGCTTATTTTACTGGAGTTTCATCAGACCTGAAAATTCAATATGAGTCCAATAACATTTCTCCAGAGATAGACAGTGAGGCTAAGGAAAAAAAAAAAACATCAGGAAGGGGGGGAGAGTGTTCATTCAGCTGTGTGTCTTTATTAACAAACATGCCAGAATGCATTCCTAATATTCCACAATTTAAATGGAGCTAGTATGTGGGGAAAAGAATAGCTAGTGCAGGGTGGCTCTTGCCATCATCCAATCCATCTATTTTCTAGTGTCAATCCATTGTTTTAAAGATATAATAAAGCACTCAGCTGAAATGCTGCTACAACTGTAAATTCAATCTCAGCATTTAGGGATCCTATTTAGCTCCCTTAGTAAAAATTTGCTGGGCTCAGGTTTTAAAGGACTTTCCACTGCAGGAAACTCTTGACCCCCAAGCATATCAGAATTGAGAACACTTTCTGGAACTGCAGTGTAGCAGAACCTCTATTATCTGAGCCCTCTATTATCTAGAGCTGATTATTTTCCTAATGTGCTGTGCATTCACCCACATAGCTCCTTATCAGGGTCATCCTACATGAGCAATAATGTCCTAATATCACATTATTTCAATACTTTGGCCATACTGCAGACCATTCAGAATTATTCAATCTTGAACTCGGGTTTACAGGTACATGCATTTGCCATCCCACCCTTATGCCAACTGATTTCACAGAATCTCTGCCAGAAATTTAGAATGCTCTTCATCATTTACTATTTACTATTGAAGGTTTGTCTGAAGAGTAACACTCTGAAATCAGTTGAAATCGGTTCAGAACTTCAAGGCTGCAAAAGTTTGATTTATTCATTTATTGCACTAACAAATGTAAAGGCCCTTGAAATATATGACTCTGAGTGGTGGAGAGAGATATGCATGAATAATAAACTTGTGTTTTACTTTCTATTTTCTTTCTTTTTGGAAGAGGAGCAGTTGTTTGAACCTTTGTATGCTGCAATGCAAAATAGTACCACTTTAATGTTTTTGTCAAAACAATGAGGCATAATACATTTTAACATAAATACAAAGACCTAACAGACATTTGCAGGCAATAACAATGTGGAAACATTCCCCCCCCCCCCCCCCATGGGGGAAATCACCATTTTCTCACTGCAAGTTTCCATGGGTTTGGAAGCTAAAAATTGCCAGTCTTGCCAAAACAGGACAGAATTTAACATTGGACTAGAATATGATATTCTAAACTACATTTATAATCCTATTTATTTATTTATTTATTATTTTGTAAGGGGAGAAATTTCCAGAGAACAGGTTAAACACATTTTTGGCCAGCCAGTCACAGAATTAACTCTCAGAGCACAGCCTTGCATTAACCATTTCCACAGAGCAGTAAGAGCCAAAGGGCCTAAGCAGACTGCCAGAAATAGTGCACATTAAATTGAGGCACTGCCCTGGCTCAGTGCTAGGGAATCATGGGAACTGTAATTTATTGTGGCACCAGAGCTCTCTGACAGAGAAGGTTCAGTGTCTCAGAAAAAAATACAATTCCCATGATTCCCTAGCACTGAGCCAGGGCAGTGCCTCAATTTAATGTGCACTATTTCTGGCAGTCTGCTTAGGCCCAAAGTTATACTGAATTTTTCTAAACTCCCTGGTTGGCAGAGTGTGTTTATCTTCTTTTTGGATGAGGCATAGTTATCAGGATGGAGACTGCAGTCAAGAAATAAGAAGAAGACTAGGAATAGGAAGGGCAGTAATGAAAGAACTAAACAAGATCCTAAAGAGTAAAGATATACAACTGAGCTTTAAAGTTAGAATCATCCAATCCATTGTGTTCCCCATCACCTTGTATGGATGTGAAAACTGGACAGTGAAGAAAGTGGATAAAAAGAAAATCAACTCATCTGAGAGGTGGTGCTGGAGAAGAATGCTGAGAATACAAGGGCAGTCAAAAGGACAGCAAATGGGTTCTTGAACAGATCAAGTCTGGACTCTCCCTGGAAGCCAAGATGATTAAGATGATGAGTCTTTGCTTGTTCTTACAAAACAGTCATTGGCATTAGAGGGGGCTTGGAAAAGAGAGCATCCATGATAAAGTTCAGTAATGCAATCATGTGCCCCTCCAGATGTTACTGGATTGCCTTTGCCAGCAACCCAAGTCAGCACAGCCAATGATCATAGAATCATAGAATCATAGAGTTGGAAGAGGCCACAAGGGCCATCCAGTCCAACCCCCTGCCATGCAGGAACTCAAAATCAAACCATCCCCAACAGATGGCCATCCAGCCTCTGTTTAAAGACCTCAAAAGAAGGAAACTCCATAACACTCCAAGGGAGTGTGTTCCACTGTCAAACAGCTTTCACTGTCAGGAAGTTCCTCCCAATGTTGAGGTGGAATCTCTTTTCCTGTAGCTTGCATCGGTTGTTCCGAGTCCTGTTCTCTGGAGCAGCAGAAAACAAGCTAGCATCCTCGTCAATATGACATCCCTTCAAATATTTAAACAGGGCTATCATATCACCTCTTAACCATTTCTTCTCCAGGCTAAAAATACCCAGCTCCTTAAGTCTTTCCTCATAAGACATGGTTTCCAGATCCTTCACCATTTTAGTTGCCCTCCTCTGGACATGCTCCAGTTTATCCACATCCTTTTTGAATTGTGGTGCCTAGAACTGGACACAGTATTCCAGGTGGGGCCTGACCAATGTAGAATACAGTGGCACTATTACTTCCCTTGATCTAGATATTATACTTCTATTAATGCAGCCTAAAATCACATTGGCCTGTTTAGCTGCGCCATCACACTGTTGACTCATGTTCAACTTGTGGTCTACTAGGACTCCTAGATCCCTTTCACACATAGTCTTGTTAAGCCAGGTGTCCCCCATCTTATATCTATGCATTTCATTTTTTTGCCCTAAGTGAAGTACCTTACATTTCTCTGTGTTGAAATTCATTTTGTTAGCTTTGGCCCAGCTTTATAATCTATTAAGGTCATTTTGAATTTTCATCCTGTCTTCTGGGGTATTAACTATTCCTCCTAATTTGGTGTCATCTGCAAATTTGAGAAGTATGCACCCTATTCCTTCATCCAAATAATTGATAAAGATGTTGAAGAGCAGTAGGCCCAGGACAGAACCCTGTGGCACCCCACTGGTCACGTCTCTCCAGGATTTAGAGGAACCATTGTTGAGCACCCTTTGGGTTTGGTCAGTCAACCACTTACTAATTCACCTAACAGTTGTATTGTCTAGCCCACATTTTACTATCTTGTTTGCAAGAATATCATGGAGAACCTTGTCAAAAGCCTTACTGAAATCAAGATATGCTATGGCTACCTCATTCCCTTCAGCCAGCTGGTAATTTTATCAAAAAAAAAAAAAAAAAAAAGAGAGAGAGAGAGAGAGAGAGAGAGATCAGATTAGTCTGGCATTACTTGTTTTTGGGAAATCCATGTTGACTTTTAGTGATTATGGCATTCCCTTCTAAATGTTCACAGACTCTCTGTTTAATGAACTGTTCTAGAATCTTTTCCGGTATTGATGTCAGACTAACTGGGCGATAGTTGTTGGGATCCTCTTTTTTCCCCTTTTTGAAAATGGGGACAATGTTTGCCCTCCTCCAGTCTGCTGGGACTTCTCCTGTTCTCTAGGAGTTCTCAAAAATTATTGCCAATGGCTCTGAGATTACATTTGCCAGTTCTTTTAATATCCTTGGATGTAGTTAATCTGGTCCTGGAGACTTAAATTCATTTAGGTTAACCAGGTATTCCTGTACTTCCTCTTTACTTATTTTGTGCTGCATTTCCCCTATTGTGTCCTCTGCTCCATTTTCCTCAGGTTGAGCACCCTTTTCCTTTTGTGAGAAGACCAAGGCAAAGAAGGTGTTGAGTAGTTCTGCCTTTCTCTGTCCCCTGTTAGAATTTCTCCATCTTCTCAGCACAGTGGCCCTACCATTTCCTTCTTTCTTTTGATACGGACATACCCAAAGAAGCTCTTTTTATTGTGCTTAACTGCTCTAGCAAGCCTGAGCTCATATTGTGCTGTGGCTTTCCTGACTTCACTCCTACATGTGCTAGCTATTTGTTTGAATTCCTCTTTAGTGATTTCGCCCCTTTTCCATTTCTTATACACCTCCCATTTAAAACTTAGTTCAGTTGAAAGTTATTTTGTCATCCAACCCAGTTTCTTGAGACATCTCCCATTTTTCCTTCTCATTGGAACAGTTTGAGACTGTGCCTTCAGTATCTCCCTTTTGAGGAACTCTCATCCATCCTGAACTCCCTTCTCCTTTAGTATTCCTGACCATGGGGTCACTCCCAATGTTTCCCTAAGTTTGTTGAAATCAGCTCTCCTAAAGTCTAGAAAGAGTGTTTGACTATACCTAGCTTCTCCTTTCCATCGTATAAAAACTTCAGGAGAACATGATCACTTCCTCCTAAGGTTCCCACCACTTGCACCCCATTGACCAGGTCATCCCTGTTGGTTAGGATCAGATCTAAAATAGCTGATCCCCTTGTTGCCTCTTCCACCTTTGGACAAAGAAATTGTCTTCAAGGCAAGTGAGAAATTTGCTAGACCTTGCAGTATTGGCTGAGTTTGACTTCCAGCAAATATCAGGATAGTTGAAGTCACCCATCACTACTACATCTCTCCTTTCTGAGTGTGTGGTCATCTGTTCTAGAAAGGCATCATCCAATTCCTCAGTCTGACTTGGGGGTCTGTAGTAGGCTCCCACAATAACATTCCTGTTGTTTCCTTCCCCTTTAATTTTTATCCAGATGCTCTCCACCTGATTTCCAGGATTTAAGTCCTGGATGTCTTCACAGGTGTAAACATCCCTGACATATAGTGCTATTCCTCCTCCTTTCTTGTTTGGCCTATTTCTCTTAAAAAGGTTATACCCCTCTATTCCTACCTTCCAATTATGAGACTCATCCCACCAGGTTTCAGTGATGCCTATTATATCATATTTGCTTTGTTGTGCTAGGAGTTCAAGTTCATCATGTTTATTTCCCATGCTCTGTGTATTAGGGTAGAGACATGTAAGAGCATGTGTCTTCCCCACTTGCTGCCTGTGTGAGGTTTTATTCCTCCCACTGTTAGGCCCTTGCATCATTTGCCTTGTTCCCTCTATATAATCATGGGAACTGTAGTTTATTGTGGCACCAGAGTTCTCTAGCAGAAAAGGCTCAACGTCCCAGAAAAAAAATACAGTTCGTATGATTCCCTAGCACTGAGCCAGGACAGTTAAAGTAACCTCAATTTGCACTATTTCTGGCAGTCTGTAAAGGCCCTTTTACTATTATTTCCAGCCCATGATGTATTCCTGCCTTCCAAGATACCTTCCAAGATACTGTCTTCCTCCACAACATGACTCAGTTTAAAGCCCTCAAGATCAAATGTTTGAGACTATTGGCAAAAATGCTTCTTCCAACTGGTGTGAGATGCAGCCCATCTCTTGCTAGAAGTCCACCCTCTGCAGCCCGTGATCTAAGAATCCAAATCATTCTTGGTGGGACCATCTATGGAGCCAGTTATTCATGTCTGCTATCTTCCTATCCCTTCCTGGAACATGCCCTTTAACTGGGAGAAGAAATGAGATAACAACTTGTGCGTTCAGCTCTATCAGCTTCCTACCCAAAGCTTCATAATCCCTTCTGATATTCTGAAGACTGTGCCCAGCAGTATCATTGGTTCCCACATGGTCCAAGAAGAAGGGGTCAGTAGGCTTGACAAGTCTTGACCAGTCTTGTCAGCCTCGCTGTCACATCACGGATTTTTGCCCCAGGGAGACAACACACCTCCCGGGACATCTTGTCAGGGCCACAAATCACTGCTCCTGTACCCCTCAATAAGGAGTCCCCAACTACCACCACACGCCTCCTCTGAGGCTTAGTAGTGGCTGTTCCCTGCAGTGGTACTCTTAGGGTCCCCTGCACTGCACTGCCCCTGAGGACTGTCCCTGCTGCTCTTCCTCTTCATTCTTGATAAGAGAGAGAGCTTCAAGCTCCCAGAATGATCTCTGGTTTCCCTATATCTCTGTGTGACATTCCTCCAGGTGTCCACCCCCTGTGTGCCTGAAATGACCTCCTCCTCAACAACTTCCTCTGTGTGGTCCCCGTCCAAGACCGTTCATTCTGCTCTGTCCAGGAAAACCTCTTGCTCCCTAATGTGCTGAAGTGTAGCTACCCGGGCCTCCAGCTGCTTGACTTTCTCTTCCAGGAGGGCTACGAACTTGCACTTGGTGCAGGTGAAATTCCCCACATCGCTTGGCAAGAAGACAAACATCCCACAAGTGTTGCAGGTGACTGCAGCAACTCCCTCAGTGTCCATATTGAGAAATCTTAAGTAAGCACTGAAACAGGACTGTGGGCTTCTCCCTGAAAAAGTCCCTTGGTAAAGACCCACGTAAAGGGCCCCTGTTCTCTTGGTCTTTTCACCAGGCTCTGTCAGCAAGCTCAATCAACTGGGTTTCTAACTCTACAGAGAGCTCCTGGATGCTACCTTATTCTGGAGGCAAGTCTCTCTTCCTCTGAGCAAAAAACAACAACCTCAAAGCTCTTTAAATTATTATTATTATTATTATTATTATTAGGAGAACCTCTAAAAAGAAAGGTCAAAGCCCCCCTTCTACCTGTACTGTGCTTTCCTTTGTCCTATGAAAAAACCCACTCGATAAAAAAAAAACACTCACCCACTCAATATGGCTGCTCAGAAACTGCTTTCCTTCTCCTGCCTGGCAGAAACAGACCTGGAAAACCTCTGGGAGGAGTTATATAGAGTTAACTGGCTAGCTCCACCCCCTATTGACTCACAAATGTGACTCACCAAAGCCCCACCCACTCAGCAACAGTCACACTCTCCCCAAGTGTTTTTAAAAAGAATTTAAACACTCACCCACTCAATATGGCTGATCAGAAATTGCTTTCCTTCTCCTGCTTGGCAGAAACTGACCTGGAAAGCCTCTGATGAGAAATGAAGCCCAACAACATCTGGAGTGCCACATGATTCCCACCTGCTTTATGCAGCAACAGTATGGGGATGGCTTCAGTGATGAAGTATATTGTTTGTATTACATTAGATGAAACAGGCCAGATGAAAATGCAGGTAAAAGTTGAAAAAAAAAAGAGGCAGCAGAGAGAGAGAGAGAGAGAGAGAGGTTCAGCCCACAATGAATGATATCTATAGCAGTCTGATCTTTCCAATGTGAACTTGAAGGCTTTCATGGCAGATGTCCATAGTTTTTTGTGGGTTTTTCGGGCTATGTGGCTGTGTTCTAGAAGAGTTTATTCCTGATGTTTCACCACCAGCATCTGTGGCTGGCATCTTCAGAGAATCTGGCATGGAAGTGAGTGGGATATATATATATATATATATATATATATATATATATATATATATATATCACTCCTCCCAACCTAGGGTCACACAGTATATATATATATATATATATATATATATATATATATATATATATATCCCACTGACTGGTGCTAGCAAAATGTCAGGAATAAACTCTTCTAGAACATGGCCACATAGCCCAAAAAACCCACGAAAACTATCTGGTCTTTATTTAGCAGGAAACTCCACTGCATTCAACAGGAGTTGCTCTCTAGTCTCTCTACTCTAGTCTATGAGGATAGGTGACAGTTCTGCTATGAGAATACTTTAGCTGAGAAAGAAGACAATTATTACTTACATTTGGTTTGCAAGCTAGATTGTCATTATGCAACCCTATACATGCTACACAAAAATAAGTCTCGATGAGTTCAATGGAGCTTATTATCAAGTACGATGGAAATAGAGTTGCAGCCTCCTTTGTGATTCATTCAGGTTTTCAACATTGAAAAAATAAGGAAAAATGAAACAAACAAGACACGTCATTTACACTGAACTGATTGAAGACTACATATTGTGTCTGCATGTGTTGTGCATGCATTTACTCAATATTATATTGACATTTTAAACCATGATGTGAAGGCTGCCTGGGATCTCTGATGAAGAACTGTGGCAGGGATCCATTTTGTAAATAGATAAAATGTAGAAATGCATGGCAACTGAGTTCATGGGCAATGAGCAAAATTTTGATAGGGAAGGGTCTTCTGTTCCATCAACATTACCATTTAGACTGGTGTGTATGTGGGGGAGAACATAATTCCATTAAAGGGACATTTATGATTTGGTTTAGGAGGGACAAGGAAAAGCCATTACTCATAAAAATGTGGGACGAGAGGAAGAAATATGCAAAGATTAATGACAAAGAGGTTGCAAGGTGATATCACAGAACTAGCAGTGGGAGAAGGTGGGGGGGGGAATCATATCTTACACCTGCTAACATTCCTAGATCTCCTTTAAGGCATGAGTGCTAATGAGCCAACAAATTATTGTGATAAAAAGAAATCCACCCCCCTGGTTCTCTGCATTCTGAGAGACAATCTGGGACTGCCCAAGTGGAAAATTATGTGGGCTCCTTCCTTCCTTCCTTCCTTCCTTCCTTCCTTCCTTCCTTCCTTCCTTCTTCTATAGGGCACTGTTTCTGAGAGGCCTGCATAACAACTCTAACAAACCACACACATACGGCAGTAGCCCAAGGCATCCACAAATGAAGGAAGAGGATGTGTGAGAGTTAGTTAGGATTAGGGTTAGGAATAGGAGTTAGAGTCAGAGTCAGAGACAGAGATTAGTTAGACTCAGGTCAGTTAGAATGGGAGTTAGAGAAAGTGTGAAAGTTAATGAGCGTTGCAGTTAGGAATATGAGTAAGCGATGTGTTAAAGTTAATTAGGGTCAGTCAAGTTTTAGATGTTTTAAATAAGTAATCTTTAACTTTAACTGTTTAATAGTGTTGGGTTTTTTGGAGGTTTTTTTGTAATTATGCCTTGGACTTATTGGAATGCTTGAGTTCAGACACATTGAGTTCAGACACATCTGTCATGGCAGCAGTTATTCAATAGCGGGGAGATGAGATGAACAAAGTCTCATGCATGAACCATGAGGGCATTCAAAAAGTCCCCACATGTGATGCCATAGTAGTGGGAAAGGAGGAGTTCCTCACACTGAATGACAGTGGTGGGACAGGGGGATAGCCTTCACTTTTGGGAGCAGAGTTGGGGATAAGTAGAAGCCCTCACAAAGACAACCAATGTTCTCCTGTTCTGGGAGGCTTTACTTGACTCTGTACAAATTCCTCAAATGAACAGCAAGATGGTGAGTATAATACAACAGAGCATAAATTAATGGAATCTTTCTTGGTTACATGTAGTGAAACTGTATTTAGGGTCATAGATGTTGAAGTGTCCTGCACTGCAAGTTATACAACACAGCACTGAACAAGAAGTGTGTACTTTTCTTATCATTGTGAAATCTCTTTCCTTCTCTCTCCCCCTGCCCCTGCCACCTGTCATTCCATATCTACCAAGTCGTTTCACAGTCTTCACAATCTTGTGCTTCCAAATGAGATTATCTGGAGGATTCTGTTAAGACTCACTGGGCCCTGTTTCAAACCATCTTTGAAAGGTGGGGTGGTGGAGGATGGGGGGGGGGGGGGAGGGAGGACCCTTTTTATTAATGACACCAAGAAACATGTTATTCCCCTTCCTCCAGGGTTTGAGGAAAAGACTAAAAAATTTGGGAGAATAACTTCTCTGTGTTCTGTGAGCCTGAAAATGAAAGTGCAGGATAAATTGGAGATTGGCAGTTAAAAGAACAGAATCAAAGGATGACATTTATTCCAGTTTAATTAATTAATACACAATAATCATGCACAAGCCCCTAGCCAATAGCATTGAGCTACGTTTGCAAGTGCCAAATATCCAACTGCTGCTCCACTGTGAGATCAGTGGTAAATGCTGCTTCTGTCACAAAGAAACGAAGCACGAAAAAATCACCAGGAGGCACCACAGGGAAGAGAAGAGCTCTGGATCACAAAGACTCCTCTCCTCCTCCCTTCTCCTCCCCATCGCCCCTGATTTGTAATTACCAAATTAACACATTCTAATGGGTGAAGTACTCTAGCAACAGACTATGATTAATGCACATGTCCAATTAGCTGTAGCTTCTTTCCCTCTAATTTTAGCCCACTTAAATAGTGTGAGGCAATCTATAATGTCTCTGAGGTGAGGCTCCCACTCGTCCAAGGCTCCCTCCTCCACCATTTAATGGAATCCTTAACGCTTTATGTGAGAGGTACCTCTGCTCTGCCACTCTGCAGGAAAAAGACAGCTTCTCACACCTTGGTGGTGCGGACTCTGTGCCTGCCATAAAGGTGTGCAGAGTGTATTCAGGGAGAAGAGGCATGAGGGAAACTAACATCACAAAGTTCCATGCAGAGGGAATACAATGTCCCTTTACATTCACTGGGGCTGGGAGCACAGGCCTCACGAAAGTGGAAAAACTGCAAATATTTTTTTTTTTTTACCTGAGAGAACCCCTCTCTAAGAATGTCTAGGTTCTCCAGCACAACTCTGTGGTCAACATCTGCTAGAAGTTGACCATAAACATGAGCTGGAGGGCCTACAAATGCCTAGAGAAGTGCTCTCTCTAGGAATCTCTAGGTCCTCCAGCATGACTTCTAGCTCATGTTGACCATAGAGCCATATTGGAAGAACTAGAGATTCCTAGAGAGAACATATTAATCAAATCAGCAAATAATCAGTTCCGCAAAAGTCAAAGCTGCAAACGTAGAGGGCTGACTGTATAGGGATGCATGAGCTCCCTCACTTCAGCATCTCAATGAAGCTCTAACCCAGTTTTCCTGATCATAATGTAAGAACTTTGAAAGAAAGTTTGAGTTATCTCTGAGACCAGAGTTGTGTGATTTTCAGGCAGTGCACAGTGACAGTATGTGGCACCATCCCTGCAGGTGGTGAACATGGTTCATTCAACATGGACAAAAGTTATTCTTTGGGCTTATAGCTCCTCAAATCCCCTCAGCCAACATGACTAGTTTCATCTCAGGGCTAGCATGATGGAGTTGGTCTTGGTTATCCAGATGTAAATTGTGTGGCAGTGTTTAAGCTTGCAGTGCTGTACTATTATTGTTGAAATTTTCAGGTTGCTGTGTTAGTTGACTGCAACAAAAACAACTAAGAGTTTTGCAGCATTAAAAAGTCTCACATGTCTTATTTGGCATAAGCTTTCATGGAGTACAGCCCAATTTGTCACATCTTACATCTAAGATACTGGGCTACAGTCCATGAAACCTAATGCCAAATAAAACAAGATACACTTTATTGTGCTACAAGACTGTGTTGTTTATACTTGTACTGCAGTGAATACATAGCTTGTATTTTAAAATACAATTTTAAGCATCCTTGTGGAATGCTGCATTTGTGGCATCTTGGATAAAACCGACACAGCAATGTCCTGTGGCAACAACATCTAGCCTAACATGTTTTATATTTCTGTTTCTTCCTCCATCTCCCATTTTTTAAAAACCTAGCCTGCTGAAGAGTTCCACAACAGACAAACGTTTTCACACTTTTGTGGAATTTCATTGGTTAACCGAGTATGTTTTTTGGATTTCCCCCCTCTGTGCTATCATTGCATTATCTAGATGAATCTTAAATGTTGTTTACTTAGTGGTGCCTTTCATGAGAGCCAGTGTGATGTAGTGGTTTGAGCATTGGACTATAGCTCTGGAGATCAGGATCTGATTCTCTGCTCAGCCATGGAAACCCTCAGCCCCAGAAAACCCTGCAATAGATTCACTCTTAGGGTCACCATAAGTCAGGAATGACTTGAAGGCACACAACAACAACAACCCTTTGATGTGCAACCAGTGTAATATGAAACCTAGCCCATGCATATCAGCATTCTTTGGGAAGCACATTTTTATTTTCTGATTGTATTTTCTAGTGGAACTTGGAGATGCCAGCTTAGTTTGGGAACTGTTGTGTTTGCCTCAGCAGATAAGCCATAAAAATGGTCTTCAGGAGAAGAACAAATAGGGAAAGTGGCTTTGGTTTCTTATATTCTTGGTGAGATAGCTGTAGTGCTCCAAATGTACTAGAAAAGAAGATACATTAAAAAGGGACACCTGAAAGTACAGTGCCTTCCTGTCTATTCTGGGAAAGGAACTGCAGAGGTTGCAAATATTACTTTCTTGGTCCATAACTCCCAGACTCCTTCAGTCAGCAGTGACCAATGATGGCTGGGGGGTTATGGGAATCACCATAAAAACAACAACACCATTCTCAATTTCTGGGTCTCCAAGGAAGACAGAGCAGGAGAAGAAAGTAGACTTAGGATATAGCCACATGGCACAATATTTGGCATTTTGAAAACACTTTAACTGTCATTGCTTCATCCTCTGGATTTCTGTGTTTCTAATATGGTGAGACCTCTGAAACTCCCTGCTAGAGATCTCTAATGCATTCATTTCCCTGAACTACAGAATTAGAACTCACTAAGCAGATAATTCAAAGTACTTTGCCAACCCAGAATTTTGTAGAATGGCCTTGTGCCATTTAAAGGGCTGCTATAATTGTGTTGTGTGGATGCACCCCTGATTTTGTACTGATTTTATTTTTGTATGGATTTTAAAATTAATCAAAAGCCATCCCAAAAGCTAAGTTTGAGAGGTGGAATGCAAATATTTTTATTAATAAGTACAGAGAGTCCAAACGAGACCCAGAAACACACAGGAAAAGCACAGGAATCCATACTGCTTAAACTAGCAGCCTGTGTTTAGGATATTTTTTTCATCTTGTCAGTACTGTGGTATGGAATTTAGATTATGACTGTGGCCAAATGACAGGCAACAAGTACCAAACCAGACCTGTGGGCATCCAAGTTATTATTTGAAAGCTTGTCAGGATATTTAAAAGGCACTAATTAATTTCAATATGTAAGGTCTTGTGTGTGTGCATGTGTACATGTGCATGAAAATTACATGTACAGACTGTATATGTGCATTTTTCAAGTATGATTACAGGTGTTCATTTTGCCATGGCAACAAGATGTTGCTTTAGAAATTACATATCCATTTAGTCTGTGTGCACTTTCACAATATTTGTCAGCTGCACCAAGTGCTGAGGATTTAACAGCAAGCCATTCCTGTATATGCACCTACAAAGCAGCTAGGTTTTGTACACCTTGTCTGCTGAATGCAGGCTCTACACACACATACAAGCTCATGGACCATCATTCTGATATCAGCCAGGCATTACAAGCATACCAAATACATATTACAATCCAGAATTACAGACTTTGGCACCACCAAAGCTAGTGTGTATCAGCCAATTGTTTGCTCCACTCTAGTACTTAACCTTATAGCATGTCCAGTCCACATCTAACACCAAACCCTCTTTCTCATGTTTTTCTTAACATGAGCACTGAATAATCAAAACTCAACACAAGGTTGCTTAGAACTAAAGACATATTTCTGGGCAAAAATGTAATTATTCCTTCCACTCATGATCTTCCATGCCTCTTTCTCTTTTATTCTGATCAGATAGCAGCCAAAGTAAGCATGAGATATATTTACTTCCAAAGAAGCAATTCTGTTAAGTTCCATAACTGTCTTAACTGAACAAAAGTGCAAAGACTGAAGCCCAAGTGCCCTCTGAGTAAAAATATAAAAGTTAAGCATTTGTTTGGCTCTCTAACATTGAAATTAGAGTGACTTCAGAGTATTAACTTTGATGGGCTGTGCAAATGAGTTCAAAAATATTTTGTACCTTCAAAAAACAGATCAGGTGTCAATTTTTCCTGTTCTAGACATTGTACATCTCAGCAAAAATGAATGCATTCAGAGCTTATTTAACCCTTCTTCTAGCAGATGTGATATTTTCATACCCCAGAGCCATGCTTTCTTGCAGAATTCACAGAGAAACAGTCCTACAAGTAAGGATGGTAATATTCTACTATTTCTGTGCATTTTCTTCTGGTCTTCACACATTTCAAAGTGTCTCAGGAAATTATTCTGTACAGTTAGCATGAGGTTATTTGCATGATAACTGGAGAGGGATGGTTGTGGTAAAAGCATGTCTTCAAACCGCTACATATGTTATTTATGCAAGATTGCTTTATTTTTACACAAAAAAGGCAACCTTGCACAACAAAAATCATGAACAAAAAATATTGTGCAAAAAATAAATAAATCCTGTGCAGAAAGCAGCAATCTTGCACAACAAAGGACGTTATCACACGGGGGTCTAAAGCAGTCCCATCCCTGCGCCACCACGGTTCCTTTTCCCTTGCGGTATAGAAAGCTGCATCATTCCGGCATCAGCAAAGTAATTCCCAAAAGAACCCAGCATTCAAAAGAACGGGGATGATGCCGGGTGATGCCAGAATGGCGCAGGGATGACGCAGGGATAGATGGGGTTTCTCTGCGACGTCGTGTGGAAACACGGGACAAGGATCCGTGATGGTGCAGGGATGGCGCAGGGATGGGCGGGGTTTCTCTGCGATGTCGTGTGGAAACACGGGGGAAAAACCGCGATGGCGCAGGGATGGGACTGCTTTAGACCCCGTGTGATAAGGCCCAAAATCTATTTGTTTTCCTATTTGCGGCTGTGTGTGTCTGTGAGAGAGAGAGAGCTGTTTTCTGTGCAACATTTTATTATTATTATTATTATTATTATTATTATTATTATAAAAAAGAAAGAGAAGACATGCTTAACTTGCTCTATTATACATTCTCAAGAAAACTATAGTATACAAGTTTTATATATCATAATACACTGAAATATTGTTTTATAAACCGTTCTTCCCTCTTTCTATAAGATAAATTTTCCTTCATATATTGTTAGTTTATAAAACATTCATAAACATAAAATTGTAATTCATAAACCAGATCCCTTCTATACTCATTCTAACAATAGTATTATCTGATTTTAATTCTCTTCCGAGTCCTGCATCAAATCCTTATGGCAATGTTTTTAAATTTTCTCCCATTTCTTTTCATATTGCTGATTCGTTTTCTCAGCAATATACATTGATAAACTGTCCATATTTGCTAGTTCATATAGTTTAATCTCCCATTCCTGTATAGTTGGTATATCCTCCATTTTCCAGTGTCTTGCATGTATCACCCATGCAGCAGTTATCATATATAGAATCACACTTTTTTGATCCTGGTTTATTTTATTTTCTATCATCTCTAGCATATTTAACAGGAATAGTTCTGGTCTTAATGGAATGTTTATCTGTAATATTTTACATATATTTCTATGAATGTTTTTCCAGTAATTTTTAACCCATGTGATTAAAATGCACTGCCACCACATGTGATACATAGTACCTATATTCTCTTTACATTTCCATCAGATATTATTTTTATGATGTTTTGTCATTTTCACTAATCTGGTGGGGGTTATATACCACCTAAAAAAGATTTTGTAGAAGTTTTCTTTTAAGGCATTGCATTTAGTAAATTTTATGTTATTTTTCCATATTTTCTCCCACTTTTGTAATGAGATTGGATTTCCAATGTTTTGCATCCATCTAATCATATTATGCTTTATTGTTTCTTCTCCAAGTTCTATTTCTAACAATACCTTATGTTTTCCTTATCCAATGGTGCAACATTTTTTGTGTAAAATATTTATTTTGCAAGGGGGGACAGCAATCTTACACACACACACACTCAAAATACAAACATGGCTGTCTGGAAACAGTGTGTGTGTATACAAACATCTACAACTCCCAAACAAACTGCAGAGAATAATTTCCTGAAGTACTTCAGTATGTGCAGCTACCAGGCAAAAACTGTGCAAAATTCTTGTCACTGTCTTATTCTGGTCAAGGAAAGTGATTGTTGTTTCCTGCAAAGGAGAAGAGAGACACTTCTAGCTGAGAAGCCATTTTCATTGGGTGAGCTTTTTCAAACTTGTAGTGTTTTTATTCCTGAGTGGTGGGACTTTGGTGAGTCATAGAGGCAGAGCTAACAGCCTAGCTGTTTAGAACTGCTTCTCAGAGCATAGAGCAGAAGGTGACCTCGGAGCTGTGTTTGAGGGTTCTCCATCACTTTTTAACTGCTTTACTTTAAGGGGCTAAGGGGGGGGGGGGAGAGGGCTTTTGCTCAGAGCAAGTGAGTCAGAAACTTGCTTGGAGAGGGAAGCCCAGAGTCCTGTTTCACTGACGACTTTAGACTTCCCAATATGGACAGAGAGGGAGCTGCTTCACTCATCTGCAATGGTTGTGGGATGTTTATCTTTGTGCCTAGGGGTGTGGGGAACTTCACCTGCACCATGTACAAGTTGGTAGCCCTGTTAGAAGAGAAGGTCCAGCAGCTGGAGGCCTGGGTAGGGACACTTCAGCATATTAGGGAGCAAGAGGTTTTCCTGGACAGAGCAGAACAAATGGTCCTGGATGGGGAACACACACAGGAAGTTTCTACAGAGGAGGTCACTTCACATACACATAAGGTAGACAGTTGGAGGAATGTCACACACAGAAGTAGGGAAACCAGGGACTGTTCTGTGAGCTTGCAGCTACAGAATTAATTTGAAGCTCTCTCCCTTATCAGGAATGATGAGGAAAAGCAGGAGGGACAGACTTCAGGAACAATGCAGGGGACCCTGAGACTACCATTGCAAGGAATAGCTGCTGCTAAGCCTCAGAGGAGGCATGTGGTGGTGGTGGTAGACTCCTTGCTTAGTGGTATAGAATCAGTGGTTTGTGGGACTGATAAGATATCTCAGGAGGTGTGTTGTCTCCCTGGGGCAAAGATCCACGAATATCATAAGGTATTATGAGGCTCTGGGTAGGAAGCTGAAAGAGCTGGATGCAGAGGTTGTCAACTCATCTTTTCTCCCAATTGAAGGACATGGTCCAGGAGAGGAGTGGAAAATAGCAAATATAAACAACTATATAGGGGGGGAAATGGGAGGAAAAATGGGAGGTGTCACAAGAAACTAGGATGGATGACTAAGGAACTTTCAACTGATCTAAGTTTTAAATGGGGCATGTATAAGAAATGAAAAAAGGGGGAAATAATCAAGGAGGAATTCAAGCAAATAGCTAGCACATGTAAGGGGAAAGTCAGAAAAGCAAAAGGACAGAACAAACTCAAGCTTGCTAGAGAGGTTAAGAACAATAAAAATGGCTTTTTTGGGTATGTCTGTAGCAAAAGGAAGAAGAAAGAAATGGTAGAGCTGCTGTGCAGAGAAGATGGCAAAATGCTAACAGGGGACAGAGACAAGGAAGAACTATTCAACACCTGCTTTGCCTCAGTCTTCTCAGAAAAGGAAAAGGGTGCTCAACCTGAGGAAAATGGAGCAGAGGACACAACAGGAGAAATGCTGCATAGAATACATAAAGAGGTAGTTTAGGAATACCTAGTTAACCTAAATGAATTTAAGTCTCCAGGATCAGATGAACTCCATCCAAGGATATTAAAATAACTGGCAAATGTAACCTCAGAGCCATTAGCAATAATTTTTGATAACTCCTGGTGAACAGAAGTCCCAGTAGACTGGAGGAGGGCAAACATTGTCCCCATCTTCAAAAAGGGGAAAAAAGAGGATTCCAACAATTATCACCCAGTTCGTCTGACATCAATACTGGGAAAGATTCTAGAATAGTTCATTAAACAGAGAGTCTGTGAACATTTAGAAGGGAATGCCATAATCCCTAAAAGTCAACATGGGTTTCTCAAGTCATGCCAGACTAATTTTGACCTCTTTTTTTAAATATAAAATTACCAGCTTGCTAGATGAAGGGAATGCAGTAGACATAGCATATCTTAATTTCACTAAGGCTTTTGACAAGGTCCCCCATAATATTCTTGTAAACAAGATAGTAAAATGTGGGCTAGACAATACAATTGTTAGGTGGATTAGTAACTGGTTGACTGACCGAACCCAAAGGGTGCTCAGCAATGGCTTCTTTTCAACCAGGAAAGAAGTGACCAGTGGGGTGCCACAGGGTCTGTCCTGGGCCCAGTGCTATTCAGCATCTTTATCAATGATTTAGATGAAGGAATAGGGGGCATGCTTCTCAAATCTGCAGATAACACCAAATTAGGAGGAATAGCAAATACCCCAGAAGACAGGATGAAAATTCAAAATGACCTTAATAGATTAGAAAGGCATAGAAAGAGAGAAACGGAGAAAAGAAAGAAACAGAGAGTTTGTGAACATTTAATAATAATAATAATAATAATAATAATAATAATTTATTTCTTATATCCCGCCTTTTGCCTAAGCAATCAATGCAGCTTACAAATATAAGATACAGATTAAAAACATACATTACAACAGTAACAGTAATACAATACCCCCCCCCCCCATGGAGGGAGGGCCTTTTACTTTTCCAGCTAGGCTCGATGGAGCTGGCCTGCCTTCTCTCCCTCCTGATGTCATTTAGAAAGCAATGCCATTATCACAAACATGGGTTTTTGAGAAACAAGTCATGCTAAACTAATCTGATCTCCTTTTTTTATAAAATTACCAGCTTTGTAGACAAAGGGAATGCTGTAGATATAGCATATCTAGATTTCAGTAAGGCCTTTGACAAGGTTCCCCATGATATTCTTGTAAACAAGCTGGTAAAATGTAGGCTAGACAATGTGACTGTTTGGTGGACTTGTAATTGGTCCCTGGCCGAACCCAAAAGTTGCTCAACAATGGCTGCTCTTCATCCTGGACAGAAGTGACTAGTGGGGTGCCACAGGGTTCTGTCCTGGGCCCAGTGCTATTTTGCATCTTTATCAATGACTTGGATGAAGGAATAGAAGGTGTGCTTATCAAATTTGCAGATGACATCAAATTAGGAGGGGTAGCTAATACCACAGAGGACAGGATCAAAATTCAAGAAGATCTTAACAGATTAGAAAGCTGGGCCAAAGCTAACAACATGAATTTCAACATGGAGAAATGTAAGGTACTGCACTTAGGGTGAAAAATGAAATGCATAGACATAGGATGGGGGACACCTGGCTTAATGAGACTACATGTGAAAAGGATCTAGGAGTCCTAGTAGACCACAAGTTGAACATGAGTCAACAGTGTGGTGCAGCAGTTAAAAATGCCAATGCGATCTTAGGCTGCATCAATAGAAGTATATTGTCTAGATCAAGGGAAATAATAGTACCATGCTATTCTGCATTGGTCAGGCCTCACCTGGAATACTGTGTCCAGTTCTGGGCTCCACAAATCAAAAAGACAAATTAGAGCATGTCCAGAAGAGGGTGACCAAAATGGTGAAGGGTCTGGAAACCATGCCTTATGAGGAAAGACTTAGGGAGCTGGGTATTTTTAGCCTGGAGAAGAAATGGTTAAGAGGTGATATGATAGCCCTGTTTAAGTATTTGAAGGAGTGTCACATTGAGGATGGAGCAAGCTTGTTTTCTGCTGCTCCAGAGACCAGAACACAGAACATTGGATGCAAGTTCCATCTCAACATTAGCAGGAACTTCTTGACAGTAAGAACTGTTCAACAGTGGAACACACTCCCTCGGAGAGTGGTGGAGTCTCCTTGGAGGCCTTTAAACAGAGACTGGATGACCATCTGTTGAGGATGCTTTGATTGTGATTTCCTGCATGGCAGGAGGGTTGGAGTGGATGGCCTTTGTGGTCTCTTCCAACTCTATGATTCTATGATTCCACCACTACCTACCAGGTAGGCATCTGACAGTGGTATAACTTCAAGAGTAAGTATGGGGACAGCTCAACAATACTACCCAAACTGTTCTAACAACTTGGTTGCATTTTGCTATGGAGTACTTTTGATCCCAAACAATGTAATGTATGGGGGAGAGAAAAACTTTCTATGTCCTTTTGAAGTTGAAACATAATGAGAAAAACTGGTAAAAGTGCCTGGATGAGAAACAACCCCCTGCTTTACTTCAAGGGGCTGGTGTGGCCCATTGAAATCTGGAGGATGACAGAGCAGTGGATGTGGCCCTTGGGCTTACATCACCTACCCATCCCCAACCTAGTCAAATCTAACTATTAATGAAGCACTGCAACATCATCAATACATTGCCCAGTTTTACAATCTCATTCAGCTCAACAGAAAATAATGCAATATGCTGATCTTTATGGAAAAGATAATGCTTAGAAAAGTATAAGGCAGTAAGAAAAGAGGAAGATCAAGTTACAGGTGGCTAGATTCAATCAAGAAAGTCACATCTGAGCAGGACAGTTGATGACAAGGTGAATTGGGTATCTTTCACCGATAGGGTCACCATAAATCAAAGCCAACTTGACTGCAATTAACAAATGTAAAAAATATATCTATATTTTCTTATCTACAACATATTGAGACACCCAGTTGAAAAACAATGCCAAACAGTGATTCCCTATGCCAAGCATCTTGAGAAATAGTTGCAAAAACTTCATAGAAATTTTCATAAAATTTCACAGTATTTTGCACATAAAACTTTGTGTAAAAAGTCCAGACTGGGGGTGGAGAGGAAATTATCAGAAAAGGTAGGAAAGATCTTGCAGTCTTACCCAGCAAGGAGAAAATGTTCCAAATTTTTTCATTCTTGCCTGAGAGAATGAAATTAATCAGGGTTTACTATGACTAAAACTAGTCCTCATCCAGCTTTAGTGGTGCTCAATTACTAGGACCCAACAAAGTATCCACTCCTCATACAATTTGCAGAATTCAATCCACATAAATGAATAGGGCAGACAATGTAGATGTAGGTGGTCATTAATCACATGCATGGGAAGCCTACTTGTGCATATGAATCTCCTTGTATGAGCACCAGGGAAACTAATGCCAGAACCTACTCTATTTGAGCAGTGACATCCAAAAGCATGGAATAGAATAAGTGGTAGGCTTGGGACCTTTAACAGATTGCTGAACAGGGTCAAACATTATCATTGCCTGCGACTGGAATTACAATGGTTTATTTTTTAAAGTGGGCTCTAAGCTCTCATGGAATCAAAATTCTATATACAAAATATTAATTCAGTTTGCCATTAAAAGTGATATGGTGAGTGGAGACCTCTTATAAAGGCAGATTTCTTCAGAGACTCTACCATGACAATTATCAATAAATGTTATGAGCCCCGGAGGTTGAATTTGAAGGGAACATTAAAGATTAAGGAATTCACAGGTCAATTACTGAAACAAATAAATGACTTTAGAAGTAATTACATATAATTTTGCCTTGTTTGTTTTATATTAGTCAGAAGCTTCCATAATCCAGCACCCCCTGAGGTCTCTTGTGGATTGAGTTCACCAAGCGTACCATTTTTTGGCTTACAAAAATGAAACCCAGGCTCAGACTCAAATGAAACCAAAGTCAAAATGCAGGACATCATCAGCAAATAACACAGCTTAATGTCAGCATATAACAGGATGTAGCAACAGTATATAACAGAGACTCAACCACAAGCTTCAGGGAGCCAGGAAACATAGCTGAGGAAGGGAAAGAGGACGGTGCAGACCCTTGCTATAGTTATTAAGCAGCAAGAGAATGGTGGCTTCATGTATGTGAGAGTAGGTAGATGAACCTCTGCAGCCAAATGTTGGGTTGTTGGTCTGTTTTATATAGATAAACAAATATTTTATGACTGGTCAGCGTGGGTCACAAATCCTTCTCTGACCAGCAACAAACTATTTCTTCCTATCAGTCACACAATTGACAATATACAATATCTGCAAATATTGGTAAACTATGATATACAGGTCAAGTATCCCTCATCTGAAATGCATGGGACCAGAAGTGTTATAGATTTTTGAATTTGTTGCACTTTGGAATACAGCAGCTCTGAGGAGTGCCCTGCACCCATTGCCCCCACCAAGGGACTACCTCCTCCACCTCTGGCTCCACAAGGGAACAATGACAGATGTCTAGAGTAGGAAGTGACTATCTCCCACAAGCAGCAGCTCATGGCCATCATCACACCTGAGATGGATGAATGCACAGGAGTAGCAGCAGTACTGGAGAGGGGAGGAGGCAGTGGTAGTGGTTGTGCTACCAAGTCCCTGGCTGCAGCTACCACTTTCTCTTCCTTGTCTGCTGGTATCATGTTTTGCTGCTTCATCTGTGGCAGCAGAATCAGCCGGGGCAAAGACCTGAAGTTGCAAGTCAAATCCCCTCATGACAGCAGGCAGCCCTTCTTCCTGTTCCAGGAGCAGTGCCTGCGGCATGGAAGATGAAGGCTAAGGAAGAAGGGCTGCTAGCCATTGTGGTGGTGTTGGGCGGGGTGGGTGGGTGGGTGGGCAGATGATCCAGCCACTACAGATGAAACAGCAAACCAGTGAATGAGAAAGAGGAGGTGGCAGTGGCAGCAGCCAGGGCCTCAGTAGTACAACTGTCACCACTTCTTTTCTCAGGCACCATGGCTACTTCTGCACATGTGCCTGCCCTTGATGTGATTGCAGCAATACACTACTGCTTGCAGGTGATGGGTGCCTTCTGCTCCTGAGCCTGCTCATTTTGCCCTTGGGGAGCTGGAGGTGGTGTCATTGTCATTGCTACCTGGGTGGGGGTGATGGCTGCAGGGTGCTCACCAGTTGCTTGCTCATCCTGGAGGTGCTGAGTGGCCAAACACTCTCAGGAGAAGAGAGGGTGGGAGACAGCAGCCCCATAGCCACTGCTACTATCGGAGTTGGCTGTGATTACTGGCTTCCCACCCACAGCAGGGGCATCACTAGGGAGTGTGGGGAGTGCAGAACACACCAGGTGACACCCTAAGGAGGAGTGAGAGCACTGCTCCTCAAACATCTGCTTTTTGGCATAAACAGGCTGTAGCATTTGCTTGCTTCCTTTTAAAATGCTTTAAGAGATAGTGGGAGTGGGCTGAGGCTCAGTGGGAGAAGAAAGGAGAGGCCCCAGGACCTTTTTTAAAAATTCAAACTTCAAAAAAAAATTTTTTTTAAATAAATTTTATTTTTTATTATTTAAAAAATTTCTTTAAAAACATCGCATTTACCAAATTTTCTCTTTAACCACATGAAACTATGTACATGTAAATACATTTAGGTTGTGTGTATGATGTTGTAATTTAAAGGTATGATTTTAATTTTGCAAGTTGTGTATGTCACAACTATAGCCATTAGATTCAGTGATATATAGGAATTAAGATTTACAAGTAGCATTGGGGTAAAACCCATTACTAAAGATTCTGTATGGTGTGGGAATGGGAGGAGGTCAATGGGAGGAGGTGACACCTTGACCTACCACCCCGGGGGACACCAACCCTAGTGACACAACTAACCCACAGAAGACTTGGGTAGAAAAGGCACTAAGATCTGGGATCTAATGTGGAAGAGGACAGAGGGGAGAGGGGTCTGTTTTTTTTTTTGTTTTTTTTTTTTAGCATTGAACTCTCCTCCAGACAAAGGTTGGACACAATTGCCAGCAGCCACTGCTGCTGCATCCTGCTCTAGAGCTCATTTTGCCTAGGGGATGACAGTGGAAAAGCAGTAGCAGCAGCCAGCCACTGTGGGCACCACTTGTGGAAAGTTGGCTGCATACTCAGCTGTGCCATCTCCGTGCCAAAATTCTCAAATACAGAAAATGGCATTGTCTGTGCAGGAATTCTCAATTCTTAAATGGAGTTTTTGCATGGAAAACAGCATTTTCTGTGCAGGGAACAGCATTGCCTGCACAGAAGAGAATACTTTGATACAGAAATTTAGTTTTCTGTACAGAAAAAGCTGTTTCCAGGGTAGAAGATTTTTTGTGTGTGAAAAAAACAAAAATTCCACAATTGATTTTTGTGCAGAATAAATCCTGAACTGTGAAGGGTGAAGATTTTCTTGCAGAAGGAAAAAAATGGCTAAAACTACTCATTGCTTTCTTTGAGAACAAAATTATGGAAGAATCACATCCCTGCGGCTCAGTACTTCTGCCCTCAAGGTGAATGTTGTGCATTGCTATACCAATAAATGTTGGTGCTAGAAGATCTGGGTATTCAGCAACAGACATTATAACTACTCTGAGGTCTGTTAAGAGACCCAAAATGTATTTTGTATTGTTTGCCTGTCTGTTTGTTTTTCACTGTTCAGGTACTGAGATATCTAGACCCCAAGAATTTTCCCTTATTCCCCCTCTTCAGCTCAGCTCCCAGGTTACAATTCATAAGAAAAGAAAAGAAAAAAGCTTTCAAATATCTTCTTCCTCCTCACACTTTTCACTTGCTTTGTGTTCTCCACTATGCTTGAGATTAGCAACCTATTTGCATACGTCCTATGAAGCATACATTTGATGTTCAGGGCAGACTCAGCAAGTCTGCCATGGCGGTTCTGCTTCTAATGTTATTTTACAATGTGCCTACTTATAACAAGGCTAATAAAAATAATGTTTAAAATACATTAGGCAGGATTTGGGAACCTCTCAGCAGCCAACTGGAGTAGCAAGCACAGTAATGGACATGTCATAATCTTCCTGTGCTGGTTAATATATGTCCAGGGTTACACTGATGTTTCACTGCGCTCCACACATTCCACAGAAGCCCATTCCTTTTAAGTGATTTTGATAAGCTGATTGATGCAGTCCCTGTTTTTCTCATATATGTGTGTTTGTGAGAGCCCATCTGCCTGATGCCACGGGCTTCTATCTAATAAAGGATCCATAATGTACTTATTTTCCTCAATCCTGACTTTCCTCCACTTTCTCTGGCAATTTACTACTTTATAGAAATTTAATCTGCAGCTGAAATTCACTGTATTATTAATGGAGAGGCAGTGCAGCACCATACTATAATTAAACTACACACACCAGATACATGCACTGAAGTATTTGATAGAAAGCCACTAAAGGTGTTTTCTTATAGTGCTCTGCTGCATGTATTAAACTAAGATATAACTTGACCATAAAATCCATATTGGTCAATGATTTTGCCTTCCAAATATGGGTGTCATTTGCTACTGAATGCATTTTGGAAATGTTTAACTTTTTCCCCTCCCTCCCTTTCTCCTATCCATCTGGAAGGCAATTCTAGACTAGTGACCCTGAATAATTATGCTAACACAGTGGCAAAAATAATGTCTCTTCTATGGCTCAACTTCAGGACTTAACTCTGAACTCCAATAACATCTGTAGGGCCACATTTCCTCCACACTGGTTCTGAAGAAATTTACTTACTTATTTAATTAATTAATTTATATACCACCTTTCTCCCAGGCCAGGACCCAAGGCAGCTTCCATACCATATTAAAATGTTACAAAAAGCTCTAGTCAAATTTTAAAACACCACATTAAAACACTATAAAACTGATTAAAAATACAAAAGTTAAAAACATATAAAACATACATTTACTTTAAAAAAACAAACTTCCTTGCTTAAGCATTTTGCCTGTTGGTGAAAAGAAAGCAGGAAAGAGCCAGCCTAGCCTCCCGTGGAAGGGCACTCCAGAGAGTGGGAGCAGTCACCAAAAAGATTTTCTCTTGTATCCACACGAAGTGAGCCTGTGATGGTGGTGGGACCGAGATAAAGCCTTCCCCAGATGATCTTGAAACTCTAGCAGGTTCATATGGGGAGATAAGGCCTTTCAAATAGAAAGAAAGGTCTCTTAAAAGTGACAGCTTCTGGAGTTGGGCCCCAAAGTGATATGACACTAATCTCAGCTAGTCAAGTGGCAGCTGGCTGCTTCCATATCCGTGGTGTAATAAATCCACCCTGGAATTTAGTCTGAACTGTGTATGAGCTATCCAAGGTGCAGGAACCTATTTTGAGGATAGTATTTAGCATCTTGGGCACTCCTTTAAAATGTAGAGTAGTGATTCCCATACTTTGGTTCTCCAGCTTGGGGCTTCAGCTCCCAGAACTCCCAGCCCACTTGGTCAACTGTCAGGAATTCTGGGAGCTGAAGTCCAAAACATCTGGAGGACCAAAGTCTGGAAACCACTGGTGTAGAGTACAGCACAAAACAGATTCACAACTCCACTGACAGAAGCTACCAGTGCCACTGGATCAGACCAGTTTACATGATTGTAAAAATGGAGCCTCCAAAGCATTTCCCAAAGTGATAAACATATGGGATGAGATCACTTTGGGGAGCTTTTGGCAGGATAATAATCAATCCTGCAGGATAAGCATTACAAGCACAGGCTAACGTTGTGTTAGTGACATACTCAGGCATACATTGTGCTACACATGTGGAGTGTTTTTGTGAATGATGCTTAATGGTTGCACCCAGCTAACAATAGTGTAAGCAAAGCTGTGGTAGAATATTAAGGTGCCCAGAGGAGCACATGGATACATTGCCTCTATGTACAGTCACTGAATATTGTCCATCACAGTTGCATAATAGATTCTCAACCAAGTGCATTGGATCTACATAAATTGCACTACAATGATATTCAATATAAAGGTTGCATATCATAACTCCATCAGTGAATTTTTATCTTATGTCAATCCTATGTAGGATCTCAGCATCCCAGCTGTCCTGTCCTGCATGCAGAGTTATGGGAAAACAAACTTTGGTTGGAATCCTCTTAGTGACATGTGACATAATATGCGGATACTCAGACAGTGAATGCTTTGTTATGGACAATGTTCGTAAGGGGGTATTCACTAGCCCCTTGTTCAGCATCTAAAAGCTCTCCCCAGAAGGAAGGGAAGCCTCATGTCCTAGGCCACAGTTCTCCAGAGAAAGGAAAAGAAACAAGTCTCCAAGTGGTTTATTCTCTTCTCCTTTCTGGAGAACTGCAGCCTGAGATGGTATGCAGTCCCAATGTTCTGTCACCTCTTTCCCTCCCTCCCTCCCTGCCCCACCACCATTTAATGGCTTTAGCAGCAGCCCATCATAAGGCTTGACAGGTGGTGGGAGAAAAAGAAGGCATGGAACTGTGTGTGTAAAGTATCACACTCTGCATACCTGACCTAGGACATCAGCCTTTCTATTAAATGGGCCCGAATAACATATGCAATCATTAGCACAAGAACAAAAGGCAAAGCCTCCAGCATTGAGCCAACTAAATATTTGTGCAGATATTGAAGTGCTGCCTCTGTGGGCTCATGGGCTCCAATATGCCATGGGTCATGCAAGATGCTGACATCAAACTGCAGGAGGCTGAGAAGCCTGCAAGTTGCTGATTTGAGATTAACTGTATTAAGCATTCCTTGGCAAGGTGGCTCAAGCCCTGAGGGGTATAATGCACAGCGACAGCTAATCTCAGTGACTGGGGGCTTTTTTTGCTACCCAGCACAGAGTTTCAGGTCAGGAGGTGCAACCCTGGAGAAGAGAATGGAGTTTATTTTGATCTTGACATGCTGGCTTCAACCATAATGGGAAAGTCGAAATTTGAGACTTTGCGGCTGGGTCGCTGATGGAATTCAGAGAGAATGCTGCACTCTCATTGGGCTAATATCTGAAGCTATTTCAACTCTGTTGCAGGCAGCTGGGATTTTTTTTTCTGTTTTTTTTTTTTTTAACTGCCTGTGATTTATTTTCCTTGGTTTACAGAGAAGCCAGAGAGCAATTGTCTCCAGAACAACAAAAAGAGGCAAGCTTCCCTCAAAGAGCTGGGGGAATGTTTTTTTAATGGTCTGAATTAGTTTAATTCAAGTAAATTCATTTTTTAATTAAAGCCATTCAAATATTGTATTATGTGATCTGATGTAAAAGGGGGGCAATAGTAGCAAGCTGCACTGTCTCAACCTCAGAGGAAGGCTAGACAACCCCCTCTGAATAATAATAATAATAATAATAATAATAATAATAATAATAATATGTAAGTATCAATTTAATCCTATGTTTATGTGTTTTAACCTATATGCTTAAATGGTTTTATGTGTTTGGTTATATATTGTATTTTAATCTATGTTGTATCCCATCTTGAGCCTTGGGGAGATTGATTGATTGATTATTATCCTGCCAAGAGAACCCCATGATAAGTTTTCCTTAGTGTTGCCATAAGTTGGAAATGACTCGAAGGTACACAACAATAAAGTAAGTCATAAGTGTAGTACACTATATTAGTAAATGTAGTAAGTAAGGCTTCTTTAGAACCTGAGACCCTGATCAAGCATAGACATTTCTCCATTGCCCTCCACTAATGACACTCCCCACTGGTTCCACTGCTACCTTTCTTCACAGATTATTTACCAAAGTTTCAAAGATGAAGGTAAGGAATCCAGAATGTGCAAACCCTTCTCCGGAGTTAGGAGAGCGATAGTGATGTCAGGAATGGTCATTCCTAACAGAAGCATTGTCAGAGGAACAGCTGGGAAAGCTTGGTTGGTACCAGTCAACCACAGCTCAAGGAATGCTGTGAAAATGGGCCTATGGGGAAGAAAGGATGCCATAACTGAGTCTTGTCTCTGGCAGATGGAGAAAGGTGGCCTAGAGATAAAGGAAAAGATTGCAGAGAGATAAGAAAAAGATGGCCTAGAGGTAGGGAAAAGCTGTAATAGACTGTAAAACAGCCAGGGAGAAGAACTGAATAGGTTTGGGGAGCTTTGGTTAATTAAATACTTCTGGGATTAATGTGTGACCGAATTGTGTATTAATAAACTTCTAGTTTTTTATTCCCTTTTAAAACTGAGTCTGGCTGTTTCTGTTAAGTTTTGATAGAGATTGTGGTCATGCTTCCCACAGCAAACCCACAGAACAATTCATCCACTGGTTCATATAGGGATCACAGTGAAGCCCCCAAGTACCCAATCCAAGAAGGGATCTAGAGGAAGGAAAGGGCATGGGGAGAGACAGGAGCCGAACAGTTTGGAACTGCAGGTTCACCCCAGAGAGGGGATCCATCACACCACCCAATGAGGCTACATGAAACATTTGAAAGTATCAGTCTAGTCATCACCATTATTATTATTATTTTTTTTAAAAAAACTTTCTTGAAGGTATTTAAGATTCTGTCAAAGTTCAGGCACAAAACTACTGAGATTCAAAACTAGGGAAATCTCCTTATTTAGATCCATTGTGGTAATGAAAAGTATTTACCTCAAAGTGATGCTTGGTTTGACCTCTTCTCAGCTCTACTAAAAATGCTCTTCAGTCTAGATGGGAACAATGCTCTCCATTTCCTTACATTTAAAATGTCAAAAGGCAGACATACTCTAAGATCCCCATCTCCTCTGTGACTTCTCTGTGGGTTTTTGTTTTGTGTTTTATTTTTAAAAATGAAAAAAAATCCTTTTCCTTTATAAAATAACCCTCCTCTCAACAGAATAATCAATGGATGCATTCTAGTTTTTCATGCACACCTAATTACATGTCAGCAGTCCTCACTACATCCTCCTCTGGGCTGGATATCTTTTTTGCTGTGAAGTTTTAATATAGCATTCTTCCTACTCTATGTATCCCCATCTTTCTCACTTATGTAAGCATCTAAATGTCACAGCATGTGACCCAAAGTAAGAAACCATGTACACATGGACAAGGAAAACACACTGATTTATTGTAGTGTCACATGCCACAAGGTTCGAGACCCAAGCACTGTGAGCTCCCATCACTAGTCCCAACTTCTGCCAACCTAGTAGTTTGAAAGCATGTAAAAGTGCAAGTAGATAAACAGGTACCACTTTGGTAAGAAAGTAACAGCGTTCCATGCGCCTCGGCATTTAATCATGCTGGCCACATGACCATGGAGTCATCTGTGACAATGCTGGCTCCCTCGGCTTAGTGCTCCCTACAGTTGGACATAATTAGACAATCATGTCAAAGGGGAAGCCTTGTTTACCTTTTACACATGCTATGTACACAAATGAAAATCACATGCCATTCCCCCCCTAAATAACAACAACAGCAACAATTCCTGGACGAAGACTGACCCCTTTTCATCTCGTCTTCCAAAATTTCATCATCGTGTCACAATTTGTAATTCCTCATTTGAAGAAACAGCTGCCAACTGGACCTTGTAGGATGTGGCAGTGGCTGAATAGGTTTCTCCTAGGGCTCATCTACATTTGCCAGAATATTCTGGGCTACCCCCCACCCCAGAGTGTTCTGGCCCCAAATTTGCCCCTCATCTTGCTCTCTTTCCCCAGCAACAATAGGTGGCTGCCTTCCCATGCAACCCCCATTCATTGTCTGTCACCACTGCTGAGATCAGAACAAGGTCCCGAGCCATGCTATCAATGCTGGTCAGGCCAATAGTAGTGGCACGTGGCAATGAATGGGAAATGTGAGTGAAAAAGCAGCCACTTATAATCACTGAAACCCCCTTAAAAATCTGCAGCAAAAGATGCATTTTTAAAATGCAGGTTATGGGGAGGAAGCCCAGGGGATAAAACACCCATTTTGACAAGACCCTAGAATGGGACCCCATGCCGGGTTCTGGGTTCTGATCCATGGATGATGAGGCATGGCAACTATTGTTGTTTTTCAGTGTACAAACCAAAATAAAAGGACTCTCCATTAACTGCCAGTCCCAGGACTTAATAGGAGGAACCAAGGCCATGAAGGTAGCACCATAGTACTGTAATTATCCAGTGTGAATAAGCCCAAGAAAATGGTAAGTAAGAAAGCTTACTATCACTAAAAATCTTTTAACCTTGAATTTCTAGCTGTCTTGTCATCATGAGGACTTCTATAATTACAATGGGTAGAAAATATTTTGTTGTTGTTGTGTACCTTCAAGTTATTTCCTACTTATAGCAACCCTAAGGTGAACCTATTCCATGGTTTTCTGGGGCTGAGAGTGTGTGGAAATTATTGCACCGGCTTTTTTTCCTACACCAGGCATGGAATGTAAATACACAGGAATGGAGTCTATTTCACAGCTCTGTGCATGGACAATACTCATCCCATACCCAATCCGGGCTTCTCCTGGACCTTTTAAAGAACGGATCCTGGTGCGATAATCTACTGTGACTTATCCAAGGACACTCAAAGTGGGTTTTTAAATAGCTGAGTGGGGAATTGAACCCTGATCTCCAGGGTCATAGTCCAATGCTCAAACCACTACAATACAGTAAATAAATTCCTGAAAATTGGATGCCTTATGAAACAGGCATAAGAGCTTCTCTTTTCTCACAATTACTCTAGGCATTCCCCAGAGCTTCTGTTATTTTGAAGAATATCCTTCTGTGACCCCTCTTCCCTTCCATTCCATACCTCTTCTAACACTCCCCCTTGACTGCTCCAATTCCCTGGCCAGAATATTCCCAGTTTTTTAATCATACAACTTTTGGAAGGCCAGCTTCATACAAAACTAGCAATTTGCAAATATAATATGCTTAATTTTTTGCTCAGTACCAGCTTCTTGTATTTATTTATCTGTCTTTGTAGTTTGCCTTCCCTCAGTCAATGGAAAGATTTTTATACACTGTGCTTGTGAAGGATGATTGACTACAAGGAGTCTTTGTTGTACTATCGGCTGTAATTATTTTAATTCAAACACATTCCCTTATAGGACTGACATCATAAACGCTGTTTTCTATAACAAAATAGCTGTCAGGTCTGTCAAGCGGATCTGCTTACTGTTTTATATCATTACAATATTTAATTTCAGCTTAGTGCTCTTCATCAGATGTGCTCAAGGCTTCCTCTTTCCTCTGCCAAGGGACCAGAGAGCTGCCTTATTTCTTAAAGTGATTGCTCTTTGCAGGACAGGTCAGGAGGAGAATCTACTGCTGAACCCTAATTCTCCCATAGCATTTCTGCATACTGCACTAATGGAGCACCCATTTCCAAAGGATAATGACAATACCTTTAGTGTCACCAACTGTTCCAATAATACCCACAGAGCATAGGAAAGACACTAATTTAGACTATACCTCCCAGAATGTTCCATCAACCTAGGTCTAATTTGCACTACAGAAATAATGCAATTTGACACCACTTTAACTGCCATGGCTCAATGCTATGGAATTCTGGGATTTTTAAAAAGTTGTATGAGATATTTAGCCATCTCTGTCAGAGAGCTCTGGTGCCACAACAAACTACAAATCCCAGGTCTCCATAGCATTTCACTGAGCCATGGCAGTTAAAGTGGTGTCAAATTGCATTATTTCTGTGGTACAGATTAGACCCTATTCTCCTCAAAAATAATGTTTCCATGCTCTGAATAAGACCCTACATTCTGTGATAAGGCTTGCCACATAGCCCAGAGAGAACAAACACAGAGCTGATGCATTTTACTTTTTTAAAAAATGAATGAATAAATGAATAAATAAATAAATACATTTTGGGGCTGATCTCAAAGCTATTATTTGTGGTTTACTCTGTGTAGTTTAGTGTAAAATCCGACATATATATTCCCAGGATATTACTTGTACCAAACCTAGTTGATCAAGAACCAGGTGTCATACAGTTCCCCGAGGATCGTGTTACCACAAAAGGAGGAAATAACCTCTTGGGCTTTCTCCTACAAATGCTTACAGACCTACAGATTTGTCCCACTGGTGAGAAGCCCAGTAGGAGGGAGAACATGTCAAGTCATATGAGGCAGATTTTATAATGCTCTACAATCCTACCTCCTTGGATATTTTAATTTATTAGATGAGAAATGTATTAAGATTATTCTCATCACTTAAGTGGACAATACAGATGACTAGCTTGCCAAACAGTGGTACAGTGGTCCCTTGGTATCTGCTGGGGTTTGATTCCAAGACCCCCTGTGAATACCAAAATCTGTGGATGCTCAAGTCCCATTAAATACAATGGCGTAATAAAATTATACCCCTTATATAAAATGGTAAAATCAAGGTTAGCTTTTTAGAATTTATATAGTTTTAAAATATTTTCAAACTGTGGATGCTTGAATATGTAGGGCTGACTGTATGCACATTGTAGCAAATGGCTGTTTGTGTATTGACTCCAAGGTTGAAAATAACTAGTAACAAATGACTACTCACATTTAATTAGCTAGCTATTTAAACTAGTTAAATGCTGTAACTAGCTTCTTGCTTATGAAGGAAATTAAGCATCTTCATAAGCTGAGCAAAAGCTTGACTCACAATGACAGTTCTGACATCAGAAATGGCTCTGAGATGGATGGGTGGGTGAGTGGGTGGGGTGAAGAAAAAAACCTAACAAAGAAAGGCTGGGTTGCACTGGGGGGAAAAAGATCCATATATAAAGGAAAGGATGGGTACTAAGGGGAGAAAAGCAAACCAGGGGTCCTTTCACACTCCAAGTCACAGCACTATGATCCTGTGGAATCCTGAGTTTTACAGTCGGGTGAGGCACCAGATCTCTCTGGATGAGAGTTTTAGGTGTCTGTCCCTAAAGTGAATATCCCACAATGCCACTGGATGTTGTCATGACAGTTAAAGTAGAATCATAGCACTATACTTTTGTAGTGTGAAAGGACCCCAGATAAGGCAGATGGAAACTTGGGTACAAAGCTGCTGCCATATGTTCAGAATCAAACCAGACAGTAGAGAGAGAAAGAAGGAAAGAGTCTCACAGGTGGAAAACAAGGAACTAGCCTGAGAGTGATGAAATTCTAGAATCCCATCCTCTCTTCTCATTTTTGCTTGCAATTTTTTTCCTTTTGTCCAGTCAGCATTTTCTTAATAGACTATGGGTATTGCTTTGCAAGAGACACTGGAATAGGAAAGATGCTACTGCCTTGGCTCCAAAACTTGGCTAGGGCTCCTTGAGAAAGTTCCTCATAAGAAAATGAGAACTGCCTCCTAACTTTGTGAGGGGATCCATAGCCATAAAAATCACAGCTGGCCATTTCAGAGATGTGCTCAACAGTTCAATGCTTTTAACCCCCCCCCCCCTTCACAATTCTTTCATCTCTTTGGGGCAGTATCTGCACTACAGAAATAATCTGGTTTGACACCACTTTATCTGCTATGGCTCAGTGCTGTGGAATTCTGAGAATTGTTCTGTGAGACATTTAGCCTCCTCTGTCAGAGAAGTCTAGTGCCACAGCAAACTACAATTCCCAAAATTCCATCGCACTAAGCCATGGCAGTTAAAATGGTGTCAAACTGGATAATTTTTTGCAGTGTAGATGCATGGGATAGCTGAAATGCTGAGACTGTTCTTTGTCAGGTGCTCATGCAACCTCACTGTCTTTTTCTGGAGAGATACATTCACAGAATGTCTCTAAAAGCAGTCATGAAAAATGAAAAATAAACACAATTTCTTGCCTTTGAGCAAAAAAGCTTTAAAATAAATTGTGACAATGAAGAGCCTGCTTAATAAAGCACTCCGGTAAATGTTTTTAGATATCACTGCCTTGACAGCAATCAGTAAAACTATACTTGATTATCCTGTTGATCATATAAATTCAATAACTCTTAAGGCCAACATACTTGACCATTGTGTTAACAAGAGGAAAACCTCCTCATAGAAAAAGTGTGTGGACAGCTGGCATTCACTTAAGTGACTTATGCAAGGATAAGTTGTGCTATGCACATGGAGTGATTTTTTGGGGCAATGCATAATGGTAATGTCCAGCTAGCAGTGGCATAAGCAGAGTCACACATGTGGACCGTTGGGTACACAGTGATGCCTCAAAGAACACAGATTAATATGCAAATGTGCATCATCTCTATGTCTTGCCTCTACATTTTGTTTTGCAGTTGCACAACATGCTCATTGATCACTGATCCACATATGTTGCACTACATTGGTATCCAGTATAGAGGTTGTGTAACATCCCTCTGCCAGTGCATATTTTATGCTACATTGAAATGATATAGGATCTTATTCATTTTGTCTAAACACGTCAGCCAGTCTAGCTTAAAGTGAAATTCTACTGTGGCTGTTGGTACAAATGGTCAACATCCCAGAGGAAATTTGGCTTTTCCTGTAGCCAGCAAACAATACTCAGCCTCCAGCTTTTGTTATGAAAAATTAAATGGCGGCACCTCTCAAGAAAGATCTTTTTCAACACTCAAGTCCATTTATTTAAAAGAAGCAGAAGCAGCACTATCTGTGTTGGTGACACTACTGTCATCATTATGAGGCATTAATGAGCTCTCAGAACAGGCTGCTTTTAATTCACAGGTTGATTTTGAATGTCTCTGTGCAAGAATAGCTTCTTTCTACTCACTCTGTCTTGAGCCTCCCCCATTACAATATCAGAAATGGTGGTCCCTATACCTAAAATCTAATTTTTCCAAGCTCTGCCACTTTCCCCTCTTTTATCCTACTATAACCTAAATAGACAGATTATGCTGCTGACTGTTTGGAACCTTATCTAGGAATATTGATGAAATCCCACCAACCCAGCTCTGTTTCTTCTTGGTTCAGAGAAGAGTAGTGGCACAAAGAAGCAAGGGCATTTACCATTGTAAAAGTCAGTTCCCCTGATCACACCCTTGAGAAGCTCACAAATGGAACTCAAATAAAGACTGTATACAGAGATAAGGCATATGGACTGACTTGGTTCTCCCACTGGATCCTAGAAGACAAATGGACTGCAGTATGGGAGACAGTGGACACCAGACAGCACTCTAGTCTCTAGGGAGTAGGGAGAAAATCATGCCTCCCCTTCCACTGTTTTTCCTTGAATGTACCCCATAAAAATTGAGGTGGGCAACCTTCAGCTGAAGGGCCATATGTGGCCCTCAGTTTAATTCAGAAGTGTTCTGCAAAACAGATCATATCAGGCCTCTGGAAGAGAAATCTGTCCTTCTGGCAACCTCCTACACAGAGAAGAAGGAAGTGAAAGAGAAGGGATGAGAGAAAAAGAAAAGAGGTATAAACAAAGGGGGTGGGGGAGATGGCACAGGAAAAAAAATCTTGACAGAGTGAGATGGAGGGAGAGAAATGTTTGGCTATAGCTCCCACTACTCCTGGCTTCCGACTCACCTATTACCAGCATGTAGCTCCTAATAGGCTAGCTATATGCAAACATGTTCTTTGACAGGAAAAAAAGGTTGCCTGTCCTTGGTATAAGTGACCAGGTACCATGAACTTAAAAGGTAAGAGTAAGCAAAGTGTGACTCTCCAAAGATGTTTGTATGGCCCTTGACACCTCCAGAATCCCCAGTCCAACCCCTGGTATTTCCAGTGCAAAATACTGCTCCTGGAAATCTCCAGGCGCAACAATTTATCTTTTTAATGGGCTGAAAGGCCTTCCTGTTCTCTTCCATATAAAAAAAGGTGATTGTAAGAACCAGAAGTGGACTTCTGTCCACTTTGTTGTTGTTATTATTATTGCATTTTTGGTACTCTATACAGCCACTAGATGGCCATGGGTTAAAAAAGTGAACTCTGAACTGGACCCTGTTCTGGAGTATTTTCTGGAAAACATGTTACCCTTGGTGACAACTTTATAGTAGTGGCAAAAACTGTCTCCCTGGCTCATTTTTGAAAATGGGAGGCATGGCTCCACCAGTAGGAAATATTGGAAACTGCCTTATAGCAGAAAATCAGACTGTTATTCTATCTAGCCTTGCCCAGTACTGCCTATAGCAGCTGGCAATGGATTTCCATGGTTTCAGAGGGGAGTTTCTCTCAGCCCTACCTGGAGGAAAAGAATCTGAATTCCACTCAGATTCATCACATTACAGAGTCCCTCTGTTCACTCACAAACCTATAGCTATGCCGTCCCTTTGTTGTAATGTGGGGTAATAATTAGTCATAATGGGAAGAAGGAGCAGCAGAACAAAAAAGGATCTTTGGCTGTGCCTGGTGTGCAATTGATTCATACTGCAACATAACTAAACCTAAGAATATAGACACACCGAGACTATTTAAAAATAAATAAAAATCCAATGGGTAGGGGAGGTGAGCCTTCCAAGAGCAACCCATCCATTTGCTAAAGTGATGATATCTAGGGCTACTGACTGTTCAAAGCCCCACTAACCCTCGGCTACTTGGAGCTTATCATTTAATTAAAAATAATGCCTAGGTTTGGGGGGCCAACCTGGTGATGTACGGTGAGCCATTCAGCTTGCCTTTCTCTCCCCGCTCCCTCCCAACACACACTCTGCTTTGTCTTTGTGCCGGGATTGCAGAGAGGTGTACATTACTGTAACCTTGCATTCCAGCACAAAAGTGCTATAAACTACCAATAAATTTTACTGACTTTCTAGTGACCTTCATGTGGGTTGGACAAGTCACATTTCACACCAAAGATGGAGCTGTAAATATTTTATCTGTGCAGTAAACACAGAGCTGACAGCAGCACTGGGCTCATTTCCCCAGGACTGCTCTCTCTGAATGTTGCCACCTCACTGAGAAAGCGATTTATCTACTGCTCCAGGAAAAATCCTGGCAGAAAGGCAAGGAAGGAGCAGCTCACAGAGGGAGGCAACTGTCTTGTTCACAGCAGTCCTCTTGTCTCTGGCAGCTGCAGTTACCTTGGCATTGTATATATATTTTATATATCTCGACCCTCTTCCTCTCTTGTCTACAGTAGTAACAGACTGGACCAAATTAAAGGGGGAGCAAGTTTATCTTTGGGATGTAGCTGTCAAGGGCTATGTCACCATGGGGCCAGATCCCACATCACACTGCTCCATATGCTTAATGTTCAAGGTTGCCAAATGGAGATTCTATTACGGGATGCTCCTTATTTTCAAGGAATGCATATGCACAGGGTCAGGCTTTCAGTGATGGATGCATTCCATCAATGCATCTGATCATCACAACCCATAAAATATCTCCTCTCCCCCAACCCATCTGTCTCCACTCAAATGTGTGTTCTTATGAGTGGTAACACAAGTTGCTCATTCTGTTAATATGCATTCGAAACCACTCTGAGGGTGGGGCAATGTTGTTAAGGAGAGGAGCATGATTCAGAGTAGGGAAAGAGCAGGTGATAAAAGAGTGGGACAAAAAGATATGGGGGGGGGGGAGTCTGCTAGACTACATTTACACAACACTAACATAGGTAGTTTAACTCCCAGGAGTTATAAATAAAGAAAGAAAAAAAGAAAAGGTTTGCCCCTACTTTTACAACTAGGCTGTTACACAGTACAGGCTCAGAGCTGGGACACTAATCACATCATACTTCCCCCCACCAGAAGCCATAAAACAAACAGTGTATGCACTTGCATCACTAAGTATTCAGAGCCAGCCAAGAGCACTTGGCTGCCTGAGATGAAGAACAAGATAGTACCCTCAGCTATTTCATGTCCAAAAGCCAACTGAACTGGCTGCTTAATCTTTCTTTAATATTAACAATAGGACAGCTTCCTGCACCACTTCTGCAGACTAGCATGGGGGAGAAGGGCAGACAGCATGGAGCTTCATCTTTCATCCTACACAAACTTTTGTGTAGGCAGCAGACAGTTGATCTGCATTATACTCAGTGGCATGTTCAGATCTGGAAGAAGGAAGAGTGAAGATAGGAGGAAGGATCATCAACAATCTAAGATATGCCGACAACACCATACTACTAGCGGAAAACATCATAAACTTGAAACAATTACTAAGGAATGTTAAAGAAGAAAGTGCAAAGGCAGGCTTACTGCTTAACATATAGAAAACAAAAGTAATGACTATGGAGGATCTACATAAATTCAGCCTAGACAATGAGGAAATTGAAATAAAATTTTTCCGTACCTTGGATCAAACACTGATCAGACTGAAGTCAAGAAATAAGAAAACTAGGAATGGGAAGGGCAGCTATGAAATAACTAGATAAGATCTTAAAGTGTAAAGATATACAATTGAGCACTAAAATCAGAATCATCCAAGCCATGGTATTCCCCATCAGCATATACGGATGTGAGAGCTGGACAGTGAGGAATGCAGATAGAAAGAGGATAAATCTATTTGAGATGTGGTGCTGGAGAATAGATCTGAGGACACCATGGACAGCAAAAAGACAAACAAATGGATCCTAGAACAGATTAAACCTGAACTCTCCTAGAAGCCAAGATAACGTAACTGAGACTGTCATATTCTCACCTCATCATGAGTAGGCATGACTCATTAGAAAAAACAATAATGCTAGAAAAGGTAGAAGGCAGTAGAAAGAGATGACCACATGCCAGATGGCTAGACTCAATCAGGGAGATCAAAGGCCTGAACCTGCAAGACCTGAGCAGAGTGGTAGATAATAGGGAGTCTTGGAAATGTCTCATTCAAAGGGTCACCATAAGTCAAGGTTGACTTGAAGGCCATGCAAGAATTACTGCAACAACTGGAAGGACTACAAGCTATGCTCAGTTCTTGTTCTAAACAAAACAGCAGTAACAACAACAACAACTGGACTCAGAGTAGTTAGTCTACCCCAATATTGTCTGTTGTGAATGGCAGCATCTTCTCTACAGAACAAGATGTTTTAAGTGGTGATGCTACAGGTTGGACCCAAGATCTTGCACATGCAAAACATGCTAAATGTGCTGTCTGGTGCTAAGTTATAGACCCTTCCTCATGAGGTAATGATACTGTATCACTCAAAAAAAATTATAGGGCTGTAGAATGTTGTTGAATAATTACCATATCCATTAATTCAATAGCATTTTAAGTAAGACCTCCTTTTATTTTCTAAAATCACCACTTCAGGGTCAATGTGTATTTCAATATGTCATAGTACAAACTCACAAAAGAGACACAATAGATGCAAAGCACTCTTTTTGTCTGACTGGAGGAACAATAACCAATCAGGGATCATCCTGCACATGTAGAGTGGGGGAACATGGCCTCCATTGCAACCTCTACACCAGAGGTCAGGAACCTACGGCCCACGGGCTGGGTGCGGCTCGCAGAGGCCTTAGGACCGGCCCATGGCCAGTCCTGCTGCTGCCGCTGCTGCCATGCACAATCACGGGTGCACACATGTGCACGATGGTGGGCGCCATTTTGGAACGCCCAACGGCACCAGTATCATGTGCATGCGCACAACGCCGGCGCTGTTGGGCCTTCCAAAATGGTGCCCGTGCTCGCGTGCGCATATGCACGGCAGCAGGCGCCATTTTGGAACACCCAACGGCACCAGCGTCATGCACATTCACATGCCACCGGCACCGTTGGGCCTTCCAAAAAGGCGCCCCACGTCATGCGCACATGCACGTGCGATGCAGAGCACCATTTTGAAAGGCCCAATGGCACTGTGCACAGCACCATTGGGTGTTCCAAAATTGTGCCCCCCATGCGCACACACATGAGCACAATGGTGGGCGCTGTGCGCATGTGCATGCAGGGGCAAGCACACTCATGCGTTCGCAAGCCTCTGGCCCCCAGCAACAAAAAAGTTGCCAACCCCTGCTCTACACTATAACCTTTGTAAAATTTGATGAATAACACAACATGTGTAGCATTACTTATATACCCAAAAAGAAATCACATAAGGAGGATTCTTGTCAATTCACAATTTAAAATGTCAAAACAAATGAATGAAGCATCCTCCAAAAAAAGCTATTTTCCTAGGAATAACAGTCTTAAATAAAGAAAGGAGAAAGAAAATGCTGAGCTATTTTACATACACACATCGTAGGGATCCATGCCCAACAAACAATCCTAGCCAAAGTTTAAAAGCACCCACTACATAAATCCAGGATAAATCTAAATTAATTATAAATTAGTTCCAGCAAGGAGTGTTGAGGGGGAAGGGTGTTAGCAATGCCAATACCCAGCCTTAACTACACGTGGTTCAATATGAAATGTACCTGTTTTGTATAAATATTGCATATGTTGGGGAGAAAATAGTGAAGCTCAAATGTACTTTATCATCTGAACTGTCAACTTGGTGTTGAAGCTAATCTATTTCCCAGTCTTGAAATATGGAGGGGGGAAGGAAGTACCAAACTGCACATTACACCAGAGCCATGTGCTCATTAGTCCATATTCTCTGGTCCAAAGTACTTGGGAAGGAGGTGCTTTTCAGTGGAGATGAGGCAGGGGAATGAAGAAGTTTTTACCCTTGGCAACTGATTTATTCCTGAAACTCTCAACCCTTCCCCTGTCACTGAAACCAAAGAGGATTCCATACTCACATATTTCAGGTAAATATAAACCCAGATACTTAATGGGCAGGGTGGGTAGCATCAGGAAAAAGGCAAGTGAAAGAAGAATAGTAAGGTCATGTTTACACCACCCTTTATTCCAAGTTCTCTTTTTAACATAGAAGGGGCAAATGGTCTAATGTACACAAAACTGCAATATAACATGTCTGGCCTTTCTTTGCAGGGACAGAAAGAATATTCATTCATATTCATTCCCAGGTTTAAAAACAGGGAAGGGGAGCAGCTGGGAAACCATTTGAGAAAAATAATAAAGCAGTGAGAATCTTGCACAGTTTACTCCTGGTATTTGAATGTGCTGAAGTGCTACTGAGGAAGTATTCTGCATAGAAAAACTTTTTATTTTTATTTTCAAAAACCTATTTTATGAATATAGATAGCATTCAATAAACCAAATATCTCCAGTGTTACCCCAGCAAATATCTCTTAGATTGCAATCAATTGCAATTGGTAAAAGGAGTTGAATGTCATATCTGAATCCCTTTTTTCTGTGCAGAAAACAGTGTTTCATGTGCACAAACCCATGTGTTTTTCTACACATAATAATTCTTCTGCAACACTTCAGGACATTAGAATACAGGAAGAAAATTGTGGAGGAATGTTTGTTTTCTCCTGCAGTAGGGAGGAAACTAACATAATCATTCATCCCCATATGTGAGGATGAAACAGTTGAGAATTTGCATCTCTACTTATCAATTCTTTGACAGCAGTTCAGGGATTACTGCTTTGTGATGAACTGAGAGTAACTCATTAACCCATGTCACAGAAGTAGCCAATAGTCTAAATATCAGGACTGTGAGTGGGGAACCACTCTGTTTAATTCAAGTACAGCAAATTTAGTATCAGAGCCAATGTGGTGTAGTGGTTTGACCATTGGACTATGGGTCTTTGCAGACTGCCAGAAATAGTGCAAATTGAGTCCACTTTAAGGGTTAGGGTTAGTGCTAGGGAGTCATGGGAATTGGTTTTTTTCCTGAGACATTGAGCCTTCTCTGTCAGAGAGCTCTGGTGCCACAATAAAATACAGTTCCCATGATTCCCTAACCCTAACCCTAACCCTTAAAGTGGACTCAATTTGCACTATTTCTGGCAGTCTGCAAAGGCCCTATAACTCTGGAGACCAGACTTTGAATCCCTGCTCAGCAATGGAAACTCACTGGGTGACCTTAGACAAGTCACACCCTCTCAGCCTCAAAAGAAGGCAAAGGCAAATTCTTTCTGAACAAATCTTGCCAAAAAAAATTGTGATAGGTTCGCCTTAGGGTTATTTTAGGATTGCCATAAATCAGAAATGATTTGCAGGCATAGAACAACAACAGTTTTAGTAATGGGAAGAGAAGCTTTCTGTAATTCTACCAATCCACACACACACACACACACACATCTACCCACATTTAAATTCAACAGATTTACCTCCTATTGCTTTGAAGTTGCTGTTGCTGTTGCAAAAATGTGTAGCCTATTTCTACGTTCCCCTCTGCATCCCAACATAACCTGAGCTACTGGAAAGATGTTGGTGTAGTAGAGAAAAGAGGTGAAGATGCTACAGTGCAGCTCACCTCTTTCCTTGCTTTGAGGCATCCATCCATCTATCACTTTATTTATTATATTCTGCCTTCCTCCAAATCTGAGACTCGATGATAGTCAACTCCTTTTACCAATTTCAGTTGTTTGCAATCTAAGAAATATCTGCTGAGGTAACATTTGAGGTAGAATCATAGAATCATAGAATCATAGAATCATAGAGTTGGAAGAGACCACAAGGGCCATCCAGTCCAACCCCCTGCCATGCAGGAACTCCCAATCAAAGCATCCCCGACAGATGACCATCCAGCCGCTGCTTAAAGACGTCCAAGGAAGAAGACTCCACTACTCTCCGAGGAAGTGTGTTCCACTGTCAAACAGCCCTTACTGTCAGGAAGTTCCTCCTAATGTTGAGGTGGAATCTCTTTTCTTGCAGCTTGCATCCATTGTTTCGGGTCCTAGTCTCTGGAGCAGCAGAAAACAAGCTTGTTCCCTCCTCAATATGACATCCCTTCAAATATTTAAACACAGCTATCATATCACCTCTCAGTCTTCTCTTCTCCAGGCTAAACATCCCCAGCTCCCTAAGTCGTTCCTCGTAGGGCTTGGTTTCCAGACCTTTCACCATTTTAGTTGCCCTCCTTTGGACACGCTCCAGTTTCTCCACATCCTTTTTGAATTGTGGTGCCCAGAACTGGACACAGTATTCCAGGTGAGGCCTGACCAAAGCAGAATAGAGTGGCACTATTACTTCTCTTGATCTAGACACTATACTTCTACTGATGCAGCCTAAAATTGCATTGGCCTTTTTAGCTGCTGCATCGCACTGTTGACTCATGTTCAACTTGTGGTCTACCTGGACTCCTAGATCCCTTTCACACGTAGTCTCATTCAGCCAGGTGTTCCCCATCGTATATCTGTACTTTTCATTTTTCCGCCCTAAGTGCAGTACCTTACATTTCTCCGCATTGAATTTCATTTTGTTAGCTTCGGCCCAGCTTTCTAGTCTATTCAATTCATTTTGAATTTTGATCCTGTCCTCTGGAGTATTAGCTACTCCTGCTAATTTGGTGTCGTCTGCAAATTTGATAACTATGCCCCCAATACCGTCATCCAAGTCATTGATAAAGAGATTGAATAGCACTGGGCCCAGGACAGAGCCCTGTGGCACCCCACTGGTCACTTCTTTCCAAGTTGAAAAGGAGCCATTGTTGAGCACCCTTTGGGTTCGGCCAGTCAACCAATTACAAATCCATGTAACAGTTACTTTGTCCAACCCACATTTTACCAGCTTGTTTGCAAGAATGTCATGGGGAACCTTGTCAAAGGCCTTACTGAAATCAAGATATACTATATCCACAGCATTCCCTTCATCTACCAAGCTGGTAATTTTATCAAAAAAAGAGATCAGATTTGTCTGGCATGACCTGTTTCTCTGAAACCCATGTTGACTTTTTGTTATTATGAAATTACTTTCCAGATGTTCACAGACTCTCTGTTTAATGATCTGCTCCAGAATCTTTCCGGGTATTGATGTCAGACTAACTGGACGATAATTGTTGGGATCCTCTTTTTTCCCCTTTTTGAAGATGGGGACAACATTTGCCCTCCTCCAGTCCACTGGGACTTCTCCTGTTTTCCAGGAGTTCTCAAAGATTATTGCCAATGGTTCCGATATTACATTTGCCAGTTCTTTTAATACCCTTGGATGTAATTCATCTGGTCCTGGAGACTTATATTCATTTAGATTAACCAGATGTTTCTGTACTATCTCTTTGCTTATTCTGTGCTGAAATTCTCCTATTCTGTCCTCTGCTCCATTATCCTCAGGTTGAGCACCCTTTGTCTTTTCTGAGAAGACTGAAGCAAAGAAGGTGTTGAGTAATTCTGCCTTTTCTTTGTCCCCTGTTAGAATTTCTCCATCTTCTCTGCACAGTGGCCCTATCATTTCCTTCTTCTTTCTTTTGCTATGGACATACCCCCAAAAGCCCTTTTTATTGTCCTTAACGCCTTTAGCAAGCCTGAGCTCATTCTGTGCTTTAGCTTTTCTGACTTTATCCCTACACGTGCTAGCTATTTGTTTGAATTCCTCTTTGGTGATTTCCCCATTTTTCCATTTCTTATACATGTTCCGTTTAAAACATAGTTCACTTGCAAGTTCCTTAGTCATCCATCCTGGTTTCTTGAGACACCTCCCATTTTTCCTCCTCGTTGGCACGGTTTGAAATTGTGCCTTCAGTATCTCCCTTTTGAGAAACTCCCATCCGTCTTGAACTCCCTTCTCTTTTAGTATTCCTGTCCATGGGATCACCCCCAGTATTTCTCTAAGTCTAGTAAAATTAGCTTTCCTAAAGTCTAGGATGCGTGTCTGGCTATGCCTGGCTTCTCCTTTCCACTGTATAATAAACTCGAGGAGGACATGATCACTCCCGCCTAAGGATCCAACCACTTGCACCCCATTAACTAGGTCTTCCCTGTTAGTTAGGATCAGATCTAAAATAGCTGACTCCCTCGTTGCCTCTTCCACCTTTTGGACAATGAAATTGTCTTCGAGGCAAGTGAGGAATTTGCTAGACCTTGAGGATTTTGCTGAGTTTGACTTCCAGCAAATATCAGGAAAGTTGAAGTCACCCATCACTACTATATTTCTCCTTTCTGAGTGTGTGGCCATCTGTTCTAGAAAGGCATCATCCAGTTCTTCTGCCTGAGTCGGGGGTCTGTAGTAGACTCCCACAATAACATCCCTGTTGTTTCTTTCCCCTTTAATTTTTATCCAAATGCTCTCCACCTGGCTTCCAGGATTGTTGTCCTGGATTTCTTCACTGGTGTAAATATCCCTGACATATAATGCTATTCCTCCTCCTCTCCTGTTTGGCCTGTTTCTCTTGAAGAAGTTATACCCCTGTATTTTTACATTCCAATCATGAGACTCATCCCACCAGGTTTCAGTGATGCCTATTATATCATATTTGCTTTGTTGCGCTAGGAGTTCAAGTTCATCTTGCTTATTTCCCATGCTCTGTGCATTAGTGTAGAGACATCTAAGACCATATGTCTCCTTTACTTGCTGCCTGTGCACGTTTTTTTGCCTCCCACTGTTGGGTCCCTCTACTGTTTGCTTTGTTTCCTCTATGACAGTTTGACTATTTTTTCCAGTCCTTTTGTCTTCCAGGGTGCTGTCTCCCTTCCCCACATAACTCAGTTTAAAGCCCTCCTGATCAAATTTTTCAGACTGTTGGCAAAAACGTTTCTTCCAACTGGTGTGAGATGAAGCCCATCCCTTGCCAGGAGTCCGCCCTCATGGAACCGCAGCTCATGATCCAAGAATCCAAATCGTTCTCGACGACACCATCTGCGGAGCCAATTGTTGACATCTGCTATCTTCCTCTCTCTTCCTGGACCGTGCCCTTCAACTGGCAGTAGAGACGAGATGACAATCTGTGCCTCCATTTCTTTCAGCTTCTTTCCTAGAGCCTCGTAATCCCTTTTGATGTTTTGAAGGCTGTGTCTTGCTGTGTCGTTCGTTCCCACGTGAACCAAAAGGAAGGGGTATTGGTCGGTAGGCCTGACCAGTCTTCCCAGCCTCTCTGTCACATCTCGGATCTTTGCCCCAGGGAGACAACACACCTCCCGAGACATCTTGTCAGGCCCACAAATCACTGCTTCTGTCCCTCTCAGCAAGGAGGGTGTTGGTTTCATGAAAGGTATTTGGTTTCATGAAAGTTATCTTATAGGCATATATATGTGGCCTGATCAGACATCATCAAGGTCTGGCAAAGAAATGTCTATTCACAAACTGCACTGATTCCTCCAAGCAGGCAGCACATTTCCTCTTTACAAAGAAGGAAGACACTAAAGTAAAGGTTAGGGAAAGAGACAAATATTCAGCTGTCCATCAGCAGAGTCATTACTCACAGTTCCCATAAAGCCCCTTGACATCAACAGCATCAACATAAAAATATTTCACACAAGGAATGGCTATTCCATGTGAAGAAAGGCTACATTAGCTTTGCCTGGGGAATGCACCTCCCACTCCACCCCCTTAATTTATTTCTGCAATTGTAATTAACACCCTGACAAACTGCATGGCTTCCTAAGCCTTTTGTTCAATTTATTGATTAGCTATTTCTCAGAAGTTCATTACCATCCAGAGGCTGGAAATTAGGTTTGTGTGCATGGATGGGTATTTCTCTCCCCCCCCCCCACCACCATTGCTGCCACCGCCGCCACCGCCGCCGCCACTGCTCCTCCTCCTCCTCTTCTTCTTCTTCTTCTTCTTCTTCTTCTTCTTCTTCTTCTTCTTCCTAGCTTCATCCCTGACTGAGATGATTAAATGCAGCCACAACACATCCATCGTGTATCAAGCAATTCTGCCCAAGGTCAAACATTCATGCAAAATAGGAATGCAGCTCTGCATGTCTAAATATCATCTGCATTGATTTCTAAGAGGATGCTCAGAAAGCTCCCTGGCAATGTTGAAATGGGAGGTGTATTTGGTAAAAGTGTAACACTCCTGTCTCTCAATGTCCAGTATTTCTGCAGCTGATTCTCATTGGGCTAAAGAATAACAACAGGAAAATTAACACACACACACACACAAAAAAACTCCTGAAATAAGTATTAGAAGAATCTAACAGGCTAAACCTAGGGTGGGTCTATACTGACCAGAATACTCTAGGGTACTCCCAGAGTATTCTGGCCTCAAATTCCCCCCATTACCTCCAGAACAATACTAGGCAACTGTTCACACAGCATCCTACTGTACTGCTTAGTGCAGGTTGCTCCCTGTGAGATGGAAATCAAGGCAGCCAGCGTGAATCACATGACTGGGCACCTTGTTGTGATCTCAGAGTGGCACAGTTGGACACAGTGTAAACAGCCACCTAGCATTGCTCTGTTTAAGTCAGAGGTGGTCCGGATTCAATGCAGAACTGGTTTCACATCATAAAGACAGTCCACAGTCAAATCTGGGTTTTGGCCCTGCATCACAAAGACAGACTACAGCAAGGGTGAAAGGAAACCAATTTAAAATGGCCCATGAAGATATTCCATGCTGAACAGGAAAGCCATACATGAAGTGGGAAACTGGCTGGCTTCTTTAGCAAAGAATAAATATGCTAAGAAATTAACATTCTTCCTTATCTGCTACCTGTACAAGATGATGATGATGATGATGATGATGATGATGTCATCATAATCCCTAGATAAAGGCATTTTGGTGGCCAGCTTCCATCCACAGCAGATCCTTATAGACAAAAACTTCACCTTGCAGTGACGCCTTCCAAGAGATCTAATCTGAAATATCCAGCACACATAGGGGTGCCCCCCTATTTCTCTGAAAAAAGAGAGGAGGGCTACAAATGGAGAAGAGTATCAACAATGGTGACCTCAAGCTAAAGGGTCAGGTATTCTTTCTCTTGAGGAGCTTAAGTAAGCTGTCCTATTTCCCCCCATCCAGGATCACTTCTTATGGAAGGGAAATACATTTGCTCCAACATAATTACTATGGGCCTTTGCAGACTGCCAGAAATAGTGCAAATTGAGTCCACTTTAAGGGTTAGGGTTAGAGTTAGGGAATCATGGGAACTGTAGTTTATTGTGGCACCAGAGCTCTCTGACAGAGAAGGCTCAATGTCTCAGAAAAAATACAGTTCCCATGATTCCCTAGCACTAACCCTAACCCTTAAAGTAGACTCAATTTACACTATTTCTGGCAGTCTGCAAAGGCCCTATGTCTTTTAAATGTGACATGAGAAATGATCTGATCATTTGTGGAGCTACGTAGATAAGGGTCTTGTCCCTGTGTCAGGTCAGCTTGTGGTTCAGCTAACAAGCACAGACAATTGGGGCATGCATTACTGATTCATGCTTCTGATGGCTTGCACCTTTGGCTCTTCCATCTTCAACTTCAACAAAGATGGCAAGAGATACAGAGAACAAAACATATGAGGAGATTGAAGGAGCTGTGCATGTTCAGCTTGGTGAAGAGAAGACTGAGAGGTGACATGATTGCGCACTTTAAATATCTCAAGGGCTGCCACAATGACATGTCCTCTGTTGCCCCAGAAAGTAGAATTAAGTTTAATGGTTTTATGTTACTGTAGAGGTGATTTTGATTGAACATAAGAAGGAATTTTCTGACAGTGAGAGGAAGTAGGCATTGCAACCAATTGCCAAGAGTGGTGGTGGGACTCCTTCTCTGGAGTCTTCAGAGAAAAGCTGGCCAAGTACCTTCTTCAGATGCTTTAACTAGAGATCCTGCATTGATCAGAGGGTAAGACTTGATGGCCTATAGGGGCCCTTCCAACTGTATGATTCTATGAAGCTTATGATGCACCATAATCAGCATGATGGGCTGATTTGCTGGATTTGGGATGCGATATACAGTCAAAGCAGAAATGTAGAGATGTGTGTATGTAGAAAATTTTCTATGGAAACAGTGTCTACTGAAAACAAAGAGGACTCGGCTAAGTCGAAATATGTGCTCACAGGGCAGAATAACAAAAACACGTTTGATCTTGGGAATAGATAGTTAACACATAAACATATGAGCTCATGGGAAGGTAGTCACATGGGGGGATGATATACAGCTAGAGACTGGGTTAAAGCACATCATCCAATCATCATAAGGTTAACACCCAGAAGGTGGAGTAAGGGAAGGGCCAAGAGTTTTCTTTGTTCTCCTTGTTTATATATGCATACAATATGTTCATGTGTATCAGCAACTCAGTTCAGTAACTCTCACTCACCTACACCTGGAACTGTAAACATGGATCTGTGACTTTTTCTATTGCTGTTTTTCTACAACAACATCAGCAAGATGTGATCCTATAGAGTTTAGCCATCAGCAAGATGGACTGTATATTTTGTTTTCTTGTTTTCTTTATGGAACAATAAAGCTTTACTTTAGATCAGGGGTAGGCAACCTAAGGCCCGGGGGCCAGATGCGGCCCCCTGAGGCCTTTGGACTGGCCCCAGGCCGGTCCTGTCGCCGCCGCCCGCCATGATGATATTGATTATTGTTGTTATTATTTGTTCTTGGGGTTTTCTCAGCAAAATCTCCAAAGGGGGTTTGGCATGGCTTTTCTGGAGCTGAGAGAGTGTGCATACATTTTTAAAAAAAAATTAATTTTTAAAATATTTATTTATTTATTTATTGTGCTTCGGCCCCCTAATTGTCTGAGGGACAGCAACCCGGCCCCCGGCTCAAAAAGGTTGCCTACCCATGCTTTAGATCTACAAATGTGTCTTCATGCAAGTAGCATGGGAAAGGCTGGTGAAGGAAGCTGGTTCCTGAGCTCTGATGCATTTCACATCACATCAAAATTCAACAAGGCTTACGGGCTCCAGAGCGTCTTCCAGCAATGCAGGCAGCAGAGGAATGTGCTGGGAAAGAGGCAAAACAGAAAGCTTCTGGTAATCATCAGCTGTAAGTAAAACACCTGCATTTCTGCATGTTTTCAAAGAGCTATCTGGCCGTTTGGCAGAATGCAAAGGTTTTTTAAGAAGTGAGTTCTGGCCTGAGCATTTTCAAGACTGTGTGTCCAAGAGGCTGGAGGCTGGAAAGCTGCCTAAAGACTCTTTTGTGTGTCAAGTTTGAGTCAAAATGGAAGCAGTAAAGTTTGCAAAGTTATCGGACACTAACTATGCCTCCTGAGTCTCTTTTGCTCCGGGAGCAGCTGTGTACAATAGTCAGAGATAGACTACCACAAGCACCCACTCCAGCAGATGTGGAATGGAATGAAAGGGCGTGTGCTTCTATCCTCCTGGTTCTCACAGAAAGCCAGTTAAATTATGTGAGAGAGAAAACTTTAGCTAAGGACATTTGGGATTCTTTGAGGGACATACACCAGTCAGCCTCAGCTTTAGCCAAAATGATGTGGTGCAAAAGACTGTATGGTCAGAAAATGGAGAAAGGTCAATCTCCAGAAAAGCATCTAGAAGTGATGCAGGACTTGTTTAATCAAGTGCAGATGAGGGGAGTTCAAATTCCTCCTTTACAAAAAGCATTTATTCTTCTTGGGTCTCTTTCAAGAGATTATGATAACATATTGCATGGGCTGCAAGGAGTACCTGAGGCACATATTACCATGGAATTGGTAGCCTCTAGGGTGCTTGAAGAAAGCCAACACCACAGATTTGAAGCAGGACTACACAGACAGCCATCATCAGCTTCAAAATCCTTAAATGCCTCAAAGGTAGCGTCCAGTGAGATGCAGGTGGATAGGGCAGCTGTTTCCAAGGAAAATATATGCTTCTACTGCAAGAAGGCAGGTCATCTGAAGCGAAACTGCAGGAAACTTGTAGCAGACAAAAAGAAGAACCAACAAGAACAACCCAGAGACTTTGGGACAAAAAAGGGAACTGTAGCTGTTACAAAGGGCTGTGATAGTGTGACTCAACAGATGGTGAGCCAAGTCTGGTTTTGGACTCTGGTGCCACTGGACACATGGTAAACACTCCTGATATACTCAGAAGTAAGAAAACCTCCACAGTAAATTCAGTTGCTCTGGCTGATGGAGCAGCAAGAGAAATCAAACAGATGGGGACTGTTTTCATTCCTGGTTTTGGTAAATCCTTTGATAATGTTTTGTGTTGTGCCTAAATTACAAAACTGTTTAGTTAGTGTGTCTGCTTTGACCACGGAAGAGTATACACTGCAATTTGTGAGGGGTGAACGTAAAATTTCCAAGGATGGTGAAGTTTGTGCAAAAGCTATAAAGAAAGACAGAATGTATTACATGCTAGATAAGGCAGAATGTACGGTTGTCAGCAAAGTGCCTTTGCATTCAGATTGTGCTCATTATTTTCACAGATTGATGGGTCATATTGGTTTCAATAGTCTTGGGAAATCTGTGCCCAGATTTAAAAATGTCTCCCTGTCCAAATCACTTGGAGTGCTTGGTTTGCAGCAGGATAAAGTTGAAGGCTTTTCCTGCGGCAAAACAAAGCAAACGCATAGCAAAAAGACCTTTTGAGGTTCTTCATGCAGACCTTGCAGGGCCGTTGTGAAAGTCAGTAGGTGGCAACAAATATTTCATGGTAATTGTGGATCGTTTTACCAGGTTTTCTTATGTGATGCTTCTGAAAGAAAAGAGTGAAGCAGCAGACAGGTTCAAAGAGTGGGTGAACATGATTGAAAGAGAATTTGATTACAAAGTGGGGTCTTTGGTCACAGGCCAGGGAGGTGAATTCTTATCTCTCAGTTTGAGAAACTGGTTGAGAAAGAAAGGGATTAAGCACAACACTACCAATCCTGGAGTTCCTCAAGAGGATGGATTGGCAGAGAGAAGAATTGGTGTCCTAAAGCAGATGAAAGATTGCATGACGTTTCATGCAAATGCACCTGAGAATCTCTGGGGCGAGGCAATTCTTACTGCAAATTTTCTGGCAAATCATACTTGGAATTCAGCTGTAAAGAGCACCCATTTTCAAATGCTTTATGGGAAAGCACCTAATCTGAAATACCTTAGAGTGTTTGGGCAGTATGCAAATTTGTATATGCCAGCAGTTTTCAGAAAGAAAAATCAGCCCAAGTGGAGAAGGTTGATGCTTATGGGGTATTCTAGGAATAGCTACAGGTTTCATCTTGCTGGTGGAGAGATCTTGCTATCCAGAAGTGCCAACTTTGAAAAGCATTCAGGTTGGGACAGATTGCATTCCAACAAAGAAGTTTTCTTAAGTTGGGGCAGTTGGAAACACCTACCAGAAATAGAGGGGTGGTGAAACAGGAGTCAGCATCCTCAGACAGTGAAACTAGCACATCAGATCAGTAAACACAGACACGACCAACTACATCTAGGATGTCTGAGACATAGGGATAGAGATCCTCACACAAGTTCAGACACTGAAGATGAGGGAGGTAGGAAAAAAATTGTCATCCCACGGAGAACTCAAAGAGTCCGAAAACTACCAGATCGTTTTGTTGTACAGGAAGCCAGAGTTTGTACAGTTGTGGTTGATGAGCCAGAGGGTTACAAAGACTTACAGAGTTTTCCTGATGAGGAAAGAGAGAAATGGTTGTCTGCTATGGAGCAAGAGTTCAAGTCTTTGGTAGACAAAGAGGTGTTTGAAATTGTTGAAAGGCCTAAAGATCACAAGGTGATTGGTTGCAAATGGGTTTACAAGAGAAAGGAAATGCCAGATGGTAGCCAGAGGTACAAAGCTAGGTTGGTGGCAAAAGGTTTTGCTCAGCAGAGGTTTGAGAATTTTGACAAGACATTTTTTACAACAGCTAAGCCTGAGAGCCTGAGATTGATTTTGACTTTAGCAGCAAGGAGGGGTCACTTGGTGCAATATTTTGATTTTGAGACTGCATATTTGAATGCTTGTCTTGAGGAAGTTGTGTTCATGGAACAACCTTTAGGTTTTAAACAGGACAGTGGCAGAAAGGTGTAGAAGTTGAAAAAGGCTTTGTATGGCTTAAAGCAGAGTGCTAGAAGTTGGAATCTTTGTATTCATGAAGAGCTTGTGAAGGTTGGTTACAAATGCAGCATCGCTGATGCATGTGTTTACACAAAGGGAGATGTTATGTTACTTATTTATGTTGATGACTTGTGCATTGCGGCAAAGTCAAAACAGGAAATTCAGACAGTGAAGAAGGAATTATCAAGGAATTTTGTTGTCAAAGATTTAGGTCCTCTCAGATCCTATCTTGGAATTGAGGTGCAATGGACTGAGGATGGCAGTTGTTTATTGAGTCAGCAGAAGAAGATTGAAAAGCTGATTGAAAAGTGTGGCTTGCAAACTGCAAAAGTAGTGAAAAGTCCTATGTCAGTTGGATCTGTCAATGGTGAAACAACTAGAGAGTTTGAAAATCCAGAATTGTTTAGGAGCATCATTGGAAGTTTGATGTTTATAGCAAACAACACCAGGCCAGATATTGGGTTTGCAGTTGGCGTGCTTAGCAGAAAAGCAAATTGTCCGAAGGTTGAGGATTGGACAGCAGTCAAACATTTGTTGAAGTACCTGAAGGGTAGAATGGATAGAAAACTGAAGATACAGAACAGCCAGGTTGAGCTGGAATGCTTTGTGGATAATTCATTTGCTTCGGAGTTGCATGACAGAAAGTCAGTCACAGGAGTGTTGATCAAGTTTGGAGAAAGTACGATAATTTGGCATAGTAGAAAACAGGGATATGTAGCACAAAGTACAAGTGAAGCAGAGTTTGCAGCATTGTCAGAGATAGTCAATGAGATACAGTGGATTAAACAGTTACTTCAGGATTTGAATCAGAGTTGTTCTGAGCTTGTATTGATTTATGAAGACTCACAATCATGTATTGCGATGTCAGAGGCAGTGAATTTAAAGTGCAGGACAAAGTACATTGGAGTAAGGTACCAGAATGTCAAAGAATTGGTACAGAAAGGAGTTGTGCATCTACAATATACAGAAACAAGACATAATTTGGCAGACATTTTGACAAAGCCATTGGGAATAGAAAGACATGACCAGATGTCACATCTACTTGGAATGTCACCTTAAGTGTACAGAACTAGCAATTGTGCTAAGATAGTTTCACAACTGAAAATAATGTGCCTCATACATCTATACATTTTGGAGGGGAATGTTGGAATATGGATGGGATATACAGTGAAAGTAGAAATATAGAGATATGTGTGTGTGGAAAATTTTCTATGGGAACAGTGTCTACTGAAAACAAAGAGGACTCGGCTAAGCAGGTGGTTTGGAGTCAAAACGTGCTCACAGGGCAGAATAACAAAAACACGTTTGAGCTTGGGAATAGATAATTAACACATAAACATATGAGCTCATGGGAAGGTAGTCACATGGGGGGGATGACATACAGCTAGAGGCTGGGTTAAAGCACATCATCCAATCATCATAAGGTTAACACCAAGAAAGTGGAGTAAGGGAAGGGCCAAGAGGTTTTTTTTGTTTTCCTTGTTTATATATGCATACAATGTGTTTGTGTGTATCAGCAAATCAATTCAGCAACTCTCAGTTACCTACACCTGGATCTGTAAACTTGGATCTGTAACTTTTTCTATTGCTGTTTTTCTACAACAACATTGGCAAGATGTGATCCTATAGAGTTTAGCGATCAGCAAGATGGACTGTATATTTTGTTTTCTTGTTTTCTTTATGGAACAATAAAGCTTTACTTTAGATCTACAAATGTGTCTTCATGCAAGTAGCATGGGAAAGGCTGGTGAAGGAAGCTGGTTCCTGAGTTCTGCTACATTTCACATCACATCCAAATTCAACAAGGGCATTCATATCCCATGCCATCTGATTTTCTATCAAACAGGCACCTAGTTACTCTCAGAGCCACTGTCATCTTATGACAGTGAGAGAATTGTACAGCCTTCCAGAGACTGTTGGACTCTAACTGTAAGAGTTCTTTATTGTTGGTTATACTGACTAGGGCTTCTGGGATTTGCAGCTCAAGAAGACTGGGAAAAGAACACAGTTCCCACTCCTGCTTTAGAATTAGTATATATGCAGTACCCTAAATAAATGCTACTCTCTCTCTCTCTCTCTCTCTATATATATATATATATATTAACTGCCCTTGAGTCGATCTCAACTCATGGCGACCTTATGGATGAGACATCTCCGAGACCCTCTTTCCTCCACTGCTCAGCTTAAATCCTGCAACCCCATACCCATGTCCTCCTTAATAGAGTCCATCCATATAGCATGTGGCCTTGCTCTCTTCCTACTTCCCTCCAGCTTCCCCAGCATTATTGCTTTTTCCAAAGAGTCCCCTCTTCTCTTGATATGTCCGAAGTACAACAGTCTCAGTTTGGTCAACCTGGCTTCCAGGGAGGTTTCCAACTTGATCTGCTCTAGGGCCCATTTGTTTGTCCTTTTGGCTGTCCATGGGATCCTCAGCACTCTTCTCCAGCACCACATTATCTCAAATGCATTGATTTTCTTCCTATCATCTTTCTTAACTGTCCAGCTCTCACATCCATACATGGGAATAGAGAATATTATTATTATTATTATTATTATTATTATTATTATTATTATTATTATTTTATTTATAGCCTGCCCCTCTGCACAACAATCGGGGTGGGTTACAACATTTAAGACAAACAAACGAATTAAAACATTCCCTCATCCCCCTAGTTTAGGACCAAGGACTGCTGACAGCACCTTCCTGGCTTGTATGATTCTAACTTTTGTGCTGAGTTGTATATCTTTGCATTTTAGAATCTTTTCTCATTCTTTCTTAGCCACCATCCCCATTCTTAGTCTTATTCTCATTTCCTGACTGCAGTCCCCATTTCTATCAATGTTTGATCCCAGGTATGGGAATTCTTTTACTATTTCTATTTCTTCATTGTCTATGTTGACCTCTTGAAGGTCTTCAGTGGTCATTATGTTTGTTTCCTTTATGTTCAGCATTAAGCCTGTCATTGCACTTTCTTCTTTGATCTTCCTTAGTAGGGTATTCCAGGTCTGTGAGGTTTTCTGCTAGTATTATGGTGTTAACTGCATATCTTAGATTGTTGATAGTCCTTCCTCCTATTTTCACTTCTCCTTTTTCTGTGTCCAAGCCTGTTTTTCTTATAATATGTTCTGCATACAATTTGAACAGATAGGGTAAAAGGATGCAGCTTTGTGTGAACCCTTTACCAATTGGGAACCATTCTGTTTCTCTGTGTTCTCTTCTGACAGTAGCCTCTTGTCCTGAGTACAGATTCCTCATCAGGACTATCAGATGTGCTGTGCTCCCATGTCTTTAAGGGCATTTCATAGCCTTTCATGAGCTATGCCAGGGGTAGGCAACCTTTCCCCTTTAAGGGCCGAGGGACTTCAGCTGCCAGAATCCCAGGAGCTATTGGCCAACATGGGACTATTGGCCAACATGGCTGAGGCTTCTGGGAGCTGAAGTCCCTTGGCCCTTAAAGGGGAAAGGTTGCCTACCCCTAATCTATGCAGTCAAAGGTTTTGCTATACTCTATAAAGCACATGCTGATTTTCTTTTGGAATTCCTTGGTGTGCTCCATTAGCCATCGTATGTTTGCAATGTGGTCCCTAGTGCCTCCTCCTTTCCTGAACCCTACTTGGACCTCTGGGATCTCTCTTTCCATGTATGGTTGGAGTCATATATATATCAAGGTTATACTGGAGTTGAGGTGACAGCATCTACCAGTACCAAAAAAACTAAGATGTGTGGGCAATGATACTAGGGGTTGGAAGGGAAAGGAAAGAGGCAGAAGCCCAGTAGCTTGTTCAAAGAGGCTTAGCAGGTCTGACATGGTGTGCAAATAAACACTTAAGAAAGAGAGGGCTGATATGATAGAAACATTTAACTATAGGAGATCATATTGCACAGTAGGAACTGCTAATGGAATTCTGCACTCTAATTATGCATTGAACTGGATCAGCCTCATGTCATATGCCATCAAACCTGAAATAAGACTTGAAATGAATGTTCTCCATCCTGAAGACCCCTAACAGTCAGATGCTGTAGCTGCAGAAGGCCAGGCCTACTACTCTGTTGACCACAGAATGGCAGAAGGTCTGACTTGATAATGGGCCAAGCCCATTTGAAGACCTGATACTATTTGCTCTTGTTGTATTTACCCATTCTGCTCTGTGTCCAAAGAGGAGCTGTGTGGATCTGAGGGCACAGATATCTAGATAGCTTGCTAGACTTCCTCTCAGTCTATAAGGTTCTTGGATTCCTTGACAGAATTTTAACTTTGGGCAAACGTGTTCCTTTCAGAATTTATGCATTTTCCCCTATCAAATCACCATCCTTGTGGCTCCTTTTTCCTTCAGCCCATCACCTGGGATTGTAGTGGTACCATAAATTATTCCACAATTAAATACTTCCATTACACATAAACTGTCTGTTATACAGGGATAGATGGGATTGACATAGCCAGTGATCAAGAAACTAGATGGATGGGTTTAGTTAAGGCAAAGGTATAAGCAAGAAAGCACAGAGGCACCCACAAAAATAGAGGAATTGTACTTCCCCCAACCTTTGAAAAGATTTTTTTCTCTGATTTTTCTCTCCTTGCCCTGGGGGCCTTTTCAAGAGACATAATGGATATTGTGACTGAAAATAATAGAATTTATAGCCTAGACTCCACACTATAAATTTAGCTATTATGTTCCTGATGGGAAAATGAAGAAAGAAATGAATTGAGACAGAATATTTGTCTTAATAAGTGTCTCTTTTTGCGCACGTGTGTGTATGTTTAATACAGCAGTGTATATACATACACTAATACATATATGTATGTGTATTCTGTGTGTGATACACAAAATTATATATACACTTAAGTATCCATTTGAGAAGACATTCAAGCATTGTCAAGTATATCAACACACAAAGCAGAAAATGGTACTTTAAAAGGAAGGGGGGCTTACTTTTTCTCTGGTAGACTGGAGCCATTTCCCACTGAGATGAAATCCTAATATTACTTTATGGTTCATACCTGCAAAAAGTGTAATGGTATATGGAATCTCAGCCATGGTCAGATGCATATCCTAAAATGTTATCTACATCAGAGGGATCTGAAATCTCTGCTTTTAAGATTTACATTAAGTTTTTTTTTGGGGGGGGGGGGACATGCAAAGGCAAGAGTTTTCTCATATTAGCTAGACTCTCTCCCAATTTAACATGTGAATCAGCCATTATAGATAAAGATTTTGGACAATTGTGGCCATAGTTTCACATTCATTCAGACTCACAAAAGGTCTTCTCATTCTCAGTTTATCTGAATCTATTCTGAGTCTTTCTAAATTTCATTTTTAACCATCAGAACAGAAGCCAAGCTCTTTTTCTGCTGGACTAAATTGTTTCCCTGAGTGATGATAAGGATCTCCTTAATGGCTACCATTGATTCTTTCCAGTTTTTAGGACAAGCAGAATTTGATTCTTCTCCTTATTCTTCTCCATTTCCAGCAACTCTGATCAAACATGCCCAAAATGGGTGTCTGTGATAGTATCACTTGTCCATACCCACACAAGAATGCATGTCCAGGATATGATCATTTGTCATTTAAGATAGAGTAGATGATATGAACCATGCCAAACACTATAATAACTAATTTCAAACATCTATTACAATGCATGAGAGACTTGAAAGCTGTCCTACTCTTGATTTTAATAAATGCTGTCTTGAAGCAGCTGCTTATCAAAGTGACACAAATTGTGTGGTAAATAGAATTCAAAGATATACCCATGTTAGTCTGTAGAATCAGTATGTAGAGAGATCTTGTAGAACCTTTGAGGCTAACTGAAAGAAAGAAGTTGGCAGCATGAGTTTTCGTAGACCAGTCTACTTCCTCAGATGCTTTTGGTGAACTGGAAGCCAGGGACAGACATTTATATGCCCTTGGTGTGCAAGAATGTCAATTCAAATTTAAAATCCTTTGTGTATGGAAATGAAATAGCAAGTCCAATTTTGACGACAGTTGTTCACAGACAAAGACATAGCCATTGGGTATGGACATGAAGTGGCAAGACCAGTTTGGCCTTGGAAATTTGCCTGTAGGTGGGGAGAATAGATGAGTGTAGGATGCCCCCATGAGGATGATGTCAGATAGTGTTGAAATGTGTGTTGTGAGTCAGGAAGCCATTATCCCTGTTCAATCCATTGGTGAGGGACTGCAGTTTATAGATTAATTTCAATTCTGCTGTTTCTCTTTCCAAACTACCTTTGTAGTTGAAATGTTCAGCCACTAGTTTTTGTGTATTCCCATTCCTAATGTCTGATTTAAGTCCATTTATCCTCTGGCACAGGGACTGGACTGTTGTCTGGCGTAGAGTGTTGATGGGCATTGATGACATAGTATGGTGAAAATCACATTGGAAGATGAGCATGTGAAGGCCCCCCTAATGTTGTGGGTGATGCCATTAGGTCTTGTGATGACATTTCCTGGATAAATGTGGGGGCAGAATTGGCATCTTAGTTTGCAGCAAGGCTTAGTATCTGTCTCCCCATCTGTGTCATGTGTCTTCCTGTGGGTGAGTACTTTTTTGAGGTTTGGAGGCTGTCTGTAGGCAAGTAAAGGTCTACTACCAAGACCCCTTGAAAGAGTGGCATTATTGTCCAGAATGGGTTGTAGTCCATTGATGATGTGCCTGAGTGGTCCCAGCTGGGAGCTGTATGTGACTACTAGTGGGGTTCTGTTGTTTTCCCTCTTCAATTTGTTCTGTAACATATTAGTCCTGAGTACACATATTGCCTTGTTTATTTGTTTTTTACTTCATGTGATGGGTACTGTAGTTTGAGGAATGCTTGTTGTAATTGCTTGAGTTTGGCATCCCTGCCTTGTGGATCTGAGCAGATGTGATTGTATTGGAGGGCTTGGCTGTAGACTATGGATCTGGTGGTGTGTTCAGGGTGAAAACTGGAGCCATGTAAGTATGTGTAGAGGTTCATGGGTTTGCAATATCATGTGGTACTTAGATGTCCATTTTGTAGCTGTACTGTGGTGTCCAAAAAGTGGATTTGTTCTGTAGGTAGTTCCAGGCTGAGGTTGATAGTAGGGTGGAAGTTGTTGAAATTCTGGTGAAATGTCTTGAGTCTTCTCCATGAGTCCAGATTATGAAGATATCAACAATGTACCTCAGGTAGAAGAGTGTTAAGGAAGCGTTGCTCTAGGTCAGCCATGAAGTTAAGGAAGCGTTGCTCTAGGTCAGCCATGAAGATATTGGCATATTGTGGTGCCTTGGCATATTGTGCCCATGGCAGTGCCATTAACTTGAAGGTATATGTTGTTACCAAAGGTGAAGTAATTGTGTGTAAGAACAAATTGGCAGATCTTAGTGGCTAGGTCTGATTCCCATCTGGAATGATGTTCCTGATTGCTTGTATTCCATCTTTGTGTGGGATGTTGGTGTACAGGGATTCCACATCCATAGTGGCTAAGATGGTGTTTCCTGGAAGACTGTGGATGGATTGTATCTCCTGTGGGAAATCCATGGTGTCCTTCACATAGCTGGGAGTGTTGGTGGCATATGGTTTAAGGATATTGTCCATATATTTTGAGGTACAGACTTTAAGTGTTCCAGTGCTGGAGATGATAGGTTGTCCAGCATTGCCCCATTTCTGTATTTTGGGTAATAGGTAGAATGTGCCTGGTCGGGGCTCCTGGGGTGTGTCAATAAGGATTTGGTTTTGCGCCTCCATGAGAAATTCCCTGAGCAGCCCATGTAATTCCTTCCAGTACTGGGTGGGATCGTCAGACAGGATTCTGTAAAATATGGTGTTGGACAGTTGCCTCACAGCCTTCTGTCCATGATGACTACAGCTCTTCCTTTGTCACTCTCTTTGATGACAATATTAGGGTTGTTCTTGAGACTGTGTATGCCATCTTGTTCTTGCAACTGAGACTGAGGTTGTTCTTGAGACTGTGTATGCCATCTTGTTCTTGCAAGTAGTGTCTCTTGTTGATTATTTCTCTCTGGGCACAGCGGCAGAAACATTCTATCTAGAAGTCTAGTTTCATGCAACGGCCATCAGGAGGAGTCCATGTGAAGTTCTTCTATTTCTGAATCTGAGATATATTGTTGTACTTTCTACAGTTGTGCTGAGGAGACAGGGGTGATCCTTGTGTGTTCTTCTCCTGACTGGTGTCATAGTCCTTGAAGTATTCTTTGAGGCGTAGGTGATGAAATAAGGCCTAGATTATGGCACAGCTGAAATACTGGAAAATGAGATCAGAAATGCTGCTCTGTCCCCACTTAAAACACCATGAGATATACCATCTTGCAATGATACCAAAGAGCCAGAACCAGCTAATCTGCTGGAGTCCAAGCTTTGCAAAATTAAGGCTGCTGAACAAATTTGATGGTTAATTGCATATTCATTTGGACAGAGTTATTTCTTTCCTTTACAATCACTGTGGGATGCTTATTTATTCTTAGGATGAGAGAGATCATCCAATAGGATGTCCTAAATGCTCAGCTCAAGCAGTGAAGCCAGGACAAACATTTTTCCTCAGTGTGCAAACACAGCTTTTGCTCCAGTGAATATTCTCATAGACTTAACTGAATGCCCCTCGGATTGCCCAGTACAGAAAATGGCTGCAGAGGTTTCACGATATATAGAGAGAAACCAGCTAGGTTAAGGTAAAGGTCAATAGGTTTGAGTATCATCCAAGCCATTGTATTCCCCATCACTATGTATGGAAATGAGAGCTGGACAAGGAAGAAAGTGGACAGCAAGAAAATAAACTCATTTGAAATGTGGTGCTAGAGAAGGGTGCTGAGGATACCATGAACAACCAAAAAGACAAACAAATGGGTCCTAGAACAGATCAAGCCTGAACTCTCCCTAGAAGCTAACATAACTGAGATGGTCATAGTTTCATCTCATCATGAGTAGGCATGACTTATTAGAAAAAACAGCAGTGCTAGAAAAGGTAAAAGGCAGTAGAAAGAAAGGAGTACCACATGCCAGATGGCTAAACTCAATCAGGGAGGACACAATCCTGAACCTGCAAGACCTGAGCAATGGGTAGAGAATAGGAAGTCTTGGAGTTGTCTCATTCACAGGGTTGCCATGAGTCAAGGTCAATTCAAGGGCCGTTAACAACAACAACAACAACCCATTTGCTCTTGTTACAAGACCAAGTTGGGTCTAACCTGCATTCTGCTAGTTTTGCATTCTGGTTTAACATGAAGAATTTGTAAGATTACTTTCAGAATTGGCCATTCATGCTTTGATGGTGTTTTCACTTGGCATTTTCCCTATTACATTTTCCCAATATGCACAAGCTCATCTTGCATCTATTGAAAGACCACATGAAAAGGAATTCTAATATGATCACATAATCACATCATGATTCCTGCCTGTGCCATGATTTAATCAGTGTTCAACAGTTGGCATGGCTTGAAAACTTTATCAAACATCTGCATGCTCAAGAGTCTAAGTACTGTTTGTAATTCGTATTTTTTTTTTAATAGAAGAGTGGCAAGTTGCTATAATTTCAGTTCTCCTTCCAAGATCAGGTGGTTCAGATGCTCCAAATTCATGGCAAATTTCATATAGCAAAATTCAGATAGTACAGCATCTCTAAAAACTACATTATGCCATCAGTCTTCTGCAACCATTAAAAAAAAAGATCCTGCATTCAATTGATTTTATATATCAAGGGAACCAGCCTAAATATCAATGAAAGATTTTCAGAAATTGTTAACTTTTTCATAAGAGTGTATATAGATTCCCTTTACCATGACATTAATTACTAGTGGGACTTGTGACAGTACAGATGTAGGGTATTTTGTTACTTAGAATTCATGTCCACATATTGTGTCTCCCCCCCCCCCATCCCCAACACACACACTCCCTAGCCAGTCACTAGGAACATCACTGACAGCCAATGTGTTATAGTGGTTACTGAGCTGGACTGAGATTTGGGAGAGCCAGCTTCTAGTCTCCCCACTTAGCCATGAAATTTGGGCCAGTCACACATACAGAGACTAACATTTGCTGTTGTTAACTGTCCTCATGTTGACTTTGGCCTACAAGTCAACCTATCATCAACCTACTCTTGCAGATCTTGCAGACTCAGAGTTGTGGCTTTCTTGATTGAGTCCATCCATCTTCCTCTTTTCCTACTGCCTTCTTCCTTACCAAGCATTATTGATTTTAATAGTAAGTCATGTCTTTTCATGATACTTTCCAAGTACAACAGTCTCAGAGTCATCTTGGTTTTGAGGGAGAGTTCTGGCTTGATTTGCTCTTGGACCCATTTATTTATCTCTTTAGCAGTTCACAGTATCCATAGAACTCTTCAAAATTGGTTGAGTTTCTTCTTGGCAGTTTTCTTCAATGTATGGTTTTCTCCCTTCTTCCTTTCCAGTAACTGTGCTCACACACACCCAAATGGGTGTCTCTGATAGGATCACTTGTCCATATCCACCCAAGAATGCACATTCAGGATATGATCATTTGTCATTTAAGGCAGAGTAGATGGCTTCACTGTATGGCTTTCACAACCATACATAGAAACTGGAAATGGAATGGACCATCCTCACTTTTGTGTTCAATGATATATCTTGACATTTCAGGATCTTGTCTATTTCCTTCATAGCTGCCCTTACAAATCCTAGGCATTTCTGATTTCTTGATTGCAGCATCCATTCTGATTAATGACTGAGCCAAAGTATAGGAAATCTGGAACTACTTTAATGCCTTCATTGCCTGAAAGTTATATAAATATCTGTGGTCATTATTTTTTGTTTTCTTAATGTTGAATTTTACACCTGCCTTTGCACTTTCTTCTTTGACTTTCTTCAGTAGTTATTCCGCGTTTTTGCTATTTTCTGCTAGTAGTATGGTGTCATTTGCATATCTTCAGTTCCTTCTTCCAATTTCATGCCTCCTTCCTCAATCTCTAATCCTGCTTTAGGTATGATATGTTCAGGATACAAGTTAAACAAGGTGATAAAATACAGCCTTACCCTGCCAGTTGGAAACTTCAATTTCTCTGTATTCTGTCCGGACAGTAGCTTTTTGCTCTGAGTACAGGTTACACATGAGGATAATCAACTCATGACTTAATTCAATTTAAAACACCAAGCGATAAGCTCCATACACAACTTCCCAGGATTGAGAGGGTCTGGAGTAGATCTGGACAAGAAAATGAACCTGTGGATGAGTGATATATTAGCATCCACTGGGATCCAACTCATTGGTTGGTGATTTTTCCAGGCATGTTGAAACATCTATGTTCTCACCCTCTGAATTTTTAAATCTTAGTGAATTCCAAACATGAACACTGAATTATATTTCATTCCAAGTGGTAACACAGAGGCCTACTTTTCCTATTGAAACATATACTCACATGGCAGTCATAGCAGTCAGGGTTGAACTGTAATTGAGTTTTGGGTTTCACTTTTCACATGGGAACTCGCATGTTCAACAAGATAATACAGATAATCAGATTATAGGAAAATCTTTCCCACATGATTTGCCAAGATGCACAGGCTTATATGTATAGATTTTAGCTTTCCCCTACCATCCCGCCTGCTGTTGTGGAGGCCATTCATAAGGTGTAGAGAGGACAGGATTGTACAGGGGCTGCAGGCATCTTTGGGTGTAATATGTGAAGCTGCTCTTCAAGATCTTGATAGGACATCTGAGCTAGTCATCATCAAGGACAAAAAGAATGGAGAGAGTATGAATGCCCCTCAAGCTGTTTTGTTTCACATTGGGGATTTCTGAGGTCAGCATGAATTTACTTTCATTTCTGTTGTTATTAATTGTGGATTTTTAATATGAAATTGCACTTGATTCCCTTATTAAAGTGGCTTTCCACTGCCGGAGTCTCTGTGTCTTAACAAAAACCCTGAAAATCCCCTCTGAGCTGCGATGTGGAAATCCAGTTCTTTGTAGCTGATGATTCTGTAAACACATTTCCTAGAATTCGTGAAAGCCACAGAAAGCCTCACAATCATTTGAATAAAGCAAAGGACTATTTCCTGGCAAATATTCTGTTTTGCATATTCACAACTCCAATCTCTATTCTGCAGGCAGCATCTTTGCAAATGAATAAGACCATCGAGAGGCAAAGTAGCAATGCTGGGGATTTAGCCAAACATCTTCCATTAAAATAAACTGCATACATTTCTCTTTTGTTGTTGTTGTTGTTATTATTATTATTATTATTATTATTATTATTATTTCTTTTGGTTCCAGTTACACTGCAGATAGAAGAGGGCATGTAGGGTGGTTTTGAAAAAGCCCCTTGCCATTGTAACTCACTTCTTATTAAATGTATCTTGGTGTGAGGGCTTTGTTTGGTCTTGTATGCTTTTAAAATACTGTTCTCTTCTTTCTGACCAGACCCCTCTACCCTAGCCAGGAAAAGAGGTGGTTATGAGGTATTTCCATGGAATATAAGGAAGGAAAATTTGGAGCACGGGTACAACATATATAGCAAGGATTTCCAAACATTTTTACTAAAGAAACTGCAGGAAATGGTTTTCTTTATTTAGAGCATATCTGTTCAGAATTGGGATTTATGTCCCTTTCACATATTCTTTATGCCCTTCTGACCTACTTCTACATACTGCATTTCCCTGCAAGCATTTTGAAAATGTGAGCATTAGGAAAATGGAATGAGTCTTTGTAATGTGTACCTGGTCTTATATACACATCTTGGAAAATCCCTTGGACTTCTCTGCTGCAGAAAGCAAATATTAAATTTCATTGCTGTGCATGAACAGAGATGGAAGAAAGCAAAAAAGAATAATGGGAATGTCACTTGAGAAGATGGTTTGGAATTAATATGTTTTCCTGTCCAGTATAGTCTGGAAGAAACAAAGGGATAAGGAGAGCTACTGTAATAGTCAATGCAGAGAAACAGGGGATGGCAAAAGAAAGGGAAGAACAAGAGACCTCTTCCACAAGATCTCAGAAATCAAAGGGAAATTTAAACCAAGAGTGAGGATGATTTACAACCAGCAGTGGATCACATTACATGACCAAGTAGAAATAAAATGATGATTGAAACAATACACTTAAGATCTGTATGACAGAGATAAAGTGATGTCAGATTTATTCAAGGAAGAACCATTTGAAGATGAACTTCCATTTTTAGAAAGTGAAGTGAAAGCTGCACTCAGGGCACTTGGGAGAAATAAATTAGCAGGAACAGATGACATACCAACAGAGCTGCTTTAAAGTACAGAAGCAAAATCTATTCTAGCTCTAACTAAAATCTGACAACAAATATGGAAAACAAAAAATGGTCCACTGATTGGAAATGGTCAGTATATATTTCAGTCCCCAAGAAAGGGAACACTAGGGGATGGCATTAATCACAGGACTATTGCATTAATTTCCCATGCAAGCAAAGTGATGGTCAAAATTCTACAAAATTTTTACTATATATGGTGTAAGAAATGCTATATGTTCAAGCTAGGTACAAAAAAGAAAAAAGAAAAGAAAAAGGCAAAAACGATCTTATTGCAACACATGTTGGATAATGGAGCTCACCAAAGAATTTCTAAAGAAAACCAGTCTGTGCTTTATAGATTATAGTCAAGCCTTTCTTTGATTGTGTAGATCATGAAAAACTATGGATTATTCTTAGAGAAATAGGTGTGCCACGCAGTTTTTTCCCTGACCATAAGAAAAAAGAAATATCCTTGTCCAATTTCCCAAATGGAATATCATTAACTAAAATCTGCAGATTTTGGAAAAGAAAAAAAATCTTGGGAAGGAAATTTATTTTTATGGCAGAGATCTTACCTAACCACAATAATTCTATCTTCCCCCATTTTTCCATGTCAGATTTAATATCTTTCCAAACCTTTTCGTAGTTGTTTTTGAAAAGTTTGTTGTTACTCGTAGAAAAATATATTCCAAGACATTTAACCTGTTTTTGTAGATGGAAGCCAGATCTACTTACAAAATCATTTTTTTCTTTGTCTGTCAGATTCATAGCTAATACCCTTAGTTTTATCCTTATTAATAACAAAACCAGATATTTTACTATGCTTATTTAAGGTCTTCAATAAATTATGCCTTAACTTTAGTTTCATAGCCTCTTAATTTGACCCCTTCGATTAATACATTTTCTGTGATTGCTGAAAGTAAAACCTCTAGAGAAATAATAAATAATAATGGTGAAAGGGGGCACCCCTGCCTTGTTCCCTTTTGTATATTACACGGTTTAGTTTTTTCACCGTTAATTAATATCCATGTGTTCTGTTCACTATATATTGCTTCCATCCAATTTACAAAATTAGAACCTACACCGATTTTTTTGTAACTACATCAACAGGAATGTTCAGTTGATGTTGTCAAATGCCTTTTCCACATCCAAAAAGATGAAAACAACTTTTCTATCAATTTTTTTCTGGTGGACCTCAATTAGATTAATCAAATGTCAGGTATTATCTTTTATTCTTCTGCCTGGTAAAAAACCCGCTTGGTCCTCGTGTATCCAGTTTACCAGAATTTTTTAAGTCATTCCACCATAATGGAGGCAAATATTTTATAATCACAATTAAGCAATGATATCAGTCTAAATTATCTAGTTTCTAGAATATCTCTGGCTTCCTTAGGTAATTCAATAATGTTACCTTGCCTCCACGAGTGAGGAATTTTAACTTCCAAGATAGCATTGATTATCCTGGTAAGTGGTATAGCAATTTCCTAAGTCAATTTTTATAGTATTCTACTGGTAGCACATCTGGGCCAGGGTATCTACCTGATTTACCCCTTTGTATGGCCTCTAAAACCTCTTGTAAGGTTATTTTTTATTCAAAATAGCTCTTTGATGTTCAGTAAATTTATCAATCTTATGCTTATCAAGATAGTCCAATATTTCTTAGTAATCTATATGTTTTCTCTTATATAGATTTAAATAATAATTTTGAAAAGATTGTTTTATCTGTTTTTGGAAGGTAAGTATCTTGTGCCCTTCCTTTATTTTTGTTATCAGCCTCCTTTCTTTTTCCTTTCTCAATGTATATGCTAACCGATGACCAGGTTTGTTAGCCGACTCAAAATATTTTTGCCTAACATAATTAATTTTTTCTGAATCTCATCAGTGAAAATCATATCTAACTGTTTCCATAAGACTCTCAACTCTTCTTTAGTCTTTTTACAGTTGGGGTTTACCATCAACTCTTTCTCCTTATCTTTGATTTCTTTCATCAATTTGTTCATCAAATCCCTCTTTTTTTAATTTCAGATGCTTTTTTTTAAAAAAGCCTCTCATATATGCTTTTGAAGCATCCCACACAACATCTATACTAACTTCATTGTCTAAATTCTCTTCAAAAAATAATTTTATACTTTCATTGGCTTCTCTCAAGATATTTTCATTTTTCAGAAGATTGGAATTTAATAACCATCTAGATTCTTTATTCCCCAAAACTAAAGCCAATGAGACCGGATTATGATCCAACCATATTTTCGATAATATTTCCATCTGAAATATTTTATTCTTTAAAGATGTTGAAATAAAAAACATATCTAGTCTTGCCCATGACTTATGGACTGGTGAAAAAAAAGTATAATCTCTTGTCTTACCATATTTATCCCACCAAGCATCTGTTAATGACAATACGTCTGTCATCTGAAAAGATGATTTAGGAAGGCATCCTTGTTTCTTCTTAATTATCTTATCTGATCTTCTGTCTAAACAGGAATCAAAGATCCCATTCTAGTCCCCACAAACAATCATTGAGTCATAATTTAAATCTTGTAACAAATTATTTAATTTATCAAAAAAAAAAAATAATTATTTTCTAGGGGACCATAAAGCGAAACTAATAAGATCATCTCCCTCTTTACAACCAGTTCTATCACTACCCAGTTACCATTGGGATCAACTTTAATTAATTTTGTGTCCCAGAATGATTTTACATACATAACAACACCACATTTTTCTGAATTTGCCTTAGCACTATATTCCTGTCCTAGTTTTTTGTTTACTAGATATTTACTATCTTTAGTTCTTATCCTAGTCTCCTGGAGACAAATTACATCAGATTTAAACTTTTGCAAGGCATAGAATATTTTCTTCCTTTTCCTTGGTGTATTCAGGCCTTTTACATTCCATGTTACAAGCTTCAAAGTGTTAATCATTTTTTTTAACCTAATGTGTAATTTGTATCTTCTAAGTTGAACCTCTTGTTTCCTGTCTGTACTTCCCTTTCTGTGGCAATTCCTCTCTCATAGTTTGATCATTCTTATTCAATTTGTCATCATCCTTTGACTCCTGTAAATATCTGCTTTTCCCAGATTCTTTCCCTATTTCTTTTCTCCCTGCCTCTAAGCTTTTTCCCTGACCCCTCTCATTACTACTATCTCTTTCCTCTTCGTTCAGGTCCTTGCTTAATAATTTTTTTAAAAAAATTCTTCAGTAATGGAATTTAATTCGATTCTTCTCTTTTTATACCAGAAAGATAAACCTTATGGTAAATTCCACCTATATGGAATTTTATACTTTTTCAGATGGACTGTAAGAAAGAAATAATCCTTTCTTTTTTCAAAATTCTTAAAGGCACATCTTTCAAAATTATCAATTCCTTCCCTGCAATTTCAAAAGGTTCTTCATTATACAATCTCAGAAACTGGTCCCTGGAAGACAGATGAGGAACCATTCAAATGATCAAATGATCATGAATGAAATAGTTATGGTAGTGTGTGGAAAATTATTCATGATGAACTGCACATATCTAAGGTGTTTGCACACTTGGTTCCATGTTTGCTAATCCCTTTCCAGAAACAAACACGGTGTGACCTTTCAAGTCAGATGTTGATGCTGTTGGAACAGGATGAAAAGGATTTTTTTTTTGTTGTTGTTGTCTAGTAACCATGGATGAATCATGGATCTATCAGTATGATCCAGACATCAAAACCATGAGCATGGAGAAGAAGCATGCCGAGTCCCCTCCCTCCAAAAAGACAAAGGTGCAAAAGACAGCAGGGAATGTCATGCTCTCAGGTTTTTTGGGACTGTCGTGGAGTTTTTCTCACAGATTACCTTGCAAAGGGACAAACCATCACTGGCTTATACTACAGCAATCTTCCAGACAAGTTGCAAAATGTTCTGTAAAAGAAACGTTACAGTATGCTTTCCATAGGTGTTCATCTCCTAGCTGACAATGCACCAGCTCATTCATCGCAAGTTGCAGTTAACAAAGCAAGGACATGTGGCTTTGAGATCTTGCAGCATCCGCCTTATTCTTCTGACCTCACACCAAGTGACTTTTTCTTCTTCCCAGAAATGAAAAATCCATTGTGGGGTCACCGATTTGACAACACAAATGATGTCATTCATGAAGTGGAAGAGTGGTTTAAGATGCAATCTGCATACTTCTACAATAGTGGTATTTTTAGGGTCAAGAAACACTGGGGAAATGTGTAAATCTGGATAGTGACTACATAGAGAAATGTTAACAACTACAAATCAAAACAAACTTTCTGTCAATTTTTTTAAAGGTGATAATTAAAACTTTATGAAACCCCCTTGTATTGGGGAGAGGGCACTGAATGGGCAAGACTCTCATGCTTTGGATTGCTCCTGGTAGAGATGAAAACTGCTACAAATTATTTTAAATCAACACAGCTGGCTATATGTGTGTTGTGGGGTGGGATTATTGTTATAGATACTATCCAGGTGAGGGTCTGCACTTCAAAATTTATACTACCAGCACTGGTAGCAACCACAGAGAAGTCTGATGGACAGGATGTGCACAAAATCCTGCAAAATCATTTTCTTTTCCCAGGAGATTAAGACATAGAAATGTATCAGAATGTCTCTCAGAAAGACATCTTTTGCAAATCTTTGACTCAGTTCTAGTTGCCATTCTTCGGGGATCAGCATCTTTCTCGGCGTACTACATTACTGAGATATGAGTACCAACACATCTTGCTTGTAATGCAGATGCTTATTTCTTTTTTAATGAGAGCCAATGTGGTGTGGTGGTTTGAGCATTGGACTATGTCTCTGGAAATCAGGGTTTGAATCCTTGCTCAGACATGGTAACTCACTGGGTGACCCGAGGCAAGTCACTTTCTCTCAGTCTCAGATGAAGGCAAGGGCATGTCACCCCTTTGAATAAATCTTGACAAGAAAACCCCATGTTAGGTTCACCTTAGGGTAGTCATAAGTCAGAAACAACCCAAAGGCACATGGCATAAACAAATTCTTTTTTCCTGCACGCCCTATACAACGGTATAAGGTGTGATAGTGTTCCGCTCAAAAGAAGAGATTGAGCTATTGGTGTGTGAGAAATTTGTCTGCCAAGATCCCAAAAGTTTTCTTCCCCCATGAAAGAGGCTTTCAGCTGTTGTTGAATTTATTTTGGTGTTTTTCCCCCTAAGCTGACCTTATTTATCACTGTGAGGTGGCCAAGGGCCTGTGTTTGTGTTTTCTTTCCCATTGCAATGTCCCTTTATCACTGTGCAGTTTTGCTGACTGCGGCACTTCTTGATTTTAAGAGGGAGGATTTACCTTATAACATCTCCCCTGGGATTTGATTGACATGCATGAAACTAGAGCGGGGGGGGGGGGGGGCAATTAGCTGCTATGGAAATGAAAGACAGGGCAATAACACGTGATCCTGAATCTGTGGTGTTAGTGTTGGACTATGACTCTAGAGATGAGGGTTCAATTCCCGTTTGGCTATGAAACCCACTGGGTGACCTTGAGCAAGTCATACACTCTCAGCCTCAGGGGAAGGCAATGGTAAGCCTCCTCCCCTTGCATCTGAAAATATATTCAGGACATGAACATTGGACACTAGAGACCTTATCACACAGCACTTACAGGAACGAGAATAGAAAGGAATGGAACAGAACGGAACGGAACAGGACAAAAATGCATGTTATTGCAGAGGAGAATGCCACTGATGCTGCCGCGAATTCCCAAGCCATTCCCCAGCCATTTTTGGCAGCTGATTTTGCACAACGATTTTGAACCATTGTTCCAAAACTGGCTGCCAGGAAGGCTGGGGAATAGCTTGGGGACTCCTGACAGCATCGGTAGCATTCTCCTGTGCAGTAACATGCATTTTTGTCCTGTTCCATTCCTTTCCGTTCCCATTCCTGTAAGTGCCATGCAATAAGGTCTTAGGTTTTAAATATATTGGAAACATTTAAAGAAGCAGTGAAGCAAGAAAGATCAGTACTCCTCAAGTTATCTGATGTGGGGGACCAGTAATTGTTTTTATGTAGCTATCCATGGTGTTGAGCCTATTTGGAGGAAAGTGCTCAGTGCTTTAAAATACAGATTGGAACCTGGTTTTAATCCCATGGATACAGAAGCCACTAGCCACCACTGAAGGCGAATGAAATATACTTTAAAAGATTACATTCAGCATATTGTGGAAATGGGTACCACACAGGACACTTTTAATGGCGATCTGGAACCCTGTATCTCACTACAGGAGAAATCTCTGAGCCCCATATTCTACTGGAACTAGAAAAGAGCACACCAGACACCCCATTTCTTTTGCTGATTCTCTGAATGTGTGAACTGGCTGAGAGACTAGAGAATGTGATTGCTTCCATATGAAATTGAAACCGTGTTAATTTCAGTGAGCACCTTATCCTAAACTAATTGTAGAGAACTGGGTTCTTTCTTCTTCTTCCAAGAATCAAAATCTTTACTCTTTGCTAGTGCACAGCCACCCCAGAGCAAGTGCAACTAACAATAAAGCTCATAACATCTATGGCAGTTTTATCTGATAAATTGCAAAATGCTTGGCACACCTGGGGAAAAGGCCAATATTCCCATTTTAGGGGTGAGGAAACAGGGAAATTGACTTGCTTCATCAGAAGATTGATTCATCCAGAAGGGCAGCACAGAGGCAGGAGGGAGGAGAGCGAGCCAGCTTTCTAGCTCAGATGCCCGTCCAATGCAGCTTTGCCACCCTACCCACCTCAATTGTTCTCAAGCAGAAAATAGCCCCTTTGCATTTGACAGATCCATCAAACACCTGATGGGATCACTTCCCCCCCCCACACACACACACATATTTTCCTCCCCTCCTCCACCCTCACCCTCTTCTCCTTCACCTACTTCCAATTCAAGCTGCAAGGCTATTTTTATGCTATTATTTGATGCTGCCGCATTCCTGCCAAGCAGCCGTCCCAAGCCTGCCCCTTGCCTGCCATCTCTGCTGAGCACACAGGAGTGACTTTGGCAGCAGAGGCAAGCACTTTGATGAGAAAATCTTTGCACCCAAGCGTAGCCATGACAACGGGCTTTCGCCAAGCAAGAAGCAGCTCTGCCAGGGCTCAGGGATTCTTCACATCCTGGATGCAATTGCATCTTGTTGAATTCCAGGCCAAGCCGATTTTCAAAACAAGAAAAACTGGGTTTTTGGAAGCACAGGATGGTAGAAAGCTGAACATTGTGTGCTGGACAATGAGAGACTAAATCCAAATCTAGCCAGCCAAGTGAAAATCCACAATGAACATGATCTTTGGACATTAGCAGGTCATAGACTTGTACCCCTGGTGAAAGTCATATGGTCCAGTCTGCTATGAGAGGACAGGATCTATCATGCCCAGTTATTGCTACTGATTGCCCCAGTGATATTTTTATGGAATGCTATAGGAAGGTCAGAGTGGTGCAGTGGTTTGAACGTTGGGCTAGACTCTGGAGAGAGGGTTTGAATCCCAGCTCGGCCATGAAACCCACTCACTGGGTGACCTTGGGTGAGTCACACTCTCTTAGCCTCAGAGGATGGCAATGGCAAACCCCCTCTGAAGAAACCTGTCAAGAAAACCCCATGATAGGGTTTGCTTTAGGGTCACCATAAGTCAGAAACCACCTGAAGGTATACAACAACAACAAACAACAAATAAGAAGGCTATGAGCAGATCATCTTACTTGCTAACCAAGGTATGGCTTAACTAGGGAACATGACAGGTTTTCAAACTTATTATCTTCAAGGAACCTTTATTGGCTGAAGAAGCCCTCAGGCGCTCTTGTGCATTGTAGAAAATCTTGGAGGCATATCATTGGATAATCATTCCCAAACCTGTGCCCTCTTCTTGTGTTGAGCTACATCTCCCATCATCTCCCAGCCAACTTATCCGGAAGGCACTGCTCCAGAATGAAGTGTTGACTTCAGAGACGACCAATATCAGCTTACTCTGAACAGTCTCCTGCAGCTGTACACTGCAAGAAGTTGGGGGAGGAGATGGAGGAGATTTGTGGTTTACAAATTCACTAAAGGGGGATGCAGACGGGCAGCTGTGGGCCACCCTGAGAAGCAGTGGATTGGGGCCGAGGCTGCCCCACACCTTGGCCCCAATCCACTCTTTTTCCAGCCCTGGAAGGAGAGCTAAAATAGTGCTCCTTCCTCAAGGTGCGGAAAGGGCACCGGAAGAGGCAGCACACACCTCTTCGGCGTCTCTTCCAGCGCATCGTGTCCGGACGCTGCAACGGAAGGATGTCATCGGAGCACTCACCATGTGCAATGGCAGGCACTCTGATGACGTCCTCAGGAAAGGATTGGGGTGGCTGGCTGCCCCTCCCCTTCTCTGCCTCCAAGACAGCACAAAGTGCCATCTGTAGAGGCCCTAAGATACTCTTGAAGTTGCTTTAAGATATTTAAAAAAAAATTGCAAAATGCCAGACAAAAATACATGACAGAACTAAAAATAACAAAATAACAGCATTAAAATACCTTGTCAGTTAAAAGCAGAGTAAAATCGAAATGGAGCCGATTGTTAAATACTGAACTTTTGTTTTCCTCCATACAAACCTGAAAACAGGAATATGGAAGATTTTCTAAGGGATATTGTTCCAGAGGTTTGGCACACCATGAAACAGGCCCTGACTCACATATTCATTTATCCAGTCTCATATGACAATGTGACAGGAAACAAAGGCATTTGTAGCTAAAACTCAGGGAGTTTTGTATCAAAGAAATTGATTCTTGAGGAAACCCAGTCTTAAGTGATTGAGGATTTTAACAGATCTGGAAAACAAATGTGTATCCATTGTACTAGGAAGAACACTCAACTTACTTAGAGCATTTATTGGCTCCAGATTATACACTGTCAGCCATGTATTGGAGCAATGACATTTCACTTTTTTTTTTTAAAAAAAAAAGACAGCCACATGTTGTGATCACTGAAGTAGTTGTGCTAGGAAGTAATTAGTTACTAGGGCATAAATAATTGGTGACAGCTTTGTTTCAGAATGGGTGCAAAGTTTGCTCCTTTAGGGTGAATGCAGCCCCACCTAGACAGGTTGTACAATTTTTCCCAGGTTGCCTGAACCAACTTGGGCAGGGTGACCAGATGTCGTAACCACAAAGGAGTACAAGGGATTGCAAAATGTAAGACATTCAAGATAAATGTAGGACATTACAAGATAAAAGATAAAAACACTAATATAAATATAAATTAATGCTTCTTAATCATGCAGGACATTTTGAAATTCTTCCTTGACAGAAGGCTGAAATGTAGGACATGTCCTGGTAAAGCAGAATGTCTGGTCACCCTGACCTCAGGTCAGTTCAACCTGGCTGAGTACTACTACTAATGGTGATACTGAAATGGGAGTTGGACTGGGAGAAACTTAAAGCTTGATCAGGTTCACACAGGGCCTTTCAAAGATCTAGCTATGAGGTAGGTTTATACCCTGTAACACAATTCTGAAACCTCTGGGACCAAATTCCTAGTTTCTTCCTGGAGGACAGGGGTAGCTGTATGGGCTGTGGGTGGCCACACATCTGTTTCTTCCAGAACAGAACCCATCGAGAATGGTAGCAGTCCATAATCCAGTTTAAGTGAATGTATAGCGTAAGTGTGCTTGGCCTCACCAGGGTCTTTGAGCATACAGTACCACTGTACCTGCCTCTGCCCACCTTCACCAGCACAGTACAATGCAATATCATCTGAGCAGGACAGTATGCACCCATTCTGAACTAAGGTAGAGTAGTGTTTTCTGTGCTTTCATTGCAAAGGCAAACACTTAAAGCATTTACACACATGTCCTTGACTTCACCAACTTCTGTTAAAGGTTAAGAGACAGCAAAGCTTCATTTCTGCCAGTTCAGACACTTGTTCCAGGCATGCTGTTATTATCTGGGGGATGGCAGGTGGCTGTTAAGATGGTAGTAGCCACAGGCATCTTTCCCCACAATGACACATAACCAAGTGTAACAAACTGGCCCCTGAGAAGGCAACCTTCTGAGAAATCCAGTACATCCTTTGATGCCTGAGTCCTCTCCAACCCCAAACCCCTCAGCACCCTCTCCAACTTTTCAGCCAAAAATAGGTTTGTAGGGAGCAGATTATGGTTTATCATGAATTTGTGACTCTATAAGATGTCAGAACTCTATACTGGTGGCCAAGACTAGACTGGGCGCCGACTGTGGCACACATCATGAATTACTCATATCAAAATTAAGAGTAAGACTCAAGAAGAAAACAAAACCAGTGATCGTACCAAAATATGATCTGAATAATATCTCAACAGAATTTATTGATAACATAAGAAACAGATTTGCACTAGTAAGCATAATAGACCAAGAACCAGAGGAACTATGGTCTGAAGCCAGGGACATAATAAAAGAAGAATGCAGACAGACACTTTCAATAAACAAAAAGAAAGAGAAAAAACCTTGGATATTTCTATTTTCTATGTATAGTGATGAAAGCTGGACAGTGAAGAAAGCTGATAGGAAGAAAAGAAATTATTTTGAAATGTGGTGCTGGAGAAGAGTTCTATAGATAGTGTGGATGGTCCTAGAGCAAGTCAAGCCTGAGCTCTCCCTAGAAGCCAGGATTACTAAACTAGGATAGTCATACTTTGACCATATCATGAGATGACATGACTCTCTAGAAAAGACAATAATTGGTAGGTGGAAGGCAACAGGAAAACAGAAAGACTATAGGCCTAAGCAGACTGCCTGAAATAGTGCACATTAAATTGAGGCACTGCCCTAGCTCAGTGCTAGGGAATCATGGGAACTCTATTTTTTTCTGGGACATTGAGCCTTCTCTGTCAGAGAGCTCTGGTGCCACAATAAATTACAGTTCCCATGATTCCCTAGCACTGAGCCAGGGCAGTGCCTCAATTTAATGTGCACTATTTCTGGCAGTCTGCTTAGGCCCTATATTTTCAGTGGATAGACTCAATCAAGGAAGTTATGGCTCTGAGTCTGCAAGACCTGAGCAAAGCTGTTGATGATAGGGAGACTTTGGAGTCCCTCATTAATGAGGTCACCATAAGCCAAAGTTATCTTGACAACAGTGAACTGTCAAGTACTGCTTTTAATCTTTGCCTTAAAGTAATATTTTAAATGGTTTTAATTCTGTTGTTATTTTAATACCAATTTAATCTTAATATTTGTATGTTTCTAACTATGTGTTTTCATTGTAATTTTTCATAAGTCACCCTGAATCCCAGTTTGTGAACAAGGTGGGGAATAAATAAAGTGATCTATAATGGATGGATGGAAGTCCCTCCCCACATTCTCCATGAAAGACACCTGAAGAGGTGAAATGTTATTCCCAGTCACACAAAATGCTGGCTGAGGCAGTAGCCTCACTAGGGTTATCGTCACTCAGTGCAGTAACTCATTGTGTCACCCCACTCATTGACCTCTTCCCATACCACGCCATACAGAATCCTTAATAATGTTTTTGTCCTAATGTTACTCATAAATCGTAATTCCCGTATATCACTGAATGTACTTGTAATTGTTGTGACATAAACAACTAGCAAAATTAAAAGTATACTTTTAAATTACAATATGATTTGCACAGCCTAATTTATTTACACATACATAGTTTCACGTGGTTAAAGTGAACACATGATAAGATGTGATATTTTAAAAGAAAATTTTAAAAGAATAGTTTTATAAAACTAATTTGGAAAAACAAACAAAACCTGGGGTCTCTCCTTTCTCAGGAAACCAAACACGACAGGAGGCTTATAACAGAAACTAAGATAATGGGAGAAAAGGATTAGCCTCGAGTATACCCAAGGGTTTAAATGAACGGCTGGACCTATCGGCTTTTTTGTGAATATATATTCATAGTGTATGACTTCATCATAATATTGTTTGTTTTATAGTTCTACAGTATCAATTGCATTACACATTATAACACATCTAAGTAATTGTTATTTTTCATGAACTGTTATATTGGTTCTCTTGTGTAAATTTCTATGAATTTAGTATGTCTGCATTACGTATAATTTAGCCTGTTCTAGGGCTTATGTGTTGGGAGACTTAGTTTAATTTTCTATGTATGTATAACACATCCAAGTTATTGTCATTTTCCATGAATTGTTATATTGGTTCTCTTTTGTAAATTTCTAGTAATTGAGTATGTTGTATTATTTATAATTCAGCCTGTTCCAAGGCTTATGTGTTGGGAGACTTAGTTTAATTTTCTAGGCATGTATGTCCCTTTAAGACGTTTAATGTAGAATAACACATCTAAATGATTGCCATTTTCCATGAATTGTTATATTGGTTTTCTTGTGTAAATTTCTATGAATTTCCTATGTTTGTATTGTTTATAATTCAGCCTGTTCCAGGGCTTATGTGTTGGGAGACTCAGTTTAATTTTCCATGTATGTATGTCCCCCTTTAAGACATTTAATGTAAGAACTCAGCACCTGCAGCACATTTAACAGTGAGGATATATGAGTGTATTCAGCTAGCATTAGTTTACAATCTTTGAATTTGTATTGAATGTTTGAAGAAAACCAAGGATATGGGTAAGCAACATATACAGATTAGAATGTTACTTGTTTGGGTGATTTCTCTGTATGATAAGTCTATATATGGTCAGTAATGGTGTTAATCTTATATATTTAGAATAATGAGGATTATCCTTGAATTTGCATTGAATGTTTGAAGAAGACTAAAAATATGACATAATGAAGACCATAAATATGGAATACATGGAATAGAATCATCCTATTATACTACTGAAGAAGACAATACTGTCGAAACGACAACAGAAAGTCTCCGGAGGTGGTCGTCTGGCATCTCCAAAGCAAATTTGTCTACAGTGGTCTATTTCCAAGTAAATTTTTTAAGAGTAATCTCCTAAGCAATTTTGGCTATAGTGGACTCAGATAAAATTTTCACAAGACACTTTCCACAAGTTGCTCTGGGTCAAGTGTTCTGGGATATTGTGGCAGTATTTTTCATATGGACTTCACAGAGAAACAATCTCCCTCAGTTGTTTATTGTATATGTTTATTGTTGTTGTAACTATTCCATTGTTGTTGCACGGACTAATCATATTCAGTCCTTACAAATACATACACATACAGTAAAATATGTTATACTTGGTACTTAGGGATTTATAGTATTTTCCACCATTATTTGTTATTTTTCCTTTTCTCCCATTATATTAGTCTCTCCTTTCTCCTCTTGCTGAGTCTTGCCCCACTCTAATAATCTATTAAGCATTTTAAAGGGATGCAGGCAAATGCAACAGCCTATTTCTGTCAAAAGGTAGACATTTGGGGAATAGTAGTGTCATGCTCCCTTAGGATATCACCTGGTGTGGTCGGTACCACTCCCCAGTAATGCCCATAGACTGAAGCAGTGCCGTGTGGCCCTCTGGGGTCTCTGAGGAGTCACAAATGAATCCAGCATCAACTACTGAAACCAGCTGATGTTTCTGAGTGCAGCCAGAGGGTGTTTGGTTTGGTTTGGTTTTTCTGCAGGGTGAGAGAAGAACTTATGCATACTTGCCAGTCTAGGCTTTACATTCAAGTTAACTGCCTGGTAGATGCCAAAACCAATTTAAACTTCACTCATTTAAATATCCAAGACAGCAATATATGTGATTAAGTGGAAGCATTTTAACGGCATTAAAGCCATTTACAGAAACAACATTTAAGTGTGAGTGTGTGTGTGCATGCGCATATTTAGTAGATTCCCACCTCTATAATTTGATGCAAAATGTAACCCAATTTACTAGTAATTCTACTCCAGGACTAAAAAGCGTTTAGCATCACTTGTGAAAACAACCTAAGTTGAAAGGAAGGGGGGAAAAATACAATCTACATGAACTTCAAAATTGCTATATTTCAAGGGACAGAACACAAAATTATGGGATGAGGTTTCTGCCTTTCTTCCAATCTGAACATCCTTATCTTCCACAATGCCAGAAGCATATCTTGGGGTCCAAATTTGCAGGGGTTTGTTTGTTTGCTTGTTTCAATCTTTGCTCAACCCAAGCTACTTGAGACCCTGAAAGAAAATCAATCCGATAATTCTTTGGCAAATGACAGTATCTATATTTATGAGCTGCTATTCCCTTCCACAGAACCCAAGAGTATTTATATTCTACCTTTCCTGTCCTTAAGCTTTAAAAATGAAAAAGCAAAAATGGGGATGGGAGAGTGGCAGCTGACAGTATTGCAATAAACAGCCATGGCCCAAAAAGAAGAAGAAGAAGAAGAAGAAGAAGAAGAAGAAGAAGAAGAAGAAGAAGTCAGCAGCAAAGTAGATGTTGGAGCAGAGTTCTATAGGAAGCATGGACAGCCAAAAGACAAATGAATGAGGCTAATCAGGCTTGAACTCTTTCTAGGAGGCAAAATAACCAAACTGAGGCCATCTCAGTTTGGCCATACCACAAGATGACATGAGTCATTGGAAAAGAGTATAGTGCTCAGTAAAGTGGAAGGCAGAACCAGCATGGTGTATATTGGTGTGAATGTTTGATTAGGAATCAGGGAGACCAAATCTCCGCTTAACCATGGAAATGCACTGTGTGACCCTGGGCAAGCCACACATTCACAACCTCAGAGGAAGGCAATGGCAAATCCCCTCCAAACAAACTGTGCCAAGAAAACCTTTGATAGGATTTGCCTTAGAGCCTCTTTAAGTTGGAAATGACTTGATGGCACACAACAAAAACAACAACAAAGTGGAAGGTAGTAGGAAAAGAGGAAGAGTGTATTACAGGTGGCCACAAGGAATGGCCTCAGGTAGTGGTCCTGATAATGGTCTCAAAAACACATTTAGGCAACTACTAACATGTAAAGGCCTGGCACACAGCCATGGGAGATGTTTTGCATGGACTCTTGCTTGGCTATGAAGGCTGATGTCCAGCCACTCACGTTCCATGATAGTCTTTTGGAGTAAGGCAAAAACTGATATGAACAACTCCAGTATGATCTCCGTTTCAATCCCACAAAAAGGGACAGTGAACTGTTCAATTATGTCTGCCATTATAGGGAGCAGAGGGAACACGTGAGGACAGTAAGAACAATGGCAAAACAAGAAAGGCTATTGGTTTATGTGGATATGTACATGCACAGTAGGAATCTGCCCCCCCTCGCTCAAAAAAAAATCAGTCTGCAACCGCTGCAGTTTTGTAACCTAAAATAATCCAATATGATGAATATGTGAAAATGATAGAAATGTCATTTTGTACTGATGTGACTCCAGGATGAGGGAACTTCATGGCTTTCATGACTACTTTGAGTTTGGATTAAAACTAGTGAGTGTGGCATTAACAAGGTCAAAATGGGGCAGGATACTATGCACTGGGGCTGGGATTCAGCCGTCATGTAGAAATTCAGCCAAAGTGATGGGAAAACAAGGGGAAATACCAATCAAATTAATCTGTTCTGGATATGCACACAATAATGTTCCATGAACCTGATGGGACAATTCCACAATAGCAGCTAATCTGGAAACACCTCAACAAATCTTAGAAACAAAGTAGTTAATGTATCAATAAAATCAACCTACCAAAAAATTTAATTGCTTTCTCTACAACAATAGCAATAGAGATAGCATAATACGAGGTGTTTTTAAAAAAAGAAAAAGAAAACCCAACAATTATGATTACTTAAAAGGAAACTGAAAGCAGTGTCAGGAATAAGTTGCAAGTTTTTGAAGACAGGAACAGTAGTGCAAAAAACCACAATGATTTCAAATGATGATAAGTGCTGACAAGCACGTCTTTGGTTCTTCAACCTTTAGGGGTGAAAAGGACAGAGCCACTGTTTGTCTCAGACAAAGTCTGGACGTCATCCCTTACCCCCTTCTCCCAATCTTACCTGCCCCCATGAATGAGTGCTCATCCTTCACTTTCCATTTTCACTGGCTTGAGATGAAGACAAACAGTCTCTAATTATTTTTACCTTACACAGCTGAGCCCTTCAGCCCTCTATCACCTTACCTGAACATGCTCACTCCAAACGGGTTATATATGTCCACACCCTGTGGCTGCATTTCTTCCACAGTGGAATGCCAATGTCATAGCGATCATAGACCCTTTTCGAAATTTCATTTTTGAACGTGAGAGCCTAATAAAGCATATTAATTTACTCGGTCAACTTGTAATGTACCAAACTATGAACCAATCACACTCAGAGGCTGGGAGAGGGAGAAGATTTACAAACAGAAGGTTCACATGTGTAGCCTACTACCAGGAAAGATTCTGTAGCAACTTCAGACTTCAAAAAAAAAAATGGGTTCAAGAAACAATTTTCATTATTTTATTATATATTTATTTCATTTCTATGCCACTTTCTACCAGAAAGGAACCCAAGGTGCCTTACAAACTAAACTTCATCATCTTTGTTGTTGTTAACTGCGTTTGTGTCAGTCTCAACCCATGGCAACCCTATGGATGAGACATCTCTAGTCCCACCGTCCTCTACTGCTCTGCCTAGCTCCTGCAAATTCATATTCATGGTCTCTTTAATAAAGTCCATCCATCTAGCATGTGGCCTTCCTCTCTTTCTACTTCCCTCCACCTTTCCTAATATTATGTCTTTTCCAACAATTCATACCTTCTCATGATGTGTCCAAAGTACGATAGTCTAAGTCTTGTCATCTTGACTTCTAGGGATATCTCTGGCTTGATCTGTTCTAAGACTCATTTGTTTGTCCTTTTGGCTGTCCATGGGATCCTCAACACTCTTCTCCAGCACCACATCGCAAAGGAATTAATTTCCCTCCTATCTTCTTTCTTAACTGTCCAGCTCCCATATCCATACACGGTAACAGGGAATACAATGCTTGTTTGATTCTGACTTTTGTGCTAAGTTGTATGTCTTTGCATTTTAGGATCTTTTCTAGTTCTTTCATAGCCACCCTCCCCATTCTTAATTTTCTCTTGATTTCCTGGCTGCAGTCCCCATTCCGATCAATAGTTTGATCCCAGATTTGAGAAATCTTTTACTATTTCTATTTCCTCATTGTCTAGTTTGAATGTGTGCAAGTTCTCTGTGGTCATTGGGTGTGTTGGCACTCCCATGTCTTTAAGGGCATTCCATAGCCTTTCATGATCTATGCAGTCAAAGGCTTTGCTATAGCCTATAAAGCACATGCAGATTTTCTTCCTCACCTACAGCACAAGAAACCAGAAGGCTGGTACCAAGGAAAGGTTTCTCCCTTCAATCCATCTGGCATCACACATTATTTTGCTTTACCCTGCAACATGGACAAAGACCATCTTAGTGAGAGTGAAAGTGCACTGTCCCTGTCTCTGAGGTGTGACAGCACTATGGACTGAACCAGCATTGACAGTTTACATAATGATGAAAATCATTGTAAAATCAGGTGATGAAAATCAGAATCACCAGTGAACCATAGGGTTGCTGGCCTCCCAGAAAGTACTGATTTTCATTAACAGATTTTTTTAATGATTTTTATCTTTATGAATATTTTAGAGCCACCAGCAAAAGGAGATTCATTATGCCTAAATTGTAGAGCCGTGGTGCAAACGGAATGGTGGATGCAGCTGACAATGCCTGCAGCAACACAGTTGGATCCAAAGCAACTTGACAGATCTTCATGGCTGTATCCTGCTTGGTCACAAATGGAACAGGCAGGCAGTTGGTCTCAATAATATACTGTTAATTTAAGGTTATAAAGACAATGAGATCCTAGGGACAGAAAACAGTGCCTGAAAGGCATTTGTCATTCCTATATAATTAATATACATACTGTACATACCATATCACTATCTCTAGCTATAAATATAAATCAAATGGCCAGGAAGAGCCACTAAAAAGAAGCAAAAGCACACCAATCAATACTTCAGGTTTTCAAAACAAGACAAGGGGAAGGACCATAGGAGAGGCAGAAGGCAGCTGCCTGAATTACAAGTTTGCAGCTAGCCCATAAAAATATTGACTGCTGTCAGTGCAATTGAATTCTGACAGCTCCCATCTGAAGCTCCAAATCAAAATGGCTAATGAGTTGCTTCCACTGTATTTTGTTCTCCTACCCATTCTCTGTTGAATATGGAAAGAGCAATACAACAAGGATAAATTCCTGATTTTGCCATTTATTATTTTAAAATGTACAAGCCACCAATCTGCCAAGATGTCCAGGAAAATCAAGACTGTTACGCTTTCCTTGCCTGTCTCCTGGTGATGTGCAGGGACGGGAACCAAAACATATTTCACTTCCCACACTGGGTTAGAATCTCAATTAAAATAAGAATAAGTAATGGGTATAATTTAGGAGTGCCTAGAATTGGGTGACCATCGCCCTCTTGAGTATCTGTACTAAAGAGGAGTGGATGAGATTAGTGATCTCTCAATTAAGAGACAAACCTAAATGGTTTAGCAAAGATTTTGTCAGAAGTGGCCTTGCTGTCAGCAAATCCAATAACATCCAAACAATTGGCCTTTGCAGACTGCTAGAAATAGTGGAAACTGAGTCCACTTTAAGGGTTAGGGTTAGGGAATCATGGGAACTGTATTTTATTGTGGCACCAGAGCTCTCTGACAATGTCTCAGAAAAAAAATTCCCATGATTCCCTAGCACTAACCCTAACCCTTAAAGTGGACTCAATTTGCACTATTTCTGGCAGTCTGCAAAGGCCCAATGATACCTTTATTGGACCAACCAAAATGCACAATATATGTGTTGCAAGCTTTTGAAGCTCCACTGACTTCTTTGTTCTCAGATGGTATTGAGGGGTATTTCTTGCAGGCTGAAACCTCCTCCTTCTGGCCATGTGGTTACTGGGGCTTCAAAAGCTTGCAACATGTATATTGTGCATTTTGGTAGGCCCCATAAAGATATCATTGTTTGGATGTTATTGGATTTGCTATATGGCCAACATGGCTATCCCTGGATGTTTTTTGGATTTCAAGATACCGCATTATAGCTGCAATGGGGGAATCCTAAAGAGAGAGCCAGTGGACTGGGACCTTCCTATTTGAGGTTTCTACCTCCAACAAAGGTAAAACATTTTTTTTCCTAATATTGGAACTGGATTGGCATGTTTTACCACAACACCACCTAAAGTTTTCCTGATGCAAAGCATGAAGGCTTCTTGAGAAATTCAGTGTCCTCTGCCTACAAAGTGGCCTGTGGCCTCACAAAGGATGGAGACATATTGGATTCCAAATAAGTATCTTTTTTTGTGTTGCAAATGGATGTTAAATTTATTGGACTTTGAGCATCTCCCAGTAACCACATGGCCAGAAGGAGGAAGTTCCATACTGCAAGAAATACCCCTCCATACTATCTGAGAACAAAGACAGCAAAATGTAGGCCTATGAATAACATCTTCAATTTCCCCTCCCCCCGGATGGTTTTAACACCTTTCCTGATGAAGAAGCCAGTGGAGCTTCAAAAGCTTGTAACATGTATATTGTGCATTTTGGTTGTCCCAATAAAGGTATCATTGTTTGGATGTTACTGGATTTGCTATATGGACAACACGGCTACCCCTGAATGTTTTTTGAAGGTGAGCAAGTTTTCAAGGAGGCATTAAGGAGCAGACAGACCCATTGGATCATTTGTTGTTGAACATATTGTTCATATAACCAAGAACATAGGCTTCACAACTAAAAACTATTGACTTTACAACTAAAATGGATTCAACCAATTACCAGAGGAGCACCCTAAAAGAAGATCTGGCATTTTCACTGCTTCCAGTCTGGACTTCAAGTTGGAGTTGATGCATGTAATTTTATCTGCAAATTGCTCACTACATAAGTCAAGCAAGCTATTGATGGTTTTGAAATATCCCTCTAGAGTGCCATATGTGGAGCATATGAACCACAACTGAACTGGATCCAACACCATTCTTCCTACTTCTACGCCATTGTTTATCTTTCTGTTTTTCATTTGTGTTGTTGTTGTTGTCATTTTCCTATTGCTGCAGTGATAAACTGTAAGTGTCATTTCATGTTTTCTATATTATCTGTTATCTGCCAATCAGGGTTATGGAATCTGCCAAATGGGAATCAGAGGGAGATCTAGCCAGTGGAAAGTGAAATTAGCTTTGGCAAGGAGTCAAAATACCAGGAACCCAACTGGTTGTTCCAGGTCTGGAAACCATGCCGTCTGAGGAGTGTCATAGCTGGGTATGTTTAGTTTGGGGAAGAGAAGGTTAAGCAGTGATATGATAACCATGGGCCTTATCACACGTGGATTTTAAAGATTGTAGCAAGAGAATAATGTATTTTGCCAGTACCAATTGTACAATTTTGCCTCCAATCCATTGCTGCTGTGCCACTGAAGCATTGTTAGATGGCATCTTTTCATTGATGGAGAAATCTGCCAATAAGTGGTCAATTGCACTGCCATCCCATTACTGCACTGGTGTGCTTGTGACAGTCCATGGCAGTCCCAATATTGAGTAGTCATGTGGCGTCACTCTCCCCCCCCCCCTTATTCTCAAACAGACTATTTTATTTTGTTTTTTCTTATTTTTTTCACTTTATTTTCTTTCTTCCCCCCCTTCTTTTTTTTTTTTTTTAAATGTGTTCCCATAACTTTGGAATTGCATTACATTTTTTAAAAAATGAAAATGAGAATGAAAGACATACTGAGCAGGGCATAGGGCATAGAGCATAGAGGCAGGATTAACGGGGAATGAGGAAGAGTAGGGACTGTCAATTGTACCAAATGCCCCTGTCCTGCTATAGAAGAGAGGTCTGATATAAAAAGCTCCAAAGCTGATATGTTTCTGTTCTCTTAATAGCACGATTGCAAGGTTTGTGTAATAAAGTCCCATGTTTAAATATTTGAAATGGTGCCATATTTAGGAAGGAGCAAGCTTCTTTTCTGCTGCTCCAGAGACTTGGAAATGGAGCAGAGGATGCAAACTACAGAAAAAGAGATTCTACATAAATGTTAGCAAAAACTTCTTGACAGTAAGAGCTGTTCAACAGTGGAACACACTTCCTCTGAGAGTGGTGGTCTTCTTCTTTGGAGGTTTTTAAACAGAGGCTCGATGGCCATCTGCCAAGAGTGCTTTGATTGTGTATTCCTGCATGGCAAGGGATTGGATTGGATGGCCCTTGGGGTCTTTTCCAACTCTAGGATTCTCTGACTCTAATAGCAGCAGTAAGTGATAGGGAGCAGTTGCAGGAAACAAGGGCAGCAACATCACTTGGAACGGACAGCCACATACTGGGGCTGATGACAGTTAATGCACAATCCCCTTAAGAACTTCAACATGGGGGGATTGTAGTTGGAGATCATGTTGTGCAGTAAAGTGTCTGTGGATGCTACATTCTCATTAGGGGATGCTGGGAACTGTAGTCCTGTTCACCTTATATTTCCCAAGCTCTAATCACAGTTTAACCAAGGCCACCTTTGCACATCTAGGATTAGTTACATGGAGTTTGAAATAATAAGACTTTTAGCACCTATAACTCTTTAAAAATTCACAACCAGGAGCCACACAGGTTGGTTATTCTCTAGCTCAGAATTAAAATATATCTGATGGGATCAGACCCTCTGACTTACCAGGAACAGACTGCGGGCTCAAGTTAATAATTAAAAACTTCCTGAGTTATTATTGCTTCATTTCAAACACAGACTAGCGTAATTACAAAATACTGTCACTTTCAGTCCCATGCCATCAAGCAGCAAACAACTGCATATATGCCTTTAATCCTAGGATCTGTGTGTGTGTGTGTGTGTGTATGCAGTTACATGTTATTCATTACAAATGTGAAACTGATACAGAAGGTTACACCCCCAAGGGAGCAAAAGAGCTAAAAATGAGAACCAGAAAAAGTAACTTTGGGCAGGGACCCATAATTAGATGAGAAGACATTGACCATGAAAAATGTAATTTTGTAAGGACTCCTTTATGTGATGTGCTTTCCTTTGAGATTAGAAGTACATAATCAAATCAAGGCCAAAATGAAGGCTGCCCTGAAGGAAAAACAGTTTGGAAGACAAATGCAATTATAATACAAATACATGCAGTGCTATATAAGGTATATGGGAAAGTCTCAAGGAAAAACTGGGTGGTAAAATTTTACTTGAGGGGGTAATCTACTCATGCTTAGTAAATCTGTCTTCCAATGCAAATAAAAATTCACCAGTGATACCTTTATTGGCCAACCGAAATGCACAATATACCTGTTGCAAGCTTTCAAAGCTTCAATGGCTTCTTTATCAAGCAAGATGTTACAAACCAAACAGGAGAAAAATTGGAGATGTTAGTAAGATGTGTGCATTTTGTTGTTTCTGTCCTTAGTTAAGATGGCATGGGGAGGGCATCTCTTGCAGGCTTCTAATATTCTGTCTTCCAGTATTTTTGATCATCATGGACATATTCATTTGAACAGGACCTTGAAGGCTTACACATTTTATTTGCCTTGCTTTATGTCTCATTGTCTGATACCAGCTGTTAACAGTGTGATGTTGGAACGATGCTGAGTGCCCATTTATGCTGGTCTGAAACAAATACATTATTCCATATTCATGAAACTTCCAATCTCTTTGCAGAGTAAATTTGACATCTGATTGAGTTGAAAGTCTGGATCCTCAGTTAAGCCTTTTAAAATTCAAAATATGGAATTTTCAGGATCTGAAAATATACGTACCTATGGTAATTATCTGAATATTGAAATGTTAGGCAGCTTATATGAGCAAGAACAGAAACACAACCAGTGGCTAAAGTCTAGTGTGACTATAATGCTAAAGATTTAGTAGCCATGGTTATGAGACTGGGGGGGGGGTCATTCAGATGTCACCTTTTTTTAGCATGATTATGTGAATCATCTCACTCATGCATTCTGAATCCCACACTATGGGAACGCACTGATGTGCATCTTTGCAAGTTCAGTTGGTCACATGTGCAAGTATTCAAATAAAGATGGAGTCGACTATGTATTTGGAACATGTTCAAGGCATGCAGCATTTTATCCTGGGTCTATTCGCTTCTATTTGATTCACACTACTGATGATGTGGATCTTTTAAAAAAAAAAACTTGGGGAGAAACCCAATATCGATTATCCCAAATTAAGTGGGGTTTTGACAAACCCCCCCCCCAAAAAAAACCCTTAATTGGGTGCATTTGGGATGCATGTGAACAACAGAAGTTCAACCTGGATTCATCTTGGATTATTTTCAGTGTGAATGACCTCTGGAAGTAGCCTGCATTTCTACATTCCCTAGCCAAGATCCTACCCACCAGCAGCTGTCACATCCAAGAAGGGCGCCCTGCAGTTGTCACTTGCCAGTGGGAAAGTAAGGCAAGAGGTGATTCAGACTATGGAGAAACAGCTGGTCTCAGCTTGGTTAGGAGAGAAGAGATGGTAGTGCATTCTCAAATGGAATACATCCAATTTTTCCTTTGCAGAAAGCTCAAAGAAGCCAGAGCTTCATGGTTTGAATCCTCTCTCCTCCCCACTCCCCAACAGTGCACAGCAGCAGCAGGGACCTTTCCTGAGGCTTGACAGCTGTTGGACAGAGCACAGATGCTTTTGGACAGAGCACAACAGCAAGTGAACAGCCTTCTGTGCCCCACTCAAAACAGGACTTACATGCACCTAAGCTGCAGTTACACACATGGAAGTCACTAACAGGATGTTGCCCCCTGGTCCTTTCCTTTTACAAAGTTCTCCTCCCATTCCCAGTTAGAGCTAACTATGGGCAGAATTATGTCTGCACCAATTGTAACCAGAGTCACTTTTAACCATGGTTTGCAGACCATTTTCTAATCTTGGTTCCAAATCATGATCAACATTAACTCTGACAGTAAACCCTAATATATATATAAGATGGGGAAACCACCAACATTTTCCCATATTCTACCCTAGGGGCTGGCAACCTACGGCCTGCGGGCCGGTTCCGGCCCACGGCCCCGCACTTACCAGCCCAGGCGGACCCCTGCCGCCGCCACCAACACCGCGCGCCACCACCACCACCACCATGCGTTTGGGTTGCTGCGTGGCCGTGCATGCCGCGACTGGCATTTTGATTTCCAAAATGGCGGCCGCGACACGTTTGCGCATGCGCAGTACTCCTGCGCATGCGCAAATGCATTGCGGCCGCCATTTTGGAGAACAAAATGGCGGCCACGACATGTGTGGAGGTGACTGCAGCAGCACGCGAAGCGGCAGTGGCAGCGTGCGCGGGGGGGTTGCACGCGGCAGTGGGGGTTGCGCATGTGCACATGAGTGCGTGCGCCGCCATTCCCCCCCTCGGCCCACTGGAAGGGACGACTTCGGGGGACCGTCCCCCGGCTCAAAAAGGTTGCCTACCCCTGTTCTACCCTGTTCTGCACCCAACATGCCAGTATATTAAACCCTTTAAGTGATCATGGGTTTCGATAAGGCAGGAGTCCTGGCAACTTGTACTGGTTCAAACATGCACAAGTACAAACTTCCTGTGGAACTACTCAACATGATAGGATTGGGAACACTGGGGGACAGGGCTGGCATGTGCAGCCCCATCTCTCTTGCATATGTTTCTTGTATCCTATTTAGGCATAACAGTTAGTGATGACTATAGCCTTACCCATGTAAGGCTATAGTCATCACTAACAGGGATAGACTATGTCCATTTGTAAGGTTGAAAGAAGGGGGAGGAAAGGGACATGTCCTCAGCATGTCCCTAACCCATTATGAATGACTAGGAAACTTCTGAAAGCCAAAATAACATGGTGGTGACACTTTTATTAGGTGAACCACTAGCTTTCAAAGCATACAGGCCTTTTCATTAAAAATCATATGTAAAAAGAAAGGTGAGTTTGCTGGAGTCTGCATCTTGCTTGTTTGTGATATGACAGAGAAGAAGAGAACCTCTCCAAATAGAAGTTTAGCCCCTGTCTCCCACCAAAAGCAAGCCTATGAAGTCCTTGGGAACAAAGGCTATAAAAGAAGGCAATAAAATTTCCTTTCTCCATTTTGCAGCTATGAAGGCTCTCCCCTTGTGATTGTCCTTATCCTTTATGAAGCCATGATGGATACATTTAGTGTTACACATCTTCTGGCTATGCAAGTATTAACCTAGAAAGTCTAACATTTAAGTCACACCTTAAGTTAATATCTTCCTTCTTGTGATCTCAGATGAGTGTTCTCTCAGGTCAGCAGCCTGTTAATGATACTTGTAAGTACACATGTAGAGTATTTTTTTTTTTACAATGTGCACTAGTCATATCCAGATGATGGCAGTATGAGCAGTGTCACATAAGTGGGGCCATTGCACATTAAGGTTCACAGAATAGTATGTGAATTGTGCATTGCCTTTGTGCATTCTGCATTGCAATTGCACAGTGGGTTGTTAGCCATGTGCATTGACCTTTGATCCACACACATTGCACAATGTAAGCATTCAATATAGGGATGTGTAATGTAAATTCACCAGCAGATATTTAATCTGTGCTGAAATAATGTAGGATCTTAACCTGATGCTTAGCTATTTGCCCCATGTAGCCTCATGGGGGAATAATAATCACTGACCTATATCACAAAATTGTTGTCAGGTGATTATGTATTAGAAGGGCTTTGAATATACAAGAAAAAAAAGCATACACTGTATTTTTCGGCATATAAGACGCATTTTTCTTCCTCAAAACGAGGGTGGGGAAGTTGCTGCGCCTAATAAAGCGAATATACAAGCTGAGGGCAAACAAAAGAAGTAAATAACTGCCGAGGCCTAGGCTAAAAGTAGGCCTCATTTCAGCCGCAGCCTCGGTGCTCCAGTGGGCTCCTCCCATCCCAGGAAGAGCCCATTGGAGCAGCCAGGACGGGGGTGGAAAGAGTCCTCTTTTCCTGGCTAGTTGAATGTGCTCCACCTCTTTCCACCCCCATCCTGGGTGCTTCAATGGACTCTTCCTGGGGTCAGAGGACATCCTCCCATCCCAGGAAGAGTCCATTGGAGCACCCAGGACGGGGGTGGAAAGAGTCCCCCCCTTGAAGAAATCTGCCAAGAAAACCCTCATGGTAGGATCAAAATGAGCCAGAAATTACTCCAAGGCACTGGATTATTACCCTGGCCAAGTTACACTGTCTCAGCCTCAGAGGATGGAAATTGCAAACTCCCTCCTCTGAAGAAATCTGCCAAGAAAACCCTCATGGTAGGATCAAAATGAGCCAGAAATTACTCCAAGGCACTGGATTATTACCCTAGCCAAGTTACACTGTCTCAGCCTCAGAGGGTGGAAATGGCAAACTCACTCCTCTGAAGAAATCTGCCAGGAAAACCCTCATGGTAGGGTCAAAATGAGCCAGAAATTACTCCAAGGCACTGGATTATTACCCTGGCCAAGTTACACTGTCTCAGCCTCAGAGGGTGGAAATGGCAAACTCACTCCTCTGAAGAAATCTGCCAAGAAAACCCTCATGGTAGGGTCAAAATGAGCCAGAAATTACATACTCCAAGGCACTGGATTATTACCCTGGCCAAATCACACTCTCTCAGCCTCAGAGGATGGAAATGGCAAACCCCCCCCCCCCTTTGAAGAAATCTGCCAAGAAAACCCTCATGGTAGGGTCAAAATAAGCCATAAATTACTCCATAAGCCAATGGCCTAAAAACTCCAAAGGTACCAGTCCATCTGATCTTGGAAGCTAAGCAGGGTCAGCCCTGGATAGTCCTTGGATGAGAGACCGCCAAAGAATCCCAGGTGCTGCAGGCTGTATTTCAGAGGAAGGAACTGGCAAAACCACTTCTTGAGTCTTCCTTGCCTAAGAAAACCCTAAGAAATTCATGGAGTCACCATAAGGCGACAGGAGACTTGCAAGAAAGTTGGGCAGGGAATTTATGCAATACCTGGCCCTGCTGCTGGCTTAAACTTACATTTACAACTTAAAATTGTTCTTAAACTGCTGTTAACTTTATACAGTTGATATAAAATATTTTACTACAGTATTTGGTTAAGAATCTTTTTTTTCTAGATTTTCCTCCTTTAAAATTGGTGCGTCTTATATGCCGGAGCGTCTTATATGCCGAAAAATACGGTACCATTCTATACACTCATCCCTCCACATTCACTGGGGTTAGGGGCACAGGACCCCTGTGAATGTGGAAAAGCAGCAAATAACAAAAACACTATGTTTTTACCTGAGAAAACACCCCTCTAGGAATCTCTAGGTCCTCCAGTGCAACTCTGTGGTCAACATCTGCCAGACATTGACCACAGAATTGTGCTGGAGGAGCTACAAATGTCTACTGGGGTGTTCTCTCTAGGAATCTCTAGGTCCTTCCATGTGATGTTTGGTTAAAGTTGATGATAGAGTGACACTGAAGGACCTAGAGATTCCTAGAAAGAACATATTAATAAAATCTGTGAATAATCAAATCCGCAAAGGACAAAGCCACACATGTGGAGGGCCGAGTGTAATTATTAACTATTGAAATCTCATAGTTTAAAATCATAGAACCATAGAATAATAGAATTATAAATGAATATGTACAGTTGCAATGTTTTGATTGGCAAAATATTCCATTACCAGAGCAAATTTGACAGTTTAACAAACAACAAGTGAAACACTTTTTTTCCTCTTCCAGTTAGCGCTGGCTCTTCATTTCCATTTACAATGATTCCAGTGACCTGCCTTTCTTCACTACTTCCATACAATGAGTTCCTCAAAGCAGTTTACTGCATTTCAGATCAAGGGAAAGATTCAGAAAGCAGATATCAGCCTCATCTATAATTCCAAACACCCTGTCAAGAACAAATGTTTGAAAAGACATCCATCTTCCTGCTAATGTATATATGTTGTGAATCTATTAGAGGGCAAAGGAGAGAGAACACCTTAGCATTCTGAAAGATGCTCACAGGCATCTGCCCATGGAACAACTCTAGAATAAAACTTCAAGGGCTCTCGTCTCCCTTTTTAACAGTGGGAAAAAGTCATCACTGGAAAAAAGGGAAATGCTGGTGATTCTTTGCAGCATGGAAAGTGGGAATTAAAAGAAAAAAAACAACAAAAACTCCATCAGACAGACATATTTTTTAGCCGATCTTGCGCTTGCTTCTGTTTCATAAGATTTATTCCCTCATTAATCACTAGCCTCCCTTCATCCATGTTAAATATAAAAATGATTAGGAAAGATCCCCATCGTGGTTAAAAATAATAATTAGCTGCTACATCATGTTGCACACATTCAGACAGAAAGGAGTGATTAAATTAGGAATATTAAAACCCCATTAATCTGTGCTCAACTTAAGCTCTGCTTGTTCATCTCACTATGGCACTTATTATTTCTGACACTGAAAGATATTTGAATTACTAGCTGAAACAAGGTCACTATCAGAAAGATGTCAGGTCAGCAATTAGTCAAAGGTGGGAGAAGCTCCCTGAACTGAGTCATGCTTGACATTCCACAAATGTGTCAAGATCTCCTCACTTCTCAATGTCGTTTGGGTGAGCAGGTCACTTGGAGGAACCTCAGATCATGCAGATAACAATGCAATCTGGTTACTAGAGAGCTGCATTTGACACCGGTTGAAAAAGCCTGTGTGTGCATACACTGTTCAAGATAAGTCTCACTGCAGTTCAAGCTCAGTAAGGCTTGTACAAGAACCTTTGGGAATAGTGTGCATGTACACCCACACATATGATAAGCACTGGCTATTCTTCATAGCAAATTCCTAAAAGTACCACACCACATGGGGGCTATGTCCCTATTTTTCAGCAGAACTCCAGCCAAGCACTGTACATATGCAAGCATATTAGAGGAGGGAAATATCAATAAACATAGGCCTGGTCTATGATATTTTGCTGCATGAGACTGAGTCCCTTCCCACTCCCATAATGTGTATAGGATCCCAGACCAAAAATGGCAACCCCCCTCTAAACAATTCTTGCATAAAATGAAAAAACAAACAAACACCTGTGATAGGGTTGTCAGAAATAACTTGATGGCAACATCAAGAGTAAGAATATATTAAGCAAGGGAGGGCAACCTGATTTCTCTAGGCCATATGTAGTCCATGAGGCTTCTGGCCGACTCGGGACAAGGCTTCTCAGATTGGGTAGCCAGAAGCCAATACCATCAGAAGGAAGAAACATCTTTGGTAAGTGTGGAGCATGATGAAGCTATGCTTTCAGGAGCCTTTGCTACCTTGATGGGGAAAAGGTAGCCCCATCTCTGCCCAAACAAGGAAATAAGAAGATCTTGTAAATGTGAAATCACTAGGGACATTTTAATTTAGAGAAGAAAATCACAGTTAATGTGGGATATGAAAAAGGTTTATAAATGATGCATATTGTGGAGAGTGGAATAGAGTTCTGTCACATAGTATGGAATATACTAGAAGACAAGGAAGGAGCGAGGCACAAGTACTGACTACAGAGGGACGTCAGTAGTAGAGACAGTTGTGTACTTGTGATCCTGTTTCCATCTACATTTAGCTGAATGTCTGTCTAAAGCTTTTCACCTGTCAGATTTTGAGAAATAAAACTAGGGGCCACAAATAGAGAGGAGAGTGAAAAGTTACCTGAACACTTCTGCTTTATGCAAAATTCCTATTTTCTCTCCTTTTTATATGAGCTAAGTCAGATGTGTTAAGATTCACAGAGACAGGGTGGCTGGTGACTCTGATCACCTGTAGACATTAGCGTTCCTGGGAGGGTGTGGGCTGCACCAGGTGACACCCCAGAAGGTGTTCCTTAGGGCCATTCCAGGCCTCAGGGGGTGTCTCCAGCCCAGGTGGGTGGCACGGCCATTTTCCCAGCCCACACCACCATTTTTCTGGCCGGTGTGGGGCTCCAGCAGGCTTCCCAGGCCAGCAGCACGGCTGTTTCTCCTAGCGTGCCACGTGACCCCACCCCCAGGAGTCCTGTCCAGAAGCCCCGCCCCTTGCACCAGGTGATACCTCAGGTGGGTATGCCACTGTCTGTAGATCGGCTCTTACAAATTATTAGAACTGCTTCAGGGGAGCTCAAGAACTGGTGATTGTGAAGACATCAAATCTCTCTTTTCCCCTCATCCCATCTTGTTAAAAATCCACCAACCTAGATGTTTTCTTGTAAGTCAGGAGTAGGCAAAGTGGAGCCCAAAGGCCCCAAGGGGAAGGGGGGGGTCAAGAGTGTTTTAAGGTTTTTTGCAACTCTTTTTTTCCTTTAGAATGCCCCCAAATGAACTTTTGGTATGTGGAGGGTATTTCTACCATGTTTGGAGTCCCCTCCCCACAGCCAAAAACATTTTTTCCCAGAAAAAAAGGGAAGGATTGTTGCAAAATGTTTCAAACTGCTTCACCAGGGGCTGTAGGGTCCATTTCCACCACATTTTGGAGCCCCTCTCCCAGGTCAATTTGGGCCCAAGAGAAACCCAAAATGTGGTGAAAATGACCCCATGGCACCAAGAAGCATGTGGGAGGCATTTTTGTGTGTGTGTTAGAGCAAGTGCAGCCCCCTAGAAAATGCTTTAGAAGGCTCCTCTGATGTGAAGTGGGAACAGGCTGCTGAGTAAATTTAAACCCCTGCCTCAAGCCCATTGCCTAATCATGCATCTGCTATTCCCCTCCAAGGAACTCGCCCCATACTCTTAGCTTGAGATCTACTCAACAGCCTGTCCCTGATGCACGTCAGAGGAATCTTCTAACATTTTTCCTAGGGGCAGCAGGCAATTCACCTCCATAGCATGGGATGTGTTTCTCAGAAACAGAAATGGGTTTGAGGTGGTGATCTACAGGACTGCATGACAAACATAAAGTACTGCTTCCATCACATGACTGATAGGCAAAAAGTAGTGAGATGGAAGTGTTGTTCAAAGGAGGAAAACCATTTCTTGTTCTGTAATGTTTCTGGACGAAGTTAGACCAGTTGGTTGCTAAAAATATATAGTTTGCGAGTCTACTTGAGTCAGTGCATCATTTATTGTGGAGCCAAGTCCAAGTTGAGTCACTGAAGTGACTTGAGTCTGAGTTAATTGATTTGAGTCTACATTAGTACTATACTTGGAAACAGTCCTAAACACATTCACTAGAGAGTAAGAGTGGGACTTATTTCCAACTGACCACACAAAAGATTGCTCTCTATTTGACTGAATTGAAGAGCAAGTATGAATGTGAAAAAGATGGCTGCCATAGCCTGTTTGGTGGACTACAGTAGACCAGGTTGCTTTTGAATATATCCAAGAACAAGTATTTGAGCCTGACTCTGAATCTTAACCAGTACTTGAAAGCTCTTTGAAATGGTGACCTGATTCAGATTAGCAACACATAGCTTGAGGTTTTTCTTATTGTAGCTGTTTTGTGTAATTTCATCAGATTTCACTCCCCAGCCTTGCCCCAGCCTAAAGGAGACAGGTGCTGGCTCTCAGACCAGGCCAGAAAATACAGGTGGTTAAATGGGAGCCATATTGGGATAAATGGGAAATTAGTTGATTTGCATTTTCATGAATACTTACGTAACTTGCAGATGAACCATAATGCAGTTCTACTATGATACTCACTTCCTTCCTATATATTTCAATAATTTTATTGAATATTAATATTAATTAAACATTTAAGTGCCTATTAGCTTCCGGGCCCAGTACAAGGTGTTGGTTATCACCTTTAAAGCCCTAAATGGCTTGGGTCCAAGCTATCTCAGGGACCGCCTTCTCCCATACAATCCTCCCCGTGCTCTCCAGTCCTCTGGCAGGAACCTGCTGCAGCCTCAAAAATTAAGGCTTGCGATGACCTCCCAGAGGGCTTTCTCTGCTGTCGCCCCCAAACTCTGGAATAACCTGTCGGACGAGATCCGTCAGCTGACATCTTTAGACAGCTTTAAAAAAGCTGTCAAGATGGATCTCTTCTGGCAGGCCTTTCCATATTAATTATCCTGGCCTTGGGCTTCCCGGCCCCCTTCTTCCTCTCGTGTCCCCATCATTTTGATGGATGAGGAACGTCTTAGAGGTTGGCCGGGTTTTGCTGTTTTATAAATGTTTTTATTTGTTATTGTTTATATTAATTGTTTTTATGTCTATTGTTATTTTAATTATGAGATGTTTAATACTGTTTTAAGGGGGGTTGGTCTTTGGGGTGATATTGTATGGGTTTTTTATGTAAGCCGCTTGGATTGTTTTTTCAATAAGCAGGATACAAATAATAATAATAATAATAATAATAATAATAACAACAAGAAAAGCACATACAAAATATGTATATTAAGGGACAGTGTGCACAAAATGCATTATATCAGGGGAAATCATTTGCCCAAAATATATAATTAGTTCATTGAAAAAAATGACTATTAGGATAATGGCTCATGTACATTCTTTATCAGACTTTTAGGGGGAAACTGTAAACTAATGCAGAAACTGAATAGAATGAGCTTGATGCTTTCGGGGGTGGGGGATGAAATTGATTGGAATCCTCCACCTCTATAACCAGGTGTATCAGGGTCAGTTGTGACCAAAATGCTACCTGCACATTCTCAGGGCCAATCTCAATTTTAAATATCTCTACTCAGCCAGGAGGTTCACTTAGGGCCTCTGCAGACGGGCGGCTCTGGGCCACCCTGGGAAGTGGCAGATTGGGGCCCACAGCAACCCCACACCACAGCCCCAATCCTCCCTTTTGCTGCCCCCAAAAGAGCGGCAAAATGCCACTCCTTTTAGGAGCAGCAAAAGGCCTCCCTAAGAGCCGGTGCCATGGCTCTTCAGTGCCCTTTCAGCACAGCTGTTTAAACCCCAACTCTACTCCTAGGCCAGCCCTTTGGGCCAGTCTGCAGAGGCACTTAGTGACCTTGGGCTCAGTCTCTATATGAGGATAAAATGCAGTGGCGATACAGACAGAATCACCACCATGAGCTCCCTGTGCAGGATGTAAAAATAAAGTATTCATATATTGCAAGCCTGGGACAAAGTTATCAAACAGACATTGGTGTCTGTGAACCAGCACAGCATGCCAGAAATGAATACTGGGAACATGTTTCTTTTGAACAGTGGTAGGAACTGTGCACACACCCTGGACTCACCAATTCCTCACCTGTGAGATGTGTATGTATTAAAAACTGAGAATTACTATATATACTCATGCACAAGTTGACCTCATGTATAAGCCATCACATGTTTGCAATGTGGTCCCTAGTGCCGCCTCTTTTCCTGAACCCCGCTTGGACCTCTGGGATTTCTCCCTCCATGTATGGTTGGAGTCTGTGTTGCAGAATTTTGAGCATAATTTTGCTTGCATGGGAGATCAGTGCTATGGTCTTATAGATGCTGCAGTCTCTTGTGTCTCCCTTTTTGTGGATGGGGATGTATATTGACTGTTTCCAATCTCTTGGCCATCATTTTGTTTTCAATATCTGTTGACATACGTTGATCAGCACTAAAGTTGACTCTGTGGAGGGAATTCCAAAATCCAGCATGTGCTTTAATAGACTATAGAAAAGCCTTTGACTGCATAGATCATGAAAAGCTATGGAATGCCCTTAAAGACATGGGAGTGTCAACACATCTGATAGTTCTAATGAGGAATCTGTACTCAGGACAAGGGGATACTGTCAGAACAGAACATGGAGAAACAGAATGGTTCCCAATTGGCAAAGGAGTCAGACAAGGTTGCATGCTTTCACCCTATCTGTTCAACTTGTATGCAGATCATATTATAAGAAAAGTAGGACTGGATACAGAAGAAGGAGGAGTGAAAATTAGAGGAAAGAATATCAACAATCTAAGATATGAAGATGACACCATAATACTAGCAGAAAACCTCACAGACCCGAAACATCTACTAAGAAAGATCAAAGAGGAAAGTGCAAAGTCAGGCTTAATATTGAACATAAAGAAAACAAAAATAATGACCACCGAGGACCTTCACAAGTTCAACCTAGACAATGAAGAAATAGAAATAGTAAAAGAACTCTCATATCTGGGAACAAACATTGATAGAAATGGGGACTGCAGTCAGGAAATCAGGAGAAGATTAAGAATGGGGAGGGTGGCTATGAAATAACTAGAAAACATTCTAAAATGCAAAGATATACAACTCAGCACAAAAGTTAGAATTATGCAAGCCATTGCATTCCCTATTATCACATATGGATATGAGAGCTGGAGAGTTAAGAAAGATGATAGGTAGAAAATCAACCCCTTTGAGATGTGATGCTGGGGAAGAGTGTTGAGGATCCTGTGGACATCCAAAAAGACAAACAAATGGGTCCTAGAGCAGATCAAGCTGAAAACCTCCCTGGAAGCCATGATGACTAAACTGAGGCTGTTGTACTTCAGACACATCATGAGATAAGACAATAATACTGGGAAAGGTGGAGGGAAGTAGGATGAGAGGAAGGCCACATGCCAGATGGATGGACTCTATTAAGGATGTCATGGGTATGGTTTGCAGGATTTAAGCTGAGCAGTGGAGGATGAAGATCTTGGAGCTGTCTCATCAATAGCCTCCCAATGGGTCGACATTGACTCAAGGGCAGTTAACAACAACAACAAATAAATCAAGGGCAGGTTTTGGGTCCAAAATTATGGATATTGATATTACCTGTGAATATGTTACAGGTAAAGCTGAGGGTCATATAACAAAGGACAATGATGCCAAAAACCTACAAAATTCTGGCAGGCAAAACTGTTTCTGCTTACCCTAAAGTCTGGATGGATGAGGAATGGTGGTGTGTGGTGCGTAAGGGAGGCAATCAGGCACGGCTAAGAAAACATACACATGTCAAAAAGGATGAAAAGGTAACTCTTATCAAAAGTAACCATCCCATTCTCTGAGTAGAATAGCAAAAGGTGAGAACTTAGTCCATCCCAGGAAAACAGAAAAGAAGCATTGACCCCCTCTGCTCTCTCAACATTCCTCTGAGCGGAAGCACCAAAGGGCCACCACCACTGCTATTTTCCCATCCTGGCATTCAAAAAGGCCAGAAGTAGCACTACAGTGGAGAGAGTAGAAGGGGTTAGTGCTCCTTTTAGGTCTTCCTGGGAATGACTAAGCTCTCGCCTTTCATTACACTACTCAGAGAAGAGGATGATTCCTTTTTTAAAATAAGAATTAAGATACAGTACTTACATTGGCACATGGATAAGTCAACCCAGTTTCTTTGGGTCAATTTTTTGACCAAAATTTCAAGACATTGACATGAATATGTATAGTATGCCTTCATAAACCTCCAGGAAGTACAATTCTTGGAGATTGTGGATCTCAGTGGGGAGTAGGGGAGTGCATTTCACCTCAAAGAGATCAGCCCACTGATGTGTCATAATAAAATTCTTGTTCTTCATTTTTTTTACTTGAGCATGGAAACATTCCTACACAGTTATTATTTCCCTATCAATAGAAATGCCATATCTGAACTACTGGGAGAAAAACTGGTAGACAGAAAAGAGGCAGGAGAGGGACTTCCCATACAAACCCTGCTGGTCATCTTCAGGGATGGGTCAGTCTCCTTTTGTTTCCTTACAACATCTGCATGTCGTGAACAGCATCTTTGGTAAGTGAATATACATATTTTCTCCCTTGATTAACAGCCATGGACATGCAAAATGCTCCTTTGGGGGGCTAGGCTTCCAGTCAGGAGGCCACTTTTTCAAGCTATTTATTGGGAGGCCTGTATTCCTGAAATTGTAACTTCCCACTTACCTTAGCATAATGCATAATCCAGCTGGATGCTACAATCTTTCTTGCTTGCCCCCTCCCTCCCTTCACTTCCTTAAAATCTATTCCAAGTGACTGACATTTGCTGAGTGTATTTATGCAGCCTTTTCTAATCCCTTCAGAATATTAAGACTGCATTACTTTGTCTTTGGTTACATTAACTTCAATTTTCCTTATGAGTAAGTATTTGGTGAAAAATTAATATACTGAAGTTGAAAAGAATCTTATGATGGGAAAAGACTAATTTCGTCTCGTGGCTGCTCAGATACCAGAGTACACTGGGGTTAATGTAATTAACTTACAATTTTAGCCTGGGTTGTGTACATACACTGAATCTCCCGGCTGGAAACAAGATTAGATTTTATTACACTATATATCCTGGTTATCTTCACCATGCCTCCGATATTACTTCCCTCAATGACTTCAAGGCTCTTTGCTGCAATGAAAATGCAGAACCATCTGGTATTGAGCCCATGCAGTTTATTTAAGGATTTAATTAAGTGCTCTAAATGGAGAGCTTCTCCGAATTAACATTTTAAATGTGACTTATTGCAGGTTTAATATTGTCTTAATGCCAACCTGGGAAACTCCATAGCCAAGTTGTTGACGTTTAAATTGAATTCATTTGGGTGGCTCCAGGGGGACTCATTAATTAATCTAAACAACTAATGGGGATTGGTTCTGACTTTTGATGAAGATTATTTACAGAGACAATTTGCTGTGAATAAAGAGTCACAGTAGGCATATGTTTAATTGAATTTTTAAAAAAAGAAAAGAAGGGGGACATCTCATTGTATTTGATATCAGGAATGCGTCTTAGGAGTAAGCTTTGAAATGCCATGAAAGGGAGGATGGTTGGAAACTTCCTCACTGAGTGTTAATAACAAAGGGAATGGGTAATTACATTTGCCTGTGTAATTTGCTACTTGTAAGGGGACAACAGGTCTGTCTAGTTAATAGCTTAAGGAGAAAGAATTACATCCTACAGGCAACTTTGGATGGTATTAAGCACTGTATCTGACTTTATTTCTGTTTCTTTTCTTTTTTTTTAAGTTATAGTCACAAACCATGAGGCTGAAAGTTCCTATGCTGGACTATCATTCATCTTTCCTGCCACAACAATAAAATTTTCCTTCCTATGTCCCTCCTACTGTCTGAGCTTGGGGAGTAGAACTGGGCCGTCTCAGCATTAGCACCGACATTGGGAATATCAGTCCCTTAGGGAAGTTCACCCTGCTTCTTTGAAGCCAGGCCCTTTAATGCCAGGCTAAAACAGTTTCTGGGGGGCTTCATAGTAACTGCTGGTTTCTGTTAATTCATTTCATTGATTTCACATTTCTCCTGTTTCCTTTCATGACAGTTTCTCCTGTTTCCTTTCATGACAGTGTATTGCAAATATTCCAGAGCCAGCAAGTTATAGTGGTTTGACTGCTGGATGGCTACTCTGGAGAGCAGGGTTTGATTCCCTACTTGGCCATGAAATAATAATAATAATAATAATAATAATAATAATAATAAATGTATTTATACCCTGTTCCTCTGCATTGCAATCAGGGTGGCTTCCAACATAAAAATACGATACAATAAGATCAACCCAACCCTAACCCTCCCAACCCTTAAAAAGTTATTAAACAACATTAATTTAACAATATTAAATTAGGCAAATGCCCAAAATTACTGATTAAAATTATAATAATACAATAGTTATGATAATTACAATAATTAAAGCAGCAGCGAATAGAGCGGCTGAGAATGGAGAAAGAAACATAAAAACCAATTCTGTGACTAGGGAGACTAGTCAGGAAAGGCCTGCCGGAAGGTTCTGTCTTGACAGCTCTTTTAAAGCTGTCTAGAGTTGACAAATGATGGATCTCATCCAGCAGGCCATTCCATAGTCTAGGAGCAGTCATCGAGAAGGCCCTCTGGGAAGTAGTCAATAATCTAGATTTTTCCACTTGTAGTAGATTCTTCCCAGAGGACCCAATGAAACCCATTGGGTTGACCCTGGGCAAGTGACATGCACTCAGCCTCAGTGGAAGGCAATGGCAAACTTTCTCTAAATAAATTTTGCCAAGAAAACTCCATGATAGGTTCTCTTTAGGGTCACTATAAGTCAAAAATGACTTGAAGGAACACAACAACTACAAGCAGATATTACTTCTCTAGACAATAATGTTCAGTGTTACTAGATGAGTGTAGTAACAGGTGTCTTTTCCTCAAAGATCTGGACTCCTAAAAGATGCTGCCTGACCTCAAGTGCCAAAACAACAGTAAAGGAAGGTGAAGGAAGGTGAAGGAAGGCTTGCATCTATGGCTTATAATTTTTGCCTGTAGACCACTTGTCACATGATAAGCTGGGCCATTGCTTCTCACTCATTTCTCAGTGTGGCCTTCTAGAAAAACCAGTTTTGACTACAGTTCTAAATCATTGAATATAAGTCAACATAAGCCATTATGTGACAGCCAACAATGGAAAAGGGAAGCAAAGTAAAGACTCAGCAAAAGCACCACTAAAAGAGAAATGTTCAGCAGAAAACAATCCTCCAGGATTCCTGAGAACTGAATGCAGCATGGTCCCAAGTCACAGAGCCACACAGCAATATTTGTTTCTTTTCATTTTTACACCTTCCTGATTATCTGTTTGTGACATCAGGCTAGTTAGAAGATTCTGTCTCTGTCCATATATTGCATCTTATTTTCAGGTTTGAATGTATTAATAAATATTCATTCACAAGACTAGAGAGTAATGCCAGGTGATTCTAATTGGGCTAGAAATGTAAATTTTCATTCATCTCATTTTTGCATGCTCACCTCAACAATGTTTTTGCACTAAGGATTTTTTTGTAGTAAGTTCAGAAAAATGAAACATCTGTTGGCACTTGACCATTTTTCCCCCTGACAGCATATCTCTATGCATCAGGATGATCCTTTCTTATTGAGGACAAGAATTTTTGCATGGATTTTTCATGCACCTGAGATCCACACCTTATTTATATAGCTTATATTTTATCCTTCTAATACAGGGGTAGGCAACCTTTCCCCTTTAAGGGCTGAGGGACTTCAGCTCCCAGAAGCCTCAGCCATTTTGGCCAATAGTCCCATGTTGGCCAATAGCTCCTGGGATTCTGGGAGCTGAAGTCCCTCCGCCCTTAAAGGGGAAAGGTTGCCTACCCCTGTTCTAATAGTTAACAAAAAGCAGTTATGAAAGCTCATAGCAGGTAAAAATAAAGTAAAAGCATATAGTAAAACAGAGAGCCAGCACAGTGTAATGGTTTGGCTGTTGCAACTAGGACTCTGGAGACCAGGGTTCAAAACTACACTCAGCCACGGAAACCCACTGGGTGACGTTGGGAAAGTTACATTCTCTTAGCCTCAGAAGAAGGCAAAAGCAACCCACTCCCCTGAACAAGTGTTACCAAGAAAACCTCATGATAGGTCCACAACAGGGTCTCCATAAGACAGAAATGACTTGAAGGCACATAACATATAACAAATTAAGTAAAACTGAGAGCCAACATGGTGTAGGGGTTTGTGTTTTGGCCTATGACTCTGGTTTCAATTCCCCACACAAGCATACTCCCCCCCCCCAGTGGCCTTGGGCAACTCACATTTTCTCAGTCTCTGAGGATGGCAATAGCAAACTGCCTCTGAAGAAACTTACCAAGAGAACATGCCTATGATAGGTTCACCTTAGGGTTGCCAGGAGTCAAAAATGACTTGGAGGCACATAACAACAACAAAAATTGGATTAACGCCATTTTTTTTGCCCATTTTTTTTAAAACAAAACACTTTCCGAAATGTAAAACTGATGAATAGTTACTGGAAAATGAAGCAGGACGGGGCAAATGGTCTGCCCATGGAAAAGTGTAATATAATTTGGGTGTGGCTGCTATCTCTCATTCCTCACCAGTATAACATCTGTAATAGTTGGGAAACAGAAAACAGCAGCATCCAGTGCAGACCAAGATCTAACAAGATCTATTTATTGTTTACTTTTTAATCATGCATGTTTTAATTGGTTTTATTTATTGATTTTGATAGTTTAATTCTATTTTTAACTTTGTACATTGTGAAATTTAGCTATGTTTGTTCTAACAGTTGTAAGCTACCTTTCTATATATGGTTTGGAAAACAGGATTGTAAAGAAAGCAGATAGGAAGAGAATCAACTCATCTGAGATGCTGCTGGAGAAGAGTCCTGCAGATAGTGTAGACTGACTGCTACAAAGACAAATAGATGAGTTCTAGGGCAAACCAGGCCTGAACTCTGCCTAGAAGTCAAGATATCTAAACTGAGGCTATTGTACTTTGGTCACATCATGAAAAGACTCACTAGAAAACATAGTGATGTTTGGCAGAGTAGAAGGCTGCAGGAAAAGATGGAGACCACAATGCAGATGGATACTCAATCAAGGAAGTCATAGCCCCAAGTCTGCAAGGACAGAGTGACTTGGAGGTTTCTCATTTATGGGATCACCATAAGTGAAATCAACTTGACAGCAGCTGACAACATACAAAAAAAAAAAAAAAAAAAAAAAAAAAGCTGCCTTCAGTCCCAAACTGGGAAGAAGGTAGGACATTAATAACCATAATCATAATGCATTGTAGATTAATGTTAGTTTTGTAGGAGTTGCTTTGTGTAGAACTGTATGTTTAATGCTGGAATGTTTTGTTCTTTTTTTAAAAAATTACTAGTGGATTGGAGTGATCAAAGCTGAGTATAAGTCATACGGAGTGGAAGGAAAGAGGTGTTACAGAAAGATGCACTTTAAAATAACAGAAACCCTGGAGAATGGACTGAGCATTTGGTAGGGAAGAGAACCTGTTAACTGGCCAATGGAAATTCTTTTCTTCTCTGTCTGGTTCACCTGGCACTTAATTCCAAGGTGTTCAGCTTACTTATTTTCTACCCTTCCTAGTGATGGAAATTCTATGATGCTAAAATGCCTTGCACTTGCCATACAACTGAACTGGAAGGTTAAATTGTGGTCAGTAATCCCTTCTGTTGTTCTGTTTTCCTTCATTCACCCCACTACAAGCAAACTCTTTCTTTCTGAATGTACATCTGAGACAGTTCTGATGCCGCATTCTGGGCTGTTTCATCATGCATGGATCAGATGGGACAAGGCACTTGTCCTAGTCTCCCAGTCCCATTTGTTGTGTTTTTGAACAGCCCTGACTAGTAAAGTCTTCAGGAAAAGTAACATTTCTGTGACAAATAAAGAATGGAATGGTGGACCTGTTTTGGCCCAGGAATATTTTTTAAAATATTTTTTTTGAGCTGAGGACAAAAATGCGATTTTTATTTGCATGCACAGCATGTGCCACTATTACACATCTGTGTGTTTTCCTCATGTGCGTGCACATGCATTGCTACCTAAAAGTTGCATATTATGAAATTTATAAATGTAAGAATGTAAGGTCGCAAGAAGAGCACTGTTGGATCAGATCAAAGGCCTATTTAGTTCAGCATTTTATTCCCATTATAGCCAACCAGTTACCCTGAATGTAAGACATTAGTGTAATGACATCCCCCTTTTTACACACATATACACACACACATACATACACACAGAGAGAGATATAAGTTTAGGTACTTGTCCTAATAAATGCTATTGGGTGTCCATTCTCTCATGCTTAAGGTTCATGAGTGGAAGCTTCTCCAGTAGATACAATCCTGACATTCAGAGTGTGTTGAAAGTACTTTTACAAAAAGGAGGGAGTGGGTACAGAACTGCATATGCACTTATATACACTTATTCTTATTATCCTGGCCCCCACAAATAATTTCTGAATTAAAAAGAAGTAAAATACCTGAACATCATAACAAAGCTTAGAAAAAATGCCTGAAAATACAACTGCTCTAAGATTGCAGAACACATATTTGGGGAATATTCTTATTTTTTATTTGTAGTAACTTTAAAGAAGGCAATAAAACAACAGTGGGAATCATTCAGTTCACCGTTCAAATTGTATGTGTCCATTTCTCTCCACTGGGAAGTCAAAAGGCCAGGACTGGGTCTCCATTTGGACACATAAATATTCCTTTAAAATGCCTTGTATTTTTTTAGACAATAGTAAGTATAATATAGAATAGTAAATAGATAAAGCACCTAAGAAGTTCAGGAAGTACAGTAAGTTTGTTGTTGTTAGTCAGTCTCAACCCATGGTGACCCTATGGATGACAAACCAACTCAAGTTCCTACAGCCCAAGAACCCAAGATATATAACCAAAAAACCAACCAAGAGAGTTCTGCCAAAAAATAAGAATGAACAGGATTAAAACTGCTTCCCAATATAAAAAATCTAATGTTTGAAGAAAAAACAAATAGCTGAGCTAAGGAGCAGAAAAGCCAGTATAATTTCTAAAAAGGTAGCAATACCCCACTGATAAGTGTGCAAATACTGAAAATAATCAAAATCAAATAATATGATACTAGTAAAAAATTTCAAAACTCAAGGCCAGATTTGTTTCGACTACAGTCTTCCTCAGTGGCCTGTAAGTATTCAAAATATATAAAATATATATCAAATCCTCAGCTCACACAATGTGACTCTGTTCAATTCAAAGGTAATAATGTTCTTCTCCTGCTCACAGAGGCTCTTATATAACCAGCTAAACCGGTAATGGAAACGATCCTGCCAATACTCAAAAAAAGAAAAAGAACTTAAGGAAACCCTAGGGTGTGGAAGGACAATGAAAAACTCAAAAACTAACCAGTTCACATTTTCATTTAAGCGAACCGGGGATTCAGATAATGTGACTCTGTTCAATTCAAAGGTAATAATGTACTTCTCCTGCTCATAGAGTTTCTTGTATAACCAGCTGAATCGGTAATGGGAACAATCCTGCCAAGACTAAAAAAAAAAAAGTTTTTTCTTCAAACATTATTTTTTTATGTTGGGAAGCAGTTTTCATCCTGTTCATTCTTATTTTTTGGCAGAACTCTCTTGGTTGGTTTTTTGACCCTATGGATGAGACATCTCCCAGACCCCTTGTTCTCTACTGCTCTGCCCAGCCCCTGCAAACTCTTATTCATGGTCTCTTTAATAAAGTCTATCCATCTAGCATGTGGCCTTCCTCTCTTTCTACTTCCCTCCACCTTTCCTAACATTATTGTCTTTTCCAACAATTAGTGCCTTCTCATGATGTGTCCAAAGTATGACAGTCCTAGCCTTGTCATCTTGGCTTCTAGGGATATCTCTGGCTTGATCTGCTCTAGGACCCATTTGTTTGTCCTTTTGGTTGTCCATGGGATCCTCAGCACTCTTCTCCAGCACCACATCTCAAATTTGTTGATTTTTCTCCTATCTTCTTTCTTAACTGTCTAGCTCTCACATCCATACATGGTAAAAGGAAATACGATGGCTTATATGATTCTGACTTTTGTGCTGAGTTGTATTTCATTGCATTTTAGGATCTTTTCTAGTTCTTTCATAGCCACCTTCACCATTCTTAATTTTCTCCTGATTTCCTGGTTGCCATCCCCATTCCGATCAATGTTTGATCCCAGGTATGAGAACTCTTTTACTATTTCTATTTCCTCTTTTACTATTTCTATTACTTGTGAAGGTCCTTGGTGGTCATTATTTTTGTTTTCTTTATAGTCAACATTAAGCCTGCCTTTGCACTTTCTTCTTTGATCTTCCTTAGTAGGTGTTCCAGGTCTGTGAGGTTTTCTGCTAGTATTATGGTGTCATCTGCATATCTTAGATTCCTCCTATTTTCACTCCTCCTTCTTCTGTGTCCAAGCCTGCTTTTCTTATAATATATTCTGCACACAAGTTGAACAGATAGGGTGAAAGAATGCAACCTTGTCTGACTCCTTTGCTAATTGGGAACCATTCTGATTCTCTGTGTTCTGTTCTGACAGTAGCCTCTTGTCCTGAGTACAGATTCCTCATTAGGGCTATCAGATGTGTTGGCACTTCCATGTCTTTAGGAGCGTTCCATAGCCTTTCATGATTTATGCAGTCAAAAACTTTACTATAGTGTATAGAGCACATGCTGATTTTCTTTTGGAACTCCATGTTATGCTCCATTAGCCATCGTATATTTGCAACATGATCCCTGATGCCTCTTCCTTTCCTGAACCCTGCTTGGACCTCTGGGATTTCTCTCTCCATGTGTGGTTGGAGTCTATGTTGCAATATTTTGAGCATACTTTTGCTTGCATGGGAGATTAGTGTTATGGTTCTATAGTTGCTTCAGTCTCTTGTGTCTTCTTTTTTGTGGATGGGGATGTATAGCGATCGCTTGCAATCTGTTGGCCATCGTTTTGTTTTCCATATCTGTTGACTATGTCAGTGTGGATTGCAATAGTTCTATTGGTATATCATCTGTTCCTGGAGTTTTGCTTTTTGCCATTTCTTTTACTGCAGCTTCCACCTCAGTTTTTAGAATTTGGGGTTCATTTTTCATATGACTATTCACTCCATATGTCCTTCATTTTTTCATCTCTTTTGTATAGTTCTCCTGTGTATTGCATCCAATGTTTTTTATTCCTTCCTGGTCTTGAATTAGATTATTTTTATTGTTGTAGAGTGTCCCAGTCCTTGGTTTGAACTTTCCCTTGATTTCTCGAATCTTGTGGAATAGGTCTCTCATTCTTCCCTTTTTGTTGTTGTCTTCTTTTTCTCTACATTTGTTGTTGCAATAATTTTCATTATCTTTGCTCACTAGATGTTGTACTGTTGCATTCATGGTTCTTAGTTTATTCCTATCATTTTTTCTCTTGTTTCTCTTCTTTCCTTTATTGCTTGTAGTGTTTCATCTGTCATCCATGGTTTCTTCACTTTCCTTTTGTCTGTTGGAAGTGTCTTTATGCATTCTTCTTTATTATGTCCCTGCTTCAGACCAAAGCTTTTCTAGTTCAAAATTATTATACTTAGTACTGCAAATCTGTTCCTTATATTGTCAATGAATTCTGTGGAAATGTTGTTTAAGTTGTATTTTGGTAAGATGACTGGTTTTGTTCGCTTCTTGAGTTTTACTTTTATTTTTAAAATGAGTAGTTCATGATCTGTGCCACAATCAGCATCTGGTCTAGTCTTGGCCACCAGTATGGAGCTTCGCCTTCTTTTACTTCCAATTATGTAATCTATTTGGGTTTTGTATTGACCATCTGATGATGTCCATATCTATATAACCTTTTCTCTGGTTTATGAAAAATGTGTTTGTAATGAATAGGTTGTTGGCTTCTGCCTACCATTTTAGATTCTTCTTTCCAACCTTTGCATTCCAATCTCCAATGATCAACTTGACATCCTGTGTTGGTGTGCTGTCAATTTCTTCCTGTACTCCTTCATAAAATCTATCAATTTCTTCTTGTTCTGCCTCAGTGGTTGGTGCATATACTTGAATTATGGTGATATTCATTGGTTTCCCATGGAGCCTTATTGAGATGATTTGGTCTGATTTTTTTATTCTGAATTTGCATTATATCCCCTGACTGCTTTTGCAACATCTTTTCTTATTATGAAAGCCACCCCATTTCTTCTTGTCTTTTCATTCCCTGCATAGAATACTGTATGGTTGTTTGACTTAAAGTGGCCCATTCCTGTCCATTTTAACTCACCCACCGCCAGTACTGCTATGTTCATGCGTTGCATTTCCATTTTCACTGTCTATTTCCCTTAGCTCATGCTTCTCATATTCCATGTCCCTATTTTATGTGTGGTGCTGCATCTGATGGGGTTTGTCTTTCTGAGAGTGTTTCCTGCTTGCTTCGTCATTTTTGGCTGCCCTTAGCTGCTCTTGCAAGTGTGATTTCCTTTAGTTTCTATCTTTTTCTCTGTTAGTGCTCTTGTCCTGCCTGTGTGACACTTTCCATGTCTCCTCATTGGTTTTTCTAGGTGGGGGGTTACACAAGGAGGACCATCTACACCTCCCTGTGTGCAGTGCTAACAAATGTTAGCAGCCCTGGTGGCGCAGTGGTTAAATGCCTGTACTGCAGCCACTCACTCATAGACCACAAGGTTGCGAGTTCAATACCAGCCAGGGCTGAGGCTCAACTCAGGCCTGCATCCTTCCGAGGTCGCTAAAATGAGTACCCAGCTTGTTGGGGGGCAATCAGCTCATAGTTGTAAACCGCTTAGACATCCCATAGCGTGATATGAAGCGGTATATAAATAAGCTGCTTTTTGCTTTGCTTATGATGTCATTGCTGTTCTTCACTTTAGTGATACCCACCACTACTGCTGCTGCCCAGTAGTTGTTCCCTTATGTCATTCTCCCTCCCCCCCCCCATTATTTTTTAATTGATCATTTCCCTATCCTTCTCCTCCCTCCTTTTCCCTTCCCCCCCATGTCCCTCTTTATTTTAATCTCTCATAGAATCATTGAATCATAACATCATAGAGTTGGAAGAGACCACAAGGGCCATCCAGTCCACCCCCCCTGCCATGCAGGAACTCCCAATCTGTCTTCTGGCCCTTGTTTGATTTTCCTTGCCTGTCCTCTCTTTTTTCTCCTGTCCTCCCTCTGGAAGGGGGGGGGCTGAGATGGACTCACATGGCTAAGAGGGGGTTGGATGAAGTCTTTTCCCACCTCTCCTTGCATCTTCAGATGGTAGGAGGGGGTTGGATGAATTTTTTCCCCCACCTCTCCTTGCAGCTTCAGATGGGAGGAGGGGGTTGGATGGAGTGTTTTCCCACCTCTCCTTGCAGTATGTATAGGAGTTTAAAAGTTTGTATGCCGAGTTGGTAAGTTTGAGGTGGTCTGTTTGGTAGGTTTGTTTATTTATATCTGTATGTTTATATGTTTGTCTGTTTTTCTTGGTTAATGTTAGGATTTTTTTTTAAAAAAAATGCCATGTAGTTGTGTGAACTTTCCAGTGCAGAGCTTCCCTGCCCCCAGCAGGTCCTCCATGAATATCTAGAGAGGGAATAAATCTGCACTGGTTTCTCTTAGCACAAAATAATCAGCTTGTCCACCCTCCAGTTGAAATGCATTGATCTCCCCAGGGACATAACATCTCTTTGTAGTTATTAGAGATCATACACCATTCCACTAAAAACAACTAAAACGCAATCAGTTTAAAGTGTGAGAATAAAATGCCATGGTAATTTGTCCAAACAATTCTCAGAGGCAGTTTTTCAGCAATACTTGTATCAGATACTAGCTGATTTGTCAGATTTGTTCTGTGATACCAACTTTGAATTCCTCTCTGTTGCTTCCAACCCAACAAAAAGCCCTGTGGCAACTTAGAGCCTAATGTTATGTGTATGATGGCATATTTGGACTGCAGTCTGCTTTATCTGATGCAGTGTTGAGTGCTGTTAGCTTCTGGCCACCTTCCTATGACATTACAAGAAATATGCTTAAAGCCTCAAACATCAAAATTTGATGTGTGTTTTTTTAAAAATTAACTGTATTTCTATCAAAAACAGGTAGGAGAAAACTTCCAAATCAACACCTCTCCCCCAAAAGCTGCCATATGAATGCACAGAAGAAGTGATAGGGAACTTACTCAATAACCATATATATAGTCAGGCCACTGTATTTATATTAGGGACATCATTTTACTATGCCATTGTATATAATGGGACTTGAGCATCCACAGATGTTGGTATCCATGGGTGGGATGAGTTCCTAAAACCAAATCCCAGCGGATCCCAAAGGATGGATGGCATCCAGAAGGAAAATGTCCTAGATGCTGCAATGTAGAACAAGGGTGAAAGGTAACCCGAGTTCAACACGAAGCCATGATGAGTGTGCATATTGAAGTACGCTGAGTCACAGGAACATGATGACACATGAGGTCATCAGGCTTCAATACTGGACATGAGGTCATCAAGCTTCAATACTGCACAGTCATGGCACATGTGAGACAGGAAACTGTGTAACACACCAGTTGGGGGTTGGACTAAAATCTCTGCTAGAGATTGTGTATATAAGGGAGGAGTTCCAATGCTCCATGTGTGTGGTGTATAGTGGATGGTGGCGGAGCATTATGTCAATCAGTATAATTACTTGTATATATTGCAACGAAGATTAAAAGCCTCTCAAAGAAAACTCAGCAGTTGTCATGTCTGCAGCTTCTGTGTGGGAGAAGGATTTATCCAACTTGCATGACCTGTATAGCATTTGTTCCTGGCACAAATCCTCTGCGTGTGGACTTTGGGTCACACATGCGCCAACATCTACTTATCTAATCATGAAACTAAATTCAACTAGAGCAGCAAATCCTCAACTGCCAGAATATCTGATAGGAGGACACAAAGTTGTTGACTTTAAAACATTACATTCCACATGGATCTAAAAGGGATTGAGGGGTTCTCATACCACTTCAAGAATCTTTAGTATATTTCAGTCCACATTACTTCTGCAGATTACTGATGCTCCATGTTCTTGGTACTTTCTCTGCCATTCTTCATTGAATCACCATGACCCATTCATAAAGATTGGCTTCCATCCCTTTGTTTTCAAATGGATGGACCTAGCTCATCTCACCTGACCCTGTTGCCTGCTGCCCTCTTTCCCCAAGCAAACAATTCTTAAACCAGCCTTTCCTATCATTTTCCCCTCCCCACTCCCATTTCCAAAGAACAACATTGGGGGGGGGGCGTGTTTGAGATTGATGCTGCCACTTTGAAAAGCAAAGTAATATGGCATACCTCTTTTGAAGTAGGGAATCTGGCTCTCATCATTTCTCTCAACCTTAATGCATGAAAGGCTTACTTTTTATATTACCTTTCACATTATTCTCTCTCTACCATCTTAAGTGTGAAACACAACACATAAATCTTCCTCAGGGTGGTCACAAATACTGTTCCCTTATGTAGAGTTTGGTGCTATAATATTCTAAGCTACAATACAGTATGCTATCTAATACTAAGAAATACCAAGCAATACAAAACGGCATTAACACATCTTGCTCCCTTCAATGGCTATGCCTTTTGAGATGCCATACCAGTATTGCTGAGGCCTGTGGGTTCTTTGTTTTCTACTGTTTAATCCATTTAGGGGCAAGCAGAAATTATCTTAGTTTTATTGGCAAGGAATGCAGCATGCTTCTGGTACCATCTACACTCCAGGCTGCCCCCAGAGTTTTCTGACCTCAGATTCCCCCTGAATTCTCCCCTTACCTTCTCTGTTCTCACAGTGAATGAAGAATGGCTTTCTTCCCATGTGCTCCCCTTCATTCCTTAGCACTGCTGCTGCAATGAGAAGGAGATGCCCAGCCATGCTATTGAGGGCTTGTCCACATGGGTTATTTAGCACCTTGTTCTGACCTCACAATAACTCATGCCACAATGGTAGCACTGGCCAACTCTCAGGGATCATGTGGGAAGGCAGCTGCCTGTTGTCACTGTGGAGAGACAGCATGTAACGGGGGGAAACCCACAATAAAAGGTAAGCTTTTCAAAATGTGGGTTAAGGGGAGGAAAAGCTGAATCAGGTGCAGACATCATGAAAAAAGTCCATGCCCAATTCAGGGTTTTGGCCGTGAGTCATATAAACAGGATGCAGTGAGCTCAGGTGGAAATTGAGCTAAATAACCCATGTGGACAAGCCCTCTGAGGACATTGTACAATGTGGGTGTACAGCTGGATGGCTCCAGTTAGGAGACTGAAAAGGTCCGTTTTATGAAAAGTGAGAAAGTTTGCAAAACTGAGGAAAGAGTTTAAGAGGTGTCAGCAATGCCACTCTATTCTGCTTTGGCCAGGCCTCACCTGGAATACTGTGTCCAGTTCTGAGTACCACAATTCAAAAAGGATGTTGACAAGTTGGAGTGTGTCAAGAGGAGGGCAATTAAAATGGTGACATGTCTGGAATCCATGCCCTATGAAGAGAGACTTAGGGAGCTGGATATGTTTAGCCTAGAGAAGAAACGGTTAAGAGCCCTGTTTAAGTATTTGATAGCCCTGTTTAAGTATTTGAAGGGATGTCATATTGATGATGGACAAGCCTGTTTTCTGCTGCTCCAGAGAATAGGACCCGGAACAATGGATTCAAACTACATGAAAAGAGATTCCACCCAACTCTATGATTCTATAATTCTAGGAAAAGAGACATTAATGAAGCTCAGGGAGGGGTAAGAATGCAAAATGAGGACATTGTCACCCTGAAATAAGAATTCTGCCTCCCCATTAAATTTTCCCTCTGTGCCCAAATTTCTAACATTGTCAAGAGTGAGACACTGAAAAATGACTCACCTAGAACTATGAAGTTCTACCTTCATTGTGTTCTCATTCCCTTGGTAATTTTGCCTGCCCCTTTGCTTTGGATGCTTAAACTCTGTTTCTCAATGCTTAAGTGAAGTTTTAAGTTCCTGCAATACTAAAAATTTGGGTGCTGATGGAAAATTTCATGGAGGGGGCAGAAGTCTTATTTCAGAGGGTACAATGGCCTTGTTTCCCGCCCGCCCCCCCCCCCAAACCCCTGGAAAGAGTATACACCCTCATTCAAAATCAAAACAACACCAGAAATGGCCTGCCTCTGATGGAAATGCATACATGCACGACATGAAAATTTATTGAGACCCAAGTATGGTATTTTACATGCCCTCTGTAAGCCTGACACAAAAATTTTACTAGTTGCAAGACAAATGAAGGTTGGTTGTCTGAACTAGGTGTATACTCTATGAATTTCAAAGAGGAAAGCACGACAGCACATATATGATTCTCCACTTGAAATGCCACAATTCTCTGGTCTGGATTCCTGCACTGGAGGGCTGGGAAACCCTCCAGAACAAAGGTTTGGATGGCACGGAGGGTGGAAAGGGGATGGAGAGAAGTGTTTGTTGTTTCCTTGTTGTTGATGATGTTTTTGTTTTTGCACATTCTGTGTGGAAAAAGAAATTGCCTCTTCCTCAGTCTTCTGACAGGGTTTCTTTCATCAGGCTGAGTGCCCGCTTGGATCCTGTCCATTGATTCCTGAAATCATTTAGTTCTGCCAAGGCTGTTCAGAGTGGCTTGTAATATATTGTAGGCTAAAAACAATATTATGCAAATCAAACAAACCCTTCTGATTTAAGAATAAAATAGGCAGCTCACACCCAGTTTCCACTGTAAAATGTAGTGCAAAACAATATCAACAAAATAATATTCAAGGATAAAACTTGTAATAGTTCCCCTTGTAGAACTTGATCACTGTTGTTTCTATGCAGCACACACAAGTACACTGTTCTTCAAACCCACCATATATTTATGCATATACCCCCCCTCCATATCAGGGAAATTATGCAGCCTTAATTAGCATGCTATGAGTTAAGGAAATCCCATCATAAAAAGATCAAAAGGTTTTTTTTTCCTCCAGGACATCTTGATAATTCCTATGGGTCTGCCTGTTACTTACACACCATGTAAGACATACACTAGGAAAAGGAGCTTTGATTTTAAAAATAAGTGTATTTACTGAATGATGCAACAATTAAATGCTGCAGTATAAAATGTAAAGACTAACCTTTTTGTTCTCATAGAGCTCATCATTTTCTTTGGCTTGAAATTCACAAGTAGCTGTTTCCATGTCCTAGGAAACAGAAAGAGTGCATGTTATTGTCAAGTATTAAAAATCCAGGTAATTGAGCTGTTGTTGTGTGCTAATCAGAAAGCTGTTTGCTATTTTAGTCTTTTGTGAAGAGATCAAAAGCTGTCACATTTCCAATTATCAATCATGTGTCTGATGCCAATCAGACATATTTATACCTTTTAAAAGGTGAGGGAGCAGATTCTATAGGGAAGTGTATTGAAAACAATTGTGGAATAAATTTTCCCTTTAAAGGTCTCATGCTGGAAGAAAGGTGGAATGTTAAATAAATATGAACTAAATAAAATGGAAAAAAATGTGTTTCCTTTTTCAAAATGCTCAAAGAATTTCATAAAATATCTCGGCAATCCCCTCCAACCATCATGCTTTGATAAGGACAGCACAGATTAATCCTGTCACGCCTCCCCTTTTCAGCTGCTTTTAAAATGTCACAGTTTTGCTATCCCCCTCCCATTTTCCTCCCCTGTCCTCAGCTTACTCCAATTGCTGCAAACTGAGGTCAGAGTGCAAACATAGCTGAGCAGAAGGGAATAGAGAGGAATGGGTGGAAGCTTGCCCTTCCCAGGGCTCAGGGAAAAAGGGCTCAGGGAAAAGCAAACTGCAGCAGCCTCTCCTAGCTTGTCTGTTCTTCCTCATTAATAATTTTAACCATCTTAACCATACTCTGATGTTGCTCGGTTACACATGTCTCAGTTTTCATCTGTGAAATGTTGGGAGGTGTGAAATCTACAGAAACGTTATGGTGACTAATATTCTCTCCCAATGGAGAGGGCAGGCTAAAACCACCGATTCAGCTCAATTCAGGCCTAAAGCATGATGAGACTTTCTTCTCCCCACCTCTTGCAAACCTAAGTACCACCTGAAAAACCTGCTTTGGAGGGTTTCCTAGCCCCCCTCCCCCCGAGTACTTTCTGAGGTCGTACCAGGGAGGCTTAAAGGGGAAGGTTGCCTCCTCTTTGGTTTCACTGAAACAAGCAGTTTTGCCAGAATAACAACTTTATGGGACCCTGCCCTGAACTTAAGTTTTGAACAGAGAAGTTCCTGCCTCAGAATGTATGCACTTAACAAATTGAGGCTGAGACAGCTGCCCACTCTGCCTTTTGCGACAGATCCATCTGTTACTTGGTGCTACCTGTGGGAAAGATCCGGATAAGCTGAGATACCTGTGGGAAAGATCCAGATAAGCTGAGATATGTTGATATTGTTTCCTGTGTGTCTGTTTTTAAAATGCATATTGGTGTTATTTGTAAGCTGCCTTGGAAAGATTTAAGTTCTGAAAAGTAGATATACAGAATTACTATAAATAAATAAATAAAATGGGGGAATAATCACAACATCTGAATCCCACCTGTACAGCACTTCTGCGAAGATCACCTTCATCAGCATTTTGAAAAAGGGCATAACAGCCCAAGATACAAATTTCAAAAGCGTACCTTTCATTATAGGTCATAATGAAATTGTTATACATAGATGTATAACAATTTCAGCAATATGCTAAAGATAAGATAATTTAAACAGCCATCACAAAAGCTCTGAATAATAACTGGAAACTCACTGCTGATAGTCAGGAGACAATTAATGAATGGGGTTGTCTTTGTGGGACTGGTTCATTTCTAATTTGTGATTTGTGTGTGTTTCTTAAATCATCTGTATTCAAAACCCAGATGTTGGACTTCTCCAATTATAATAGCTTCTTTTCTGGTTAAACATATGCAGGTACTTTTTTTTGCTTTAGCTGAGAGGCACTGAAGCTGCATATTTATACTTGTTCTCCATCTCTAGATATCATCTGAATGCTGTTTGCACAGCTAACATCACTATAGCAACATTCGGGCTCATTCCCACTTGCATTGAAACCGATTTGCAAGTCGCATGGACACTAGATTACTGAATCGACTCAGGCCGACGCGTAGTTTCCACTATGGAAGTGAATTATTTCATTATTCCAGGGATTCATGACTTTTTTGACACACTTGTCATTCACACTAGCTACAAAATGCATGCTCAGTATCGAATGTGGTTGATCCATCCCAGTCTTTAGTTTTTTAAATGTCAGTCATACTTGACTCAACTGCGTGTTTCTCCAGCGACAATACAATGTAATAGAACGTATATACTGTCAAATTTTGTTTTGTTTTTTTTTTAAAAAGAAAAATATAAAAGCTCAAAAGAGAAGAAGCTGGAAATGGAGGACGGGTCCTGGAGAAAAGGACCACCCCACCACATTCCCATGGGCTCTTGTTGCTCAACCTCCTCACTGGCTTCCCTCTCCTTCCAGTCAAGGGCCAGAGAGGTGAGAAGAAGGGCTTACAGTTCAGAGGAACTGTAACTCGTCCTCACTGCCATCACCCATCTTGGCCATGGCTCACCTTCTCTTGCCTTCTGGGTGCCGCTCGCTGCTCCTCCTGGGGCTGCTGCCTTTGGGAGCCCGGCTAGCAGATGGAAAGGGGCCACTGCCAGGAGGGAGAAGGAAGGAAGGGGAAGGAGGTGGGATATGAAGGAGGAGGAAGATGAGGCTGCAACTGCAAGGGATGCTCCCCCAGTGAGAGCTCTTCTGGGGAAAGGAAAGTGGGAGCCTCCAGGAGCCGGTTCTCTTTCTCTGCACCAAATTGCCACCTGCTCAGCCCAGTTTCCTTCCTGCAAGTGCATTGGGGGGGGGATATTAAGATAGAACTGGGAAAGAAACACAAAAACAAAGATCAGGACCAGTGTGATTTAAAACTTGGCAGCTTTGAAAGACAAAATCCACAGAGGCAGCACTCTGTGTGTGTGTGTGGGGGGGGGGGGGATGGCAAATTTCTCCAACCCGGGGCAGGATGGGTAACACTCCTCTGCCAACCCTCTGCCATAGTCCCTCCCCTCCAGTGCGATGCGATTGAGACCCGGCCGTCATTCACACTTGCTGAACATGCTTGGAAATCAATTATTTTCAAAAGAACCACCAAAAGATCCATTTTCAAAAAGAGCAATTTTTATTTATTTAGTTATTTATTTATTTATTTATTATTTTTTGCATTTGCCTCACTTCGCCGCAATTCAGACCCAACGCAGTTGGGTCTGAAACCATTTCGAGTGTGAACAAGGCACATACAAAGTGATCAGCCAATTGGTTTAAATCATAGTGGGCATGAGCCCTCAGAGGACCTTGCAAATGTCAGCCTCATGGTAGAGCTACATAGAGAAAGCAACCTCTGATCCAGCACAATCACAGCTATCCCACAGTTTCTTGTTGGTATTTCACATGAGTGCACTGGCACAGTTTTCAGGGCTCCTAACCACAAATAAGCTGGGTTAGTTATGTGTTGTTGTTTTTAATCTAGACATTGTTATATTCATATCCTTTCCTTTATCCCAAAGGAATTCAAGATGAAATACACTGAGATTATCACACTGTATTTTTATTTTTATTAGTATAACAAACAACATTTTTATTGCCCATTAACAATACATTCTCTGATCACCATACAGCCTTTTTAAACCATTAAATGTAAAAATAATAACAGGAACATAGCATTAAGAAATCAGTTTAGAACATCAGAATAAAATCAGCAACAGTATTGCCCATGTTCTAAAAGGCATGATAACTTTTTTTAAAAATGAAAAGCTGGGGACAATTAAAAAGGGTTTCCTCTGAAAATTACAAGACCAGAATATCAGAGCCAAGCAAATCTCTGTGGGGAAGATTTCCCAGCATTAGTGTATCACCACTGAAAAAATCCTCTCCATGGGAGCCATCCTACTCACCTGTTGGAATAAATTATCCTTCAGGAAATCTGGCCCCAAGCCCATAGGTAAAATGTTGACTCCAGCTGCACTATCACAACAATGTGATGTGGTGCCAGACACTTTTAATTGTACTCATATTCATTTTATTTGTCAATTTCTTTCTGTGTACTTTTCTGGTATTTTTTGTTAGATACTTTGGATTTTTGAAATAAGAAGAATATTAAGACTTCGAAAGGCACTTGTGAAGGAGCTAGGCAAGATCCTGAAGTCAGAATCCTCTAGGCCAGGGGTCGGCAACCTTTTGGGGGTGGGGCCGGTCCCCCTGTCCCCCGATGCCCCCTGATGCCCCCTGGCCCGCAGGCGTGTGTGCGAACATTCATGCGCACTCCCCCGATGTGGTGTGCATGCGTACGTGAGCGTGGGGTGCCATTTTGGATGGCGCCCCGCGCTCGCGCGTGCATGCACACAGCGGCAGATGCCATTTTGGAAGGCCAAACAGCACCCATGGTGGTGCAAATGCGCATGATGCTGGCGCCGTTTGGCCTTCGAAAATAGCACCCGCCATGGTGTGCTTGCGTACGCAAGTTCAGGGCGTCAACCAAAATCCATCCATGCGTCATGGTATGCATGCGTACACAAGCACGGGGCGCTATCCAAAATCCATCTATGCGCCACGCTTGCACACACATGCGCATGGTGGCGGGTGCCGTTTTGGAAGGCCAAATGGCGCTGGCACCATTTGGCTTTCCAAAATGGCGCCCGCCATCATGCGCATGTGTGCGCAAGCGCGGGTGCCATTTTGGAAAGAAAAATGGCGCCTCACATCGGGCACGGTGCAGGAGTGGCGGCGGCAGCAGGACAGGCCACAGGCCGGTTCCGAACCCTCGGCGGGCCGGTTTCGGCCCGCGGGCCGTAGGTTGCCAACCCTGCTCTAGGCTATAGTATTTCCAGTGTCTGCTTATGGTTGTCAGAGCTCGACAGTGAAGAAAGGTGACAGGAAGAAAATTAGCTCATTTGAAATAGCAATAGTAATAGCAATAGCAGTTTTATTTATATACTGCTTCATACTGCGCTATGCAGTCTCTAAGAGGGACATCAGGGTTTTTGTTTGTTTTAATTATGGTTTTATGTTTTGATATTGTGTTTTTAATTTGTCATATTGTTTAATACTTTCTTAAGGGGGGGAGGGATTATAATGTTTTAATGTTATATTTTACTTTTGCTATTTACTGTTGTCAACCACCCGGATTGGTTCGCCATAGGGCAGCATACAAATTATTATTATTATTATTATTATTATTATTATTAAGTGGTTTACAACTGTAAGCTAATTGCCCCCAACAAGCTGGGTACTCATTTTAGCAACCTCGGAAGGAGGCAAGCCTGAGTTGAGCCTGAGCCCTGGCTGGTATTAAACTCACAACCTTGCAGTTTGTCAGTGAGTGGCTGCAGTACAGGCATTTAACCACTGCGCCACCAGGGCTTCTAGTGTGTTGCTCATTTGAAATATGTTGCTATGCTAGATACCATAGATTGCCAAAAAGACTAATGGGCCCTGGAGCAAATCAAGCCTGAATTCTTACAAGAAGCAAAGATAACTAAACTGAAGCTGTCCTGTGTTGGACAAATCATGCAACAGCAGCACTCACTGGGGAAGGTGATAAAGCTCCATGAAGTGGACGAAAGCAAAGCAGATTAAGAGGCTGGGAACATTACTTTTTTTGTTTATAAAACACTATAGGGGGATACTGGAAGCTATAGTCCAAACAAGAAACTTTTCCAACTTATGTTATACATTGATGTTGTGGTCCATTATCAGAGTTTAGACAAATTACTTTCATTGTCTACATTTCCCAAAACGCCCCACCAGAACTGTCATGTCAAAATTTCCTCTTCTAAGCTCTGGCTGTGACCTCAGGAAGTTCCTGTTTCTAATTCAGTCTCAGTGATGAATGTACTAGGTGAGAAGAAACTAGCTGCCTCAGCACTCCTCCTTCCTACTGGCTCATATCACACATTTGTTGTAAGAATTACCAAACAAATAATTACTCAAAGCATACTGTATGAATGCTAACTTTTAATCTCTGAAACAATGCCTAAAAGACATAAATGTGATGTCAGATTCCCTTAATAGGATCCCTTGGATTCAGCTGGAATGGGCAAAGTGTGGTCCTCTAATTCAGGGGTAGGCAACCTTTCCCCTTTAAGGACCGAGGGACTTCAGCTCCTAGAAGCTTCAGCCATGTTGGCCAATAGTCCCATGTTGGCCAATAGCTCTTGGGATTCTGGGAGCTGAAGTCCCTCGGCCCTTAAAGGGGAAAGGTTGCCTACCCCTGCTCTAATTGTTGTTGGCCTGGATGGGAGTTCCAATCTGACAACATCTAGAGGGCCACACCTTGCCTACTTCTCATTTACAACATATGGATGTCTCATTCCACCAATAACTTTATACATAATGTAGGAAAACTGAACAGACATGAGGGCACTCTCATCACAGAAGGTCCCCCATGGGCCCAACAGAACTATGAAAGAGCCCATCCTCCATCCAGTGTTGCTAATTATATGTCATTTGCTACAGCATGTGAACATCCCTCCAAGGCTTGAGGTCTTTCATTCATGCTCTCAGCTGTATTCCACTGAAATCAATGGACCACAACAAAGCAACCATGAGAGGACTTCCACTCGCATGATGAAACTTTCCCACCCTTCTCCAAGTAGCATCCTATAGATTCTTGACATCTTCTCTGGAGGGTCCCACAAACCTCTGAATGGAATTGAAAGAACACCATATGGTATTAAAATACAGACAAAAATAATGTTCATAATTATTCATTCCCAGCTCAAAAAACAGGGCTTCAGACAGTCAGGAAACCCCATCAAGAAGAAAAATTGACTAGCAAGAATCTGGCACAATTTTCTTTCTCTATTCATACTTCCCAAACTCTTGTGAAGGAATAATTCTGCATTTGAGCAAAATCCTGTTTCCTACACACAAAACCTTGTCTTCTGTCTAGAAAACACTGAGTCTTAAGCATGAAACCTTCTCTGTGTACTTAAAAAAGTCTCCCCCCACACACAAAAATATGTTTTTCAATGCAGAATAATTCCTCCACACTATTTCAGAATGTTCAAATACTGAGAGAATACCATAGAAGATTATTCATTCTCTCCCATGTGGTTAAAAAAAAATTCTTCATGATTATTCGTCTCCATATACAAGCATGAAATGCCTGAAGATTTACATCTCTGTGCTGCAATGACAGGGAGAATATGCCCCACTGGCAGATGACCTTAAGCTGAACAATAGATAGAATTGGCCATCACCAATAGGACTTGAAAGAATTGACTTTCTGCCCAATTGTACCAGTTATTTGAAAAGAAAATTTCTCAGTGGGAGAGAAGTAAAAGATACAGTGGTCCTTCCCAATGTAGTTCCATACCATTTTCCATTCCCAGGAGCTTGTGATCTTTAGATAAGTTCCAGGAAACAAGCAATTTTACATCAGTTGGTATTTGTTTGGCCTTTCAGCAATTCCCTTTTATAATTATTCATATTGTTACCTTGATTTACCAGGAAGATTTCAGTGTTGCTACAAACGTACAAAGGAGCACAAGCTATAAGAACAATATTTCAGCTGTGTGTGCTACGGAAGGGAAGAGATTCTTGGTAAAGAAATGTTGGATTCATTTCAATAGCTTTATGGTGACAAGATTGTCACAGTCCTGTATGTATTGAACATTTCAAAGGCAGAAGACCAACTGTTTTAAGACTTTATGTTTCTACCCGACCAATTTTAAAAAAGCTCACAGGCTTATGTTGACCCAGCTCAACTTCTGTGCTCCAATTGGCTCTGTAGCCAATTCAGGCTTGATTTGCTCCAGGGCCCATTAGTCTTTTTGGCAATCTATGGTATCTAGCATAGCAACAGCTGTAATCAATTTATTTCTAAAAGTAACTCTTTGGGGTAGAATTCAGAAACATAGCCATGTTAGTCTGTAATATCAGTATGCAAAGGAATCCTGTAGTGCCTTTGATACTGTGTAGAAGAAGTTGTAGTATAAGCTTTCATTGACTTGGCATCTGAGGAAGTAGACCAAGTCTACAAAACCTTATGCTACAACGTCTTCTGCACAGTTAGTCTCAAAAGTGCTACTAGATCCCCTTCCCAAGCTCAAAGTTACCTAACTGAGAGTATGGAAATATAAGTGTACATGTGGTCCTGAAGACACTCTTCCTTGGCCATATGCCCCACCTTTTTATGGGAAAAGGTTCATAAGTGATATGGCATTTGATTAGAGAGCCAATGGCTTGCCAATCACAGTTCCCAGTCCAATAGACTGTGCCTAAAACAGACTAAGGGATCATAGTGAAAGGAAGAGCTGCCATGTTGCAAAATAAAATAAAATAAAACATGATGGTATTGCTAAACCTTACAACTTGAAGTGGCTTCCTGTGTACGCACTGCAGTTGTTTCTCAGAATGAAGTTGTGTGAGGAGGGACATTAGAGGTGAAGGGACCAGGTCTTGGAATGATCATTGGCTGTGGTGGTTGATGGTTCCCATGTCAGTGGGGCAATGATCAGCTCTGGCCTGAACTTTATGTCAGGAACTATGAAATTTTAAAGGAACTATGCAAAGTGAGGGTCTTATGGGAGGGTTCAGTTCCTCTTTTTAAATTTGAGACTAAAAAGATGCATGGTTTCTACCATCCCACTGACACAGGCATTGCTTTCGCTCCCCCAGCAAGACTGCAAAATCATGCATTCTGTTTTTTGAAGATTGTTCCTCCTCTTCTGCAGCAGTAGTTTCTTCTTTTGGTCAACCAGCTCAGAATTCCTTAACCTAGCAGTTTCCAGAGTGCACATCCTAATAATAATAAAAAGGCTTGCACTTGTTAAATGATTCATAAGAGTTCCCCTCTGTCATAGCATACATTCTACCTTCGGTTCCTCATGATATTAAAGAACTGTATTCTTTCAGACATAGTTGGAAAAAGACTCTATCCATCCACTTTTTCACTTCTCTGGTGAACCAGAGTCTCCAAGAAAACCCAAGGGCATCTTTTAAATTAGCTTCTTTAACTCTCAATGGAGGAGGAAAGGAATCAGCACAAGCAATCAGGCTAATCTCCCTCTCCATATAAGGCATGCCAGCCTCTTTCAGGAAGGAAGGTCTGCAGTGGGCGGATTGAGTACTGTGCTGTAAGAAAACTGTGTGCATTGTGTATCTCATGAATGTTGCCTTGTTATAAAATTTAACAAGAGCTCAGGATACATACAAAGAAATTCTGGGAAGACACTTAAATGACTCAATTGCTCTTGTGTTTATTAATTAAAACGCCCACCCTCGACACACTGAACTAGCAAGTGTAGATTGCCATTCCTAAGTCATTTTTGACACAAAATCAGATTCCAGATAAAATTTAAACAAAGAGAAAGAAAATATAAACTGCTGCCTTTTCAAATATTATCTTGCAGCATGCTTTGTAGTCTCCACATCTTCTCATCATGGCAAGACCAACCACTGCATAAAAATGCTTTTCATCATTTGCAAAATTTGATGCCCAAAATAGCCCCCCGGTTGCTGTAGCAACTAGCACTTATTTCCCCTCCTCCCGTTCCACCCCCCCCCTTACCCTTTGCATATTGCTGCATATTTCTATCATCTCTTTCCAGGCACAGTTCATAAACACGGCTGCATAATAAAGAATGTTATCACCAATGACTTACAGCCCAGCTGCTGCAAATAAGATATGAAGTGGCAGGGAAATACAATTTCATGCAGCTAGGACAACAGATTGATAGGGTGCCCTTCAAATTTGATGCCACTTCTTTAGGTCTGTCCAAATTAAAAAAAAAAGTTGGTTTGCTCTCCTCCCCCTTCCTTGGTAGCAATAGACAATAAAGGCAAGAGATAATTCATAGGGATTCTCATTACGTCCAGAGCAACCTTGCCCTGAGATATTGACGATTCAAAGAGATGCATGTCTCTTCTCCCCTCTGCCCTGGTTTTCTGTCTCTCCTTCCTCATTGCAACACTTATCCATCTAGTTTGTACACCCTTTTAATTTAAATATTGTTCCTTTCATATTATTATTTAGACTTAGATTTCTTGGAGGGAGGACTACTGTAGACAGAGATTAAATAAAAATCCTCAACTCCCACAGTTGCCATCTTCAAAGTTTGATTTGATGCAAGAGATATGAAGAGATCTCAGGGACATTGTCTCTGTCAAAAAAGAGAAGAGATTGCTTCTCAAGGATGCCTCTTGGCAATTGCTGGATGATGGGCTGACCTCGGCATGAAGATTTGGACATTGATCTGAAGTGACAAGAGTTCTCATCCTGGTCCTTTATGGTGAGATCATATGGTTGCTAATGCTGTAGAAACACACAGTCCTATCTGCTGGCAACACGGGCTTGCTCCTAGAACGTATCACTGAAGGATACCAGCTACACACCAGTGGCAGTTGGTGGCTTCCTTGTTATTGGTGATGAATTCACTCCACGTTTCAGGCCAGACATTAAATGAGCTATCTAAAGCATTGAATCTTGTCCCCAAAACTGGTTCAGCATCTTGGATAGAGCCTATTACATTCCAACTAAAACCTGGAGTGTATTTACAATCCCACTAACTCAGAAGGCCACTGTACAGACTGGAACATGCCCCAAGGGGCACCTATAAATTTATCTTGGCTGTGCAATGCATTGCTTATGTACAGGTATGGACTAGCTTAGGAAGCTGGTTATGTTTAGCCAGAAGAAGAGAAGATTAAGAACAGTCATGTTTAAAGATCTGAAAGATTATCATATTGAGGATGGAGTAAATATATTTTCTGCTGCTCCAAAGACTGGGGGTGCATCTACATTGTAGAAATAATGCCATTTAACACCCTTTAGCTATCATGGCTCCTTCCTACAGAATCATGGGATTTTTAGCTTTGTGAAGGACCAGCATTTTTGGTAAGGCTAAAGACACTGTAAAACTACAAATCCCAAGATTTCATAGGATAGAACTAGAGCACTTAAAGTAGTGTCAAACTGCATTATTTCTATAGTGCAGTTGGCTTATGTACATGGAATGGAAGAGACACCGTTTTGTGTTTGGCCCTAAGTAGCAAGAAGTCTTTGATAAGCTTGGGAGGCCTGCCTGACAGAGTGGGCAAACAGATGACTCTGAGGTTGAATACAATTCTCAAGGGTGGTTTTTATGCTTCTTCTTCAGACTCCTGCTGCTTCCCCTCCAACCTTTTAAATAAGTTACAGGGCCTGTCCTGCATTGCTCAACATTACATTTCAAAAGGCAAACAAACACATCCCCCTCCCCCTAAAAAAAAACAACACCCGGAAATGGATCCTTGGACACTTCTGGCTATCTGTGGTTTTTTTAGGGGGGCGGTGGCTGGCACTTCTGATAGTCCAGTCAGCCATTGCAGGGCCTTGGGCATTCAGTTACTGGGGCCATGATTGACCAGGGAGTTCACAAAAAGAGATATCAAGGGGGGGGGGGGAGGGACCAGGCAGAATCACAAGACATGCTGGATAAGGGAAATTTAAAGTATATCTGTGTGTGTTTATGAGTGAGTGAGTAAGAGAGGGAGACTGAGAAAGAGAAAGAGAGAAACTGTCTTGGTTGAGTGAAGAGTAGTGATGTAAATCTTTGTAAATGTTACTATTCTAGTTTTCTCCTTTCTGTGACAAAAACAACAGTAATCAGTAGCTGTTCACATTTTGAGACTTATTCTGCGGGGGGGGAAAAGGACATAGGTTTTTTTTGCACAAAAACCTGTATTTTCTGAGCAGGATACAAGTTTTCTGTGCAGAAAACATCATTTTCTGTACCCAAAAAGTGTGGTTCTTCTAAGCAAAAAATTCAGAAAATGCTGTTTTCTGCACAGAAACCTCTCTTCAGCATAGAAAATGCCATTTTCTCCATGTGCATTTTTCTTCTAGAATAAGTCTCAAATTGCAAAGATTACTAGACCTTTAGGATTTGCCTTGAAAGGGATTTTTTTTATACTCAAGCAACCTGCCTTTGTCTATTTTTCAAATATTTTCAAATATTCTTTCCATCCCTAGTGAAGAGTCCCAAGCTTTCTCATTTGTTTTAATCCTTCAGTCTAAGAAATGCCTTCCTCAAAGAGGCTTGCCAGTACCTACATTTTAAATATGAGCATCTACACAGGAATGTTAATCTGTTGCAAATCCTGTCTAAAGCAAACAGAACCCTCATTTAGTTGTTTTGTTGGGTTTTGATGTGAAAATGCATAAGTACATTTTTTGAAAGCAAAAATCCTTACCACTCTATTTCTAGCAAGTCTACTTGAAGTGTCCAAGTTGCATTCTGTTGAGTAGTTATGAGATCCTAAACCAGATTTTCAATCTCATATTGAGATGAAATTGTGGTTTATGGTTTTTAATGACCAAGCATGACCCCCAAAACCTACATCTTAATCAAGGTAGTGTCCAATCAAAAGGCTTCCAACTGCCGCAGATCAGGGGGCTGGAATGACAACTCCAATGCTCTTCCAGTTGTGAGGCATTTTAAGACAGGACCCCTCTAGCTGCTTGTCTCAAACACCCCAGGACTATGGATGCCATTTCCTAGTACTTAATCTTCAGCACATTGGAAACCCTTCAGCTGGAGCATTACTTGGTTTAAGACGTACATCTTACAATGCAGAATCTTGGCCTTATAAGAGGGGTGTTGTCAGATGCAAAGCAGTTGTACTCCTTAAGAAACCTTTCTTAGATCTATGAAAGTTTAAGAATTGCCACCCAATAACTTATATCCCTTTCTTAGGCAAGATCTTTGAGGGAACTGTGATGGCTCAACTCCAGAAGCTTTTGGAAGAAACTGATTATTTAGACCCAACTTCAACCCAGTTTCAGGGCTGGATCTGAAATGGAAGCAGCTTTAAATAGTCTGATTGCCTTTCTTAGGAGAGAAAGAGAGGAAATATGGCCCTTTTGATACTCCTTGGCCTCCCAGCAGACTGTTTCCAGTAACCATAGTACCTTATTGAACCAACTCTGCAGTTTGGATGTCAAATACACACCGACATGGTGGGTTCCACTTCTACATTGAGTCAGTTTTGGCACCAACTCAAAAGCATTTTGTTCATGTAATGGTCTCATTCTGTCCTCTTTCCCACATTTCCTGTTTTTCCCCTTTTATTTTGATTATGTATTTTGCCTTTTTAAAGTTTTAGATATAGTCATATATTGCCATGGTAACCATAAGGAAAAAGAACAATTTTTAACAGCTCATTTCTACCTAGAACTTTATTTGATTGATTGATTGATTGATTGATTGAAAATTCTAGGCATAACTGTGCCTTTATTTGAAACAGGTAACTTTTTATCAGTTTTGCTTTTGTGTCAATTATCTTAGCTATGTAAAATATGCTCTACAGGAGTAGAAGAGTTCTACTACCTATACTAATCATTCATAACATAAAGTCAAATTGGAATCCTTTTGACTTTTGAGTTTCTGACATGAGCTTTGTTCAATAATTCAGTTATTTCTCAGAAAATAAGACCACAAGTCATCTTAAATCTACTGGTACCAATAAGATTACAATGCTTCCAGAGAGAGGAGGGAGGACATCTTCCCATTGGTGCCTCAGAACTTCCTATCAGAGGTGAAGTCATGCCACCCTCCTTACTGTCCTTCTGTTGGCAGGCAAAACCTTTTTTTTATTCCAACAGGCTTTTAAAACCAGATAATTTTAAGGACTGGTCTAAAGATGCTGTAATTGTTTTAAACAGAACTGTTTCAATAGCTTTTTTTAACATAGCATTTTATCTTTCTAAGGCTAGGTTTAAATTACTTTATTTTTTATAATATATAAACAAACTTTATTAACAAATCAGTTTACAATAAAGTCAAACAAAACACTTATAAAATAAACAAAATGAATTTGACTACAAATATAATGAAAATACATACATACATACATACATGAACCCACTTTCCCTTCCTCCCCCCTCCCCCCTGTCCCATTGACTTCCTGTACTACAACTATAACACCCATTTGTGCCTCTATAGTTAATCCATCTGAATGGTTTAAAATGCTTTAATACTGTGAACAGTTGAACTGTATTTTAAGTTTCACTTTTTGTATGTTTTGTATGTTTTTAGCTGAGGTACTCTGAAGGCCCCTGTGGGTATTCAGTGCTAAGGAGATTGTCGCATTAACAAATAATGTGACTGCTCCCCAACAGGATACAGTCACACTTTGGGTTGCTACTGGGTATTATCACACCTAGGTTGTTGCTGCTGGGTGACTGCAATCCGGCTGCATCCTGAGTCCCATTGGCACTTGGGATGCTGCCTTTCCAAAATGGGAGCTTGCAGTATTGGAAAAATAATAATAATAAAAAAAATTATTTATATCCCGCCCATTGGTAATCCAATCCGGGCGGCTTACAATTAAAACATGCAATACAAAATAAAACATACAATATAAGCGAACCCTCCCCCCCTTAAAACAGAATTAAATCAAAACAATATAAAACAACAGTTGAAATTAAAATATAAAAACCATCCAACTCAATGACTCCATAAGCCTGGCACGACGATCCTCCCATCACTTGATGGGGCCACGTGAGGATCGTCTCTTGGAGAACTATTAATCTAAGGCTGGAAGGACTGATCTAGTATACTAGTCTGGAAAGGCCTGCCGGAAGAGATCCGTCTTGACAGCCTTTTTAAAGCTGTCTAAAGATGTTAAAAGACGGATCTCGTCCGGCAGGCCGTTCCAGAGCTTAGGCGCAATAACAGAGAATGCGCCCCGGGAGGTGGCCACAAGCCTCGATTTCTGAGGCTGTAGCAAATTCCTCCCGGAGGATCGAAAAGCGTGGGGAGGGTTATACGGGAGAAGGCGGTCCCTGAGATAGCTTGGACCCAAGCCATTTAGGGCTTTAAAGGTGATAACCAACACCTTGTACCTGGCCCGGAAGCTGATAGGCAGCCAGTGGAGGGACCTCAAAACCTGGGTGATGTGATCCCTCCGAGATGTTCCCGAAACAAGTCTGGCTGCCATGTTCTGTACCAGCTGTAATTTCCAAACCAGGCACGAGGGTAGCCCCATGTAGAGTGCATTGCAGAAGTCGAGGCGTGAGGTTACCAACGTGTGCACCACAGTTTCAAGATCCCTTACTTCCAGAAACGGGCGCAGCTGGCGTATCAGCCGAAGCTGATAACAGGCGCTCCTGACCGTTGCATTAACCTGATTCGTCATCAGGAGCGACGAGTCAAGGAGCACCCCCAAGCTGCCATGGCCTCCAAAGCACTGCTGGGACCTGGGATGCAGCCAGATTGCAGTCTCCTGGCAGCAGCAGCAGTGCCTTAGGTGTCATAATACCCAGTAGCAACCCAAAATGCAACTGTACCCCATTGGGGAGCAGTCACATTATTTGTTAATGCAATAATCTCCTATAACAAGCTGCTCTGTCTTCCACAGCCCTAAGCAGTAGAGATGGAGAGAAAAGCAACAGTCATCTCTAAGTTGTTCTAGAATTCCAAAGAGTAGCAACAGAGCTCAGAAAGTTACTTTCCAAAAATAATTTATTTTTTCCTTATAGTATTTGAAAAGTATTCTATTGTCATTACAAGTATTTTTGTAAAAATGTTACTTTTTGTTACCTTTCTATTATATTTCATTACTTTTTGTGTACCATGATTTTGATTAAGTTTAACTACTTTAGGACTGATGAGAGAAGGGTGTAACAAGGTGGGAGAATCCCTATCAAAATGCCTTTAAAGTGCAATGGCTGCTCCCAGGTCAGTGGGATAGTGGATCTAATCCAGATTTTAATTTGAATCCTAAAGGAAATCACCAGCCACAACTGATAAAAAGACACACACACACACACAAAATAAAGCCCTGAAAAAGCAACTTTAAAAATGACTGCATACTGTTGCTCATTGCACCACTGCAGTAACTTCACTCCCAATGTTTCATTATTTTTGAAATGCAACTTAGGGGCGAAACAGACAGCCCTTTGCAGCGGCTTCCTGGAAGCTTGGGGGTGTGTCGTTTAGATGACACACACCCCCAAGCTTCTGTGAGGCTGCCATGAAGCTACCTGCCCAACCACATGGCAGCAGCTTTTTGGCACTCTGGTAGCACAGTGTCTAGATCAGGGGTAGGCAACCTTTCCCCTTTAAGGGCCAAGTGTCATGAACAGACAGCAGCACCCTGGACAATCAACCAGTCAGTTTGACTGAAGAATCAACAGAACTTTATTGATACATCCAGAAGTCAGACATGTCTTACCAAGCGTTTTAGCTGAGACTGAAGATTCCCCCCCCCCCTACAGCCAAAGAAAAGAATGTCCAAAACCCCGCGCATACAACCCCTCCCTTCTTTCTCAAAACACAGCCTGCATCCCCAGCTCTCTGAGCTAGCCTCCCAAGGTCAGTTGATAAGGCACCTGGGTTACACTAAATCTTCCAACCTACTAAACAATCTCCCATTATCCCCATACTAAACACTATATCTGGTAGAACACTAACAGGATTCTAACAGTCTGCCCCCCTGAAAATAGAACCCCCCCCCCCACAAGGAAACAGGAGCAAAGAAGATATCAGGTCACTGAAGGCAAAGAGGGCTTGTCTGGATATTGTTCATGAAAACGTGCCACCAAATCAGGCGCATTGACATGATCAGCAGAAACCCACTCAGCATGGTCAATAGGGAAATGTTTCCAATGGATGAGATATTGAAGTTTGCCTCTGTGAACCCTAGAGTCCAAAATCTTAGAAACTTCGAAATGTTGTTGTCCATCCACCATCAAAGGAAGAGGCGGTGATTCAGAGGTCTTCCAAGGACCCGTGGCTCGATCAGGTTTCAACAATCTGAAATGAAAAACTGGGTGAAGATGACGATAAGACTTGGGAAGAATAAGTTCAGCAGTGACATCATTGACCAGTCTTTTAACTTGAAAAGGACCAATAAATTTGGGCCCCAGCTTTTTGGAAGGAAGCCTGGATTTCAAATTTTTTGTGGAAAGGTATACCATGTCCCCAGGCTTAATGTCCCAACCCTTGGCTTGCTTCCTGTCAGCATACTTTTTGTATTGACTCTTGGCTTCATTTAAGGCCCTTGTAATTGTGGGCCAGGCCCCTCTCACTTTTTCAGCCCACTGGGTCACTGGAACTGGGTCAGTCTTGTCAGTAGGCAAAGCAGGGAGTAGCTTAGGTTCAGAACCATAATTAATTAAGAAGGGGGATTGTCCAGTACTGCTGTGCACGGCACTGTTGAAAGCTACTTCAGCGTGTGGAAGTAGATCAAACCAATCGTCTTGTAGATAATTTGTATAGGAGCGCAAGTATCTTTCCAGCGCCTGGTTCGTTTTCTCGCTCTGGACGTCACTCTCTGGGTGAAAAGCCGTGCTAAGCACCAATTGAACCCCCAATTTGTTTTGTAGCACCTTCCAAAATTTAGAAGTGAAGGTGCTTCCTCTATCTGATATAATTCGGTCTGGTAGTCCATGATATTTATAAATATGAGCAATGAACAAATCGGCTAATTTGGGAGCTGAAGGCATCCCTTTGCAAGCCACGTAGTGTGCTTGTTTAGAAAACAAGTCCACAACCACCCAAATGGTGTCACGACCCTTGCTAGGTGGCAGATCCGTTATGAAGTCCATCGCAATGTGTTTCCAAGGCACCTCTGGTGTTGGCAAAGGCTGAAGAAGTCCTCTAGGCTTGCCCACCACAGGCCTGGCCCTAGCACAGACTGGGCAGCTTTTTACATAAGCCTCTACATCTGCACGTATCCCATCCCACCAGTAGGTGTTGCGGATCTTGTGCCAAGTCTTTAAATATCCCCAATGACCCGCTGCCTTAGAGTCATGGTATAACTTGAGGACATCTTCTCTTAAGGAAGCAGGAACATAAATCTTTGACTTCCACACCCACAAGTTTTGGGTATTTTTAGACAGTTGGTCTTTATGTTGCTGTAGCCAATCGTCTGTTTCTGCCCCCTGCTGGATTTTGAGCAAAATGCCATCCAATGAAGTAGGTGGGTCAGCCTGTAGAGGGGGCTGAACCAAGGTTTTGGCCTTACTGCGGGTGATCACGGCCAGCCCTAATTGTTCACGGGAAAAAATGGTCTCAAGAGGAACTGACTCCTTCCTCACATGTTGTGGCAGTCTGGACAGTGCATCAGCCAAGATGTTTTGGAGACCAGAAAAAAACTTTAGTTTAAAATTATATTTGTAAAAGTCCTTGGCCCACCTCCTCTGCTTGGGGCTAAGCTTACGGGGGGTCTGTAAGGCCTCTAAATTCCTATGATCAGTCCACACCTTGAAGGGGTGTGCAGCCCCCTCAAGGAACTGTCTCCAACTTTCCAAGGCGTGTTTAACTGCATAAGCCTCTCGCTCCCAGCAAGGCCAGGAAAGTTCTGCCTCTTGGAACTTTTTAGACAGGTAAGCACATGGCCTAAGCTGGTCTTTATCATCCCTTTGTAGCAAAACCGCCCCCATAGCAGAATCACTAGCATCCACCTGAACTATAAAAGGTTTATCTGGGTCCGGATAAAGTAAGACAGGCTCAGTGCTGAACAGTAACTTTAATTGGTCAAAAGCTTGCTGGCATTTTTCCGACCAATGAATTGGGGTGGAAAGTTTGGGAGGCTTTGGTGTTCCTCTTTCCCCGCTTTTGTGCATTCCTTTGGTTTTGAGCAAGTCTGTAATGGGCAAGGCAATCTTGGCAAAATCAGGAATGAATTGTCTATAAAAATTAGCAAAACCCAAAAACTTTTGCACATCTTTGCGACTTTTAGGGGGCGCCCAATCCAACACTGTTTGTACTTTGGCAGGGTCCATTTCTATGCCCTGGTTAGAAACCCGATAACCCAAAAAGTCCAATCTCTCTGTGTGAAAGTGACATTTTGATAACTTTACATATAGCTGGTTATCCCACGGTCTCCGAAGAACTTCCCTCACCAGCTTGATGTGACTGTCTAAGTCTTTAGAGTAGATGAGCACATCATCTAAATATACCAAAACACCCTCGAAAAGCAAATCATGTAGTACCTCGTTGATGTGCCTCATAAAAATTCCGGGGGGCCCCGACAGTCCAAAAGGGAGAACAAGATATTCAAAGGCCCCCAAGGGGCAATTAAAAGCAGTCTTATATTCATCCCCCTCTTTGATTCGAACTTGGTGGTAAGCATCCCATAAGTCCAGTTTCGTAAACACCTTGCCCGTGACCAATCTCCCCAACATGTCTTTCATTAGGGGCAAAGGGTATTTATTGGTGCTACAAATTCCATTTAAATTGCGATAGTCCACTTCCAGGCGCAGGGAACCATCTTTCTTTTCTCTGAAAAACACTGGGGCAGCAAAGGTAGAAGTGGATGGTCTGATGAACCCCCGGGCCAAGTTTTTTTCAATATAGTCTTTTAAAGTGGCCAGTTCCTTTGGGGTCATCGAGTACAGTTTAGGTTTAGGCAAGGGTTCTCCGGGCAAGATTTCAATTGCACCATCCATTTCTCGGTGGGGAGGCAACACATCACATTCTTGCTCCTCAAAAACCCCTTTTAAATCTTGGTAGGCCGGAGGGATGACTGGTGACCCCTCCCCAGCCCGATCAATGTCTCTGTCTTTGGGTCCACCTTCTAAGTGGGCAGCTGCTTCTTTTGGGGCTTGTCTGGGAAGTGGCACCATGGGGAGGAGGGGAGGGAGCACAGTCCTCTGGTCAAGCCGATGTTTTGCACAGCCCGGGTCATCAAAAATCAATTGTCCCTCCCTCCACAGCAAGGTAGGGTTGTGATGGTGTAACCAGTCTATGCCCAGCATAAGATGATAATTATAAGTATGCCCCACCACCAATTGAAGCTGTTCCCAATGGTCTGCCATCCCCAACCACACAGGGACTGTTTTCTTCTCTGCCGCTCGCCCCCCCATCAGAGATCCATCCATTTGAACAAAAGGAATGGGCTCTTGCAAAGGGTGGGTGGCTATGTCTAGGCAGTCTACCATCGCTGGGTTAATCAGGCACCTAGTGCACCCACAGTCAATGGCCGCAATTAGTTGCATAGCCCTTTTCTTGGACCCCACCATCAGAGTCACTGATACTGATAATAGGGGGACGCCCCCACTCACCATCCTTCTGCGGCTCTCTACTCCAGCAGCCCGCCTTTCGCCGCTTTCTAAGGCAGGCTCTCGAAGTTTAAAGGCTCCTCTCCGGTAGTTTCAGAGCTGTCAGAGCTGTCTGAGTCTGTCCAGACCTCTGGTTCCCTGGGTTCCACCGCTTTCAGGCTACGCTCAGTGGAAAGGTTTTTTCTCGGCTTGCCTTTCTCCTTCTTGGGGGCTTTGTTTGGGGGGGCCTGAGGGGAGCTGGTCTTCCTCTCCTGATTTATGTCCGGGCAGGCAGCAATCAAGTGCCCCTTTTGGCCGCACTTTAAACACAAGCCCAGCCGGCGGCACCTCTCCCGCTCGGTCTCTGCAGAGCTGGCTTGGCTTTTGGCTCTGTGGGTTTGGGCTTGGCCCCCCTTCATTTTGGTATCTTTGGCCTGCTTTTGGTCTAACATCTTAACCTCGTGCAGGATGGCTTCTGCTTCTCCCGCCACTCTAATCCATTCCATAGCTGTGGGGGTTTTTGCCCATCGTGAGAGCCCATTTGGCTATCTCAGGGCGCAGCCCGTCCTTAAAATATTGGATCTTCATACCTTCTGTGCAATCAGGCACTTGGGCCACCAGCCTTCTGAATTCTAAGGCATATTCAGCCACTGTCCTGGAACCTTGCTCTAAAGCCTTAAGCTCGGCTAGGGCAGTGGTGGCCCTGAAGGGGTCTTCAAATCTGGCTCTAAGGGCCCTCATAAACTCAGCTAGGTCTCCCAGCTCCGGAGCTTGACAATCGTAGAGCTGCACTAGCCAATGAGCCGCCTCCCCCTGCAGATGTCTCGCCACACACTTTACCTTGGCTACTTCGGAGGGGAAAGTGGGCCCCCACTCTTCCATGTGATCCGCCACTTGCGATAGGAAATAGGGCAACACTTGGGGGTCCCCATCAAACTTGACTCCCATCTTCTTGGCCTGCGCATCTTGCGCTCTTTGTGGTGGAGGGGCGGCTGGTGGGACCCCTGGGGGCAAAGCTCCTTCGCCTCCTGCACTGGCTTCTGGGGGTCGCCCACGTAGGACTGGGGCCGGGGCCGCTCCTGCTCTTGCACCCCCTACTCCATACCCCGCGATCTGTTGGAGGACATCTAGGATCGTGGCTAAGGTGCCTTGCATCCCCTCCACGTCAGTTTTCAATTGCTGTACCTGTGTCTCCAGATAGGTTTCCTCGCCCGATGACAGCTGTAGTGGTTGTGTGAAACCTGTGTTCCAGTCCGACCACCTCACCGGTCTCCTGCACTCTTTAGTGCACACGGGCACCACCGGAGCACCAAACCACTGTCCAGGCACCAGTGGAGTCTGTGGCAACTGTTGCCCCCCGGTCTTTGGCACCGCTCCGGTTCCTCTGTCCGCCGTCCGAGGTTCCTCCCCAGCCTCAGGGATCTGGCTTTCTTTGGAGGACACGGCTTCCTCCCACTCACCCCGATCCATCTCAGTCTCCAGGGGAGCAGGCACAAAAGAAAAATTTGGTAGGAAGTCTCAGCTAACTGTCATGGACAGACAGCAGCACCCTGGACAATCAACCAGTCAGTTTGATTGAAGAATCAACAGAACTTTATTGATAGATCCAGAAGTCAGACATGTCTTACCAAGCGTTTTAGCTGAGACTGAAGATTCCCCCCCCCCACAGCCAAAGAAAAGAATGTCCAAAACCCCGCTCATACAACCCCTCCCTTCTTTCTCAAAACACAGCCTGCATCCCCAGCTCTCTGAGCTAGCCTCCCAAGGTCAGTTGATAAGGCACCTGGGTTACACTAAATCTTCCAACCTACTAAACAATCTCCCATTATCCCCATACTAAACACTATATCTGGTAGAACACTAACAGGATTCTAACACCGAGGGACTTCAGCTCCCAGAAGCCTCAGCCATGTTAGCCAATAGTCCCATGTTGGCCAATAGCTCCTGGGATTCTGGGAGCTGAAGTCCCTCGGCCCTTAAAGGGGAAAGGTTGCCTACCCCTGGTCTAGATGCTGCACAACGTAGGAGCACTGAAAAGCCGCTGCTACAGTGGAAAAGCCAGCTTTTTCCCAGCTCAAAAAGGAAAGGCTTTCCTGGCTCACAAAGGAGCATGCGGTTGCTGTGACCCTAACCCGGCGATCAAAGGGGTGGTGTGATGCTGCTCCTTTGGGATAATCTGTTTCGCCCCTTAGTTCTGCCCTCATTATCAGGAAATGCAATTCATTGCAGTAATCTGCATTGCTTGCAATTTAGCATTTCCAATCTTTGCTCAGAAAAACTATGGGAATAATCCATGGAACTGAAGACAGAGGACAGGATTTTCTTCTTGGGTTCATGCAGAGGCAGTGGGATATATGGGGAGCATACATTTTGATTTAGCTACCAATTCCAGCCAAAATTTGTGGATCCCTGATAATGGTTTTTCTCTCTATAAATAATGGAATGCCAGACAACCAAAGCAAAGTGCACAGTTTAGTAGTCAAGGGACCACAATAGAACTTTCTCTGAAAAGGACCCAAACTCTGAATTCCTAGACAAAGCCATCTTTTGATTAGATTTTTGACTTGTGCAGAGGCCAAGTTCAAGAGCAGTAGCCCTTCATTTCCTTGAATAGCAAAATCCATTTCCCATTTTTCCCTTGAGTAAACAAACAAGTCCCCCTGCCATTGTGTCCAATAAATGCTCCATAATATACAGTATCCAAAATGCACATTTAATTCCTTCTTTGCTACAACCTTAAACCCCACTGACACCATAAAATATCAGTGGACTGCTGGCTATGATTGTCTCCCATAATCGAGGAGAACATTAAGGCAAGAAGAACTGCACTGAAAAATGACACCTGATCTATCTCCTCCCCTCTCTTGCTCTCTATATGCTGCATTTTTGTCATTGCAGGTCATACACCTGCTCCCTACTTTATAATACACTAAAATGATAAATGCTTCGACGAACAGATTACTGGAGGCCATGTCAATCTGGAAACAGGGAAACTCACTCAATTGCCAGCTCTTGTCCAGCTGAAAAATAACATATCAATTCCTTGAATTTGTCTTTCCACTCACCTACATTACAGATAATGACTGATAGTAAAAAAAAAAAAAAGAGCCAATATTAGAACTCAAGGGACTTCAAGATGAGACTTGCCTTGTCCATTTTTCAGATAGGAGGATAATTTACATGAAATGAGGTTAACTAGATTCAACAATGATATCATCTTGCCTTTTTTGCATAGTAGATACATTATCTGATGAAAGTGTTGCCTCCATGATGCAGTATCTACTTTAACAGCTTCAGAAAGGAGGCCTACCAGGCTTTTGTCAGGTTCTTAGGGGATACATCTCTACCACATTTGTTGCCAATTATTTAATCATCTTCAGTTTTAGGATCTGTATGATCTCACTAGAGTTTGCCAAGTTTGTTAACTCAAAATAAACATTCCAAGCTAACAGCTTCAATAGCCCTGGATGTTGTTGACCAACTGTGAGAATCCTAAGCTCTCCAGATGTTGATGAACTGCTACTCCCAACTGCACTGGTCAACATTGCCATTAACAAGAAATGCTAGTAGTTGCAGTATAACAACATCTGGATGGCTACAATATTCCCGCCAATTTAGACTTTGGTAGGTTGCTATGAAAGCAGAAAGATTCTGTGGAAAGGTGGTTGGTGCTGTGCCCCATTTTAATTTTTGTATTAAATAACTTCTGATTGAAATAGGATACATTTTTCACTGCCAGGGGATACATCATTTGATGTGGCATCACCCCTGCAGTAAAGTTTGCAGGAATTTTCATATGGTCTTCATATGTGGTGCAGCTTTTCAAATGGTCCAGGAGAGAGTGGTATAACTCATTCTTCCCCAACCTGGTACCCTCCAGATTGTGTCGACTACTAGCCAGAAAAACAGAGAGAGGAAGCTATAGTGCAGCCTTCCCCTATTTGGAGAAGTCTGGTATAGCCCATAGCAGCCGGCCGCCAAGTGCCCATGTTGTTCACCATTGTGGAGATGGTTGGCAAACTGAGTGCAGATGTAGAACAGGCTTTTGTTGTTTGTTGTTGTGTGCCTTTGAGTAATTTCCAACTTATGGTGATCCTAAGGCATACATATCACAGGATTTTCTTGGCAAGTTTCTTCAGAGGGGATTTGCCACTGCCATCCTCTGAGGGTGAAAGATTGTGACTTGCCCAAGGTCACCTAGTGGGTTTCCAAGGCTGGTCTCCAGAGTTAAAGTTCAAACCAATACACCATGCTGGCTCTCAGACAAGAAAAGAGTAGACTAGTTCTTTTACCCATGATATCATTTTGAGCATCTCTCCAGGTCAATGGCTGAGCAACGCTTGAGGGAGAAGATGAATTTCACACTGTTTTCACCCACGTTGTGTTGGCTAAAGGGTTAGTGACTGCCCTGATGTAAATTCCCAACATGAGAGTGACTCATAGAGACTTCTGAAATATTTCCTGCTTAACATACGGAAACCCATTGAAGTCTGGAAATTATCACAGCTGCCTCGACTCCTGCTAACCCAAACCAACATGAATCTCATGCCCCCCCCACCTCAAATTAATCCCACTTACATTTTGTGTCTGACTTGTGCATAAAACTTTGCCAGATTTACACAAGCCAACTCTATAAGTCATTCTCTTCCCAATCGGGTCCTATATCTTGATGACCTTTTAGAAACCAGTGACTGCTTTTCTGTTGTTATCCATAATTGGAAAAGCACTGGAGATAAGAAAATTTATAGCAATGATCTACCTGAGAAAGACAATAAAGAATATCAGGCAGCAGAAAGGGGGAGAGATGAGATTTAAAAAAAACAACACAGGCAAGCCATGCCCACATATGCATAGCAGACAAAATGAACTTCTTGTTTGCTTTATAAAGAAATACTCATACAATTCAACAGTCCTGCCAAGCCTGAAAAGACCATTAAGAATACTGTGATTCCTCCTGAATATTCCTCCTTCTTTCACAATATGACTGCTATTCCTCACTCACCGTGTTTAAAAATTACAAATTGGCACTGGGTTATTTTTAATTCTTGTACAAAACACATATCTTTGTCTGCACATTCAGCACTGACTCCTCCTCAGAAGCTGTTACAGATGTTCCACATTCTTCATTAGGTGCTCTAGTGAGTAGAATGAGGCCAGAACTTGATATACCCCATGCAGTATTTTTATAACCCCCAGCTGAACTTCATTTGGAGAGCTGAGGGATTCAACATGGTTTTGCTGATATTTATCAGTATGAATCCCTTCAAGTAATATTGAAACAATCACCTACACCTACATGTAAGATAGCCTGTTCTAGTGTATACAAAGCAAACATGTGTAGCAGTTTACTACATGCTAGATTTGTCTATCAACATTGGTTTGGATCAATATGACATTATATGACTCTTGCAAAACTGTTAGCTTAAAGGCAATGATAGTATCAACTCAAAGTCTTTTTAGGAGTGACACAATGGTCGCAGTAGTCTTTTTTGAGACACCAATGGATCCAACTGATTGCTGAGACCTTCCAGAGATTTGTCCATTGAGTTCATTGGCTACTTCAGGAATGTTGTAATCAATTCTTGTAATGAAATGGTTACCTCAGCTTTCAGCCCCACAGCTATGGTGTGATCACTCATAGAGGGCCAGCTCCTTGGATTTTGGGGTGCAAGAGAGCTGAACTTCTTGAGAAAGATGGCAACCTATCTTGAATGTAAGGTATGGAAAGCTCAGATGAATTAATTTGAGGACATGTAGATATTTAAAGAACTATACTGCAGTGATGATGGCAGCAAAATTTGTTCACTTGCTTGATTTATTTTTATTTGGTTATTCTAACTAGTACTGACAGTTGGAGAGGTATATGAAAAAAAAGATAACTTGGATCCTGACACCCTGTTAGGAAAGTCTAGGAATCTCTGTGTTACATATAATAAATCCATAATTTTTTTTTATAGAATGGCACTTTTTTTTACCAAGTGCTTCTCTCACACTGGCAGATAATCTTCTTCTGGTGATTTTACTGCTCAAACTGGACCTTTTGCATTGGCTTCAAGCAGGGAGTACCACCAGATATAATTGAATCATCAGAAAAATTTGCTGGGCATCCATGAACGTTTTGAAAGGTTACATGCCTTATCAGGTTTTGATGCTTGCAAGAAAGCCTTTAGATGCTTGGGAGAGAAAGATATTGTATAGACATCCTTGCATATGCAAATCAACCACTAAATTAATTAACAAGATTGAAACAAAGGATAAATAGACAATTGAGTACTCAGGGTGCATCCTACACTGTGGAAGTAATGCAGTTTGACACCACTTTAAGTGCTGCAGCTCCATCTTATTCAGTACTGGGATCTGTAGTTTTGCAAGCTCTTTAGCCTTCTCTGCCAAAGAGTGCTGGTGCATACAAAACTACAAATCCCAGGATTATGTAGGATGATGCCATGGCAGTTAAAGTGGTGTCAAACTGCATTATTTCTACAGTGTAAGTACACTCTCAGTGGACAAGCAAAGTTCCTCCTGAGCAATGAACATAGAAATCACAGAGGTTGCCAAGAAATTGTCATCATTTTATTAGTTAAACCTGAAGAAATTTTGGCTCAACAACTAACAGAGGGAATGGAGCAGAATGGCTTAAATACCCTGGGAGTGGACTGGGGTGAAGCCTACCTCCCAGCTTCATCTGGACACCCTCCAGCCACTGACCAGGAAGCACCCCATTGACTAATTTTCCTGCCCTCTCCTAGAGCCCACAAAAACTACACAGGTTTCTGGGGTAGAGAAGACAGTGCCTATCAGGAACCATAACTACTGTTCCCAATAAGTTGGGGATGCCTTTTGTGTAGGGTATTGATTCCCTTGTAACAGATTTTTAAAAAATGTATCCCTTCATAAAATATCCCTTCATAAAACCATCACTAGCTTTGAAGAATTAGAGAGTGGCTTTCTAATTTATTTTATATATTTATTGTAATGTTTCCTCCACCAAGTGAAAGTGCATGCCCACAAGGCTTATTCACAGCCAGCAATTCAGAGATGAAAAGGTGCATGGAAGATAATTTGAAAGGACCGTTCACAGCATCCCACCCTGCGTTTGCATACACATCTCCTGGGGCAAGAAAAAGAGGCCCTGACAGAAAACCGCTGACATTCCACTGTGAAGGGAGTGTTTAGTGTAGGCAGGTCGCCCAGATGCCATTTGAGCTGCAATATGCAACCTCAGGGAAATCACTTTACAGATGGGAGGAAGCGAGACACCCTGGGAGATAAAGCATGGACAAGAGTATTTGCCTCACAGGAGTGGGTTGTCAGAATGGATTAATGTTGAGGCCAGCAGAGGGAATATGAGGTGACTGGAAAAGTGGAAATCTTGTGCATTGAATTTATTCTTGAGGTTGAGTCAGGAATGTGGGGTTTTGTAACACATCTCCACATTTGCTCTCTGAATGAATATATTTCTTGCAAGCTCAGTGTCTGAGCTTGGCATACGCTGATGTTGACGGTAAAGCCAAAACACACTGAATTTCAGAAAACTGCATGAATTTTTGATATAGCATGTATATATGGTATTCATAGCAGGTTTTGGTGCAAACACTTTAAGGGTACTTTACAGAACAGTTTATGTGTATGATCCTGCCCCCGTAGAGACAAAAAAAAAGGAGGGGGGAATAAAAAAACTTGCATTCAGAGAATGAACCCAAAAATGGAAAAGCTAAAGCTGCAAATAAAAGTTAGCCTTGAAAAACGTAGGACACTGCCTCACATTGAATCAAACCTTTGGCCCATCTCACACAATACTGTCAATCCTGATTGGTAACAGCTTTCGAAGATTTCAGGCAATATTGTTGCCTTGGACTACCTACAGATCCCTGTTATTCCCTGGCAATCTCTCATCCAAGAGTTAACTTTGACAAAAGCTCCTTCACAGCCAGAGTCAATGACTTGCTTCTCCAGATCCTATGACACATCTCAGGACTGGCTTGATTGCAAACTAGGGTACTTTTAGTGATGGGTACTTTATTACACTTAGTGATGTCCTCCATGAATCATGCAACATGCTGTTTACATTTGAACACTGATATTACTAATGCAGGTCAGCTTTGTAGTCAATGGCAATCCAACAAAGTCACAACCTTACCAGAAGAAATAATGTAGCCAACTACTTCAGCTTCAGGAACATTTGACAGGTGGTTTTCGGGGTACAGATTGCATAAGCACAATTAGGAGCTGATTGCCAGCACTATTGAGTAACTTTCTTTTAACAGAAAGGCATCACTTTCTAATCAAAGATGTTTAAACATAGGAAACCAAGTACCCTTACAATGTGGATCAAATCCTAAGAAGCTCAGAACAAATGACTGACTAATCTTCATTTTACAAATATTTAAGAGATGGCTTATCAAAGCTGCAGGAAAATTCTAATTGTCCAAAGGTTTGTTGTGAATTTGGTGTAATATTCAAAAACAGTTGACATTTTTTTAAATATAAGAAATGAAGAATTAAGAATGTGGTCCAAGGGACTCTTCTGGACAGTGAACCTGGCCTATCAACTTCTCTTTAGCTATGGTTTATCCATTATGCTATTTCTCTTCTATTTTCTAGATCTCCTGATAACTAACTGAAGGTCATGGCAACTGAATAGGTGCATGTGGATGCCAAAGATCCATACCCCCCCCCAACATTTCACAGATGAAAATTGAGACACATGTGGCCAGACAACATTAGATAATGGTCAAGATAGCAAAAGTTATTAATAAAAAACAACACACAATTAGGAGAGGTTGCAGCAGTTTGCTTTTGCCTGAGTCTAATGGGTAGGGCAATTCTCTCTCCTTCCTCCCTGCTGCTGGATTAATTGAGTGCAAACTAATTTTGCACCTTGAACCCAGTTTGCATCAATTGAAGTAGGCAGAGGACAAGGAGGGAAAGTGGGAGGAGGAGAGAGAAACTGGGGGAAAGTAGGATAGGAGAGGATTGATCAGGACTAATGATCAGGACCAGGTGCTGTAGTCTAGATTTCAGAGGAAGGAACTGGCAAAACCACTTCTGAGTATTTGTTGCCTAAGAGAGCCATGGAAAATTCATGGGGTTGCCACAAGTCAACAGGGAACTTAAAGGCACATACACATACATACACACACACACACATCCCTATCAAGTTGGGGCAATTGAAGGATATAAAGCTCTGTAAAGCATGTGTTGATAAGGCTAGAGAACACAGTTATGCATAATTTCTATGCGGAGACATGATGCAGTTAACAATGCACCTTCCAGTTGTAAATGGTTCAGTCATTAAGAATGCAACTAAAAATAATCTTAGCAAACAAGGAAATACTTTCAATTTCTGGGGGAAAACTCACACACAAAATTGTTCATAGAAAGAAAACCTTGAAAGCTATGTGCAGCAAAACTTAAAAATGATATGCACACAAGCAAGAGTATCTATAAATGTGTGTTTTTACTTGTATTGCTTATCATTGCGTAATCTAATCCTAGGCTATTAAACACAGAGGAACAAGGGCCTTACAGTGTGGCCTGGGACACACTATAATGAGCTCAGAACAAACTCATCTTCTTGCTAGAAATGTTTAAGAGGAAATGACCTAACAGAGCCATCAGAGTCAAATTTTACTTTGGCTGCTAACTGCTATGTAAGATTGTTAGCTCTTAAAAGGAAGGGTGGGATAGAAATCAATGAAATAAATAACAGTTACACAATTGAGGAACTAGAGCAGGGGTAGGCAACCTAAGGCCCGGGGGCCAGATGCGGTCCCCCAAGGCCTTTGGACCGGCCCCAGACCGGTCCTGCCACTGCCACCGCTGCCACCCCCGCCCGCCATGATGATATTGATTATTGTTGTTATTACTTGTTCTTGGGGTTTTCTTGGCAAAATCTCCACAGGGGGTTTGCCATGGCTTTTCTGGGGCTGAGAGAGTGTGCATGCATATTTTTTAATTTAAAAAAATATTTATTTATTTATTTATTTATTTATTTATGGTGCTTCGGCCCCCCAATTGTCTGAGGGACAGCAACCCGGCCCCCGGCTCAAAAAGGTTGCCTACCCCTGAACTAGAGGTTCAACATAAGCTATAGCTCAAAGATGCCACAAACAGCAATGAAAAGAAAAACAAAGGCAACCCGCTATGAAGCTCTTCAGGTGTCCTTAGCACTTCAGAGGCTAACTGATTGATTGTGTCTTGTGTGCTTTCATAAGCAACAGCCTACTTGATCAGGTGGATGAAAGACAGTGCAAAAAGAAAGAATTCAGCTAGTGCTAGAGAACTGTTTCTAGTCGAGCCTCTTTGAGACTCTCTGTTTGCTCATCGTAATTTAAAATGGGACAATACTTCAGAAAAGCTCTTCATCTGAAGAATTCTATTTCATTTTACAGACTGAGAGCTCTTCCAATGAATATCACCCAAAGCCCATTGGTTTTGGAAGATCTTGTGGCAAAACAAAACATTCTATTCTACTGGTTTTGAAAGATGCTTTTAAAAGAAAGCCTCTCTTATAAATTTATAACAAAAATAGAACACCAAGCTGCTACTCTCATTTCCCATTATATAATCACCATTTTAAAAAAAAATAATTATAAACCCATTGTGTGATGATAATAGGCTGTCAATTTATGAGGGTTTTTTGGTGAAGCTGGAGGTCTTGAGTTGTAAACATCTGGGTAAGAGCTGAAATGTGTGCAATGTAGATTTCCCCTATCATATCATTTCCATGAAAGGAAAGGTTCAGTTGTCAAAAGTTGCTAAATGTTCAGGGGCCCTCTCAGAAAACAACCTGGGAGCAGAAAGGGAATATAACTTACAAGGATCTAGACCAGGGGTTCCCAACCTGTGCTCCAAGGAGCCCTTAGGGCTTTGTGTCCACTTCCTAGGTGCTCTACAGCTGCTCCAGGAAAATGAAAGACATAAAAATTGAATGAAATTAAAGAATAAGAATATATTCTTATATATACTCCTAAACATAATCAACTTGTAAGACATAGGGTAGGCCTCTTAGGGATTCCAGCATAGAAATAAGGGCTCCACAAGTCAAAAAGGTTGAGAACCCCTGATCTAGACTATTGAAAGACAAAGCTTGGAAAACTTATCTTTTCAACTGCCATTCCCAGGATCCCTCAGCCAGCATGGCCCCTGGCAATGCCAGCTAGAGGATTCTGAGAGTTGTAATAAACAGATAATCCTTCCAAGTTCAGCTGCAGTATGTAGCCATGTAGTCAGCATGGCTATTTAACAGTACAGAGGCTACTAATAACACACCCTCCAACTGGCCTGATTTGGCAGAGATAGTCCTAACAAATTCTCTGTCATCCCTCTTTTTCAACTACTTTTAAAATGTCTCAGTTTCTTTCTCTCCCTTTCACGCTCCCCCTTTGTTCTCAGTTACTTCAATTGCTGCAAACTGAGTTCAAAGTGCAAAAGAGGATTGCAATCCATTAATTCAGAATGGGGGAAAGGAGAGGAGGGGGCAGAATTGTGTTTTTTCCAGTAGGCTCAAGCAAAAGCAAACTGATGCAATCTTCAGCTTGCTTGTGTGTTCTTCCTTGCTAATAATATTTGCCATCTTGAACACACTCACACACCTGTCTCAGATTTCATCTGTAAAATGTTGAAGGGTATGTTATAAGCCTTCCCTGCCCCCATGCAAAGGAACACTGGAAATATGTTGATATACCCACTCACACACACATCCCTTGGCACGCTCCAGACATACAACTCATCAAGGTCTTTATCATATTCCTAAAGTAAATTCAGCATTACTGATAAGCAAAGTTGTGGTTTAACTCACAACAGGCTACTCCTTTGACAGGGTATTTGGGTCTAGAGATAGTTCACTCTCAAATATAAGCCAAAACATGAATCATGGGATTGGCCCCAGACATTTTGATTCCTTAGTAGGAAGACATGATGGTGCCCTCTCCCTAGTCTATGTATTAAATGCAGCTCAACCGGTAGCTCAGTTTTACTTCAATACTGACAGCAGAGAAGTCCTCCAATATAATGGAGATGTCAGGGAGAGGCCCAAGGGAGGACAAATTGTACAGCAAAGAGGAACTGCTGTAGAGGTGCCAGTGCTTCCCTAAAAAGCTGCTGCCTGAGACTTTCAACTCACTCAGCCTAATGTTAGGGCCTAATGAAGTCTCTGATATCCTAGGGAAAAGGTACACTTCTTCAGCTTGCAGGTTTGATGGGAATATTGTGTAAGTGACACACAAGGCACAAGCTCTTTGAAGAGCAGGATGCAAATGTGCAATGATGAAATTATTGCTTGCATGTAGATGCTAAATAAAGTACATGGTAGTCCAGAAGCTGACAAGTGGGGCAGGTTGAGGGGCCACTTTTAAGCCCAAGGATCCTCTGGCGGGCTACATGGACTACCAAAAATTAAATAAAGAAACCAAGGTGGATAGTGATTCACTTTTCAAAAATTGGTATTTTTGGTGTTAAAAAGTACAAGGAGACCTTGCACCCTATTTAATAGGCAAATTATAGTACCTGAAGGCTTCACCTTCTTTTTTTGGCCAGAAAAAGGCCAGTCTGTGGATTCTGGAGGTGTCCAGGGCTACAAACATAAACATCCTTGCCTATCCATGTTCAAGATGGACAAAGCAGCCAGGACTGGTCCAAGACATCCTACTCTCCTCCACCACCCCATATACAGAAGCCAAGCAGGCTGTCCTTTAATCCTATTCCACATTGGCAAAAAGAAGGTGTGGGCATGGAGGTCCACAGACCCCATGGGTGACACACTCCTCTGTGCTTCAACACTTTCCAGCATCTGCTGCCTCACAGGAGGCCTCTTCATTATGCCAAGTGCTGGCCCTGAAAGTAGTCCTCATAGACTAATGGGTTAGGGAATTCATCCTTGACTCGAATGCCTAGCTTTCATTTTTAAAAATGGAATATATATTTGCACAATCGTAAACATCTTCCAGGGTATTCATTGGTGGTCTCCCATCCAAGTACTAACCAGGGCTGACCCTGTTTAGTCTGCAAGATTGGATGGGATCTGGTGCCTTTAGGGTATTTAGGTCCATCTGTTCTGTCCTTGTTGCTAATTAGTAAGGAAAACTTGGGAAGATTAAAGTGTTACAAAAATCATGACTGCCCCTTTGCTCTGAATAAAAGAGGTTCTTGAAGCATTCACCTGTTACTGAGATACTCAGTCTACTTGGAAGCTGGGATGAAGGAGTATGAGTAATTTCTATAAATAATTGTTCTTTACTCTTCTCCTGTACTAAACACTGCTCCCTGTTTGCCTGTAGAGGAACTTGATAATACAGACACTAATAAATTCATTTTCTACTTGACTGCTCATTCATTCAAATGTTAGTACATAGGAAGAATACAAGCTTTGCTATTGTGGGATTTGGCTAATCAGTTCATAATGAATAATATATATCAAAAAAGATATCTGAGAGAGGCACCCATCATGGAGACCAACTGCCAGAGAGAGATGGGTTGTCCTGTTTTCGCCATTAATCTCCCATTTCACAAGGGTGACCTTCCAACTGCGTAGAACCATATACAGGGACTTGGCACATGCTGAGAGCTCTGTATAGACACAAAGTCCTTGGCACAGCAGAGAAAGGATCTCATCTTCCCCTGCTAAGGGGGGGGGGGGGGGAAAGCACTACAAAACCTAGGGAATTCCAAGGCAAGATGAGCCCACTGCTGTGGTTTGGTATGATGCTCCAGAAATGAAATTCATTGTATCCTGATTTATCTGAATGCTTATTGGGGCTCATTCATTCAGTCATGGCCAAATGCAATTTGCTTCATTATCAAATAATTCTCCATGATTTCACTCATAAGTTCTTTGGAACTGTAACCTTAAACATTCCCCCCCCCCGCCCCCGCCCCCCAAGCTGTGATTTCCTATCATCTTTCTGCTGCTCCCTGATGTTTGGTTAATTTCATCTCTTTGAAGTTTCAGATAAACTTAAATAAAGGTCTCAGACATTTAGTCCACAAATATTATAATTACTGCTGTTAGCAAACACCCTGTAGAACCAAACATATCAAATCTTGCTGTCCAAGATTTAAATGCCACTATGGAGCAGAGACCAAAAGAGATTCAGAGACTGAACTGAACATCACTTTTCAAAGAAAAGAAATTCAAGGCTACTAGTCCACTACATTAGCCAATGGATTCTACAGCCTTCCCTGGCTCTTTGTCCACCAGGAGCTTTGCTAACACAAGATCCATCAAGAGAGGAGGCAGCACTGAAATGATAAGAGGGCTTGCTATCAGTGTGCAGTCCTTTAGTTTGTTTGGCAACCATTTTCCTTCCTTGCAGCCTTTAAGCATCTGGCAGACAGTCTTCAAGCAAGAATGATCTCCTTCCACTCCTCCTCCTCTCTCTCACACACATACAAACACACACTCCATCTCATACAAAATCTGGACATGCACAACAATATTTCCTGATGCCTCCAAAACCTCTTTTCCTTTCAGTGGAAAAGAAAGAGTGCAGGGTACTAGCATGTATTGAAAGGTGCCCCCTCCTTCCCTTCCCTACCCTACAAAAAACCCCAAAAAACCCTGGTGTCATCATCTTGTTTTATTTTTTGACATTGCAGAGCTCCAGAAGAGTGATGTGGTTGCCAAGGAAACCAACAGAGAGGTGCACAGGGCTGCTGCCACATTGTGAAGTGTGGAAAATGCCAGCAATCCAAAGGCAAGCACGTCTGGCTGGCACTCTGCCAATTACTGCCCCGTCTATTGTGGGGCTGGCAGGACAAAAGAGTGTTGGGTAAAGGGGAGTGGTGGTGAAGGTGGTGCCGATGGCAGCAGTAGTGTGTGTGTGTGTGTGTGTGTATGAGAGTGAGAGACAGAGAGTGACAGAGAGAGGAGGTAAACAAAACAACAGCCTGAGCATCTGGTATAAAAGGGTTTGTGGGGAGGAAAGGGGAGTCTCTGCTTTAGGACAGCAACCCAAGGTTATTCACTCACACCAAAATCTCTGCATTAGGAGTAGGGACATAAATTCATCCTGAGATGGGAGCCAAGGACAGCCAGTCATAGGCAGCTGAGGCAGGCTCTACCTTTTTTATGGCTCCCATTATGAGAATTCTATTATGGTTGGCAATTTGCAATAATCAATTTGAAATCACAGTTTGATTAGTTAATGCACCTTTGGTTGATGTCTCTTGAGAATCTGAATCTGTAGGGATTTTTTTTAAAAAAAAACAAAAAACATACACACACACACACCACCACCACCACCACCTCCACCATGCCTTTAAATACACACAGCAGCTGCAGTCATGTAGATGCAGGGCTGTGTTTATAAAGCTTTGCATCAATCAAGAGGAACCTTGTCATAGCTCTTGCACAAGACAGAGTACTTGTGCAGTTAAAGAAAGGCCCCCACAATCACTATAAAGCAAAAGAAATGATCTGCTCAATAATAGAAATGGTAGGGTTGTCATGGGATGTGGTGGCTCAAGTGGTTGCTGGTAGCAAGATTGGCAGTTTGGCAGTTTGAGACCCGGGTGATGCATGATGGGGTGAGCTCTTGTTACTATTCTCAGCTTCTGCCAACCTAGCAGTTTGAAAGCATGCAAATGCAAGCAGATAAATAGGTACCACTTTGGTGGGAAGGTAAGCAGTCTTTTGTGCAATCATGCTGGCCACATGATCACAGAGTAGTCTCGGACAACGCTGGCTTTTTGGCTTAGTAACGGAGATGAGAACCACCCCCTATGGTCAAACACAACTTGACAACCTTGTCAATGGGGAATAACTTTACCATTACCTAGGGCTGTCATGTGAAATTAGAGACAGGGCTCCTCTTTCTTTGTATGACAAGCAACACTTGCTGAAATGTCCTCTTCTATACAACCATTAAAGGGGCAGGAGCCCTGGCCCTTATTTCATCTGGCAGCCCTCTAATGATAAAGTGTAGCATCGTGGTGACATGATCAGTGTTATGATAGGATGACTTGGACGTCTCTCGTTCATAGAGTCACCATTACTCCAAGTCTGACTTGATAGCAGTTAACAACAAAGTGTACTGGTGAAGAGGCTGATTAACAACCCAGGAAGACCTATCCTGTATTGCCCCAACCTCACCTATCTCATGAACCATTAAATCTGGGGTATATGACACATAGTCCTTGGCCCAAAGACATTTCCTGAGCATTTCTGTGATGCCCACCATACACATTTGCTGCTGCTTCCAAAAGAGTGGTGAATCTGAAATTCAGGGCTACCACAAAAATCCCTCAGTTCTGCCTTCCTTTCCCCTCTGAAAAGGAAGAAGACATTCGGTAGTGCAGGGGGAGATACTCTATGATATATGGGGCAGGACAGAATTTGGAACTCTTCTCTACCATAGAGAGCCACCGCAGATGCCATCAAATTTCCTCAGTAACAGTGGTGACTTTCAAAAATATAGCTATGTTAGTCTGTAGAATAAGTATGTAGAGAGATCTTGTAGCATCTTTCAGACTAACTAAAGAAAGAAGCTGGCAGCATGCACTTTTGTAGACTTAAGTCTACTTCCTCAGATGCATTGGTGATGGTGACTTTAGAATTCTTGCTAGCCACTGCCACATGTGATGACTACCAAAGAGCAGCAGCACTGGAACCCTGTCCCAACCCTTAGGTTGATGAGGTCCAATGTAGTCCAACCTGTCGTTGGGAGGGTACTTACCACCAAGGCAAGACACAGCCTCCCCTCCTAAGAACAGGCAATATATGATTGTAATCATAAATACTGGCTTATTTTACAGGGCTGTTGTCAAAGGTCAAGATCTTTTGAAAGTACCTTAAATTCTGTATAAATGTTAAATATTGATATTATAAAACTGCAATGACATATGGAGAGAAGAAATGAATGCAAACTGCCTTGCAGTTACACCACCATATCTGGATTCCATGTCTCCTGTTCATATTGGCATATGTTCATTCTGAATGCTGCAGTAAGGTGCCTAAAGATTAGCATGTGACACAAGCAGAAACATTTCAAAGCAAAGGGGAACTGACTAGAAAAAGAAATGAGGGCTTTTGTTCTGTGCTCATGTGGGGAAACATCTAAGGTCTGTCTCTAAATATAAATATTTAAAAAGAACAGGAGAACATGGCCAGAAGTTTGTTTGGTTTTTTGGGGAGGTTTGCTGTTGTTGTTGTTGTTTTATTTTTGCACCTTAAGATATTCTTTTATCTTCTGCTTGCTTGATTTATGTAGTGGCTTTATTTGTTTGTGGCTTTGTTACATCCAATACTGTCAACTCCCTTTTAAGCCACCTTGTGGATCCATGATGGAAAGAATGTTGGAAGTAGAGGTATTTTAAACAAACAAACAAACAAACACTTGTGTCAGAGGAATGCCTGACTAGTTCCTGTGTATTGCATTTTCACAATAAGATAATTCAAAGGGTGTCATCAACACAGACATCACTTACCATCTAATAATTAAATATTGTTGTGGTAACCTCACATAGGAGCTTATCACACCACTTATAAAACCGTCTTTTCTCTCTTAACTTAGATTTTAATTTGGGTGGCATCCTGATACTATCACAGTGATTTTGCTGCCAAATCTGCTACCCAAATACAACCTGGGTCCATCCCTGCTCCCAGGGGTGCTCAATGCACTTCTTTTCAAAACCAGGAATTTTCTGACTTAAGAAAATGGCTGCCAGAGTGCTCCTGGGAGCGGGAATGGACCCAGGCTGGATCCAGGTGGCTGATTCGGTGGCAAAATCCCTGCAATAGTGTCAGGATGCTGCCCAAATTAAAATTTAAGTTGGGAGAGGTAAGACAGTTTTATAAGCAGCGCGATAAGCTCCATAGTTCCTCTACTTATTGAGGAAAGTACCTCTGCCATTGCTTCCATGGATCCACCCTGTGCTAAGACAAATGGGACCCTGCTTCTTCCACCAGTATGATTGTGGATTTTTTTTTTAGGATATTATCACACCAGCTTTTAAAGTGCAACTATAGTTGTAAAAGATGGACTTTGGTGATATCTAACAAACCACAATAAGGCACCTCCAACTGTAGCTGCTGTGTCTGCCAAGTGCCGTTAGAGCCTCCCTTTTCATTGATGAAGGAAACCTATCAATAAGTCCCAATCACACAGCAAATCCCAGTAGTTCTCATGTGCGAACAGTCATTGCCGCAGTGGTTGCAATATTGGCAGTCACATGGTATCACAGTCTCCTCCTCTCCCCATCCCTCTTCCTCCTCCCTATTCCCAAGCATCCTGCTTCCTTTTATTTTATTTTATTTCTTTTCTTTTTTAAAACATAAATTGCATTAGCAGAACTGTGGAATTGCTTTAAAAAGTGAAAAACAAACAAACAAACAAAAATGAAAGGCACACAGGCTAGGGCATAGGGTGGGGAGATGAGGTTAAGGGGGAGCTCAGAAGAGAATGCAATGGCAGTGGCGGCTTCAGTTGTACAATTGTGAAGATGTGCAATAAGGGCTGCTGTCAAACTGATACATTTGCATTTGTGTTAATTAGCACGATTGCAGCAAGAATGAGACTCACGTGATAATGTCCTCAATCTACTTGAGGGACATGTTCCCTCACAAAAACAGCTTTTCATTGATCCCTGTGAGTTGTGAAAGCAATAAGCATGTAATTTAAAGAAAATGGAAGGAAAATTACATTTTGAATCCATATTGTGCAGTTGGGGATGTGTTGGATCTCCAGAAGAGGAGGGGAGAAGGAAGAAAGAAAGAAAGAAAGAAAGAAAGAAAGAAAGAAAGAAAGAAAGAAAGAAGTGGAAAGAAGCTACCTGGCAAAATAATTAGGGATGGTATTTACAGCCTTGCTACCATTTTAATGTCACTTTGCATCTGTTCTTCTTCAGACTGAGAGAACAGGCAAGAGAGGGGAACATCTGTTTTCAGCTGCAGTCAGATGCAACATTCCCCAGCCGGAGATTTCCCCTGTTTCAGTGGGCTTTAATTATGTCTGTTTCCATAACCAGGGTCACCTCCCTGTTTACAGACAGACGAACACAAGCCCTGGCTTGGCTCTGAGCAATTCACAGAAGCAGGTGCTGGAGGTGTTGGTGCTGCTGTTCAGGTTCCTTCTTCTCCTCCCTTCCCATCAATCTCTTCCTTGCAGGACCAAGTAAGAGGGGAGAGAGAAGTGCAGGTGTCACTTCCACTCTGCAGAGACAGGCAGTTGTCACAGGCTGAGGGAAGAGACATCTCAAAGGAAGGGGGGAAGCAATGAAATCAAGGTCTCATCCCATCTGACAAGATAAAGAGTTCAAGGGGAAGAGAAGGATCCTGATGAATGAACAGGCAGCCCTCGGGGCCCTGTCAGTTCCACTCACTGGGAAGATCTACATGGAAATCTGTCAAAGAAATTTGGCCAAAACTAGAAGGAAGCTTTAAAAAGGTCCTTGCAACACCTTCCCCATTTAGGTAGGAAAATCAGTGTTGCTCCCAAAGGGATGGTGATGGTTAAGGAGTGTAAGGGGAAAACAGCAGGTCTATTTAGTTGAATTACTGAAGGAAAAAAAGGTTTCCCTTGGCCTGGGCCTCAGGGCTGTGTGTACTGAGAGAGAAGATTGGTTCTTGACTGTCTCCCTCATAGCCACTATGCAGTCTGATGTGCATTGAATCTCATTCTCTGCTTCACCTTCTAGTGGGTGAATTGAAGGTAATCCAGCCCTGTTCCCAAGATGAGGTACACTGACATGATATTTATTAGTGTGCATGACTTACCGTATGTGGCATTTTGCTGTATAGTGGCAGAATAACCAGCTTCTCCAGTGTTAGAAAACATTAGATCATCCTCCCCCTGGTGCCCTTTCTCTTTCACCCTACTTTATTTGCCCCATTTTTCTTTCTCCATAGTGCTTAGTCAATGGTCATTTCTACCCTTACTCCCATGTACCAAGCAGCAGGAATTATCTCTGTTTTTCCTTCTTGTCTCTGGCATTTTGAATGGCTTGAAACATTCTGGGCCTTGGAGGGGGGAGCAGTACATGGAATTGTTCAGAGGCCCACTAAATCCTCTGGTCCTCTGGGAGGAATTTGCTTCAGCCATTAAAATCTAGGCTGTCTGCAATTTCCCAGAGGGCATTCTCAGTAATCACCCCCAGATTATGGAATGGCCTGCTGGATGAGATCCGTCAGATTACTACACTAAACAGCTTCAGAAAGGCTGTTAAGATGGATCTCTTCCAGCAGGCCTTTCCAGAATAGACTTCCCGGCCTCAGGAACCCCCTTATCTGCCCTTTCCCAATTTGGATGCTGCTGTTTTTCTGATTGTTTTATTATATTATTGTTGTTTATGATTTGATTTTATGCCATATCATTTTAACTACTTTCTGGTTTGATACTTTTTTAAGGGGTGGGTGGGTTTGGGGGTTTGGGGGATTTATATTGTATGTAATTTTAATTGTTGTTAGCCACCTCGATTGTTCTCAGAGGGGCAGGGTATAAATTATTATTATTATTAAATTAATTTGGGCTATCCCCCCAAATTTGTTTCCAAGAGAGATTAAGACACTCAGTGTCTAAAGATGGTACTCCACTGGATGGCTGTGTGCAGATGCAATGCAGAGTTGTCACCATTGCCACAGAATAGTCCTTCCACTAGTCTCACCACCACTACACTCCAGCAGCTCTTGAGCTTGCTATTAGAGAGAATTATAATGAAAGATGCAATGAGTACATATACTCCTCCAGAGAGGAGAAGAGTTTTCCTACTGCATACTCTCCAACGTTTCTGATTTTTGGCAGGGGCAATCCTGATTAAACCTCTGTTATCACACTATTTTTAAACCACAGTACTAAAGACAGTCTACCACCAACATGAGTCTTCCCACCTGCTATTCATTGGAACTCTTTTTGCACATTCCAGCAATCTCTGGTATGACTGGTAGATACACAGGATCTACATTCTCCATTATAGTGCACAGAATGCAAAGCGTCCTGCCCCGGGAAGTTCATTTTTCTCATTCTCTACTGATGTTCCACTGCTGACCTATTACTTAGTCATATTTAAAATAGCAAGAGCAACAGCAACAGCAACAAAGTTTCTCAGTTTGACCAGTAGCTGCTGTATCTTATATATTGTTCTTCTTTTCTTTTGATTTGACTGTTGGCTGTTGTTAAGTATTAATTGTTTTTATTTATGTAATTCAGCATTTCAATTTGGTAATGGGAAAATCCTTGAACAAGTCCTTGAACAAATCTTGTCTGGTGGCATCTGCATGGAGCTTTGATGTCACTTACTCAGTGAGGCTACTAAATAGACTACAGAACTGATATACTGTTGAGAATAACTCTTTCCTTGTATTATCTCAGATCATGTAAAATGAGATGGGAGTGAGAGGCAATTAGGGAGTATTCCCAGGGGGTACCTTGCCACCTTCTGCAATGATGAAATGCTTCCATGATCTGATGTTCTCCATTTATTTGAGTTACAAGTCTTTGCTTAACCCTGAGTACCTCCAGACAGAAAGTTTCTGATACTAGCCAAACATTGCTCTTCTTTTTCATGAGCAAGGACAACTATTTGTTGTTGTTTTTTTAGATGTTTCTCTCTTTCTTTCTGTTTGTTCATATGTATATACATCCCACTACAATCTGTCCAAAACTAATGCACACTTAGAGTTTATTATTTATAATTGTTAGTTGTCTAATTGATGTTCACATCAATGCATATGCCATAACTTTTTGGTCACAAAGGGACAAGTCTGAGCATTCAAACTAAAAACCTTCTGCAATGATGAAATGCTTCCATGATCTGATGTTCTCCATTTATTTGAGGATGTTAGGATATGAATGGGATATATAGTCAAAGGTGAAATGTAAAGATGTGTGTGTGTCTGTAATTTTTTACTTGAGAACAGTTTTTGAACAAGGCACAAACAATATTTAAAAAAACAGGATAAATCAACGCCAGGTGGTAACAGAGACATCAACAATGTACTTTCCCAGAGGTAAAACTAATGGAACCAGACTTTGTTATGGATAACAAAGAGATATCAAATACATAAATAATTGTTAGCTTAAAAAAGTTACTCACGTGGTGGATGATGGACAACAAGAGGCTGGGTTGACATACATCATACAGACATTATCCAATTAACATAAAGTTAACACCTAAAAGGTAAAATATGGGATGGGCTTAGAGAGTCCTTTGTCTAAAAGAATTGTTTTTATTGTTCAAGATGTGAGGGTGTGTGGCTGGATGCTGCAACAAGTTGGATCCTAATGCTTTTGGGATTGTTAAAGATGTAATCTTATATGGCTGAACTGGACAAGTTCATCACAATGGATTTTACTTAGTTGTCTTATTTTTACTTTTTTATATGCATTAATAAAGCTATGCTTTTGGACTTTACAATGTGTCTTCTTGACTGAGGAAGACAGGATTGCCTGGAGAAGAGAAGCTGAGCCAGTTGATGGCAAATCTACACAGTGGCTGTGGATCACAGCAGCCAGCTTGTCCTGCAGACTCTGCTGAGTGCCAAAGGGCATACTACAACACTCATCATCCACACACCAACACTTTGATGTCACTTACTCAGTGAGGCTACTAAATAGACTACAGAACTGATATACTGTTGAGAATAACTCTTTCCTTGTATTATCTCAGATCATGTAAAATGAGATGGGAGTGAGAGGCAATTAGGGAGTATTCCCAGGGGGTACCTTGCCACCTTCTGCAATGATGAAATGCTTCCATGATCTGATGTTCTCCATTTATTTGAGTTACAAGTCTTTGCTTAACCCTGAGTACCTCCAGACAGAAAGTTTCTGATACTAGCCAAACATTGCTCTTCTTTTTCATGAGCAAGGACAACTATTTGTTGTTGTTTTTTTAGATGTTTCTCTCTTTCTTTCTGTTTGTTCATATGTATATACATCCCACTACAATCTGTCCAAAACTAATGCACACTTAGAGTTTATTATTTATAATTGTTAGTTGTCTAATTGATGTTCACATCAATGCATATGCTATAACTTTTTGGTCACAAAGGGACAAGTCTGAGCATTCAAACTAAAAAGTTCAGATTTCAGTGTATAGTGTAGAAATGTCTTCAGAAATAGAATGAAAATGATAATAAACACATTTCTTTAAAAAAAAAATCCTAGTATGGTTCAAAATTCATGCTATCTTTATCCAGAGCTTAATGTACACTAATGGACCAAAGCAACAAAGAGTCTTATGAGCTTATACCTTTCATCTGGCACAAGTTTTCATGAATTGCAAACTAGTAACACATTGAGCTACCCTCCTAGAAACTGATCTGGCAAAGGAGTTTTCACTCATGTTTAACATCTACCACAAGATGGCTCCCTGAGCATTCTGTTTAAACAGCCTGCGTTCAGAACACGCTGTCTAACTAAAAAGAGCTGCTTGATTCACCATTCTGTGCCTGTCACCTAAGGTGGGAGACACATCTGAGTAACTGCTCAGTTACTCAGTTCTAAAAAGAAAGCTAAATCTCCATCATGTTGCCTTTTGTCCCAACAGTCCCATGTGTAAATAGACACAACAGCTTGTAGACTAGTCATTTAAAGTCTGTGTTACCTCCTACATTCCAACTTGAGAATGTGACCACACAGACTTCATGACATCTGTATTAAGTTAGCCTTTCCCTGCTTTTTATAACAACTTGCTCCATGAAGAGGTCTGGGGATCTTGAAAACTGGCCCACAGTTTTGTAAATATTTCTCTTTACTGTGGACTTTGGAATTGAATTTTGGCATTTTTCTTGAACACCATGGCTTAGGTCCCCCCACCTTATTTTTTAAAGTATCGTCTTCTTTCCCAAGGTACCACAGCCCCATCTATTCATATAGTGGATATACTGGACTAGGAATGAGCAAACAGAGATCATAATCAGTAAGTATCAGAATACCTTTGTGAGTTTCTTGGAATATGTGATGGGCCATCATCACCATCAAGTTACCCTAGATGACCTTTTGATCTGATTCTGACCTAGGAAAACAACCAGGGCTTGGAAAGTTACCAAGAAAAATGACTGGCATCCTGCATTGCAGTTATAGATTCATAAACTAGAGTTACAAATATATGGGGGGATGCAGACAGGCGGCCATGGGCCACCCTGGGAAGTGGAGGATTGGGGCCGAAGCTGCCCCACACCTCGGCCCCAATTCTCCCTTCTGCCGGCCCTGAAAGGAGTGCTAAAATGCTGCTCCTTTCGGAGCTGGCAGAAGGGACGCATCAAGAGCTGCCACATGGCTCTTCTGTGTCTCTTCCAGTGCAGCACATCAAGATGCTGCGCCGGAAGGACGTATTGACAGTGCACACCATGTGTAATGGCGTGCGCCATCATGACGTCCTCGGGGAGGGGTTGGGGTCCCCGGCATATGGCTGCCCCTCCCCTTCCCTGCCTCCAAGATGGCACAAAACACCATCTGTAAAGGCCCTATATCTCCTTAACAGCAAGCCACTGTCCAATCACTCATTGTGGCTTCTGGTTGTTAAGGTAGGTTTGGGTGAACTTTTGCAGTCATGACAGTAGTTCCACATTTCTGAATATGGAGTATGTCCCAAAGATTGGAGAGAATGATGACATGGCCAGCTGCAAGGAGGCATGGCTACTTGCCTGGTACCCTCTTCTTAGAGGGCTAAGATTTACAGATCCCACACATTGGAGAATATTAGTGCAGCATTTCTTAACTATGAAGCAATTGGCTATCACTTAAAAGGAGGTGGGAAGGCACAGATCAGTCAGGAGTACAAACAATTAGCATTACTTTTTGTTTAGTTTCTACTCTCAAAAGTGCACCCTAAAGTGGGGAGTTTGAATGGAAATGTAATTTTTCACTAATTTTGTTCTTGAAATAGGCAACAAGTAATTTTAACAATTTTCTTCCCACTGTGAAAAAGTATTTGAAAACCATGCTGTTTTCAAATCTTATTTACAATTTAGGGCTTATTTTATGCAAAATTCACACATAGTTGTTTTGCACAGAAACCAGAATTTTCTGTGCAGGAAACATTGGGTGGAAGCAGACGGCTAAAAGGGCCATTTTGGGGGCAAGGAAGGGGAGGGGCAGCTGCACAGTGGGTGCCCCAACCCCTTCCCGAAGGCATCGTCGGAGCGCCAGCCCCTCCGCACGGCCGGGGCTCCAACGATGCCTTCCCACCGCAGCGTTCGCACATGCTGCAGCGGAAGAGTCGCCAAAGGTGCGCCGCCAGCCTTTTGCAGTGCACCTTCGGTGACTTGGGGAAGGAGCGCTATTTTAGCGCTCCTTCCAGGGGCGGCAAAGCTGCGCCATGGGGCCGAGGTGTGCGGATACCTCGGCCCCGCGGCGCAGCTTCCCGGGGAGGCCCACGGCCGCCCGTCTGCGTCCCCCCAGTATTTTCTATACAAAAAAAGGTTATTTTGTGTGCAGGAAATAGCAATAGCAATAGCAAGTAGATTTCTATACTGCCTAGTGCACTTAAGCACTCCCTGAGCAGTTTACAATGTATAAGCTAATTGCTCCTGACAAGCTGGGTACTCATTTTAGCAATCTCAGAAGGATGAAAGCCTGAGTTGAGCCTGAGCTCTTGGCTGGTATTGAACTCACAACATTATGGTTTGCAAGTGAGTGGCTGCAGTACAGGCATTTAACCACTGCGCCACAGGACTCTTGAAATGCTGTTTTCAGTACATATGATGCTCTTTTCTTTGCAAATCAACAACTTGAAAATTTTGTGCAGAATAAATTCCCAATTACAGCTTTTTTTCTTTTCTTTTTTTTTGTATAGGAAACAGCTTTTCCTGTGCAGAAAATAGCTCTGCATAGAGAAATTATACAGAAAATGTTGTTTCCTGTGCCAAAATGACTGTGTTATTTGCAAAACAACCACATGCAATTTTTGCACAGAATAAATCATGAACTGCAAAGATTCTCAACAATCCAGGACTCTTCTCTTCAGAGTTTCTCAACAAATAAAACACATGCTTTGGGGACATTATTTTGAATTTCTTTGAATATTATTTCCAAGCTCATTCCTGGTTCTAGCCACTAATGCAGGCCCAGGTGAATGTGGATTAGATGCATTTCAGGGCCCATGAACCACACAGGGGTGCCTAGTGTCTGCCTGGTTCCTCATCATCATTGGAAAAACTAGGAAGGGTAAATTACAGATCACACTGGCACCAGTGATTCCACATGATATGAATGCTACTTGTCCTGGGTAGCTTCTTTACTCAGCTAAGTGCTGTCTGTGGAACACCTGTAGCATTTAACTTTCTCATATGCATAAACTTTTAAAGAAAGGACACAGTAGTCATGCAGTGAAAAGATAGCTATTAAAGTAGTAAACTGAGAATGGCTTTTTTCCCATTTGCCAGATGAGAACAGGTACATGTGGTTTGTGTTATCTGCATTCTATTTCTCTGCTCTTGAGTTCTGAAAACCACACTTATGACCAAGTCATTAAAGAAAAAAAATTTCTATGCATCTGGTAAACATTTGAAATATTATGTTTCAAAATAAATCTGAACCTACAGCTTTTCAGGGTCTCTGTTGTCCAAGTCTTTTAATTACCTAAGGGGTTTTTTTGGGAGGGGAGGTTCTGTTTTATTTTAGTCCCTCCAAATCACTCTGTGTATTAAGCACTCTGTTTTCTGCTCCAAACATATGGTTATCCATATATTTTGGATTTCTCCCAGGGGTTTCTGATAAATGGAAGCATACTGCTTATACATTACGTTTCTATCTACAATGGTACATTTTTACTGTTGGATACCACAAACTTGCATATAATTCATTGTATCATAAAAAATGTCATTAGCAAATACTAAAGTTTCCAAAATTTAGTGCATACCATCCTAGCTGTAAAAGGTAATACTTGAGTAAGGCAGCTAGGATTACAATCAACAAATCGGTGCAAAATGGAAGGTAGAACTAATCCAAATGCAAGCTATAAATTCTGTGAACATCAATGATGGATATTCTTTGTTGCGGAAATTGCTCAGCTGAGAGTTATGACACTCATTCTCTGTTGTATCTCAGTGTTCAACATCTGTGACACAAACTAAAGACAAGCACAGCCTGAAATTTCAGTTCACACAAACAATTGTCTTACCTGGTTAGGTTGAACTGCAGAATCTTTGATGCTGACCTTCCCATGAAAAGCCATTCAAGCCCATCCTCCCAGAAGACCTCCTGGAGATCAGTGGCATCTCTGTATGAGGAACATGTGAAGATCAGTTTAAACAAGGAAGGACAGATCAATTCACAAAAGGGCTGGCCCTCAACATGTTGCTGCCTAAGGCAGAGGAGGCAATAGCCCTCCCTTCCCACTCACCTGAGCTACATGGTACTCAAATTGTATCTACAATGTAGAAATAATGCAATCTGACCCCATTTTAATGACCATGGCTCCATGCTACTAAATCCTGGGGTGTTTAATTGTATGAGGCACTCCTTGGCAAAGATGGCTAAAGACCTTGTAAAACTACAAATCCCAGGATTCCATAGGATAGACCTACAGCACTTAGTGGGGTCAAACTACATTATTTCTACAGTGTAGATCCACCTTCAAAGGCAGCCAAATTCTTTGGGCACACAAGGAGGGGAAAATCCCACAAAGACCTTTCCTCTTCTCTGGCAATGAAAATAAAATAATAAAATAATAGCAAAGCAAATGACCTTCTGTAAATTGCTCTGTGGAAGAAAAATCTTTCTCTACATACTTACTTGTCATTGACATACCCCATCTTTCCTCCAATAAGCTCAAGGTGGCATGGATTACACACCTCCTCCACAGTTTATCCTCACACCAAGCCTGTAAAATCACATTATTTTGCATCACATAAACACCCTTCATAATCAGATATGTAACAAGTTTATAACAAATTTGCAAAAGCTTTTCCAGTTCATAACCATTTTTGTATGGTTTAATGAATCAGGTTTGTAACAAATCCTCCTTTTTCACTCTGATGTCACAAGGTAACTTCAAATATCCCTTTCAAGTCTTGCCACAACTTTCTGACCCCTTCCAGATTCTATACATGGTTTCACTAACATGGATCCTTTACTATTTTTGGATCAGTTATAAAAATTGCTAACCTCAAAAGCCCCGCCTAACCAATTCCCCCCACTGAATTTTTTCTTGAGTCAGTACTTTAAGTTTTGTGATGTTTTGTAAAAACAAAACAAAACAAACAAAACAAAAAACAAGAGAGCCAGGCTTTGGGTTTAAAAATATTACTAGGTAATGTAAATCCTGTATCTTTAGCACTATGGCTCATGTAATTAATGAATAGATTCATTAGTAACTTAATTTTGGAGAAACATAAGTGCTGAATTTCCAAACCAGGTAAATCACCTTAATTTTTTTTTTAAATCAATCATTGTCTATTTTTGGCAAATTTCAAACTCATTCATAACTTCATTGAATTTAATCTATTTCTGCTATTGCTGTTCCACCAGGAAAAGTCTTCCACTGGATGCTGCCTACTGGCTCAGTAGTTTTTATTTCCCCCATATTGCAAGATACTAACTGAGAGACATTGGATTACATAGCTAGTTCATTGCTTAACTGGGTGGGATTAATAGTGGAAACCTATATGTGTTCTTTCTTGGAATACAGTGGGGTTTACTCCCAGGTAGGAGTGCATAGGATTCCAGTCCAAGGAGATACTAGATGTGAGATAATCATTCATTTTATAATTGTCCAAATTAAGCCAGACCGCAATTGCTACTGCTCCTACTACTATTACTAGGAGCTTTGGTGGATCACAAGTCAGAGCTTGGAAATAATTATCTAATAATTCATTTATTATATCTAATTCATTAAAATATTCAACAATGATTTTAACATTCATTTTTAATCATTAAAGGTTATTTCCGAGTAACAATTACCATTTCCCATTACTTTTAATTCATTACATTTCAACAACCCTAAATGATTTTTTAAGTTAACAATTTAAGGAATCAATTTAATTTTATACAATTGCCAACAGTGACAAATTAATCTTTCTTTGAGGATCTAGCATCAATATGTTCATACTAAGACAATTGTTTCAAGGTTTGGAATGGGTTTCACAACAATAGGGAATGTGTATTGGAGGGAGAGGACAGAGTTTTGAAAGCTTTTCTTATTTTGTTATTTTTTTTTTCTCATTTAAATTTCACCTAAATCTACCATTTGCTCTCTGGTGGAAAATGTAATTCTTAATTCTTCCCCACATGGAAAACCCAGAAAAGAAGCGCTACTTTTGCCACCACCATGGCTCTTCTGTGCTCCTGCAGCATTGCACGTGTAAACGCCATGCCACAGAGCATCACAACACAACCCGCCATGTGGGCAGGTGGGCAGGTGGCATGACAGTGGCTTGGGAGTGGAGTCGGGGCATGCAGTGTGGAGTCACCACACTCCCACTCCACCGTGACGCCGGCCCTTTTGGCCGATCTGTTCAACCCCTTGGTGTGATCCATTAGATAATACACCAAGTTTGGTGACTTGGTGGTCAAGCATGTGGATTTTTAAAAATAATTATTAGCTCTTTACTTAGTATAATACTAAATTGCAGTCAGCCCTCCATATCCAAAGATTCTTTATCCATCGATTCAACCATCCACGACTTGAAAATGTTCAAAACAAATATAAATTCCAAAAATCTCACCTTGATTTTGCTATTTTATAAAGGATCCCATGTTACTATCCCATAGTATTTAGTGAGACTTGAGCATCCATGGATTTTGGTATCCACATGGAGTCCTGGAAACAAAGCCCAGTGGATACCAAGGGCCCACTGTATTACTACATACCACCCTTCCCAACTACTGACAGCATTCAATGATGCAAAGTGTAATCAGATAATTACTATCAAATGACAGCAACATACCATAATCAATATCCCAAAAGTGCTCATCATGTTAACTTCCAACATCATGTGATTCAGTGGTGAGCCATGTCTAGAATTTGCATGTATCATATATGTTATAAACAGATGCTATGCAATCTCAAAAATGTTTTCAGCTATTTTGATTCTGACAAGGTGAAGTCTGAATGTCAGTTTGTATAACAATGTGGGACTTCAAACTCTCTGTCCAATCAGCAACAAATGGACAAACCTTGTAAGCTATTCCATTTCCTTCCTATCTCTATCCTTGCTGCATACAAGTACTTTGAAAGCACATATTTTGATAGTTATTTTGTTAATCCAATCAAGGAGTTCCAGCCAAAATGCAATTATTTTGAAGCAACAAACCCATGTGCTAACATTATTACAACATCTATCCGACAAATCATTCTTGATTCTGTGTAGTGTTAGGGGATACAAATACCCTTAGCTATTTAATAGTAACCTACTTTACTGTTGCAGGCAGCAATTTATATGGGAGAAATTACCAAATTCTATCCCATTTATTTTCATTGATGTATACTCCCAGGTACCTGTAGATCCTTTAATGGACCCATATGTACTCTTAGTAATTGTTTTATAAATCTTAGGCTGTATCCACACTGCAAAAATAAACCAGTTTGACATTGCTTTAACTACCATGGCTTAGTACTATGGAATTCTGGGAAATATAGTTTGTTGTGGCACTATATCTCTCTAACAGAGTAGGCTAAATGTCTCACAAAACTACATTTCCCAGAATTCCATAGCATTGAGTCATGGCAACTAAAGTGGTGCCAAAATGGATTATTTCTGTAGTGCAGATGCAGCCTTAGAGTCCTATCCCTTAATCCTTTTTGAAGTATCAAGGTAATTTGTCTCAAAAGTTGTAAAGGAACAGGGTGAACCCATATCTTTATATAACCTAGAGCAAATGTGAAGACTTGAAGTTAGTTGTTATTAATATTATTGTTGTTGTTGTTGTTGTATTTATGCCCCACTCTTCAACCAAAAGGCTATCAGAGCGGCTTACAAATGGTTAATTAGACATTTCCTTGCCCTCAGGCTTATAATCTAAAAAGACAAGACACAAAAGGAGAAGGGAACGGTGGTGGGGAAGAGGAATAAGTCCAGTAGATCTTCTCTCCCTCTAAAGCAGGGGTAGGCAACCTTTCCCCTTTAAGGGCCAAGGGACTTCAGCTCCCAGAATCCCAGGAGCTATTGGCCAACATGGGACTATTGACCAACATGGCTGAGGCTTCTGGGAGCTGAAGTTCCTCGGCCCTTAAAGGGGAAAGGTTGCCTACCCCTGCTCTAAAGCCTGGCCCAAGGCAGATGGACTGGATGGAGGGCCCTTCCTCTTCCTGTGGCTAGGCCCGATGAACTAGTTCAACTGACTAGAAGTATATTCTTCCAATTTTTCTGCTAGTTGTCCTTTTGATACAAGGTCTACCATTTATAAGCAAATATCTGAGCCAATATACATCTTTTTCTGTCCAAATGACAAATTGGTTACATTTATCACCTTGCTACAAGGCAGGGTGTAGCACAGTGTAGTGGTTTGGAAGTTGGACTACAGCTCTGGAGATAAGAGTTCAAGTCTCAGCTCAGCCATGTAAATGGAGGGACGATGGGCTTGCCACAAACCCAGATGCCAGCTCTGCCCACACATCTACTCAGGAAATGCCATTACAGGATCTAATCATATTAACAACAATATTAAAGCTACTTTCACTTACTCATTCTCTCATGTAATATATGCCATCCTCGGTCAACATTGCCCTTCAGCAATCTCCATTGAGCAAACAGACCGGTCTCTTACCAGAATGGATATAAATCAGATATTAGGATTGGGAAATACACAAAAACCTGTTGCAGAACATTTCGGGGGGAAGCAGACGGAGGCGCCGGAGACGCCGCCGGACGGAGTGCCGCGGGACCGCAGCCTCCGCACCCCGGCACTCCTGCGGCATCCCTGGAAGGAGCGCAAAAATAGCACTCCTTCCACAAGACAGGGAAAGTGCGCCCTAAAAGCGTAGGGCACACTTTCCCTGCCTTTTCCGCCGCAGCGCGTGCGGTCGCTGCGGCAGGAGGTTGCCCCGGAAGCGCCGGCCATGCGGAGGGCCGGCAGCTCCGAGGGCGACCTCAGGAAGAGGAAGGAGCACCGCGTGTGCAGTTGCTCCTCCTCTTCCGGGCCTCCAAGATGGCTCAATAAGCCGTCTGCCAAGGCCCTCAGTCTTCCTGGGCAGTCACTATTCAACACTATTTTGACTCCCTATTGACGATTAACAAGGAGGCAGGAAGGGGAGTGGAAAAAATGAAAAAGAATTGAGGCAGCACCTTTAAGACTATGGGAGGATGCAGACGGGTGGCCCTGGGCCACCCCAGGAAGAGGCCGCTGCTACCACAAGCAGCAGCCCCAATTCTCCCATTTGCCGCCTCTAAAAGAGTGGCAAAATGCTGCTCCTATTAGAGGTGGCAAAAGGCCGCCCCAAAAGCTGGTGCATGGCTCTTCTCTGCCTCTTCTGGCGCAGCGCGTGAAGATGCTGCGCTGGGAGGACATCTTGACACCACGTGCCATGCATAACAGCACGTGGCATCAGGATGTCTTCGGGGAGGGGTTGGGTGGCCAGCGTGCAGCTGCCCATCCCCTTCCCTGCCTCCAACACGCAGCAAAGGGCCCATCTGCAAAGGCCCTAACTTTTTTTTTTATTTTCACATGAGCTTTCATAGATATAAACCCACTGTTTTGGATGCAGTATAGAGTGAAAATGTTCAACAATTGGTCATCTGGTCAGCTTCAACATTTTTGAAAACATTTAACAATTGTTTTAATGGATCTCCTTTAACTGGGACTAACAGGATTTCAGCCTATGTGTTCCAGTTTTGATAAAATAACATGATTTATCCTAATCACAAATAAATCTACATCATATCTGTTTGTACCCTTATATCAGAGACATGCCATCTAATAGATCATTGTCTTGAACATCATATTGAAGCAGTCAAATCAAACTATGGATATAAACTATGATTCTTCGAAATCCCACTGCTCACACATCTGACTGAATTTTTCATAAAATAGGTTTTATCAATAAGATGGAACCAATAAATCAATTAGTAGAAATGAGTCAGTCAATCAAGTCAATCAGTAGAATTGATACAATCTATAGGGGGAAGAATAGAGAAAGAAACTGATATGATATAATTTTGGTAACTTCTTTCAGCAATAATTAAATATATTCTGCCCCCCACATAGCTTGTATCAATAAAAGTGCCAGTTTAGGAGAGAAATATGGATATCATGTAAAATGATGCAATTATCATATGAGAGAGTATTGTTCATGAAGAGAGGGACAAGGAAGGCAAGGACACTAAGCCACAGTTATGAAGTATTGTTCCATTGCCCCAGATAACAAAGTCTGAGTAACTGGAGAATGGAACTCTATAGGAGCACAGAAAAACATTTGTGGAGAAATCCAATATGTTATAAGTACAAAGGAAAGTAACCTGCAGTGTGGCTACCAGTAGGTATTACAGAGAGTATTAGCTGCACTTAAAGCTTCTTTGCCAGATGTGATTTGCCCAGCATCTCAAAACCTGCAGAGATGGCAATTTTCATTAAACATCTAGCTTGCTTGCTTGCTTGCTTGCTTGCTTGCTTGCTTCCTCCCTCCCTTTATTTATTTATTTATTTATGAGTTATTTATGTCTTGTGAGCCAACAGCTCTCCCTATCTGGTCATCTTTAATTCTTCTTCATATAAGCATACATCCCTGCAGCATGAATCCATTGCTTTTTGTTCATTTTCCACATCAATCATGTTTTTGAAGTTCCTCATCCAACTTCTGTCTGCCTTCTCAAAACAAAATGGAATGCATTCATTTTCTCTTGACTTTATTCATCCTTTCTGAACTTTTCATAGAGCCTATTTTTGTGCCTTGAATCCTACCCTCTTTTCTCATTTCCTTATTAGCATGTCATGACCAGGAAGTGCAATACACCTGGAGCCTTTAAAAGTCCTGGGAAAATGGATTCTTTTGCCTCCAGAACTCCAGAGACGATGGTTCTGCTGGGCCTCCCTGGATAATATGGTGTGGAATTTATTTCTTAAAACAGTTGTTCAGTTATTTAGACAAGTCCATGCATAAGTATATTTCACTAGATACAAATTGCACTGACTTTTCCATAGGACTTAGCCGGGCTGGCTCTACTATTAGACAGAGTGAAGCAGTCAGCTCAAGTAGCAATGTGGTGAAGGATTATGACTCACCATCAACACTGGGGAAAGATTCATCTCTGCCAGTCCAGCTTTTACACAAGGAAAAGGAATAGGATGCCATGGGCATCTTGATTCAAACCTGGGACTCAATTCCACACAAATACATGGGATTACAGTGGGGTGTGTGTGTGTGTGAGTGAGTGAGAGAGAGAGAGAGAGTGGTGTGAACCTGCAATCCTACAATGCTTACTTGTAAACAAGTTGTTGGAACCAGCAAATTTACTTCAGAGTAAACATACATAACATTGTGCTGGATATTGACTTTGAACTATGCTTGCATGATGTATGACAGGAACACATTATAATTATAAATTTAGAATGCAAAGTAGAAAGCAGGAATTTGTTACTTAAAGCTGCAATTCTTCCTATATGCCAAGGGATGGGGAAAGTGTGGTCTGCAAGCCCCATTAGGTCCCCAAAACCCACTTTTGCAGCCCCCTGAAAACCAAACAAAATTCTCCAAAAGTGTACCAATCATCCAACAGCCTACCCACACCCACAGAACCTTCCCATTTACTTCAATTTTTGTGTGTCCTTCCCTAAATGGCAAACAGAAGTGGTGTGACATCACTTTCTGTCATCATTTTGGGAAGCACATGGGCAAAACTGGAGATATTTAGACGAGCTGTTAGCAGTGTATGTAGCCCAGTGAGGAAAAGACCAGTACCCATGCAGTTGACAATTGTTAGAAATGTTCACCTGGAGTAAGTCACTGGATTCAGTGGGACATACATTTACCATACACCCTTGATCACACCATACATATGAATTCATATGTGTGTCGGATGGACCAGCAAATAATAGAGTTGCATATGGGATCCACGTTTGAAACTGAGTGACATCCAGATAGCAGATCTTGCACTGTAATCCATCAGCGTTGAAGGGGAGTTTTAAATGAGGAAATTTAGGTTGAGAACAACAATTAGAGGTGCTGAAATATTTTATGTTGCACCAGCTAGGGTAAAAAAAGAAGAAGTGTTCCATTGAAAAGGTTACACGTCAGCAAGCCTAGATCTGTTATTGTCTGTTGGGACAGTTACATGATGGTTATACAACTGAGAACCGTACAAAGAAAAATTCAGCAATATATCTAGTTGTTTCATCACAATGGAGTAGCCAACATTTGTTGTGAAGGGTAAGTTTTACAAACTTAATTTTACCATAGAATACTTTAAAGAAATATGCTAACTTGCTATACTAATCTCGCCCCCAGTTCATGAAATATACAGTTCCAAATGCCAGTAATGGAAATAGAAAAAGTTGTATATGGGATCCACATTTGTCAAATTAGAAGTGGGGCTGTGGCTAGGAGAAATGTAAGTTCTACAACACAGCATGAAGGAATTACTGGTGAAGGATGATACTCTTTGGATGTTTGTAATGATCCTGAGGGGGCCTGATCCACTTAGGTCCCAGGCAGACCAAATTTAAGGATTGCCAGCATGAAATAAAGCCAGAGATGCTACAAAATATCAGTCTGTTGATTGCACACAGATGATGTGGATGCAGATAGGAAATAAATGCAAAAAAAGCTGATGTTCTTTCAATCAACAGAAATTGACCCTTTCCACAGCCAAGTGTATATTGTGCCCCTTAAATCATAGAATCACAGAGTTGGAAGAGACCACAAGGGCCATCCAGTCCCCTGCCATGCAGGAACTCCCAATCAAAGCATCCCCGACAGATGGCCATCCAGCCTCTGCTTAAAGACCTCCAAGGAAGGAGACTCCACTACACTCCAAGGGAGTGTGTTCCACTGTCGAACTGCCCTTTCTGTCAGGAAGTTCCTCCTAATGTTGAGGTGGAATCTCTTTTTCTGGAGCTTGCATCCATTGTTCTGGGTCCTATGTTCAAGATGAACACCACAGACCCTGAAGTTCAAGTTCCCTAGGCTAGCAGATAACTACTTTCCCTCAAGGAAAGACTGAAGGAATCTCCCCTTGGTTTGAGTTTATATAGCATCTTCCCCCCCCCCTTTTTTTTTTTAAAGAAATCAAGCTGCATATTGGTTACTTTTCCCTGTCAAAACAGGGCCACAGATGTATACCAGAGGAAGGGGAATTCCTGGTCTTTCAGTGAAACAAGGAAACATACCTGTCTTTTTCTAGAACTGGGTGCAGTTCCAGACTTCTGCAGGGGTGCTTTCAGTGCTGGGAACTGGCACACATTACTACTATAGCATAATCTTCATTGGTGGTAAATGATGCAGTAAAAGCTACACAGTAGAGGAGCATTCAAGCCTTGGCACTGATGTGGTCCAACACCCCACACAGTCAATGGTGAAACTTGACCCCCAAACTAATTCTACCCAGAATTTGGTCACAATCAAATCAAATCCCTATCACTAGACATATGGCGCACCTGGGTATAGGTGCACTCCCTTTCCCAAGGCCCATAGTAGATAAGCTTCCAAGGGTTATATAGTGCAGAAGCAAACAAACTTTGGCAAATCTCCTCCCTAACAGCAATGAGAATGGTGCAAGCAGGTTAATCGCAGGTTTACTCTTTCACATCATTGGACAGCTGTTTACTATGATGTTAACAAGAACTCCAGGCCACATCTGCCTGGCGGTAGGGGTCCAGCTCATTACAACATCTTATCTTAATGGATGGGGTATACTGGCAGAGCTAGGCAGCTGCAAAAATAGTTTACATGTGAAACTGCTCTTGCTTGGTATTATCTTCTGAGAGGAGTATACTTAGGTAACTAAAAGCTGCCCACTATACTGGGCTACATGTGTCTCTGTGCACTTAAAATGTCTTATAGGACATGTTGTCAGAGCTCATGGAACTTTTTGCCATACCCACTACAGTTTTATTTATAGCAACACTAGGGCACAACCTGGAAATAAACATACATACAAACACTCCATACACAGGTAGTTCTTTTTTGCATATGAAGAATTTATTTCATTTAGGCATTCATATTTAGAATTTATGTGCTACTCTGTAACCAGGATTCCAGAGTGATATACCCACTCCCCCCCAAAAAATTACTATGATTACTATGGTGAGAATAGTATATGCTACTACATGGAAAGAAAGCAAAACACCTGGAATAACGGAATGGTATACGAAACTCATAGAAAGTATGGAAATGGACAAATTGACTTCCTTATTGAGAAATAAAAAGACTGATAAACTTGAGAAAGAATGGATGCCAGTTATGCAAAGATTAAAGGATAACATACAAAAACTATAGAAATAAGAAAATTTACTCTCAAACTAATAATAGAGAAAATATAAGAATAAAGAGAGAGAAAATAGAAAATATAGTGAAGCCATGTTTATGAAATAAAACAAAGGGTAAAAAAAATCTTTTTTAAATTTTAACAACTCCAATTGGAAGACAACTTCAGTGAGAAATGAGAGGATTTATAGACACTTGGAAGTTGTTTTAATTTGTTAGTTTGTAAATGTTTTTTGTTAATGTCTTTGTTGGGATGTTGTGATGGTTTGTTATGTATTTGATGTTTATTCATTTGTTTTTAATAATTGATGGAAATTAATAAAGATTATTCAAAAAAATTAAAGGAAAAAAATACAAAGACATTCATACAGTAAAACCAGCACTAATAATTATTGTCCTTATTTGGCAGGATGGTAGGTGTTCTCTTTATGGGAATCATGACAGTCTATATCAGGGGTAGGCAACCTATGGCCCGGGGGCCAGATGCGCCCCCCCGAGGCCTTTGGACCAGCCCCAGGCCGGTCCTGCCTCCACCACTGCTGCCCTCCGCTGCCCCCCGCTGCTGCCGCCGCCTGCCATAATGATATTGATTGTTGTTTTTATTACATGTTCTTGGGGTTTTCTTGGCAAAATCTCCACAGGGGTTTTGCCATGGCTTTTCTGGGGCTGAGAGAGTGTGCATGCATATTTTTAATTTTTTTAATTTTTAATTTTTATTTATTTATTTATTTATTTATGGTGCTTCAGCCCCTCCCCAATTGTCTGAGGGACAGCAACCCGGCCCCCAGCTCAAAAAGGTTGCCTACCCCTGGTCTATATGGACTAGCAGTGAATGGTTTCCATAACATGTGGATGCCCAGTGAATTATGTTCAGCCACAAAATACTACATATGAAAATACCTTTAGAAGAAATATGAAATATATCTCTCAAATCCTTTTTTGGATGAGTCTTACTAGCAAGCCACCTATGATTTCTGATCACAGGCTGTCAGTTGGGAGGAATTACAGTTGTCCCTCAATTTTCACAGACTTCAGGTCCTCATCCCTCACCCATTCGTGGGGAGCAAATGGAGGGGATTGAAATGGGCACGTGCCACCATTCAAGCCAATAGGGCTTGAATATTGGTGTTTTTTCTGTTTTCATGGGGGGGGGGCGTCTGGAATGGATTCCCCGTGAAAATGGAGGGGCAATGATAGTTTAATATCAATAAGCTGAACTTGTGTAAAAATAAAAGGATTTCTGGCTTCTTTTCAAGCCTTCATAAAAGTCGGGCAAATGTCTTTCTATGTCTTCCACATCAGGAAGAGACATTATCAGGTTACCCAATTCCCACAGCAGCATAAAAACTAAAAACTAAATTATGGCAATTATGCATGTTATTCACTAGCATACTGCTTATGCAAAATTAGCTCATTAACAATTACACTTTTTCTCTACCAATTTGTTTCAACCTTAGTCCTATTTTTTTAGATACTATTTTTAGATACTATTCTTTGGGGAGAACTAGTATACAGTAATGTTCAAAGTGTTGAATGTGAAACAGAAGGACCAAGTTTCCCACTTTCCTTTGCCTTCTTCCCCCTACTTTCCCTCACCTCACAAATTTCCCCATGTTTCCTTCTCTTGCTTCTTGCACTCTAGTGTTCTGTGCAATCCTGCTGGCCACATGATCACGGAGTAGTCTCTGACAACGCTGGCTCTTTGGCTTATGGAGATGTGTACCACCCCCTACAGTCAGACATGACTTGACAACCTTGTCAACGGTGAATACCTTACCTTTTTAACAAAAGTGTACAATTAGAAATGCAGAAAATAGGTGGGTGAAAATTATCAATGTGTTGTGCAGTCCATCACTGAAAACAATAAGAAGCCAAGCAGCCCGTGGCACTGACAGCTGAGATTTTGATGAGAGTCAAACCAAAGCATTTCCCTGCCTCTGAGGCAAAGGACAAGATGGTGACTCCACAATCCAGTTACAAACGTGGTTTGATGATGGGATAGCCACAGTAAAGTCAGAAATAGTTTGGCAGGCAGGACAAGTTACAGGACATGAATCCCTTTGCACAATGGAACAGCAGGAGAGCTCATGAGAACACTTGGGCAGCTGCCACTCAGATCATTGGTAGAGCCAGTCCTATTTTCTATGTGCAGACTATGTTCCTATCCACAAACCAGTTTCCTAGAGATGGGTCAGATATAAAGTCTAGTTTGCTGCTTGAAGTATGAACCAAAGAATTATTACCCTCCAAACCTCAACAGGCAAATGTTCAAAGAATCCACACAAATCTTGTGGAATTCAATGGCCCTGTCTCCTTGGGTTATTTCAGGACTTCACATTTCAAAAGGCCTTTCATCTAGAAATGCCTGGTCTAGCAAACCAGGAACCTGTCTCTGCAATGTCTGAGAGGCTGTCTGGAATCCAAATTGGCTCAAGATGCTTGACGGAGCAGACATCCCTGGGGCTACTTTATACCCAATCTAGTTTACAAACTGCTGTTGTATTTTTGTCTGCTGAACCAAGGAGCCTGCATATGATTAGACTTAGAAACATCTCAGACATTAGCAGCATGATCACCAGACCCCTTTCCCCCCAGAATTCCCTTTTCCACTTACAATTTTCTTATACGTTTCATTCACATACAAGCTTTTACAAGTAGCCTTAGAGCAAGTGGCTTGCATCTAAATCACTTATGTACGAAAGGAGAGCTGGCATTGTTTATGCTCCCTTTCTCCCATATAAACTCTCTATTATCCTAATCTGGATAACTTCTAACCAGTCACCTCAATGCAGGTGGACAGGAAATTTATTCACAGCATGAAAAAGCCCATACTTCTGCCATCTAGCAGTGGAGAAGAAAATTGTAGAAGAACTCCTTTCACCTTTAAAAGTAACTTCTTACATATGTGTGTATGTATGTACTCTCATACAGTTACCACCAGTTGTCTGTAACAGGGTTGTGCAAGTAGGGATGACAAGAATATTCATAAATATTTGAATCCCACTGTAGGAGTAGGCAATATTAGAACATTGTGCCCCAAATAAGAAATCTGTTCCCCAGTTAAATTTCCCTTACTTCCCCAAAGTGCTAGCATTTCAGTAACTTAAAACTCCAGTTTAGTGTATAGAAATATGGCTTAGGAATCCAAAGGAAAAGGCCAGGCAATGTTACCAAAGTAATGTATTTTATATATTTTTAAAAGGGGGGTTATTTATTAGTATTGTTTAGTATTGTTTATTTTGGGCATGTTTTATTTAAATTTAATTTTATATGTAAGCCACCTTGATTGTCACGGCAAAAGGCGGGATATAAAAATAAATTATTATTATTATTATTATTATTATTATTATTATTATTATTATTATTGTGAACACAGCAAGTATACAAATTCTAGATGTGAATGATTTTCAGTGTCTCATTCCTACAATGCTAGAAATTTGGAGACTTGAGGGGAAATTCATGCAGGGGGAGAATGTTTATTTGAAGGGGAAAACCCATCATTTTATACTACCACTATAGCTATGCTTCTGATTCCCACATGAAAAAGGGGGTTCCAGAGTGTAAGGAAACCCAAAGGAGAATCCTGAATGGACAAGTTCACTACTCAGGACTTATTTTGCCCAAAAAACACACTTGAGGAGTTTGGTACAGAAAACAGCATTATTAATTATTGTTATTTTTTGCACAAAAATATTATAGTCTAAACAGAAAGCAAGTTTCCTATGCAGAAAGCAAGATTTTCTGTGCTGAAAAGTACTTCTATACAGAAAATGCTGTTTTCCGAAGAGGGAAAGTGCATGTGTCATCAACAAGATGTCAGCTCTCTCTCTAGGCCCCCTAATTCTATCACTTCGAAACTGCAACATGAAGTTTCCTCAGATCTGCATACACCTACCTGTTCCCCTTAGCTAATGTGATCTTCTTCAAGTGATGACAATGGCTGCTTCCTTTTAAAACACTCAAGAGGCCAACTCCTAAGAGTTTTAAAAACAGCCACCTGCCTAATAAAGGAAACAGGGGTTATAAAATATTGTGCAATTTTGTGCATGTGTGTGTATATGCATATATTGTGTGTTTTTGTTAAAAGCAGAACAAATTATAATATTAAAAGCTGTCTTATTGAATAGCAGATTCTAGTAGAAGGGAATGCTATAAAAGGTGGGAGGTTAGTAGTAAAGGTTCATGGGTGAGCCTATATAATAATCTCTGACACATAACAGGCCCCCTGTGATATTTGGTTCCCGAGAAACTTTGAACAGCTAAACAGATTGCTCCTAATCATGAAGGTGGTGTGCTATTCATTAGTATATTGCAGTACATGCATGCAAACTGTAATATACACATGCCCCAGAGTTTAGAAAATTACTTAAAAAGGAGTTAGTACTGGGTTATTATTCTCAGGCTGCCCAAAGCAGTTGCTTTTATGGCTACAATTTAAAAAAAATAACTATTTGCATTTCCCCCAAAAAAGTAATCCAAGTAGTTGATTTGCTTGAATGAATCTGATTTTTTTTTTCATTCAACAGAATAAGGAGCAGCACCAGCTAACATTTGAACCATAGGCTATTTCCAGAATTTTTCACTATTCTAAGCCTTGGATATTGCTCCTCTATCAGGTAGCAAGACCACATCTCTGCAAAAGTAACTTAACATAACAATTCACAAATTAAAACTGTAATGAAATGCTTTTATATCTTATTCACTGAAAAAAGAAATTATATACAAGGAACACATTATTTTGTATGTGCCATAGTATAATGTACACATGGTGTTAGGTGAGCGTAACTTGTTTAAAGAGTAGCAGGGCTTGAAAAACATCCCCTCCTCATTCCTAATATGCTTTTCTCCAGAAAGAATTGGCAGATGTTGGTCAAACTTTTTTTAAAAATAGAAGGATTACCCATTTTTAACTCTCCACTAATTTTGCATCTTATCACTAATTTATTTGAAGCTCAGTGCCATGTCTAAGCAAGACAGATAGACTATACTATCCAAGTGCTCTGAGGTCTCCAGACAAGACAATGATTCAGATGCCCATGTTACAGAAAGAAAGTTGTGTTTTGCATTTTAACATGTTATACCCCACCTCAAGCCTTGAGCAGAAGCAGGAAAGAAATGCTGTTGTTGTTGTTGTTGTTGTTGTTGTTGTTGTTGTTATAGTTGTTGTTGTTGTTGTTGTTGATACCACTACTATTTGTTATGCTAGCTGAGCTCATGGAGAATGGGATCAGTACCACTGCGAAAGTAGTGGATATCTTTCCACCTACAATTCCTATAATATAGTGAATGTAAAGTAACCATTACCATCACATTACTGAAAAACAGTGGTTACTGCTCAGTAGCCAGCATGCTAGGTTTGTTGCGTGTTGCCAAATTGTGTTTGACCTATGGTGAGCTAAGGTAAACCTATCACAGGTTGTTGTTTTGTTTTGTTTTTTGCAAAGTTTGTTCAGAGAGTTTGCCATTGCCTTCCTCTGATGCTGAGAGAGTATACCTAAATGTGTTTCCCTGGCTAAGTGGGGATTTGAACCCTGCTCCCCCAGAATCCAAGTTGCTACACCACAGTGGCTGTGCAGTGTAACAAAATGTAATCCCATCAGAATACCCAAGAGTATGCTGCATGGGCATCAACATTCTGCTTGAATACAGAGCTTGGGAGAATGACTTACAGCAGCACTTGTGTTACTTTGCTTGTGTTACTTTGCTTCTTAAATTTAACATTTTATTAATAGTTTGTGTTTTAACTTTTGCATATATATATTTTTAGTGATGTAAACTTTTATGTGGATCTGTTTTAATTTCTGTAAGGTGACTTGATCTCCAGGGCTGGGGAAAATAATAATAAATAATTTATGATATGTAAAATATAGAGAGAGAGCCAGCATGGTGTAGTGGTTTGAGCACTGGACTACAATTCTGAAGATCAGGGTTCGGTTCCCTGTTGTTGTTAACTGCACTTGAGTCAATCTCGACTCATGGCAGCTCTATGGATGAGACATCTCCACGACCTTCTGTACTCCACTGCTCAGATTAATTCCTGCAACCCCCTAATACCGATGATCTCCTTCATAGAGTCCATCTATCTGGCATGTGGCCTTCCTCTCTTCCTACTTCCCTCTGTCTTCCCCAGCATTATTGTCTTTCCCAATGAGTCCTCTCTTCTTATGATGTGTCTGAAGTACGACAGCCCCAGTTTGGTCATCTTGGCTTCCAGGGAGGCTTCCGGCTTGATCTACCTAGGACCCATTTGTTTGTCCTTTTGGCTGTCCATGGGATCCTCAACACTCTTCTCTAACACCACATCTCAAAGGAATTGATTTTCTTCCTATCATCTTTCTTAACTGTCCAGCTCTCACATCCATACATGGTAGTAGAGAATACGATGGCTTGTATGATTTTAATTTTTGTGCTCAGTTGTATATCTTTGCATTTTAGAATCTTTTCTAGTTCTTTCATAGCTGCTCTCCCCATTCTTAATCTTCTAATAAAATACTCATTATGAATAAGAAGGCACTTAAGACGGAGCTCTTCCGGCGGGCCTATCCACCTGACCTCCCTAACTGAACATAAGATTAGACATGACCATCTTATAAGGACCTCCCGGGTGAAAAAGATTAGATCACTCACAGCATAGACCTGTATTGTAATTTTATTATTGTTTTAATTATTGCTGTTATTTTATTGTTTTTACTGTTGGGTTTATTGTTCACTATTGTTCTTTTTATTACTGTTGTGGTCTTATTGTTATGCTTTTCTTTTTTATTGATTGTACTACTGTACATTTTGTACATTTTATCTTTGTACTCCCACCTCAATCTGTAGGGAGAGGCAGGAAATATAAATAAATTTTATTTAGAACTAGAAAAGATTCTAAAATGCAAAGATTCTAAAATGCAAAGGAAGAGAAGGAGGCTTGGACAAAAGCAGCAGCAGCAGCAGCAGCTCCTGGAGTTGGGAAAGGACTGGGAGAGAAGAAGGGCAAGGCACTTTATTACACCCAGGAGAAGAAGCAGCTGCCAGAGGCTTTAAAAACTGCCTCCCTTCCACCAGGGCAGAAGAAGAAGCAGCTGCCAGAGGCTTAAAAACTGCCTCCCTTCCACCAGGGCAGAAGAAGAAGCAGCTGCCAGAGGCTTTAAAAACTGCCTCCCTTCCACCAGGGCAGAAGAAGAAACAGCTGCCAGAGGCTTTAAAAACTGCCTCCCTTCCACCAGGGCAGAAGAAGAAGCAGCTGCCAGAGGCTTTAAAAACTGCCTCCCTTCCACCAGGGCAGAAGAAGAAACAGCTGCCAGAGGCTTTAAAAACTGCCTCCTCTCCCTTCCACCAGGGCAGGAGAAGAAACAGCTGCCAGAGGCTTTAAAAACTGCCTCCTCTCCCTTCCACCAGGGCAGAAGAAGAAGCAGCTGCCAGAGGCTTTAAAAACTGCCTCCCTTCCACCAGGGCAGAAGAAGAAGCAGCTGCCAGAGGCTTTAAAAACTGCCTCCCTTCCACCAGGGCAGAAGAAGAAGCAGCTGCCAGAGGCTTTAAAAACTGCCTCCCTTCCACCAGGGCAGAAGAAGAAGCAGCTGCCAGAGGCTTTAAAAACTGCCTCCCTTCCACCAGGGCAGGAGAAGAAACAGCTGCCAGAGGCTTTAAAAACTGCCTCCTCTCCCTTCCACCAGGGCAGAAGAAGAAGCAGCTGCCAGAGGCTCTAAAAACTGCCTCCCCTCCCTTCAGACTGTTGGCGGCATGTGTCCAGGACCATCCTTCCCCTGCACCGGCAGTTCTCTTTGAGGCTCAGGCCCCTGAAGGACTCTCTTGCCCCTTACCATCACCTGGGGGCCGGGAGCAGCTGGGGATGATGCGGGGCCAAGGAGAACGCCAGCGGGTTTTTAATACTATTGTTTAATTGTGTATTGTTTAACTGATTAATTGTTTAACTGTTTAATTGTTTAATTGCTTATTGTTATTTAATCCAGTTAGTTTGTTTTGTTTTTAGGGGTTGGGTGGGTGTGGGAAGAAGATAGGGGATTTGAAGTGATTTTATTTGTCCTTATGTTTTGATATGTTGTACGCCGCCCCGATTGCTTGGCAGAGGGGCGGGATATAAATAAAAATTATTATTATTATTATTATTATTATTATTATTATTAAATTATTATTATTATTATTATTATTATTATTATTATTATTATTATTATTATTTCCTGACTGCAGTCCCCATTTCTATCAATGTTTGATCCCAGGTTACTTTTATTCCCAGGTATGGGAATTCTTTGCAGATTCTCTGAAGATGCCAGCCACAGATGCTGGAGAAACATCAGAAAGAAACTCTTCTAGAACATGGCCACACAGCCCGAAAAACCCACAAAAAACTAATTCTTTTACTATTTCTATTTCTTTATTATCTAGGTTGAACTTGTGAAGGTCCTCGGTGCTCATTATTGTTGTTTTCTTTATGTTCAATATAAAGCCTGCCTTAGCACTTTCTTCTTTGATCTTCCTTAGTAAGTGTTCCAGATCTGTGGGGTTTTCTGCTAGTACTATGGTGTCATCTGAATATCTTAGATTGTTAATAATCCTTCCTCCTATTTTCACTCCTCCTTCTTCTGTGTCCAAGCCTGCTTTTTTTATAATATGTTCTGCATACAAGTTGAACAGATTGGGTGAAAGTATGCAACCTTATCTGACTCCTTTGCCAATTGGGAACCCTTCTGTTTCTCTGTGTTCTGTTCTGACAGTAGCCTCTTGTCCTGAGTACAGATTCTTCATCAGGACTATCAGATGTGTTGGCACTCCCATGTCTTTTAGGGCATTCTGTAGCCTTTTATGATCTATGCAGACAAAGGCTTTGCTATGGTCTTCCCTGCTCAACTATAAAAATCCACTTGTTTTACCTATAGCAAGTCACACTCTCTCATCTTCAGAGGATGGCAATGGCAACCCACCTCTGAAGAAACTTGACAAGAAAACCCTATGAATGGTTTGCCTTAGGGTTGCTGCAAGCCACAGAAGTCTGTTCCCCTATTGATGAGGCATCAGATGCCTGCCATTCCTGTCCTCTATCAACATGAGTGATCTCTAGTGCAACAATTTGAAGCAGGGTCCCTGCTGCAATTTCCTCTCACACACTGGAGGGATGGGTGAGAACATCAGTCATCTGTTTTTCCGTCAGCAGGGAAACAGACCCCTGATGGTTACAGCAGCTGCTACCTGATAAATGAGAATTGGTAGGCTTTCATGATCCCTACATGTCCCTTAAACTAGGGAATGCATAGGGATTGTGAATATGAAGCGTTGCATGTGAGGTCCTTCTCAAATTCTATGTGAATACACTCTGCACAGGGCTTTCCTTTTGCCATTTGGATAGTTGAGATGTTCAAAACACATTGGGGATTGCAGCTGCAGTTTTCTTCTGAAGGAGGCAACCTGTTCATTTGGAGTGCATGCTCTTTGCAGTCTGCAGATGGCCACCCATGCTAGCAGCTGAACTTAAAACATGGCTGAGGCCATTTAATTAATCTCTCTCTTGCTGTGGCCTAATTCTCTTTTGCAACACGTGGCTTTCACTTGCCTGTCTTTGCAGCTGATTTACAATGGGGTTTAATTAAATCCTACGTACATTATTCTGCATTCTCCAAAGGTGGCCCCAAAGCATCCAAGGGTATTTAAAATGTCACCTGCTGAGACATATCATCTCACCCTTAAATAAATATGACACTGATCAAACTTTGGCTAATTACAGGGACTTCATTATTTGTTTGTATGTTTTAATATTTAATTGCTTTCATGTTCATCCAATTATGAAGCAACAGCAAATAGAAATTAACTTTTTTATCTGTGTGTTCCCAGCCCAGCTAATCAGCACTTCAAAGGCCAAGCACAATAGGAGGTCATCCAACCTGAAAGAGCTTTACGAGGCGCACTTCAGTGAATGGAGCCTTCTCCTGAATTCAGAGAACACAATGCACCAGACTGTTCCCAGCTCCCAATTGAGCCCCCTTTGAAATTATCCTTCATAAACACTAAATAGTTTGCATTGTTTACAACTCTATGCTACAGCATTATTTAGCTGCAAGCTACTGCAGCATACCTTGGCAAAGTAACAAAGCTTAGAGGGTTAAAACCTGGCTTCTCCTTTTTTCACATGAGAATAGAATGCAGATGTCAGGGGCTTACACCATTAATGCCATTTAAGAAGGGGGGGACCTTTTATAATGCAGCTAAATAAATACACTCATTTTGCAAGGCTTCTCAAACTCTGGTACTCCAGATGTTTGAAACCTCAGGTCCCAGAATCCCTGAGCATTGGCTATATTGGGTAGGATTTCTGGGAGTGGAAGTCCAAAATATCTGGAAGATCAGAGTTTGAGAACCAAAGTGTAAAGTGCAATAACAATAGAAAGTACATTTCTATATAGTTTATCAGTGCACTTAACAGTTTACAATGTGTAAATTAATTTCCCCCAACAAGCTGGGTACTCATTTTAGTGACCTCAGAGGGATGCAAGCCTGAGTTGAGCCTGAGCCCCTGGCTGGTATTGAACTTGCAACCTTATGGTTTGTGACAGGGGTAGGCAACCTTTCCCCTTTAAGGGCAGAGGGACTTCAGCTCCCAGAAGCCTCAGCCATGTTGGCCAATAGTCCCATGTTGGCCAATAGCTCCTGGGATTCTGGGAGCTGAAGTCCCTCAGCCCTTAAAGGGGAAAGGTTGCCGACCTCTGGTTTGTGAGTTAGTGGCTGCAGTACAGGCATTTAACCACTGCACCACCACTGCACATTTCCGTTGAACCTGGAAAATAGTGGCTATTGGTGTCTTAAGATGCAAAAAGTGAGCACAACTGGCTCCTACTGCCTGTGTCTTTGAGGGGCTGGTTCTAGAACCAGGCAAATACTACAGGCAACCTACACTGTGGGACAGCACTTTTCTTCCCTGACTACTCCCTCTTGATTCTTCTTGTTGTTCCTTTCTCTGTGCTGTGTCCCATAGCCTGTCCTGCAATTTCTGAACTATCTTGTTTCCTTCACATAGGCTCTCAGTGTTGAAGTCAAATTCAGCTGCCACTCTCAGGAGGCAAAGTACCCAAATCCCGTGCAGAATCAGGATTAAAAACCCGGGGAAAACACACAAAAATGAATTGATTTTCAGACACATTGGAGTTAATGAGCATTAACACAACATTAATCCAGACAAAAAGTCAACAAAACAAAAATCATGCTGATTTTCCAAAAGTAAAAAAAGCAGTGTGTTTTGTTGACTTTCTGTCCGGATTAATATCACATTAATACTCATTAACCCCGACGTCATCTGAAAATCAATCCACTTTTGCAGATTTTTTTCCACTTTCTGTCTGGGTTCATGTCAGATGTCATCTGAAAATCAATCTGCTTTTGCGGGTTTTTCCTGGTTTAAGTCCTATTTTTGCACAGGAGCCCTCCCATGTGATAAACTAGTATGTGGAGTTGGGAAGGACGTGTTGTGTTTCAGGCTGCAAAATGCATTGGGCAGATTTGGATTAGGCAAAACAGTAGGCAGATTTGGATTAGGCAAAAGAAATGAAGCAGGTGAGCGTCTCATAGATTTTTGTGAAGCCAACAACCTATTCATTGCAAACTCATTTTTATACAACCAGAAAGAAGGTTATACACATGGACATCACCATATGGCCAACACAAAAATCAAATAGAGTATATAATTGGAAGTAAAAGATGGTGGAACTCTCTCCTGCTGGCCAAGACTAGACTGGGTGCCAACTGTGGCACAGATCACAAATTACTCATATCCAAAATAAGAAGAAAACTCAAGAAGAAAACAAAACCAGTGATTATACCAAAATGTGATCTAAATAATATCTCAACAGAATTTATTGACAATATAAGAAACAGAGTCACACTACTAAGTATAATAGACCGAGAACCAGAGGAACTATGGCCTGAAGCCAGTGACATAATAAAAGAAGAATGCAGACAGACACTTTCAATAATCAAAAAGAAAATGAAAAAACCTTGATTGACAGAAAAAACAGTACAAGCAATTAAAAAGAAGAAGAGAAGAAAAACAAAAAGGAGATAGAAACAAACTAAGACTTATGAATGCAACAGTACAATGGATTGTGTGGAAAGATAAAGAAAATTGCTACAACTACCAATGCAGAGAAACAGAAGACAACAACAAAAAGGGAAGAACAAGAAATTTATTTCACAAGATCCAGGAAATCAAAGGAAAATTCAAACCAAGGACTGGGACACTCTATGGCAATAAAAATAACATAATTCAAGACCAGGAAGGAATAAAAAGATATTGGATGCAATACACCGGAGAATTATACAAAAGAGATGATAAAATGAAGGACACATAGAATGAAGAGCTGTACGAAGGTGAACCCCAAATTCTTAAAAACTTCAATAAGAGAAATAGTGAAAAACAAATCACCAGGAACAGATGATATTCCAATTGAACTGTTGCAATCCATATTGACAGAGTCAACTCTAGTGCTAACCAACATATGTCAACAGATATGAAAAACAAAACGATGGCCAACAGATTGGAAGTAGTCAATATACAACCCCATCCACAAAAAGGAGATACAAAAGACTATAGCAACTATAGGGCCATAGCACTGATCTCCCAGGCAAGCAAAATTATGCTCAACATTCTGCAACATAGACTCCAACTATACATATATACATATACATATACTGGAGAGAGGAATCCCAGATGCTCACGCTGGTTTCAGGAAAGAAAGAGGCACTAGAGACCACATTGCAAACATACGATGGCTAATGGAGCGCACCAGGGAATTTCAAAAATCAGCATGTGCTTTATAGACCATAGCAAAGCATTTGACTGCATAGATCAGGAGTCAGCAAGTTCCCCTTACCTGCGGCTGGTCCGGGGATCCCCAGGTCTTCTGTGGGCTGATGGTGGTGGTGGTGGTGGGGAATGGCGGCGGCGGCAGAAAACAAAATGGTGGCCGTGGCTCATTTTGTTTGGAAAACAAAATGGTGGCCGTGGCTCGTTCACGCATGCGCTGAGCATGCGCAAACAAGTCATGGCTGCCATTTTGGAAAACAAAATGGTGGCCGTGGCTCGTTCGCACATATGCAGAAGTACTGCGCATGTGCAAATGAGTTGCGGCCGCCATTTTGGAAAACAAAATGGCGGCTGTGACGCGCACGGCAGCACAGTGGGGGGGGTGGCAGCAGCAGTGGCGGCGGCAGTGGCAGGGATCGGCGGGGGCCAGTCCAAAGGCCTGTGGGGGCTGGACATGGCCTGCGGGCCGTAGGTTGCAACCTCTGGTATAGATCATGAAAGGCTATGGAATGCCTTAAAGACATGGGAGTGCCAACACATCTGATAGTTCTGATGAGGAATCTGTACTCAGGACAAGAGGCTAGCGTCAGAACAGAACATGGAGAAACAGAATGGTTCTCAATTGGCAAAGGGGTCAGACAAGGCTGCATCCTTTCACCCAATCTGTTCAACTTGTTTGCAGAACATATTATTAGAAAAGAAGGCTTGGACACAGAAGAAAGAAGAGTGAAAATAGGAGGAAGGAATATTAACAATCTGAGATTTGCAGATGACACCATAATACTAGCAGAAAACCTCACGATTCTGGAACACCTAGTAAGGAAGATCAAAAAAGAAAGTGCAAAGGTAGGCTTAATATTGAACTTAAAGAAAACAAAAATGATGACCACTAAGGAACTTCACAAGTTCAGCCTAGACAATGAAGAAATAGAAATAGTAAAACAATTCCCATACCTGGAATCAAACATTGATAGAAATGGGGACTGCAGTCAGGAAATCAGAAGAAGATTAAGGACCTTATCCCACGGGGCCAAAAGCAGCAAGAATCCACTAAGAATCAGGCGCTATAGCGCTATAGTTTTCCGCGTGATCCCACGACGTCGCTCAGAATCCGCTAAGAATCAGGCGCTATAGTGCTATAGTTTTCCGCGTGATCCCACGACGTCGCTCAGAATCCAGCAAGAAACCGCTTGGAATGCAGCATCATTCGCATTCTTTTGAATGTCGGTTTCAGCGGGCATTGCAATAGCGCGAGGTGATCCATAGCGCTATTATAGCGCTAGCGCCATATTTATACTAGCGCTATAGTACTGGAATGATGCTCATATCGCTTTCTTGCCACTTTTGAGAGCAGCGTGGGATAAGGTCCTAAGAATGGGGAGGGTGACTATGAAAGAACTAGAAAAGATTCCAAAATGCAAAGATATACAACTGAGCACAAAAATTAAAATCATACAAGCCATCGTATTCTCTACTACCATGTATGGATGTGAGAGCTGGACAGTTAAGAAAGATGATAGGAAGAAAGTCAATTCATTTGAGATGTGGTGCTGGAGAAGAGTGCTGAGGATCCCATGGACAGCCAAAAAGACAAACAAGTGCGTCCTAGAGCAGATCAAGCCAGAAACCTCCCTGGAAGCCAAGTTGACCAAACTAAGGCTGTTGTACTTCAGGAACATCATGAGAAGGGAGGGCTCATTGGAAAAGACAATAATGCTGGGAAAGGTGGTGGGAATTAGGAAGAGAGGAAGGCCACATGCTAGATGAATGAACTTTATTAAGGAGATCATGGGTATTAAGGAGTTACAGGAATGAAGCAGAACAGTAGAGGACAGAGGGTCTTGGAGATGTGTCATCCATAGGGTCGCCATGAGTCGAGATTGACTCAAGGGCAGTAAACAACAACAAACAACTCTCTGATGCATAGTCAGCAAGGCCACTGGCTGGTAGAAGGATTCTGGAAGGTATTGTCCAAAAAAGAAATTTCCCCATGCTTTGGCAGATTGCTACTTCTCTGTTTCCAGTTTCTCTTTGGGTAGCCAAAGCCACTATGGGCAAGCTATAGTTGTGAGAGAAACTGAAAAGGCATGAAGAACCAGACAAGTGAGTCTGAACACCAGCATTTTCTGGATATGTTTATATGTACTCAGAGTCATGCTTAATTCTCCAGCAAATCTCGTGAGGAAATCTCACATATGAAAATTAAAAGGGAACAGACATTTCCTCAACCATCACACTAATCAATGGAAAGGATTTACAAATTTGATTAGAGAATAACATGTGGCTTTATAGAGTGCGTGGGAGGGGGATTAGAGAAAAGGAGGAGGAGGAGGAAGGAGACATTAGTGCAATGTTATTTGGTCTCTCTAATTACTAATAATGGCACCTCCTGGTATGCCCAACTACAGTCAATTCATTTTAAAAGCTATATAATAATGTTTAGGATAAGGAATTAATTTTTATGGCCAAGGCAGCTGATTTATTTGTACTATAATTCAGATTTATTACAAATTAAATTCCCTGAAGCCAAGCGTTTGACTGAAAGAAGCTCTGCTTTAATAAAAGGGAAAGCATCTTGCTGAAAACAAGAGATTACCCACAATTCACAGATAAAGTAGAGAAAACATATTGTAGATGCTGTCTAAATCTCAACAAATCACTGAATGTCTTCCTGTCTCCACCACAAATACTTGTTGCTCTGGAGCAGAGGTAGGCAACCTTTTTGAGCTGAGGGCCAGGTTGCTGTCCCTCAGACAACAAAGCACCAAAAATAAATGAATACATAAATAAATAAATAAAAATTAATTTAAAAAAATAAATTAAAAAATTAAAAAATATGCATGCACACTCTCTCAGCCCCAGAAAAGCCATGACAAACCCCCTGTGGAGTTTTTACCAAGAAAACCCCAAGAACAAGTAATAACAACAATAATCAATATCATCATGGCGGGTGGCGGTGGCGGGACCGGCCTGGGGCTGGTCCAAAGGCCTCGGGGGACCACATCCGGCCCCTGGGCCTTAGGTTGCCTACAGAGCAGCAAGCTCATGCTTTCAAATTCCACCTTCTCTTCCTCTTCTCCACTGTTGTTGGCCCACTTCTCCCTTTTCTAAAAGCAACATAGAAGAAACATCAATAAAAGGAAAGGAAAGGAATTTAGAGGAGAAGAACTAAAAAAGGAAAAGGGGGCACAAAATTGAATTGGTCTCTAAATCCAGGTAGAGAACGCAAGCACATATCTACATATTCTTCCATTTATCATCTTTTTTGTGAAACCAAAGCATAGCTTGAAAAACATACTTTTGGAGACTACAACTACCACTTGCCATGATAACTGAGGATTATTGGGGTTGTATTCAAAGGAATAACTTTTCTAAATTCTGAGCATGACTAAGAAAAGTGAAGGAAATAGGTGATAGGCGTAGCACAAGGTCTATCACAATCACCTACTTCAGTTTACCAACAGAACTTAATAAATGAAAGCCAGTTCAGTGTACAGAAGAGCAGAGGTCTGATTGGCCCAAAGGAAGCAACCATATCCCCACTCCACCCCATCATCAAGCCAGTATCCTTTACAACAGGGTGTAATTCAATGAGATGCTATCAGGATGTTAAGAGCACATATTGCCTGTATCTGCTCTACATTATTACTACACAGGCATACATAAACATATAGTTAAATTGACCTGATGTTTGCATGTACTCTCTGTTACATGCAAGATAAGGAGAGAGAGTAATGGTTGTAACTTTGGTGAACCACAATATCTGATGTACCCCTACAGTATGTACACTTCCTTACTTCTCCATGAAGTTCATCAATCTTCTGTGTCCTTCACCCCATATACATCTCATAGTTAAGGAGTTTTTATACAATAGTGCAGCTAACTGGACAAGGCAAAATCTTATCCCCTTCCCTGCAATGTACATGCATGAGTTAACCTGTTTGTTTGTTTGTTTGTTTGTTTTACAATATGACAACTAATTAGAACTACATGCAAACTGTAGTATCTATAAAGAGGCAGGCTAGCTGCTAAATAATTTTCTCAACCACTGAAATCAGAAATTGAGCTTATTATACCATTTGGTAAAACAACAGTTCATATCTACAAAATGGCAAGGAGGTATTCTCAGAGTCCCATAATAATACAAGACTTTCTCAGTTTCAACAAACAAAGTCAGTAAACATAACTAGCTAAACTGATTTTCTTCACTCCCCATCATTCTTTTCCTTAAATAAATCTTTTAGTGACTAGACATTCATCTATATTGCTTTAAAACAGAATTATTCACTGAAACCTTCCCCATGTGCAAGACTACATGACTGCTAAGTGACCAGTATTCTTGTGATTTTTTCCAAGAAAGTCTCCAGAACTTTTAGAAAGTAAACCCAAAAATTCCTTTTCAGAATAGCTTAGAAATGCCCTAAGATATCAGACAGGTTAGGGTACATGAAGAACTTTAACTTGACTGATGGGAAACTATCCTGCTTTGAAGGGGGGAGTAAAGAGATTTATCAGTAGCTATTCATCAACACAAAAGCCCTCTCATCTTGAATCTATACAAGATAGTAACCATACATCTTGTTACCTGGCATTTCTCATACCACCAAGATAGGAGAACAGGCAATAGGGATACAAAAAAGACTCACACATCACTGGGCATGCAGGATCTATTCAGATTGTTATTCACACTGCCAATGATGCAAATCTTTTTTTTAAAACTCAGGGGGGAAACGGTAATGATTATCCCAGGTTAAGTGGGCATTTTGGCAGCACAATCCCCCCCCCCCCCGCCCCGAAACTGAATCGAGTGCATTCAGGATGCATGTGAACAATAGATTCAACCCAGATTCATCCTGGATTATTTTCATGGTCTGAATAACCCCCCAGAGTCATGGCTTCCCTGACAGAATACATCCAACTGGCATGTAGTATTCATCTTTTCCACTTTCCCAAGCATTACCATCTCTTCTAGTGAGACATGTCGTCTTATAATATGGCCAAAGTATGACAACCTCAGTTTAGTCATCTTTGCTTCTAGGGACTCTTCTGCAGCACCACAACTCAAATAAGTAGATTTTCTTCTTATCAGCTCTTTTCACTGTCCAGCTTTCACATCCTTACATAGAAATGTGGAATACTATGGCGTGGGCCAACCTAACACACACACACACACACACACACACTTCAGGATCTTGTTTAGTTCCTTCATAGATGCCCTTCCATGTCCTAGTCTTCTTCTGGTTTCTTGACTGTAGTCTCTGTTGTGATTAATGACTATGGTATGGTATGAAGAATCTTGAACTATTTCAATGTCTTCTTTGTCTACTTTAAAATTATGTACATCATGTGTTGTCATTATTTTTGTTGTATTAATGTTCAACTGTAAACCTGCCTTTACACTTTCTGCCTTGATTTTCTTCAATAATCTTTCAAAATCTTTGCTACCTTCTGCTAATCGTATGGTGTCCATTTGCATAGCTTAGATGGCTGATGTTTTTCTCCAGTTTTCCCACCTCCTTCTTCTAATCCTGCTTTACATATGATATCTTCAACATACAAATTGCACAGACAGGTTGATAAAATGCAGCCTTGCCTGACTTTCTTGTCAATTGAAAACCATTGTTTCTCCTTATTCTGTCCTAACAGTAGTCTTTTGTCCTGAGTAGATTTTACACATCAAATGTGTTGGTACATCCTTTTCTTTAAAAGCAAACCACAGTATTTTATGTTCTGTACAACCAAATACTTTGGTATTATCTAGAAAGCACAAGCTGATTTTCTTTTGAAATTCTTTGGTATATTCCATTATCCATCATATAATAAATGATCCCTAGTGCCTCTTCCTTTATTGAACTGGATGGGTAAAGAGCCACAAAAAACAGCCTCGGAGGGCCTCATGTGGCCACAGAGCCACACTTTGGCCACCTCTAGGAGATTATCACATGCCTTAGGTAATACTCCTTACCTCTCCTGAATTTAACTCTAAGAACCTTCTGACTTGGAAAAATGGCCACCAGAGCACATTTTCAAATGTGCATTGGAGCAGGGATCTACTCTGCAGCCGTATTCCACTGCAAAAGCAGTATGATAAAACATGGCTGCAGCACAAATTAGAGTTAAATACAGGAGAGGTAAGGAGTATTATTTAGGGCAGGCGATAATCTCCCTAGTTTAAAGTTACACATAAAGTAACTGGGATGTGCCCTCAATAGATGGTGAAAAACGAATAACATATAATTTAGGAGCTGGTTTGTAATGTGTCTTGTGCTCTCTTGCACGTTTTGAAGTGATGACAACAACAACAGAGCATGGCGCATAACAGCTGTTACCAAAGAGTAACAGTTTACAGCAATCAGATTTTGTTTTTTAAAAAATAAGGAGAAAGAAATTATTTCAGTTACTTTTGAGAAGTGGAAGGAGGAATTAGTTGCTTTTTAAAAAATAAAGTAAATGTATGCTGGCCACATGATCACAGAGTAGTCTCTGACAAAGCTGGCTCTTCAGCTTAGTAAAGGAGATGAGCACTGCCCCCTATGGTAGGACATGACTTGACAACCTTGTCAACGAGGAATACTTTTACCTTTACATAATGGTAACTAACATCTGGGCTGTGGCTTATATTTACAAAATAACTTCCCAGTCTTTCACTCCATCTGATTGTAGGGCTGCCCCTGGTCTCATACACAAACACTGATCCTATATACACTAATCCAAGTATGTGTGGTTATTGCAAAGATTGAACATTGTTGAAAAAGATTGTATGGGGGGGGGCGGGTTGAAGCGCCTGTCCATATTACAATATCATTGACAGTGAGCAGTTGTCGTTACTACAGTATCATTTACAAGCTTGCTCTCCTTCTAGGCCTTAGAATCCAGAGCTTCAGATGATACTGCAATGACAGAACAAGTTAAGTGAAATCCAGCTGCGCAGCAACTGAAGAAAATAGGCAGGAAAAGGATATTGCTGTGGTTAACTTAACCACCCATGAAAATCATGAATAGGTGCATTGGGGTGTACTGTTTCTGTGAAAATCAGTGACAGGACTTAAATCCGAACAGAAAATCTATAACGCATCAGAGTGCATGCAGCTAGGTTGTCTGTAAATTGGAAAGAGATACTGCCTGTGTTAGGGCAGTGAGTTCTTCTTGCCAACATGGCCAGTTCCTGGAAGTCAGTGATAGCAACTTCAAGATTATTCAGTGGTGATGGGGGGGGGGGGGACAGAGTAGAAGAGAAAAATAGGGAGAACTTCCATTTTAGAAGAAAGAAGACAGATACATTGTTCATATTTATGTCATCTGGTTTTGAAACCTAAGCAGGATTAGATCTAGTTAGAGCCTGGCTGGTTGACCCCCAGGAAATACAAGTTGTCTCCAGGTCGTGCTGGGGAAGAATCCTGCCTGAAATGGTAGCTATCACTGACAGTCAGTTGGCAATACTAGGCCATAAAGACCAATGATCTGAATCCATATAATTCAGCTTCTTATGTGCCAATGAAGTGTGAAAAGGGCAGACAAATGCTTACAATTAACTCATCTGGGATGTAAGATCCACAGGGGCAACAAACAGTATAAGCTCTCCTTTTTAGTACAGGTTTGGACTCTGAGGAGTTCCAACCAAGGACTCCCAATAGAGGGGGGATGAAAAGAATATTCACCATTATTTGTTTCCTGTTAGAAAAATGAATTTCCTGACATTCTGGGAACCAGGTATTCAGAGATCTCAGTGTTTCGGGAAATTATTCTATACAGAAAAACATTTTTCTGTGTAGAACTGTAGGTGTTGTTGCAGTTTTATTTTGCAAGAAACACACTTTTGTACAGAAAAATGGCATCTGTTTCATGTGTAAAACTGATGGGATTTTTTTTTTACATGTTGCACAAAAAGCCATGTAACTATCTAGAAACTGCGTTTTTGCACACAAAAAAGTGTCCTCTGGGGGGAGGGCAAATTTTGAGTGTTTGTGGAAAACTCTTTTCAGATTGCAGCTATGGCTGGAATTTACTATCAGAGTTATGGATGCATAGTAAGTAAGTTTATTTGTGTAGCATAAGCCATTACAAAAAGGGAATCCAAATAAAACACAAAATTAGATACATTATAAAAGTAATATGTTACATTACATAACAAAAACCATCTAAAAACATTAACCTTATAGGCTCAATTCAAATTAAAAAAAAACAACATAAAGATTGGATACGCTGCAAATACATAATATTACCTCACAAAGCTAAAATCAGCAATAGAATTTTTATAAGTTCAGATCTATCCCGAAACCTAACCATCATCATTGCAAAACATAGCTTAAAGTTACGCATCCATAACTGATTTGTATTCATGGTCCTGATATTCATGATTATTGCACTATTGCTACAATTGTAACAATCCCCCAAAGCTGCTTTACAGGGCAGCAGCTGATGTAAATGACAGAGGTCTGTTCTTCTATCAATCAGGGTGCAGCAGACTGATGTCTCCATCCCCTCCCATGAATGATCTCCGGTGTGGGGAGGACTTGTGACAGAGATTCTGTTTTTGATTGCTGCACCAGAGCTCACTGGTAGAAGGTGGGTGGAAACATCAGACTGCTTCACCCAAAGCAGACCTCTGTTGCTCACTGTGGTTGCTGCCCAGTAAAACAGACCCCGGGGGGGGGGGGGGGCAGTCAGGCCAGGATCTAGGATTTTGGGCATGTAATTTTGTTTAAGACTTGTGCAGTGATCTTGCACACATGGAAAACAAATGACTACCTGGAAACAATATTTTTTGTGTGAAATATCTGGAAGTCAGATCTTCAAATAATTACCAGTGCTCAGAGTAAAACAATACTTAACATCACTAGATGCTTGAGACAAACTGTGTGGGATTTCTGTATCACCACATTGCCCTGTTTATGAGGTTTCCAGAGATAACTAGGATGTCTGCTACTAGAAACAGAACACTGAAGTAGATGAATGGACCCTGACTAGTCTGCCAAGTGGAGCCAGCCCTACCACTAGGCAGAGTGAAGCACTCACCCTAGGCAGTGGAGTTTGGATGTCATGAAAAAGCAACAAATTGTGAGTTATCTGGGTTGTGATTGTTATGTTTTTACTGCCAAAGATGAGGAGAGTTGCTCAAGGAGGTCCTTCTGCTTCATATGCCAAAATAACAAGTAATGTGTGAGAGGACGACACTGTTCTTCTAACTCTGGGCATGAAATGTCTTGGGCTAACCGTGTAAAAAGTAAAGATAAAGGTATTACCTGTTGATAAGGTTGTCAAGTCATGTCCAACCATAGGGGGTGGTGCTCATCTCCATTACTAAGCAGAAGAGGCAGCGTTGTCAGAAACTACTCTGATTATGTGACCAGCATGATTGCACAGAACGCTGTTTACCTTCCCACCAAAGTGGTGCCTATTTATCTACTTGCATCTGCATGCTTTCAAACTGCTAGGATGGCAGAAGCTGGGACTAGTGATGGGAGCTCACCCCATCATGCAGCACCCAGGCATTGAACTGCCAATCTGCTGATCTTGCAATCAACAGAGTCAGCATCTTAACTACTTGAGCATCTGCTAACAATTAGCAGGGCTAATCCTACCTGCAAGTTAATTATGTTTCCTTCCCCACTCTCCCTCTCCTTTTCAAAGAAAGAGATGTTTTGAGTTTGACTCTAGCAACACAGGTACTCAGTCCTTCTTATCAGAAAGAAGTTCGGCCTTAAAATGAAAGAAAGGCAGGACAAGTGACAGTTTACACAAGGACCAGAATTGCTGAGGTCAAGAAAGCCAATCCACCTATTCTAAATGTTGCTACCTTTGTTATTTCCGCTATTATTTTTCCATTCATTTACTTTCTGTCCATTTGTCCTTCAGTACTTCAAAGGAAACTTTTTTCTAATCTAAACTATGACTGGTATCCAAAGGATTGCCCAGTGGGGTCAAACTCAATCATACTATCTGAGCATTTTATAACTACCTGTGATTGGCTACCTGTGATAAGCAGGTAACTGTGAGCTTTGTTCTCCCAGTCTATTCTTTTTTGATAGGATAAGCTGAGTGATTCATTGAGGTCTTGCCCTGTTCCTTAGTACTATAATGATGGTTAGTTTGTTCATTTTTTGTTGTTTGTCTCTGTAATTCCCTGTCCTCTCCATTCACATTTGTTCCATTCTATCCAAGTTAGCTCAAAAGTAGGATCCATTTATCTAGCCAACCAATGCCACTACATTAGTTTGAAGCTGATACAAGGTTTCAGTCTTCAGGGGGTTCCTGTACAGCTTCATCAAGACAAGATTTGTCTTCACTGCTGTGAGATTTATAGAAGGCATCTTAAAGCTGTCAGTGTCTCTGTCAAGATTTCAGGCCACATTTAGGAAGTTATATTTTAAGATCCACAGGTGTCCTTTTGCCCAGATCAGTGACATATGAGACTCTGCCAGATGAGTTGCCCCTGAATTCCTTTTTGTTCTAATGCAACCAATCTACATTTTTGTCTCTATTTGTTAAGAAAAGTCTAGGATTTTATCACACAAGCCTCGATCTCATCTTGGTCTTGCCACAATCTCATTAATAAAAGAGAATGAAAACATACCACTTTTGGAGCTTTTATTACCACACCTCTCTTCAATAGTGCAGCACAGCTTTTATGCCATCAACTCTTCTGCACACTCTTTTCTGTATTCCCCCATAACCCTACCTCCCTGCCCTATGCCCTACCCAGCATGTCTAATTTTTATTTGTAATTGTAACATAATTTTCAAAAGATATGGGAATACAATTTAGTGGTAGTGGTAGTGGTCATGGTGGAGGAGTGAAAAAAAGTGGGGGAAGAAAACAAGGTGCCTGGGAATAGTGATGGGGAGGAGGAAACAGGAAACGGAGGCAATTGAAATCATGTTACAGTTTATTACTGGGATATCGGTGCACTGTCACTATTACACCTATGGAGTAATGGGGTAGCAGTGCAACTGGTCACTTATTGACAAGTTTTCCCATCAATGAAAAAGATGCCCTCTAACAACACTTCAGAAGCACAGCAGCAAAGGGTTGAAGCCAACATCATGCAATAGGTGCTATTCTCTTGCTAAAATTGCAGGTCAAGCCCCCTCTGTGATAAGGTCTCAAGTGGGGGGGGGGGGGAGAAGGAAAATGAGCTAAGCAGCGCATGTATTCCAGTTGTATAGGTTACAGTTATTCTCTCTATTTTACATAATTTTGCTCATCCACATGAAACCTTCTGATCCAAACATTGTGATGTGATGGGTCTGGAAACACCAGTATTCTGGCTGGGGTGTGTAACATCTACATTTCTCTCTCTGTTCATGAAGATAGACTTGAGCAAGGGAAAGAAAGAAAAAAAGTGAACAAAACTGGACTCCAGTTGTATGGGTTCTGCCTAGTGCAGTCTACTTACTCCTCTGGTCCCTGTTTGTGACAGAGTCAACAATAGGGTCATGTTATGATAAGGTGCTCTCATTCAGTTACAGTTTGGAGTATGCTATGGCTTTGACAGCAAGCATTAATTGGGATGCTTCTGTTTGCTCCTTTGCAAGTTCATAGCCTCTTGCAACCATAGTCTGCCTTTTCTATAACTCTTAAAGCATCATTTTGGATTCTGCTTTTATCATTCTCCATGTTGCGACCTCAGCAAAAAACTGTCAATGTCAATGTCCCTTCATTGAGCATAGCATCAATTACAGTCCTCTTTGCTCTTCCTGTCCTTCAGAATGATTGCTACCATAATCAGTCCCATCCCTTCCTTCATGGGAATTTTTTTTTTTAAAAAAACCCTTCTTTACCTGCAGCCAGATTTTCAGTGCAGAGAGAAAGAAACGGCTTCTTAGTACATCTTCTAAAAATTATTTTAATACAGAAAAAAATCATGTATTTTTCAAGTTCTTCAGCTATGTTGTCTTTAGGAATAGATTCAGAGGTACAGTGCACCCCATATATTTTATGCAACCTTCCACTGTTTACCTTCTAGGTGAGTTTCTTCAACCAGTTGTAATACCCATACTGCTTGTTCAAATGGACAAGCAAACATGGCAAATGTCTGGATCATGTGAAAGTGGGAGTCATGGGGCTTTTTTTTTTTTTTTTTTTTTTGCCAAAGTATATTCCATTCACATTAGATGTCAAGAGCTGAATAACTGAGGTTTCTCTTATCACAGGCATTTGAAATCACTGGAAAATTATTTGAAAGAGTGACAGAAGCTGTTGGCTGTTGTTCACTTTTACTAAAATTAAAAAGGTAAAGGTAAAGGTTTCCCTTGACAAGATTATCTAGTCGTAACCAACCGTAGGGGGCAGTGCTTATCTCTGTTACTAAGTTGAAGAGCCAGCGTTGTCCAAAGATGACTCTGGTGATCATGTGGCCAGCATGACTGCACAGAACACTGTTACCTTCCCACTGAAGTGGTACCTATTTATCTACTTGTATTTGCATGCTTTCAAACTGCTAGATTGGTAGAAGCTGGGACTAGTGATGGGAGCTCACTCCATCACGTGACACTTGGGCCTCGAACTGCTAACCTTCCAACCTTACGATAGTCAGAATTGGCATCTTAACCATTAAAATCAGGATATAATTCCAGTAGATGAACATGTCTTTAATCTCAGGATGCTGAGAATGATCCATGGGAAATATCTTTAATTACTAATTACTTTAATTACTGGTGTTTGTTTTTCTAAAGCAGTGTTCCTTTAGTTATCTGATGTGAGGAATCAGCAAGGTTTTTCCCTCAGTGTGTTGGGGATTGGACCCGTATATCACACGTTGACTACAACTGTTTGTTTCTTTGCTGTAAAGGCAGTCAAGGGCTCAGAGATCAACACTGGTCCACAAACTACCACTTTGAGTGGTATTGTTCTAAAGCATCTGGAGACATCTCCAAGATCCCCTGTCCTCCACTACTCTCCTCAGGTCCTGCAGGTTCAGGCCTGTTGTCTCCCTGATTGAGTTTAACCAATCTTCCTCTCTTTCTACTGTCCTCTACTTTTCCCACCATCTTTTCTAATGATTCATGCTATCTCATGATGTGACCAAAGTACAACTGCCTCAGTTTAGTGATTCTGGCAATGGTATCCTCAGCACTTTTCTCCAGCACCACATCTCAAATGAATTGATTTTCTTTTTAGTGTTTTTTTCATTGTCTAGCTCTCACATCCATACATAGTGGTGGTGAATACAATGGTTTGGGCAATCCTCACTTTAGTGCTCAGTTGTATATCTTTACACTTTAGAATCTTTCCAGTTCTCTCATAGCTGCCCTTAACAATCTTGGTCTTCTGATTTCTTTACTACAGTTTCCATTATGATCAATATTTGATCCTAGGTATGGGAACTCTTTTACTATCTCACTTTTCTCAGTATATAGGGTGAATTCTTGTAGATCTTCCAGAGTAATTATTTTTTATTTTCTTACTGTTTAGAATTAAGCCTACCTTGGCACATTCCTCCTTGACCTTTTTCAGCTATTGCTCCAGATCTTTGTTGGTTTCTACTAACAGTATTGTGTTATCTGCATATCTAAGGTTGCTAATATTCCTTCCTCCAATCTTCACTTCATCTCCCTCTGTGTCTAAGCCTGCTCTGCATATGATATTTTCTGCATACAGGTTGAATGAATGGGGTGATAATTTGCAGCCTTTCCTGACCCTTTTGCTGATTGGGAACCATTCCATTTCTCCATACTCAATTCTGATGGCAGACTCTTGTCCTAAGTACAGGTTAGGCATCAGGACAATCAAATGTAGTGGCATACCCATTTCTTTGAGAGCATTCCATAGCTTTTCATGATCTATGCAGTCAAATGCTTTGCTGTAGTCAATAAAGCACATGCCTTTTTTCTGGAATTCCCTGGCACACTCCATTATCTATTGTATGTTTGCAATGTTATGTTTCATGCCTCTTCCTTTCCTGAATGCTGCCTGAAGCTCTGTGATTTCCTTCTCCGTATATGGTAGGAGTCTTTTTTGCAGAATTTGGTGCATGACTTTACTTGCATGGGAAATTAGTGCAATGGTCCTGTAGCTGCTTCAATATTTTGTGTCTCCTTTTTAATGGATGGGAGTGTATATTGATCACTTCCAATCTGTGTTTGTTGGCATATTTTTGTTAGAACTGTATCTGATTCTGTCTCTCTGGATTGTAGCAGATCTATTGGTATGTCATCTGTTACTGATGATTTATTCTTTCCAGATTTTTTTTTTTTAGTGCAACTTTCACTTCACTTTCCAAAATTTGGGGCTCATTTTCATAAGTTTCTTCTTCTGGTGTGTCATTTATCCCTTCACATTCTTATATACTTTACTCAGGCTCAAAGAAGCCTTCCCAAAAGCATCTATGGAAACACACTGGTTTTACAGATAACTACTGGATTCCTAAATGATTGCCAATAGATCAACAATCTCTGATAACTAGTTCAGCAGCAGCAGCAACCAAAGTTCTTTCTCTTCACAATTAGACTATTAGCATCCCTGAACTGCAGTATTTCAGATGCAGATGTGTACATACCAGTCATCCCACTGAAGTCTAATGGGATTCAGCTGGTAAATGGTTCTACTTCTCAACTCAGTCACCATATTGCTTCTAATTGCCTCCTTAGCTGCTATTTTGCTCCTGGCAAGGGAGCTGGTGGCTTCTAATGAAAGAAAATCAAAGTAGATCCCAGAACAGTCTGCTCACACTTACTCAACTAAAATTATTTAAAGTAAACTTGTTTCATACAGCTGACCACTTTTCTATTTTGAAGAAAATCTTAACAAATATGAGCCAACCAAAAACTGTTGGGGAAAAAAGCCTTAAGCTTTGCCAAATATTTTGAAGCTAACAGGACTTTCCAAAGTGTGTGCTTTTTAAAGACATGAAACTCCTATTGGGAGCCCCCATTGTGCCCAAATAATTTTTTGGGGGGAAGGAGCCTAGCTCCAAATGGTTGAACACATTATGTCTTTCCAGTTGTTGAGTTTTAATCCTTTCGGGAAATAATAGCTGTGAAGACCCATGATTTGAGCAGACAGGTACAGTACACCATAGAAGCAAAAGTTCTGGAACAAAATTTGTATTAGAACCTTGTTTTTAAAGCCCATTGATAAATATTTGTTGAACAGCATAAGCCTAAATATGAGTAGAGTAGTAGAGAAAGGAGAAAATCTAGATGAAAGGGGATGCTAGAAAACCTTTTTTTGTTTCTAGAAAAGCTTCCAATTCTCCCTATCCCAGTCTCACCATCCTAAGCTACAAAGCATCAGTAACATTCATCTGAACATTTTTTTTTCATACCAGAGTTGGATTGTTTGCATTTTAATCACTGTCCTAGAAATTTCCACGAACACATTGGTCTTTTCTTTGCTCTTCTCGTCTCGTCTCTTCTTGTCTCTTTTCCTTTTTCTTCTCTTTTCTTATTTGGCATTAGATTTTGCCCATGAAAGCCTGTTGCACAATTAAATAGCTTAACTGTATATAACTTTGAAAAGAAAGAGAGCGAGAAAGAAAAAGGTGGGTCTGCTTATATGACAATACTGAGAAGAGTCAGTAGTAACCCCCTTGGCCATTGCACTCAACTGATGGGTGAAGGGACACTTCCCTGAGGTTTTCTTTGCTGTAAGGGAGAGGATGTCTTTTTGCCAGATGATTTGGGCAACTATATCCCTCACACTGTCCTGAAAGCAGAGTGCGGTGATGGCTGAGAGAGAGCAGAGTGAGGTGATAGGTTTCTCCAGTACAATCTGCAGAAGTGGAATGGCTTCCCCTTCTCTAGGGACGTTATCACACGGTGCTCAATCCAAACAGAATCCAAACGAAATGGCAAACGAATCCGGATTATTTGCCTGTGTTTCCACACGACGTCGCACAGAACCCCGACAGAACCCTGACAGAAAGCGGAAAGAACCGAGATCTTTTGAATTTCGGTTTCTTCAGGAATTGCAATTGCGCAACGGGAATCATTTCGCATTTACCGTAGGTCTGATAACCAAATACGTATTGTGGCGCATTTCCCCACTGTTGCCATGGTTCCAGCGAGCATTCCTCTCTCTGCGCATGTGCAGGAGGCTCATTTCGGCTACATTTACGGGTTTTTTTTCTCTTGTGTGTGGACGTTCGATACACTTACTGTAAATGCGCAATGAAGGTAATGACGTATGCGGAAACAAGGGTTATTTCCCGTTTATTTTCGGGATGCCTCATTTCCACTTTTATTTCCGCTTTCTGGCCCACGTGTGATAACGTCCTAGGAAAAGTTGCTTTTTTGCACTACACCCCCTCCAGGACAGTCTGGCTAGGGACTTGAGGAGATAAGAGTCTCACAAAGTAATATTCTCCAAACTTAACTTTCCAGCTTTTCTGTTTTCAAACTTTGGAAGAGGCAGCAGTAGGTTCCTATATAATCAACATATATTATTGGCATCTTATTGGCACAAGAGGCTATAATGCTCATGCTGGTATCAGGGCTGGAATTTTTTTTTTTTTCCTAGTCATGTCCCATTGAAGAAAGCCTTGTTAGAAAAGCACCATTTCCCTTTGAAGGGGTGTAAAATGATTTCTGAATCTCATCAGAGCATCTTCTTGGCCTCAGTCTTGAAGTTGTCTTCAGTGGATTTTTTTTCTGTTCAAGGAAAACAAAATAACCACCTACGCATGTAGCTGGGATTCCCTTGCCCACTGCCATTCCCACTCCTACCCTGCCATCGGTCCTCAGATATATTTTTTTAAAAATCTATAACAGCCGAGCTAAGGAAGGCAACTTGATGAGAAATTCGTATGCCACCCTTCCCGCCATTATAATTTCATTCTGTCTTTGTAATTGTCTGATATTACATTCTTCCCTGCCAGAAGATTAATTAGCTAGTCTTACTCTCCAACATACCATCCTGCTGAAGCCCTCAAGGAAGCTGGCATGATGCCAAGTCTTGAGTATTTGCTATGCAGGCTGCCAGCTGCTTCTCTTCTCCCTTAACAACAGTTGCTGTGCCAACTGACCCATGTCCCCCCCCTCTCCCTCTGGCTCCCCAATTCCTCTGCCAAAGAGGGAAACAAGTTTCTATGCCCTAGACTGACTGGGTACAGGGGGGAGGGTGGGGATGGATGGACGGACAGGTAAGGAATATATATATATATATATATATATATATATATATATATATTAAAAACTGCACACACAACCCAAAAAGTCTGATTGGCATAATTACTCACACTCATTAAGTATGGCTGCACTGCATATGCAAATTGAGCGAGTCAAGAGCACGAGGCGAGGCGCGTCAAGCTGCAGGAGCACCAATAATGCTTTTCAAATTCCTCAGTCTTGTCTATAGCGTGGTTGGGAAGAATGCGAGCGAGATGGCATGTTGCCGGGATGGTATGCCGGACTGACAGAAAACAGCCTTTGCATTCAAGCTCAAGACCTATGACGTTGTTGTTGTTTGGTAGTGATGCTGTTTTTGCCTTTCTTTCTTTCTTTCTTTCTTTCTTTCTTTCTTTCTTTCTTTTAACAGAGAGCTCCTTGGAAAAGGAAGACAAGAAGAAAAAGAGACATCAGAGGGAAAGAAAAGAAAATGGGTCAGGGGGAGCTGAAGGTGGGAAGCGCATGGGGAACATGACCAGCCATTTTGGATTTAAAGGAAGCAGTGAGGGAAAGTGAAGTGAAGACACCAAACTGCCTAGAGACGTCTCCTCATCTTCCACCACATCACACCCTATCTATTTTTTCCCTCCCTCTCCCAACAGGTCACCGTCCTCAGTAATCAAGACCTGGTATTTCGAAACCACCATTAGCTAAAACAATGGCATTTTGCATAGATGTGAAAACTGCTTATTGTGTATTCACTTGGCAAGGAGCCCAATCCAGCACTGAATATCTCAGCTTGCCAGGCAGTATATTTTCTGCTTTCACTTGGCTTTGTTTTTGGCAAAGGATTTTTTTAAAGCCTCTTTCTGCCTTCATTATTTCTGCATTTTTTTTTATTTTTAATGCTGAAAATGAACCATTGTTTTTAATTTGGCAGATTCCAAACGAACATGCTTGAATATGCTCTTCCCAGCAAAGATGCCTTTTTTGAGGAAGAATTGTGATTCTTCTTTTCAATCCATAGCTATACTTTTATTTCTGTTTTATTGATTTATATTTACATTTCTGTTTATGATCAGTGAAGAAAACCTACCTCCCAACCACAACTTCGGTCATGCAGTGATGAGAAATGAATTGTTACTATGTTTTTGTGGTGGAGGGGGGCATGAGGGGGAGATGGAGAAAATTAATGAAAAGAAAAATCACAACATACATCATTCCGAGTACACTTAGTTGACCAGTGCTAATTAAAATGCAAGCAATTAGTTACCTCAGAGATTAGATGTGTTTGCTGAGGGTCTTCAATTAGCTATGCCTGTCTTTTAACACTCCATATTGGTTGGCTTGTGTATGGTGTTTATTTTTTAAAAACTTCACTGTAATTACCATGATGCAGTAGCGGCAAAGAAAAATGCTTCTCTCACCCCACGGTGGATTTGGGTTCTTGCTGTGGCCAAGGTAGCATGGGTTATCTTTTTTAACTTTTGAAAATAGGTAATTAAAAATCTCTTTGGAAAAAGAGGAAAGGAGAAATATAATACCAACACTAACACCTCCCAGAAAACGGTTTGACCACTCATAGCCTGATGACGGCTTTATCTTGCTTGTGGGAGAAGTTATATCCAGTTGCAGTGACCAAGTGCTGCCGCCATGATCGTCAACTATTTTGTCAAGCCAGCTTCACAATACATTGGTGGTTTCCCACTTGGCAGTCAGCAAAGACTTTCTAACAACATTTTGTCTTCCTGCCACATTAGCAGAGAAACTAGCACAGTTTCTGTGGGCATATTGGGCACTAGGGTGTGGTAAAATGTGTTCTCTAGCCATCCCCACTATAAGGACTGCAGGAAGTGATCGAATATTATCATGGGGGCTAATTAAGCTCCACCAAGCTCAGTGCTGAAGCTCAGAGAGACTACTGAAGCTGGAAACGTAGCACTCTTGGGCATCTCCCGCCCACTTGCCCCCCTTCACATCTTTGTGTACTACATGAACATGAATTAAACTCTAGTGAATGTGGTATTAATTAATTACACAAAGATGTGCATGGTAGGAAAAAGGGGAGTTCTGCGCTATGCAAATGAGCCCAAAGATGAACGGCTGTAAATTTGTTTTATGCTGTGTTTTCCCTTCTCTCTTTTTGTCCACAAGGTTGAGTGACAAACCTGTGCGCTAATAAGTCAGCATGTCGAACCTGCAGGCACCAACCAGGCATCCGGGAGATTTACAGCCCTCTGTCTCAGCACGTCAAGATGAGAAGTGGGGACTGGATCGTAGCTTGCAGGAGCTCTCGTAACTCACTGCTCCCTGCCGCCATTTTCTTGTGCTCAAAAGGGCAGAGAAGAAATCCATTTGGCATCGTCTGAAATGGCTGTTCAGAAAGGGTGTGCCCTCAGAGTGGCTCTCCATTCATTTCCTGCAAAAGGCAAATACTCAAAAAGGAATTGTGGCACAACAAAGGTAAAGATTGCTTGATAAAATCCTGTTGGAGGAATACAATTTTAAAGGAAAAGAATAAATGAAAAGAAAAATATCCCAGCATTATGTGCCTAAATTTAGATTTATCTGCACTGGTTATTGCTGAGGGTTCTACACTATTATGACAACAATAATTGCATAACCATAATGATCATGTGATACCCAACCATGTGGCCCATGCAAGCAAATAATCACATATACTGAAAGTGCTTAGTTTATGCAAAGCTATAAAATAGTAACAAAACATAAGTAAGCTTCATTTCAGCCACTGATCAGCGTATGGTCTATGTATATTTCTCTTTTGGGCAATCAAAAAAATATATAGAGAGATCTCTATGGACACTACAGGGCAGCACACATGTATCTCTGATTCTCACCCATTTGCCTTTCAGACACCTTGTAGGTGCAAGGTACTGAGCTTCAAGAAAGGTTGCATGGAGTCCTATGGAAGCTATCTTGCTCTCACTGTACATAATAATGGCAGCTTTGCCAACAGTGCCCAGCTAGGGTTACCATACTATTCTTTGCTTGCTTACCTGCTACTTTTTATCTTGTCTTTTTCTCAATAAAGGAACTCAAGGTGGCTAACATTTCAAACAATACAAATTAAAAACAATAGAAAAACATTAACAAAAGTGTAAATATAAGATTTTTTAAAAACAGTTAACTAATTTATGACATACAACTCTTTTACAAGCATAGCTGAGGAATGGAATATCTATTCTTGACCATAGCCTACTTATCCAAACAGATGAAATGACTTTCTGTTTTTAATGGGATGATGGTGATGGCAGTGGGTTTTTTTTAGTGCAGCCTCTTTCATTTGGGGCCCTCTTGATATTCTGGTCTCCAACCCCCTACCATTCAGCTTACTGATTAAGGATGATGTGACTTTGCCAGCAGATTGCAACAGATGCACAGTGAGTGTTCATGAGACTGGAATGCTGCAAATTAAAGATTTTTGCCTTAACTCTATTAAAAACTTCTCATTTATTTTCTTTGGTGTAATTTCATTGGTGTGAAATGATTAATTCAGACTTAATTAATTAACCAACTGACATTCCAGCAAAAAATAAAAATAAAATAGTGTCATGACTCAAGAGTCCAGCAGTACTCAAACACTGAGGAGCCAGTGGTGCCAGCAGAGGAAACACTAGGCCCAGGCTCCACCTTGGGAAGACATGGCGTAGTACCTGAGTCTGAGGTCTATGTGCCTGAGACAATACTGGTAGCCCTTTGGCCTGGCTCCAGTATGGGGACAATCTGCCCTCCTTAAGGAGCTCCACAATTCTGGGAATGAGTAGCAGCATGCCTGGCATGAGCTCCTAGACAGGCAATGAAGTACCAAGTTTCAGGCCAGAGACCTGTATCCTTTAAGTATGCCTACCTCCCAGAGTTGAAGCCTGAGAGTAGTTTGAGGCCAGGGGCTCTTTCATGTTACACAATTATAGCATTAATGATTCCACTTTTAACTACTATGGCTGCATCTTATGGGATCCTCCAGGGATTTGCAGTTTGGTGAGAGGAACCAGAGGAGCTCCCTGTTTGAGCATTCAAAATGCCTCTCGTTCAACTGAAAATCCCAGGATTCCACAGTTAAAATGGAATCATAGTGCTATAATTGTGTAGGGTGTGAAAGGAGTGTGAAAGGAGCCCTGCAATATAAATGACCTCAGTTAAGTTCCAGACCTTGGGCTCACCCACAATATGCAATTATAGGGCTATGATTCCACTTTAAGTGCCATGGCAACATCCAATGGGATCCTGGGATTGGCAGTTAGGGAGGGGCATTTAAAATCCTCAGCCATAGGATTCCTCTGGTGCCTTTGACCAAACTAAAAGCCCCCGGCCCATAATTCCATGGGATTCAGCCATGGCACAATTATGTAGTGTAAAAGGGGCCCTGATTGAAGCAAAGTGCTTACTGGGAGCTATCCTTGGTGCTGCACCTTCTTTCTACCCTTTCCCATGGGCTTTCATTAGCCATGGGCATAACATTAAGTAACGTATAACAAGATAGAATTATAAAGACATTACCTTGCCATCTTTGTGCATTTTGTTCCATTGGATCAATGCAGGTACCTGATTTGAATCCATGTAATGGGGATAGGATATTGCCCTGAGGAGAGCAGTTCTGTTCCCAAGCTCTTCCCTTCTGACTGCAGCTCTGTCTGTCTTGTATCTTCAGTTTGTAGTGCCAATTTCATGGTTAGACAGATATCAGATTTCCATGCCTTATATTTATTCAGGAAATCACACAGGTTTGCTTCAACAAATATAGGTCAGCTTATATATATCAACCACCTGGAGACTACTTGAAACACCACAACTTGGCAGCTGCCAGATGCCAGAAACAGGATGAAATTGGGTTTTATAAGAAGCTCCACAGACAACGCTGTTGTTTCGCTGTTGTTCTGACTTGAAGTCACAGAGATCACAGACTTTGTGGATTATAGTAGTTATGATTCTTTTCAATTCATCAACATGCTACAAAAGATAAAGATGGCTTCCTGGTTAAGATGCTACATTGGAATGGAACAGACCTAAGTACATCCACTATTTTTTTAACCATGAAGAGTAATGGCACCCCATCCTCTACCACATGTTTAACATTAGAACTACTATATCTGTCTGCAAGAGAGGGAGCAAGTGACTGCAGTTTTTGTGGTTTCTCTGCCCCTGAGTTTTCTAGATGTTAGATAGCACTGCCAAGCCTTCATCTTGAGATGATGCAGCTGCTGTAAGACCTATTCTGCTGGTCCCTTCATCCTTCTCATGTAGCAAACAGGACTCTAGTATTACCTCACAATTAGTGTTGTCACTTATACAATTCTCTACCCAAATGAAGTACATCACAAAGAACCCTCTGGTCAGCACAAGGATTTTGAGAGTTGTAGTCAAAAACATTGATATTCTCTCCTTCTATAGAGTAAGACTGCAAATGGAGGTATGATGGTAAATGTACTTTTTTCTGTAGCTGGAGTATGAGCCTTATGTGTCTGTAGCCTTTTTCAGTAGCAGATCTCCTCTTAGTCTTTACCAAGCAACATCAAACCTTTTTTAAAGTTGTTTTTATAATTATTGAAGAACTTTTCTTTATTATCATATAAAACATAAATCACAAGGACCTGGTTGTTTTCTTATGTGTGGCTTTGTGGCTGTATATTTTATTTTTTATTTATTTACTTATTTACCTCTTGCCTGTTATCATAAGATCTCATACAAATAAATAAAAACAATATAAAGCAATTCCAGATTCAAACAATACAATAGTTTAAATAGGATAAAATCATATTAAGCAACTCAAAACAGTTTAAAGGGCCACAACAATTTAAAAACAGATAAATGCCATGTTTGAATGCCATGTTTTGATTTGGCACTGGAAGGAAGCCACACTGGCCCCAATCAGATCTCCCAGAGCAGGGAATTCCACAATTGCAGAATCCACAACCCAATCTTTCTCCACTGAAAATTGCTCTCCAGTGGAGAAAAATGATGGGTGATACTGGCTTGAAAGCAGTGCATGTGAAAATGATCGAGGAGGTCTGAGTGAACCACAAACTAAACATGAGTCAATGGTGTGGTGCCATGGCCAAAAGAAAAGCCAATTCAATCTAGACTGCATCAAGAGGAATATAGTATCCAAACCAAGGGAAATGGTAGTACCATTCTATTCTGCTTTGGTTAGAGCTCACCTGAAATACTGTGTCAGTCCTGGGCACTACAGCCCAAGAAGGATATAGACAAGCTGGAATGTGTCCAAAGAAGGGTGACCAAGATGATCAGAGGTCTGGAAATAAAGCCTTATGAGGAACAACTTAGATAGCTGGGTATTTTTAGCTTGGAAAAGAGGTGACTGAGAGGTAGCATGATAGTCATCTTTAATTACGGTATCTGAAGGGATGTCATGCAGAGGATGGAACAAGCTTGTTTTCTGATGCTCCAGAGCAGAATAAGCAACAAAAGATTTAAATGGCAAGAAAAGAGTTTCTACCTAAACACCAGGAAAAACTTTTTGTATGAGCTGTTCAGTAGTGCAATAGACTGCCTCTGCGGGTGGTGGAATCTCCATCTTTGGAGATCTTTAAACAGAGGTTGGATGGTCATATTTCAGGAATGCATTAGTTGCATTTTTCTTGCATTAAAGGATGTTGAACTAGATGCTCCTTGTGGTCCCTTCTAGTTGTAACATTATATGGTTCTATGTTGTGGGGGGGGGGGAAGGAGAAGGACAAAAGAAGACACTAGTTTATGCTAACATTTGCCTATGATAATTTGTGTGCAAAATTTGTAATTATCATATGAAGGGGTATCGTAAAGTTTTAATTATTACATTTTTTAAAAATTGGCAGAAAGTTTGTTTTGATTTGTAGTTAACTTTTCTCTACGTAGTCACCATCCAAATGTACACATTTTCCCAGTGTTTCCTGACCCTCCGAATACTGTTATTGTAGAAGTCTGCAGATTGCACCTTAAACCACTCTTCCAGTTCATAAAAGATGTCATCTGTGTTATGAAATCAGCGACCCCACAATGGATTTTTCATTTTTGGGAAAAGAAAAAAATCACTTGGTGATAATGACACTGACAAAAATTCACCAATATACCATGGTAACTTCCAGGTGATAATTATTACTTTATGATGCCCCCTCATAAACAGAAAAACAATTGCCATTTCCTCATAGGAATGAAGACTATGACTAGGCATCTTACATACCTGCCCAGTCTGCTGTCCAGGTGAGGGATAGTTTAAAGGTTCCTGCCCTCCCTTCTTTTGGTTCATCGTTGTTAAACATCAGACTAGGATGGAATGGCCTTTCAGACAAAGGATACCTACAGAGAAAGGGCTGCCTTCTGACAGTCCCTCAAATACAGCATTGTCTTCTGAAGGTCCCCTAGGTTACAGAAAACACATAGGAACCTTAACAGAGGGGAACTGATTCTGGTTTCCATAAAGGAGAAAATAATGTGTGAGAGAGAGAAAAGGAGCAAGATTCACACCCAGGCCTTAATGCAGGTTTGGGAACTATTGCCCCCTCCCAAACTAGATGGCATTTTCAGCATGCCTTTTACAGAAAAGCTCCCCCAAGTGGTGAAAGATACCTGTTTGTCATAGCACAAGATTTTCCTCACTAACATCCAGTGTGCTTTTTTCACCTGACAGCTCTTTGGAAAATAAACACACCAGCTTAATATGGAAGGTCCAAAACACACCACAGAAATGATTCAGTTCAAGACCACTTTAACTGCCCTGGCTCAGTGCCAAGGAATCCTGGGAACTGTAGTTTATTGTGGCACCAGAGGTCTCTGAAAGAGAACGCTAAATGTCTCACAAAACTACAGCTCCCAGATTTCCCCAGCATTGAGTCAGAGCAGGTAAAGAGGTCTCAAACTGGATTATTTCTGCAATGTGTTTTAGATTACTGGGATTGCTAGGACATCTACCTCAGGGAATTCTACTGTGTGAAGAAAATGTGATAACTAAAAGAAATACAGTTTCACTTATAGACCAATTCAATTCTGGGTAAGAGCTCAGGTCTGGGCTGCCCTGCCAGCCACCTTGCCTCTCATACAACTTTCAATCCTTACTCGCTCTTCTCTCCCACCACCGCCACCACCCCACAGTAAAAAAAACACAGAGCTCTGCTCCAACACAATTCTGCTGAACATAAATATAGGTTCACTTTTAAATGACTGGTTAAGCTGACTGCTAGCTTGAAGGGATTATGGCTCTGAAATCCTTGAAATCTGTGGGAAACAGTACTGAAAAGGATAAATACAAGTTACAGAACAGCAGGTAATAAAACATTGTATTTAACTCTCCTAATACCAACCCTTATTAATTAAATCTCAACCCTCCCCTCAACCCCCCTCTCTCGCTCTCGCTCTCTGTATTTGCACATAGGCATGAGTGTGCATACAGAGAGAGACTGCAACGTAGGTAACAATTAGCTGCATTGTTACAGATGGGCTATGTAGGAGGCTCAGAGAGCTTAAGGTGACTTCTTGAAAGTTACACACAGCAAGCCCACAAAGAGCAGACCACTAAGGACTCTTGTCAAGCCATGCCAGAATGCATGATTAATTGTGCCGTTTCTTCTTCTTCTTCTTCTTCTTCTTCTTCTTCTTCTTCTGCCACAAGCCATTAGGAAAAAGGCCAGCGCTGAGTGGGTTAAAGGCAACTTATCAAATTAGGCATTCAGCTAAGTGGAGAGAAAGCCCTGGTAAGAGTTTGTAGTAAAACCATTCAAATTACAAGTGTGGGTTACAGTAATTGCTAAATTATAGTGTGACTGCTTCATTGCACACAACTCTGACCTACCCCCCAACTTTAATCATATGCAGGGGCTGACTCTGGCAGACAAAACCCAGGGAGTCCTAAGTTATAGTTTGACACTCTTATTATTCTGATTATTGTGATTATTACAACTACATTAGCACCTAGAGGACCTAGCCAAGAACCATTGTGCTGGGAACTGCAAAGTCACAAATAATAAAAATGTTAAATCTGACCATTTAAGTAGTCATGAGCGGCATGGTGGCCTGGAGAACAATGTGTGGGAGGTAGTTTGGCAAAGAGAGTAAGTGTCCCATTGATTTCAGAAAAGAAGGAAGGGAAGACATAGAAAGAGTCGTTGAAGTGATATCTGTTGTACAACCAGTGATTGAGTAATGGAAGTGAAGTATTCAAACATGAATGCCTATCACTTGACAGCTGCATCATCTCACAGTGACTGCTGTGGGGAAACACCAGAGAGTCCACTCTCATAATCCTACCACTTTAAATATAAATGCTTGTTTGTGTTCACATCTAGAGCTTCCAGTTATCAAACAGCACATGAATCACATGTGGCAGGGAATTCTCAAGCATCAAGCTGTCCAACACATCCCACAAAAGCCTTCCTTTGACATCAGTTGTGACCAGCTCAGATGTGATAAAGCTACTCTGAGGATGCCAACCACAGATGCAGGTGAAACATCAGGAATAAATTCTTCTAGAACATGGCCTCATAGCCCAAAACCCCCCACAAAAAACCACTCTGAATAAATCTTGCTGAGAACACCCAGTGATAACATCACCAAAAATTGAAAACAACTTGAAGGTATGGAACAATAAAAATAACCCTGCTGGGACTGTTTCACTTCAAATCACATATTCCTTCAAATCACATATTCCTAATACTTCTTTGTAGGGATAAAAAGAATATTCACCATTTATTTTCCACCTGAAAATGGGTTTACAGAAACTTGGAAAAAACAGTTAAGAATAATAACACAGAGTGCCTTTCTTGCCTACTATTCACACATCCCAAAGAGGTCAGGGATTTAATCTGCACAGAGACACATTTGGTGCAGAATTGGTGTTTTGCACAAATTTCACTCAAGACCATCTGTTTCCAGAAACACACTAGGAGAGGTTGCTCAAAAAATATGTATTTCACAAAAAATGTGTGCTTATGGACTTATTTATTTATTTATTATTTGCGCTTCAACACTGTATATCTCACCCAACTCCTCACTTCTTGTGAAAAAAGCCCCACTGTTTCCAAATGCAAAATCTGTGGGGGGTGGCATTAAAATATTTTGCACTAAAAATCATGTTTCTGGAAACAGTAAAATGTCTGACACAAAGAGTGTGTATTTCTTTCAGAATAATTTCCTGAAACACTTTGAGATGTGCAAATACTTGGTGAAAACTGAACAGAAATATCCATTTTCTCCTACGTGCTGGTCAAACCGGCAAAGATATGCATCCATGCTCCTTTGCATAAAGGCAACTATTGCAAAATTCTTGTTACTTGAAACACTAGCATGTTGTGAAGAAATCTTAGCTCAATGTGGCAGCTCCCCTAGTGTACAGTTGCTTCCTTCTAATTTCATTGTCTGGCTAGCTGTCTGCATACCCTTTGTATCCAGAAAAAGTAACATTATCTTAGCCACTAGCTTTATAAAGTTGCAGCAATTATGAGCTGATGACTCAAAAGCAAAAACCAACCACAAAAGCAGCAAATCTACTACTCCTAGTATCAATGGCTGCTGCAAGTACATGTTTTGAACAGAAATGAAGAAGCTGAACAATGGAGATATGCTGGGGTTTGTTAGTGGAGGGGAGTGATGTTTCTGATGAGTGCATAAACATGCAGAAGCTGTGTTGTAGTATATTTAAGAAAAGTTTGTATTTATTCTAGTAGAATACAGCAAACTAGTGCAATGGATATATGGCTATTTAGTTGGGATAACTATTATGGATGCCTGCACTTAGGTAAAAAATCAAAACAATAATTTTATTGTTTAGGGAAATCCATCAAAGATAGGTATAGAGTCCTTCAGTAGGTTGCAGAAGCCCCTAACGCTGGCTTCCCCATATACAAATCAGTTATCATTGTACAAGCTCCATTATCTGGAATTCTGAATTCTGAAATATTCCAAAACCCAAAACTTTTTTCATGGGTGGCTGAGATAATGACACCTTTGCTTTCTGATTATTCAGTGTACACAAACTTTGTTTCCTACACAACATTTTTGTACAAAATTACCTTACGGCTATATGTATAAAGTATATAGGAAATATAAAGGAATTTCATGTTTAGACTTGGGTCCCATCGCCAAAATATCTTATTTGTACATATAAGGTGATCCAAAAAGAACGGTGGAAATCTAAATAATAACAGCTTTACTTTTGCCCCATTCTTTTTGAATCACCTGGTATCTGCAAATACAGGTATTCCAAAATCCAAAAAAAACCAAACAACCCCCCAAATCCAAAACACCTCTGGTCACAAGCATTTTGGATAAGAGAGATTCAAACTGTATATTCTTTATGATATTCTTTATGAGCTATCTCCTGCTTTCTAGCTAGGAAAACAATAAGTAACTTCAGAGAAAGAATGAAGGACGTAAAGCCTAAGAAGAGCAATCTACTGTATATACGTAACTTGGAAGAACACTAACTATTTTCCATCCCCACCCCCTTCTAGATTAGTTGCTGCACCATTAGCGCTTTAACTTCCAAGAGTATAAACCTCTTAGTCTTTTTTTTAAAAAGGCTACTTAGGGGGGGTTGCAGACTGCCAGAAATAGTGCAAATTGAGTCCACTTTAAGGGTTAGGATTAGTGCTAGGGAATCATGGGAATTGTTGTTGTTTTTCTGAGACATTGAGCCTTCTCTGTCAGAGAGCTCTGGTGCCACAATAAACTACAGTTCCCATGATTCCCTAACCCTAACCCTAAAAGTGGACTCAATTTGCACTATTTCTAGCAGTCTGCAACCCCCTTTTCTTTTCTTTCTTTTTTTCTCATCTTGAGTTTCTGGCTTTTTATTATCTTGAGGATCTTTTGGACTTTCTCCAGCTTATTTGTTTCTTCTGAATGCATATGCACTAAAAGAGGTCCTACCCTTTTAAGGCAACTGTCTCAGGATCATCTTATTTTTTTATATAAAGTGGAATGGGAACAATGGTTCTAACCAACCTATTTTCAGGCAATGGGGTTATAACAGAGTATGTGCAAAACTAATTCCACATTATCTAATGCAAGGTGGAAGCTTTCAGTCACAGTTAACTTGGCCAACAACAGATGGGAAAGAGTCTACAGCCTGGAGTTTGCTATTAATTTGTTGGCAGTCCCAGGCTGCAAGGGAATATATACCATCAGACTTAGCCAGCATGAAGAGCCACTGAAACCTAGAAGATGCTATATATAGGAGCCAAGTATTTGCTTTGGACTCTCTGTCTGATCCACACAATGTTACTGGGATTGTTTATGTACCATGTGTCTACTGGAGTGTGAAGGAATTGTACAAGGATTATGCTGCATTATAGAGGATTTTATGCACATTGCAACACCTGAGAAATTATGAATGTTACATTTGCGAGGTTTGTACGATATCACAACTGAGGATCAAGTTACCCTATCCCATGCTCCTGATCTTGTTATTTTAAATGGACTAATCAAAAGGGGACCACTCTTTATTTAAAAATGCGTGCCAAAAATGAAATTAGTTAAACCTTCAGCCTTTTTGGCACCTAATTAATAAAAAAAGTAATAGCAAGAAATATCTTGCTTAGTATATCCTGTCTTCTCCTTCCATGCTGAGACTAAAGTGTGAATTACTATTCTTTGAAAGCAAGCTCTCTGTGTACCACTGTTTCCAGGCTCCTCTGAGATCTCTAATCTTACGGGAACCTGGAATTTTCTCAAGAGGTGTTCCTCTCATGAGACTTGAGGCAGGCTTTGTATTGGCCTAGTACTGGCCAGTCTTGAGCTGGCTAGGCAACAGAAAAGCCAGTCTCTCATTAATCTGAAAAACCTGGCAACCCTATGTCTCCCACTCCATATACAAAAGCTCACTCAAATGGCAGCGGACTTTGTCTTCCTCATTGATGGTAGGACATCTTCTGCCACACTTAAAGAGAAGGAGGTAGCTTAGAGAGCTAATGGCAGAATGTTTCACATTCAGTTCCCTTCTCTGACACTTTGTTGCTGCCTCCCAGCACCTGAAACAATTGTCTTGCTAGGCCTAAAGACAGGGCTTACTCTCTTCCCCTTTTGGGCTTTACTCTCATCAACACTTTGCAAACAAGGCTTGGTTCTCTGCCTCCTTGCTTTCATGCTGCAGCTGAAGCTGCACAGTGCAAGGTCAACATCAACATGGTGGACAGTAATTCCACCAAAGACCCAGCTTGGAGGAGAAAGTTCCAACATACCTTAACAGATTGAAGCATACAACCTTTATAACTGTACCTCCTCACCTATCCCAAATCAAAGGACAGAGTCAGGAGGCAATGCTTGAACAGTAGTTTGTACAAGGGCATCTTGGTTAGAATATTGAGTTTTCATTGGCAAGGTGTTCCATCACCTTTGCAGAATACATACTACAGAGGAAGAGAAGGAACCAGCTTTCTCTGTCAGCGACCAAAATAACGTGAAGACTGTTTTAGACAGCAATAACAGAAAACAGAAATTTCCAAGTTCTTCATGGCTGAGAGAAAGGATTGGCATTGAGCCTTATGTACAAATCCAATCCATATTAAATTTAAGGGGAAGGGGAAGATAACTGCAGGTACTCGGTAACTAAGGGAATATCTTGAGGACTCTTTTATCCCCATTCACATGTATCAGAAATTTGATGCAGGAACTTTGTCACAAAAGAAACACAGAAAGTACTTTGGAAGGTGTAAGGGATGTCATCAGATTTAGCCCTCCTGATCCATCTGCCTAAGAGACCTCTCACAGTAGGCTGGCATCAGGTTAGGGATACTAACCTGTGTTACATGTATGTTTCCCTTATGCGTGCTTATGTCCTTTTGAGGAGGGGTGCTGTGGAAGTTGGCACTCCCGTTCTCAATTTATAGCACCCAAAGCCACATTCTCAAGACTGAAAAGCTCTGAAGCTGTTTTCTGTTCCATGGGGGGGGGGGGCATGAATGAAATCATGACATAAGTGCTCAGATCCACTGGAGTCCTCCTGATGTCTCAGTACTGCTGTAATCATTTTACATCTGGCTATGGGGATCTTCTGCCATCTTGTCCACTCCTTACAAAGCAGGGAATGGTTATACTCAGAGGGGCTCAGAGTCTGTTTAGCAAGTCAGGGGGTAAGCCTAGAATAGGTCCACATGCGGACCTATAATGCCATCATGAGCATTATATCTATGTTCTAGGAGTGTACTTTGGCATGTGCATTCTGCCACAAAGCAACTGTCCCCAGCATAACATCTCTTGGGCTGCATCATAAGAAATATCCTGGGAATGAAAGGTGAATCAGTAAGTTCTTTTTTCTTCATGAAGGACATATGTTTTCTTTCTCCTTCACCAGTTTATTAAGCCTCTGATTGCATGATGCCCAAGGGCTGTACACCCATCATTTGAATGGGAAGTCCTTAAGCTTTATGACTGGGTCCCCAGAAGGACCTCTGGATGGAATAGCACTGGCAGCAAGGTTTTTGTTATTGTTTATTTCAGAAGCTCGTCAAGCCTTACTTATTGGGGGCTCATCAAAACTGGGCATTTGGCCCAATTCATTACTGTACTGGCCAGACAACACTCCTTCTGTCCTGCTCCTTTGAGGGTGTTTTTGTGGGTTGAACCATGATTTTTTTACACCCAGGGAAGAAAGAGGTTCTTTTAAAATCCATGGGAGCTTCTAAGCCAGCCAGGGATAAATAATAATAATAATAATAATAATAATAATAATGTATATCCCGCCCCTCTGCAGAGTAATCGGGGCAGCTTACAACATTAAAATTTCCATACATATATATTAATACAATTTAAATAGAACATAAAAATCCCAATTCCCACCCGTCCTTTAAGAAGTAAGGGTTCTTATTCCAGGCCGGATGGTGCTGGGCCTAGTGTCTCTCTCCCAGATGACATCGGATGGAATGGAGGGAGGGCTCCTCTTCTTATTCCAGGCCTGATGGTGCTGGGCTAGTGTCTCTCCCCCAGATGACATCTCCATCTGGCTTCCTCATCTTGGTTCCTCCCTTTCTCCTGGGCACTCCCCAATGATGGTAACATAGACAAGTGCATGTTCTTTCCCAGGCATCTGGGGAGGGAAGGAAACCTGCCCACACCACAAGTCAACCAGCACAATAACCCCTGTGTGTTTGAGATATGACTGGATGCAGGGGCAGGAATGAACATCAGATTGTGCATTCAAGGCACAGAATAATCTGACATTTATGATACAGGCATAGTATCAGGGGGTGAGAAAATATTGGTATTCATATTAAGCAGATGCAGCATGCCCCGGAGCTTCTGGTATAAAACAGGATAGAAATATGTAGGATGCTCTAGTAAGATTAAAAAGCAAAACTTACCTTTATTGTTGCAAGAAATCCATCAGAGATAGGAGAGTAGGTAGACAAAAGAATGATTACCTATACAGGGGTAAAAGAGTCCCTAATGCTGACTTTCATGTGTGCATGTATGAGCCATCCTGAGGCTCAGAAGCCTCACAGATGCTTCCTTCCCAGACAAAGCGTTGTAAAGCACTATCGCTTTTTGGAAAAAACGGGGAAGTGAGCTCTGTAGACAGAAAATAGGGGGGAAAGTTTGAGCTGCATAGATTTAAAAAGAGAGAGAGAGAGAGAGAGAGAGATCTGTCTGTCTGCCTCTCACCCCTCTGCAATTGAATTGATAAGTACAGCTCCTTCCTTAGGATTTCCACACCTGGTGGGCCAAGCCAACTACTCATAGAGGTTACAGTAGCACATCATTCTAATTCCCCTTCCACATGTACTGCTTCAGATACTTTAGGTCTCATAATTATCTGAGTCATCTTCAAGTTCCCCCAGATCAAGCACTCTCTTGTTCCTTATCCACTAAAGCCAAGAGAAAGTGGCAGAAATGCCGAATGCTCTTAGGAGGAAAGACATTACAGCATCTGAAGGCCCTTTAAATGATTCAGATTCAACTCTATATGTAATAAGATATCTATTTTGGTTAATCTTTTAGTTGCAAATCTTGGAACTTTTGAACCTGCCTGAGGCTGCTGTCAGCCACACTCTATTTAAGATTGCTTATTGGGAATAACTGCTGTTTCCTCATGTAACCTCAAAGCTTCTTAAAGTGTTTCTTATTGCTTTGCCTAAATATACTTGCCTTGAGGATACAGAGTGAGTTTTTAAAAAAAATAATTTCTCTACAAAAATTATTTTACTGTGATGATTTGAGCACCATGATGAATCAGAGGAGACTAGGTTATTTCCAATATTTGAGGCCAGAAGCTGGAAATAGCTTTCTTATGTTTTGGTAGCTTTAATTTACTTTAAATATGTTATGTACGGTTATGGACCTGACTGACTGTGCTTTGATTACTGAGCACAACACAAAGGATTTGATGAGGCAGCAATGCTTTGATTTTCCAGGATGGTAGTGACTTTGCAAGAATATTCTTCACCTGCAGTGAGACAGGCAGTCTGGTGTGGCATCTGTACATTGCAGGTTAGAGCACTTGCTCCTGACTTAGGGTGTATCTGCCCTGTAGAATTAATGCAGTTTGACACCATTTTACGTACTGTAACTCCGTCCAATGGGATCCTGGGATTTGTTGTTTTACAAGGTCTTTAGCCTTCTCTGTCAAAGAGTGCTGGTACCCCACAAAGCTACAAATCCCAGGATTCTGTAAGATAGAGTGATAGTGTCAAACTGCATTATTTCTACAGTGTACGTTCACACTAAGGGCCTTTGCAGACTGCCAGAAATAGTGCACTTTAAATTGAGGCACTGCCCTGGCTCAGTGCTAGGGAATCATGGGAACTGTAATTTATTGTGGCACCAGAGCTCTCTGACAGAGAAGGCTCAATGTCCCAGAAAAAAAATACAATTCCCATGACTCCCTAGCACTGAGCCAGGGCAGTGCCTCAATTTAATGTGCACTATTTCTGGCAGTCTGCAAAGGCCCTAAGTTTCTGGATTACTGACAACAACAAGACTAGTGTCTGCACCTGGCACAGCAAGTAAAACATCCAGGTTCTAAAGGTCTCAGAGGGTACACTGGAACTAATGCCGGTACTGCCATCTTCATAGTATTCTTTTCTTTAATTTTTAACTTGAAAACAAAACAGCTGAGCCAGCGGCATCATGAGAGGGGTGCAGACTGCTCCAGGTGACACCCATGGAGAGAGTGACACCACTGATCCCCAAACGTCTGCTTTTTGGCAAAAATGGCCTGTGGCATTTGCCTGTCCCATTACAACATTGGAGGTGGGGTGAGTGTGGTGAGGCTCAGTGGAAAGAGAAAGAAGAGGCCTCGAGTTTTTGTTTTTGTTTTTTAAATATAAAATTTCTAAATTTAATTTTTAAAAAATAAAATTCTTTTAAACTTTTTTTAAAAAACACCACATCTTATCAGTTTTTTTTTACTTTAACCTCACAAAGTTATGTACATGTAAGTAAATTTAGGCTGTGTGTATGATATTGTAATTTAAAGGTGTAATTTTAATTTTGTTAGTTGTTTATATCACAACTATTGCCATTACATTCAGTGATATATGGGAATTATAATTTATGAGTAATACTAGTACAAAAAACATTACTAAGGAATTTTTATGGTGTGGTATGGGAGGAGGTCAATGGAGGTGGTGATGCCAATCCTAGCATTGAGCTCAGCATTGAGCAGGACCAGGTCATGACTGAGGCCCTTTCACACTACATAGGAGTTTATCTCACAGGGAAAAATTGGAAGTATAAATGGTGATTAACCCGTGATTAACCTGCAATTGTGCAAATGGTTTTCACATGACGTCAGTGCGCAAAGCGCTATTATCCCATGCAGAATCTGTGATTAACCTGCAATTGTGCACAATTGTGTGAATGGTTTTCACACAACGTTGAGTCAAAGTGTGATTAAAGTGCCATTATCCCATGAAGAACCAGGCAAGAAACAACAGTAATTCATTCACAGAATTTTCCTGTGAATGACCTTTTGCTTTTTCTTGCCTGGTTAGTCTCTAGTTCTTCACGGGATAATGGCACTTGCATTAATGTCATTTTAAGCACGTTTTAATGTCAATTGTGTGATTTTCGTAGGTTAATCATTGTTTAAACTCCCAATTTCCCCCGTGTGATAAACTCCATAGTTATGATGCTATGATTCCACTTTAACTTCCATGGCAACATCCTGTGGAATCCTGAGATTGGTAATTGAGGGAGAGGTCTTTAGAATTCCTGTCCAGGCAGCTTCTTTGGTGCTTTTGAGCAAATTACAAACCCCAGGATTGTACAGGAGGCAGCCATGCCAGATAAAGTGGAATCAAACTGCTATAATTGTGCAATGCAAAAGGGCCCTAATGTGTGCCTCTGAGCTCCACCCACAAATGCTGACTCTAAGCAGTGTAAGTTCATGTTAATTTTTGCTTCTTTACCAGACCACAGTGGTGGGGGTGGAAATATCTCTCAGTTTCTGCCAGGAATGTCCCTGTTTGGATATGGTTTTGAGCAGTTATAAAGCTTTTGAAAGAATCACAATAGAGGTGATTAATAAGGAAAAGTCTTTATTATTATTTTGCTTGTTTCTTTATGAGAATCTAGAAATGTTGATCAAAACTTTTCTTAAAACATCTCCATTAATTGTTAAGATATGAAAGACCTTGATCAAATAGGAAAGATAAATAGGGGAGCTAGGGGGAAGCACAAAGGAAGAGAATGAGATTGAATGGGGAATGTTTATGCAACCTAAGCTAAAGTGGTTGGCTGCCACATTAATAATGAAGATATGCATTATTAATAACAGTGTTTATTATTATAAACCAAATACAGCAAGTTAATATTTAATTCAGAATCTGCAGTGCATGAATTCCTATTCACCCCTTACTCTGATGTTCACTGTTATTCTGCTGGAAAGACTTTGGACATAGATTTGCCACAGAAGGTGAATGAAAGGAGACCTGGGCTAAATATGGTGATGACATGAGTCTATTGTTTATCCCAGCTAAAGGAGAGGCACTGGACCAATGGGACAATTTAACAATTGATTCTATGGGTCTACTCTTATTGGGACTAACCAACAGGACTGCAACCATAAATCCCAGTGCCAAATGCCATAATTTGGTGGTCTTTCCAAATCCACAGACGACCAGTTCATGCACTGCCCATGGGTAAGATAGTCATGGTCTGAACCCAGAAATTTTTTGGACTAGCAACTTCCAAAATTTTCAGCCATCCTGGGCATTCTGGGAGTAATAATCTAACAAGTAACTTTTCCACTGTCTGCACTTTATGCATGGATGTCTGCAAAGGGTTTTCCACACATTCTGTTCAGGAGTTCCTACACATGAACAACTGCTTGGGTACAGGGTTTACTTTCCAGACAACCATGAGTAGTTGCCAGAGGATGAGGTAGGGACAGAGCTTGGGAAAGTTACTGTTTGGGACTACAACTCCCAGAATTATCTGGCTAGAATGACCAGTGAGCATGCTGGCTGGTGCAATTCTGGGAACTGTAGTTCAAAAAAGTGAACTGAAGTGCCATTTCTGCACAAGTTGCCCTACACACAAGTGCCATTTCTGCACAAGTTGCCCTGCTGCACTGAACAGGGATGTCTGGGCCAGGGAAGGCAGTATATGTAGACCACTCCATTGGTGATAGAATTCTTTACTAATTTTCTTCTCAAAAGAAGTAACTAATAATATTGGCAATTTTCTTCCCACTATGAGAAAATCTTCAAAGACCACACAATTTTTGAAGTCTATTTGCAATTCAGGAATTATTCCATGCAAAATTCGCACATGGTTGTTATGCACAAAAGATCACATTTTCAGCACAAAAAATAATCTTTCTCCATTATTTCCTGTGCAAAATTAATAAATAAATCTGTTTTCTATGCAAAAAACAAAACAAAACACATGACAATTTTCTGTAAAGTAAGTCGAAACTGTGAGATTCTCATCAGTCTTGTATTCTTCTCAGAGTTTTGGACACCTGAAAAACATGTTTTTTAAAAAACATTTTAAAAAATAAATTGCAAACATTCTTTTTATACTTACCCTATATCTGCTATTATTGGACTTCTCACAGAGGAATCCCAAATAGACTTTGTTATAGTTATAAGCCTCTTTTGTGTATTGGGTAGCAAAACTTTCCCTAACCTGATGCCCTCCAGATGCATTAGACCAGTTGCCAGCATCCCCAGGGCATGATTATTGTCACAGCCCAATTAGCAACAGCTGGAGGGGATATTCAGGGAAGGGAATCATACAGCTCTCCAGATGTTGTTGTTCAGCTGTATCTCCCAGCATTTTTCACTGCTTGCTTTGTGTTGGGAGTTACAGTCCAGCACCATCTGGAGGACCATGTGATTCCCATCCTGGCTTAAGGGAGACATAGGCCTGAATTGAATTGAGAATACTAACTAGGACTGAGCCACTAAATCAATGGGATTTCCACAAGTATTGCCTCTTTAGCAGTAGTATTTCAATAGGTCTATTAGGGGCTACCTATAGATTTCAAACTATAACTCCCCTGCTTTCCATGTGGCAGATGCCTGGTTGTGATTGGTGCAGAGAAATCTCCAACTCACAGAACTGTTTAGTGACAGAGTGTGGAATGGCTCTGCTGGCTGTGGTTTATGGGACCTGTAATATTGGATTACAGATTGTAAACCACTTAGAGAATGTGGAGTTCACTATGAAGCAGTATGGAAATGCAAATGCTATTGCTGTTGCTATTGCTGTAGTCCAATATTTCTGGAGGGCACCTGGTTGAGAAAAGCTGGAATAGAAAATCTCATGAGACGGAGTATGGTTTGTTTTTGCATCCTAGTTGTGAAGGAGGGACTGTGCAGACTTGTCTTAAGGCAGTCGGTCACAGCTCAGGGAGGCTGGGAAGGTAAGCTGTGGGTGAACAGAAGGTAACATGAACAGTGGCTTGTCTCCAGGAGAGTCAGATAGGGTTTGCCTTTGAGAGATATAGGGTGTGGAGTCTCACTGAGATAAGGGTTAGGATTTGTCTACACTTGCCAGAAGACTCTGGGCTGCCCCAAAGTATTCGGGCCCCTGCATTTCCCCCTGAATTTATACCCCCTTACCTTGTGGATGCAAGTTTGAGGTAAGAATAAGGCTGGGCACCTCGTTCATACGCTGAGATTACTGCACGATGCTTTAAAAATGGAACTAAAGTGGGATTGCAACAAATAATAACAAATTCTACTGCACAACATCATGTTGTTTTGTTGTTGTATCTTTGCATCCGTGTTGTCTGTAGTGCTATAGATCATTAACGATAGAAAACTATGAATGATTGCCAATATTACTGTAATTGCAAAAATCTATGAGTGTAGAAGTGATTAGTACAAATGCATCAGTCAAAGGGTTACAAGTTTCTGGGTTACATCAGTAACCTGACATCAGCGATGGATTATTTCTGCAGTATGTTTTGGACCAAAGTGGTGTGAGAAAGTATTATTTCATTCTGTGAGTGAGAAAGCAGCTTGGAAAAGCCCCCTCCCCTTTCCTCAAAGCAGTAAATTATGTCCTCACAGTACTCGCCAGAAACTACATTTCCCAGCATGCTCTGCATCTGCTTAGGGACGCCTAGCAAATTCTCAACCTCATACATTCCTTTTTATGGGATGAAAAAGAGGCAGAAAGGCTATAAATCTAGCAAGCTCTGTTTTTGGGCATGCTGAAAGATTAAAGGATGGTCCCTAAGTTCCCGAATCCATGGCCTGAGGGGCAAAGAGGAGGCCTGGTGATGAGTTACCTCAGCAAAGACAGCAGCAGGGAAAATGTAGGCTTGTAAGCGTTTAATGTTTTAAAGTTTTAAATGCAAGACAAGTGCAGAAAGCTCATGAGTTACGCAACTGTTAATAACCAAGTGCAATTCCAGATTGATAAGGTAATGTAGAAAACTGTGTTTCAATTGCGTTATTGAGGTCATTTTAGTTGTGCTACTGTCGTTGCGCTATTTCGCCGCTATATCACCTCCATATGGTAATCTCCTCAGAGTGACTGGCATCCAAAGCAGCAGCACTGGCTGACTCTCTATGTCCCTGTGAGTTGGCCATCCCCACCACTGGAGGCACAAGATGCAAGTGTCCAGCCTGACTTCAGGCAAGTCCAGAGTGACTTATGTCCACAGAATGACTTGGCAGGGACAATGCAGCTTGCTGCTGCCACCTGTTGTCACCATGTTTTGCTCCAGGTTTTCTGGAAAACCCAGAAAAGGTTAGCTTTTAAAATGTGGAACAAGAGATGGAAACCCCGAATTGGGTCTGGGCATTGTGCAAACAGCCTACACTTGATTCACATCTGTGTAATATAAACACCATACAGCCAGCCCAGTGGGGATTTTGGGCATAGGGCTAATGCAGACAAGCCCAAAGACAGGGTTTGGACTGAAGATAGCCAGTCAGAAGAAAGAACTGACTTGAGTTTTGGGGAGCATAAAAAAGAGAGTATTTAAAAGTTCTTGTACTGTCCTACTGAACTCCAATAAACCTATAGTTATTGTTTCTTTTAAAACTGCCTCTGACTGTCTCTATCAAGACTGATAAGGGGTCAGGGCACACGTACCAATATGAATACACCATAGCAACACAGCCACAGGTCCATATTTAAGGGGATCACCCCCAGGCCTGAGTACCCAATCCAGGGAGGGATCAAGTGGAAAACAAAGGCATGGTGAATGACAGGATTCCACATGTTGGGACTATGGGGCCATCTCGGAAAAGGGATCTGTCACACTAGTATTTTAGAAATAGGATAGATGATAGTGGAAAATGGGTGTTCTAATCCAGCACATCTGGAAGACATCAAGTGGGAGAAGGTTCCCTCTGTTCTGTAAACTATAGGTACCAGCTCAGGGTCTGCATGCAGCAGTACTTCTTCTGTTATAGGATTCTTTTAGTAACACAGATATCACCAGACCAAATGTGTGTGCATGCATGTGATTCCTTGATTAATAAATTCATACAAATGGCAAACCATATGTCTCCTCTGAAGCCTGTTCAGCACTTTGAAAAACTGCTGTCAAAACAAATATGGTAGTTCACGTGAAAAAACAACAACATCCTTTTTGTTCCTATGCCACCAAAGGAAACAATAACTAGATGTAAAAAATTGTTCTTACACCTAGGGTTGCCATTTGTATTTTCACTGCCCTAGTTTATGTGTCTCCCAGCAATTTAACATGAAGTCTACAGGTAGTCAAGGGTGAAAGCTTCACTGCTTATTTTCTTTATGTCAATTGTAGCAACTGGGCTAGAGTTTTTGTTTGTTGTCTGGGTTTTTTTTTTAGTGGCAAGCATATGCCAACTTTTAAAAGTTATTGAAAATAATTTCAACAGGTATCGCCTTTGGGACCACAGGTGTCAAAGCAAGACCATGTTCTACTCATCTACGAGGACAATAGTGAGCAAGTTCCAGAGGCCAATTTCCTTAATGGATCAGTAGCCCTGTGCCCCTTACACCTGGTCTTTTTAGATGGGAAGAAGACTCTAGAACAGGGGTGACCACAAGAGAGTTTGGGGGCCAGTAGCAGATCTCTTGTCTGATTGCAGTGATTAAGCAAGATCTCCAGGTTCCAACTGGCTGCACCTGCACTGCAGAAATAACCCACTTTGACACCTCTTTAACTGCCATGGCTCAATGCCATGGAATCCTGGGAATTGCAGTTTGTTGCGACACCAGACCTCCCTGACAGAGAAGACTAACTATCTCACAAAACTACAAATCCCAAAATGCCACAGCATTGAGCCATGGTAGTTAAAGTGGTGTCAAATGACATTATTTTTGCGGTGAAGATGTAGCCACAAAAGCTATTTTGAAGCTGAATTGGGTTTTTAGTGCCCATTTCTAGTAACTCATCCTGATGAAGTCCAGTGCTCTTCGGATGAAGTAAATACAGTAGGCCCTTGGTATCGACTGGGGTTTGATTCCAAGATGCTTGATGGATACAAAAATCCCTAGATGTTCATGCTCCATTGTATACAATGGGGTAGTAAAATGGTGTCCCTCATTATATATTTTTGAATATTTTCCAGCCATGGATGGTTTAATCAATGGATAAGAAATCCATGGATACAGAGGGCTGACTGTAATTGATCCTCTGAGCTGCCATTTTGTACCTACCTCCAACTGGATAAATTCAGAGTTCCAACAAAAGGGATCCCACAAACTTGAAGTCTGCTCTTCCCTATCCTGTAATAGCATTCCTTATTTCACAATACCTTTTGTGCTACACTACTCTCTTCCCTCCCCCCCCCCCCATTCCAGTCCTGACTCTATTGCCTGTTGGTGTCTTTGGTAACCAAAGCACTTTCTGACACTGCCTTCTGTGTTGTTATTCCTAGAGAAGATTTATAGCAATTGGGGATAAGACTCCAATGAAGTTATCAATCAGAGAAATGGAAGAGTCCAGGACAGTTTATTGTGTGATGTAGATGAGAGAGAAGTCTGAATATTGATGTCTAGGAGAATGATTAGGAGATAGAAAAGAATTTAGGAGGAGGGAAGAGGAGAGAAGGAAGATCAGCATTGTGGGTAAATATATGCAGTTTCTGGTGGTGATTACCTTCCAAGTAATTAGTTTTTAAATCAGGCAGACGTTTCAGGAGCCACTTACTCTGAGCTGTTTTAATTATTTATGTTCTCTTTTATTCATATTATTTATAGCATAGGTTTTCTTTTAAATACGAGCAGTGATAGCTGCTATGGGGCCACTCATCCTGAACAGAGACCCTTTTCAGCCACAGCCTCCCACCCAGTGGATATCTCCTAAGTTTCTACTTTGTTGACAGCAGCAACCACCAGCCAGCCAGTCCTATGGATATCTTATCTCTGTCTTGTTCTCTCTGTTCATTTAGGTAGGGGGACAAATGGGAGGTGAAAAATTCTACGAGGCCCTGCTTTGCATGTTTCTGTCATTCATTGCAGCAACTGTGTTTCCACAGTCAAAAATGTAGGCTAGTTTGCTTCTTAGTTTATTGAAATGCGTAATGAAATAATCTAACCATTATGGTAGTCAATGTAAACAATAAATAAAGAGCTTGGGGGTTCAGTGAAATCTTCTAGTTTTCATCATCCAACTCAACCAGCTGTCTTGCACTAGAGCAGTGGACTAGGGAGATAGATGTGTCAATCGTTCACTCCAACATTAGCAATTTTTAAAATACTGATTTTCCCTATCAATTTTATGAAAAAATTGCAACCTGTGAAAAGTTATTAGCAAAAACAGTCCCATCCCCCCAGCCAAACCTCAACCATCACAATTGACTAAATTCAATATATATAACTATTCCCAGTAGGGAGTGCTTAATGTTGTGCCTTCCTGACACGAAACCGTTAAAGAGAAAAAGCCTGCAGGAAAACAGAAGGAACCCCATTTCAATTCCAGCGATATCAATGAATACACTAGGATGTGAAGCCAGATTTTTAGGCACTAATCTGCCTGGATGGGCAAATTTATCAATTGTGCTTCCTTCTACATTCAGATATTTTAAAGTTCCAATTTCTTACAATCATATTTATGAAGAAATTTGCAAATTTTGGAACATTGTTATCAGAACCAAACCAAACCAAATTTTTACCCATCCCTAGTAAAATCTGTAGATCTGGCACAAATCACATCTTCCTTCATTAATGGCTTAGCCCACAAACTATTTCCAGGATGGCTGTACTATTAAGGCAACAAATTTAATGGTCAACAATCCATGTTTTAAAGTAAATTGTGCCCTTTTGATCTCACTAGGTCTTTTGGCAGCTTTTCGATACCTTGAGTCAGTAAGTGCAGATCCTGAGGCAATAGCAAGGATAGGTCAGTTTGATGCAAAAAGAACCAAGTCAAGTGAACCTATTTTAGGCTTGAATCCTACAGGTTGGTTCAACATAACAGGTCCATTGAATCAATGGGATCTACATGTGTTGTTGTTGTTGTTAGCCGCTCTTGAGTCGACTCATGGTGACCCCAGATGAGACACCTCCAAGACCCCCTATCCTCCACTGCTCTGCCCAGGCCCTGCAAACCCATGCCTGTGCTCCCTTTGATTGAGTCCATATATCTGGCATGTGGTCTTCCCCTCTTTCATCTACCCTCTACCTTGCCTAGCATTATTCTCTAGTGATCCATGCCTTCTCATTATGTGGCCAAAGTACAACAGCCTCAATTTGATCCTCTTGGCTACCAAGGAAAGTTCTGGTTTGATCTGTTCAAGGACCTATCTGTCTTTTTGGCTATGATGTACCATTTACTAATTCAAAATCTGATTAAGTGTGTCTTCTCCAGTTGAGACTACCAGCAAGATTTAGGCCTCAATGTGTTATAAATTCTCTTGAGCTACCATTTTGTCAAAGCATGAATCTGACATGCTCAAATCCAGGAAGTCTTATGCCACAATACATTTGGTAGTATTAATAAAGGTGCCTCTCTGTACTGAATCTGAAGAAGTGGGTTTGTATCTACAAATGCTCATGCAAAAATAAAGAGCAGTTAAGTCTTAAATTCCATCCCCTGCTTTTTTATCCAGAATCCTTGGTTGTTTTTATTCACGCAGAAGTGTAGTCGCCAACAACAGTTTGTGGTGACCCGCTTGGATGGTTCAGCTCATCTTTGCCTGAGAATCCAAACAAAATGGTAATGAGGGATGTACTGACATCTCTTCAAAATACTTTTTGTGCATTTCTATTTCTCTGCTTTCTTCCCTTGGTTCCAACCAATGGATGTTTACTTAAAAATATTAGAATAAGTTATAATTGTATTGGACTCATGGTGTTGCCATTTGGCAGACATAATTTGGCTGTGGCCACCCACAGCAGAATCCAGGGAATGCTGGAGTTTGGATTATTGGTCATACATTTTTAGATGATCCCAGGCATTCTGCTGAGCCTGCAATTTGGGACATGGTAAAGTATTATGAGGAAAGTATGGCACTTGGTGTAACCTTCCACTTCTCACGTTTGCATCTGGCTTTGGTTTCTGCACATGCCTATGTGAAACTGAGATTAGGCCCCTATAGTGTGGCACACACTATATGGAGTTGCTTCATAGGTGGCAATTTCTTGATAGCTGAGGGGCTCTGGTGCCTTCCACTGGCCACCCTGATAATTCCTTGTTGTTTGATAAATCAAAACATTCATAATTTGAAAGTATGTATATGTAAAATGTATGGCAACCTTCTATTCTATATCCTAAGGTGTAAATGTAAAACTCTCAGTTGGGTGTGAGCAGAGGAAGGCATTGGTGCTTAACTTTCTTCTTTAAAAGCTCTCCTTTAAATACACCCATTTTGCAGTAATGGTTAAGACTGTAGATCAGCTACATAACTGAGCAGCATCTCCAGCCTGACATCCCCCAATCCTACTTTACAGGGTAGCAGCCACTGTGAGCAATGGAGATCTGTGCAGCATACTGACATTTTCACTCTCTTCCTCCTCCGGTGTTATAATCAAATTTGAGCAAGGATCTCCATCACAAAGTGTCCTCACATCAGAGATTGCTGATGGGGTCTATGCTGTGTCCGGATCAAAGGGAGAACAGACCTTGTTCACAATGCCTGATGTCCAGTAAAGCAGGATTTGGGGACTTTTACAATCGTGGCAATAGCACCATTATTGTGAATACATAGGGATTGTGAATACAAATCAGTTACCATCTGTAACTGTGACAGTGAATTCCAGCCAATGTTTTGAAACCTGCTTTAGACCTAGAAGCTGGAATAGCTTCATTTCGGCAAAAGAGCTCCTAAACAGATTCGTTGTCAATGCATATTTTGTTTTCTTGAAACAATTTCCAACAAAATGCCCTTAAGCTTATAGGCATATTTTCTGATCCTTAAAGGCATGCACACAGACTAGTTCCCACATTTTCCATTTGAAACATTTATTTTTGGGAAATACATATTAAACACTATTATTTATACAAAACAGGACTAAATTTGCCATAATGCATACAATCCTCAAAAAGGCCATTTCTGTAGATTTGGATGACTTTTTTTTTTTTTTGGTTTATTCAATAACACCTCTTCCCTCACCCTGCAAAGTACAATATAAAAAGAGAAAGTCATTTCCCCCTTGCTTTCACTAGATGAGATATTAGCAAACACAACATGATGCATTTGTTTTTGCTGAAATGCATCCAAGGGGAGGGGGAGACACTCTCTATTTCAGTTACCCATTTCATAGTTTTAAACACTTGAAATATATATATTTTAGTTAATACACAATTTTTATTTTGCTAAAATATAGCAAGTCAGCAAGTAAAAAAAATAATTTTCCTCAGCTTAACACAGCTCAGTAAAGTTTCCTCCATTTTATTTTAGTTTGGGAGCAAAAAACATAGAAGTTAAAAAGGGCAGTTCAGATTTACTTGCAACAGACAATGTATGAGAGCCTCTGAACAAGGAATATCTGGAGAACTATTCATCAGGGATGAAATGAGATAAAACCAAAAATGCCTGACAGCTTGGATTAAGATATGAAAAACACCTTTGTTACAGGGAGTTATGAATGCAGCAGATGTGGTCACATGAAGCCTAGGGTGTAGATCAATTTGCATGCTTGTGTTATGGATATCAGAGTTTGGAAAAGTTACGTTTTTGGACCATGTCCCACAGAATCTCATGGACAGTGATAGGGGATTCTGGGAGTTGCATAGTTTAAATAAGCAACTTTTTTAACCTCCTATTATTATCATCTGCAAGAGGTAGTGGCTACTGTCTGGCATCCCTCTGTGATGTGTGAAGGTGCAAAACACCCCCCATTTGCCTCCTGAGAGGGGGCCACACTGGCACCTACATAAACAAGATGGTATTTTAACATTTGCCTTTGGTGAAAGCCAGGAACCAGAATTTCTTTTTTCCTTATATTTTGTTTTTGAGGGTTCCACAAGAGGGCAGCATAGTCAGAGCATTCCTGTTTTCAAAATGGGTCTGCAAATCTACCAGCTTATGGCTTGGGAGAGTGAGTAAATGTTCTCTGAAGCTCTTGACTTAACTGCAAAGAAAACAAGACTGTATTGGCTCTCTTGATTAGATCCCATTTTAAAAACAAAAAGGATAATGAAGAAGGATAATATTCAACAAATTCCTCCAATGTTGTGGGGAAAAGTGGTAGCTTTGCAACTTCTAGCTTTTCAAGGAAAAGACAAAACCACCTCCCATTTGGAATATAGTTATCCTACCAATGCATTGAGACTGGTTGGAGAATTTGCACAAAATCTATGTTAAATGAACCCTCAGAATAACCCATAGAAGTGGCATAACACTTCAAAAGATTAGGGCCAGCTAGCACAGGCATACATCTTTTGTACACTCCCAACCCATCCATAGGGATTGAGATCACAGGCAGAAGTGTGCTGTGTAAACTGGTGCTCTTCTTACACCTGTAACTCTAACCAGAAGCTCTATTGCAAAATGCATGCAAAATCCTAGACTCAGCTTTTCATACAGAGTATGGCTTTTCACATGGAGCTGAACAACATGTACTGGCATGTCTCTGCATGCATACAGGTTTTTTTAGCCACAGTTAGAAGGGTTACACACAACATTGCAAACAGAGATAATCCAAGTAGGTGAATGTGGTGATTAGCAAAACAATTCTAACGTTTTCTCCACTGACTTGGCAGAAACTGTTCTGAGTAAGCATCTGGTAGGACATCTAAACAAAAGTCTGGCTCAAGTGTACATACAACAAACATACAAAATTCTAAGAAGGCAACATGATTTGGGATTTCAGGCCTGCAGGAAAGGGAAAAGAAGGGGGACACCCTTCAAGAAGGTCTGCATTTGCCAATAGGATCTTGGCCTTATTAAAAGTTGCCATGCTTATCCCACAGTCGGCCTCCTCCTCTTCTAGTGAGGAAGGTGGCTCCCTATTATTGCTGGCTTTCTGAAAGAAAGAGCACAGAAATTAGACATGCAGAAGTAAGAGGTACACAGTACTCAATGGAATAGGGCCATACACTCATAATTCATCCCTTTGTCACTCTACCCTCATGTTAAGAGCCATACTTAGGCATAAAAATCTTCCCCTGAAATGGATGATGTTTGATATAAAAAGAGAGAGAGAAAATACACAAACTGAAAAACAAACAAAAAATAACCCCTTTCCCTATCCCTGGTTTACCACAGTGTAAACCTTTGGCACTACTTAAATCAGGTGGTTGAGAGGGGGAAACCCCATAATCCTGGACCACTGAAATAAAGAAGGCAGAAACAGGCTCCTCTTTTAACTCTCTCCTTCTTCCACACAATACGGGAAGAAGATGTACTGACACATTCTATCGATCACTCTTTGGGGCCTTGTCAGGCCTGTACAAATAAACAGGATAGCATTACCCCAATCAACCTTGTCCTTCCAGGATTGCCCTGATATGGTTCTGCCTTACTGCAGTGGGGAATCCAGCAGGTAGAGGATGATTAGCTGCATGGACGGGGTGAGGAATGCATGACATTCGCTTGAGTGCAGCCATACCCCATGCTGAACTAGCCTGAAACCATGGCAAAACACAGGAAAAGATGATGGACTTTTCAGGCAACCCCACCAGGCTTCCATACTAGGGCAAATGTCCCATGAAAGTATAGTTCAGTTCCTAATATGCTAAAAGGGGGGAAGGTTGCTCTCTACCTTCTAACCAGGTTCACTATTTCAGCCTCAAGAGCCTAAGGCCTCTGCCATGATCAATCAGTTTTCTCCACCAAGTTCCAAAAAAGAATGGCTGGCCCATCACAGTGGAAGATCTAAGCTAACATTTCCACAGCTAACATTAGACATCAAATTAAGGAAATCTGCTTCTGAGACTGTCCTCAACATCTTCACCTCCCTATTGGTCTCTTACAATAGCCTAAATGGACACAATGGTCACTTTACCCTGCACAGACTGGGAAAAGGACAAGGCGCTACATTTCCTATGGAAAGTACTGTTATTTGGTCATCAAAGTAGGTTTCAGTAGCAGAGAAAAGAGACAACAGAGGGGCTATATGGTTTTTGTTTTGTTTTTAAGAAGAGAGAAAGATGGGGAGGGCAGGGAGAGAGAAAGGGGGATCTAAGCTTGAGCAAGAAGTGTTATATTTCATTGGCCACCAACTCCTCCTTGTCAGCCACACCATTGGAGAGCATGTTCTTGCTTTCATTCAAACGTTTGACTCTGTAAGCTTCAAAATGGATGCTGCTGGTAATGTCCTTGATGTTTTGCATGTGTGTCCTACAGGAAGGAGGAGAGATGGTTATAAAAGAGTTTGTATCTAATATTGGAAACAAACAGCTGGATACTAGACTATAAAAGGACTCTGAAACCACAGTAAAGAATGCGCTTTGCCTGCACAAAATCCCAGATTTAATCCTTGACTTCTCCAGTTGCTACAAAAGACCTCTGCTCCAGATCCTGCTGCTAAAACCAGGAGTGGGAAACTCATGCCCTCCATATGTTACTGGAGTGCAGCTCCCATCAGCTTAAGCTGGTGGTCTGAGATGCCCTATGAGGAGTGGCTTAGGGAGCTAAATATGTTTAGCCTGGGGAAGAGAAGGTTACGAGGTGACATGATAGCCATGTTTAAATATTTGAAGGGGTGTCATGTTGAAGATGAAGCAAGCTTGTTTTCTGCTGCTCAATAGACTAGGACATAGAGCAATGGATTAAAACTACAGGAAAAGAGATTACACTTAAACATTAGGAAGAACTTTATTGTGTGAGCTGTTCAACAGAGGAATATGAAGTATTCCTGTTGGAGGTTTTTAAACAGAAACTAGATGGCCATCTGTTAGGAGTGCTTTGATTGTGTATTCCTGCATGGCAGGGAGTTAGACTTAATGGCCCTTGTGGTCTCTTCCAACTCAATGATTTGATAATTAGTATAGTATATATATGGGGTGTGTGTGTTAAGGGAGGTGTAGTCCAATAACTAGAGAACCACAGTTTGCCTAGTCTGATAGGGACAGCCCTTTCTATCAGTTTTCTAGGACAGGGTAGGACACATAATTACTTATATGATCACTGCTTGTGTAATCTTTGAGTTAAAAGCACCATTACCAGCCATGGGAAGAGCAAACAGGGTACCACTTTTACTTCACCTCCCTCTCAGAAGGTTGCTTGTGCTGTACTCTTCAAATGTATGTTGTCTTAATTTACCCCACCCCACTTCCTCTCTCTGGGAAAAATGCCACCAACCTGATAAGAAGATCCCGCAAGTAAGCAAACTCACAGTGCGTCGTATTCTCAACTGTAAAAGCAAGACACGGGACTGGTGGTTAGCATTAAATCAAAAATCCAAAACAAGGCAAGATTCCAATGGGCTCATCAATTCATGAGGACTATCTTCTCTCTCCCCCATCTCAAAATCTATTAAGTTCCTTAAAGAGCTAGCTCTCTCAGTTTAAAGGCAGGCTTCTACATGCCTGAAAAAAGTGAGGGCCCCCAAAATAACCAGATGGGAAAGTGACTGCCCTGCCCCTCCAAGAGACTTGAGGACACATTTTGTTATTTTAGGGCAGTGGTAGGCAACCTAAGGCCCGGGGACCGTATGCGGCCCCCCAAGGCCTTTGGACCAGCCCCAGGCCAGTCCTGCCGCTGCCACCCCCCCCCCCCCGCTGCCATTGCCGCCTGCCATTATGATATTGATTATTGTTGTTATTACTTGTTCTTGGGATTTTCTTGGCAAAATCTCTACAGAGTTTTTGCCATGGCTTTTCTGGGGCTGAGAGAGCGTGCATGTATATTTTTTAATTTTTTTAAAAAAATTATTTATTTATTTTTGTGCTTCAGCCCCCCAATTGTCTGAGGGACAGCAACCCGGCCCCCAGCTCAAAAAGGTTGCCTACCTCTGTTTTAGGGGCATCAGGGGGAGCAATAGAGAATGTGGAGATAATGCAGTCATCAACTCCAAGCAATTGCTCACCCCTGGATAAGAACAAACCTCTCCAACTTGATGCCCTCCAGATGTGTTGGACTACAACTTCCATTAGAACACAAAGAACTCTTTAGGCAGTACTATATTGAAAAGGCACCTATTCTGAAACTCTTTCTTTATGGGGGCAGAATATGTATTTTCTTGAAAACAGGCCAATGCCATCTTCCTTTGAGAAAACTATCTGGTAAGCACCTGCCTTGTGATGGCCTCTCTCTGCTTTTATGAGTTATCAAGGACTGACCACAGGGGGGAAGCAGAAGGCTTAAAATGAATTGCCTTTTCTTTCACTGTTTAGAATCCCAAGCCATAGAACCTAAAGAAGCAGAAACGTAAGCCTCAAACTAAGTGTGCTTTGTGGCTGTAGTTTAGATTCACATCAGTTACCAAGAAAGTGCGCGTGTGTGATGGGGGGGGGGGCAGATAAGGTCATTTGGTGTTGCATATGATGTGGTGGTGGAGTCGACTGCAAGGGAAGACAAATAACTCTACACACATGTACAGTGGGATGCCATACACTGTGGTACATGCGCTGGTAACCCCTCGTCTTGACTTCTGTAATGAGCTCTAAATGGGGCTACCCTTGTGCTTGACCTGGAAATTTCAAGTAGTACAGAATATGGCAGCCAGGTTGGTCTCAGGAACAACAAGGAGACACCACATTACACCCGTGTTAAAATCACTCCACTGGCTGCCTATTAGTTTCTGGGCACAGTACAAGGTGTTGGTTATTACCTTTAAAGCCCTACATGGCTTAGACCCAACCTATCTCTGAGACCGCCTCCTTCCATATAATCCACCCCATGCACTCAGGCCCTCTGGGAGGAATTTGCTACAGCCTATTAAAACATGACTGTCAGCAACCGCCCAGAGGGCCTTTTCCGCTACCGCTCCCAGATTATGGAACAGCCTGCCAGACGAGATGTACACTATATTACAAAAAAAAAGTTTAAAAAAAATAAGTTTAATATCTTTTTAAGGGGGGTGGTTTTTTGGGTTTGTATGCATTTTATTGTAGTTTTAATGTTGTAAGCCACCCCAATTGCTTTGCAGAGGGGAGGGATGATGATGATGATGATGATGATGATGATGATGATAATACAGTGATCTGAACTCCTGTACCACCACCCCAACTCAGGCCACCAATAGTTTAAAGCAGGGGTAGGCAACCTTTCCCCTTTAAGGGCCAAGGGACTTCAGCTCCCAGAATCCCAGGAGCTATTGGCCAACATGGGACTATTGGCCAACATGGCTGAGGTTTCTGGGAGCTGAAGTCCCTCGGCCCTTAAAGAGGAAAGGTTGCCTACCCCTGCTTTAAAGAAAGGAAAGAACATAGACAGTGTCTCCCTTCTCCACACACCACAGAGAAACAGGAATACTTTTTCATACTTCTAGAAAGCAAAGAGCAGTATACAGGAATTTAATGGTAAATCCTGAGGTTTATTTCTCCATTTATAGCAAAAGCAAGTACATTTCTATACTGCTTATCAGTGCACTTAAGCACTCCCTATGCAGTTTACAGTGTGTAAGCTAATTGCCCCCAACAAGCTGGGTACTCATTTTAGTGACCTTGAAAGGATGCCAGGCTGAGTCGACCCTGAGCCCTTGGCTGGGATTGAACTCACAATCTTGTGGTTTGTGAGGGAGTGGCTGCAGTACAGGCATGTAACCATTGTGCCATCAGGGCTCTATTTATTTATTATTTATTAATTTATCTCTCACCACCACATATGTAGAAAGATGGACTTGTGAAGGAATGCCACCTAACACACTTCTATGTACAGTCTTCACACAGAAGAAAGCAGTCATGATGAGGTCATTTTTCACTTTTTCTGGCATGTAGTGTGTCAAAAAAGACACACCGTGCTTCCAGCATGTTCCTCTATGAGGAAGCAAATGCCAGTTCACTTGAGCCATTTGGCCTAGGAGTCCACTTGGTCATTCACATTCATTGATCCAGAAATAAAATGCATGACTCTTCTTGTCGTGATATGTGTGTGTGTAGGTATGGGTCTTCAACTTGTCTGTTTACTTGTGGTGACCCCATGAATTTTATAGAGTTTTCTTAGGCGAGGAGTATTCAGAGGTGGGTTTTTTTTCCAGTTCCTTCCTCTGAAATATAACCTATAACATCTGGTATTTGTTGGTGGTCTCCTATCCAAATGGTAATCAGGGCTGACTCTGCTTTGCTTCCCAGATCAGATGGGATCTGGTGCCTTCAGGGTATTTAGGCCTCTTGTGGTGATGTCTTTATCTAAACTGAACTTTGGAGTTTGTCTTATGGTATGTGTGGCTACCACTGTATTTGCATGCCTCCCAAAACACAAACTGAGCATCAGAAAAAATAGAAGTGACACCAGCAGGGGAAAACATGGCAACAGAGAAACAGATTGGGCAGAACCTGGAATAGGGTGAGGGACCCAGTGAAATAAGAAACACCTTTAAAAATTGCTTTTGCTCTTTAAGCCATCCTTTTTCTGTGGCACATTTACTTCAACACATTTCCCTGGAATCCTTTTCACAGGCATAAGCTGTAGTGGTGAGGCAGCAGGATTGAAGGAAGCTACAGAAGGAAATTGTGGGTGCCAGTCCACATGTGTATATAACCATACCCACACCGTGTCAGATGCAGGCTGGGGAAGGATCTGATCCACCCATGACATGCCTCCTAATATGATCCCATTGGGTCTCTAGCAATGTTGTAGCTCCACTTGGGTTGAGGACATATTTCCAAGGTCAAATCTTCATCTGGAAGAGTAATTGTTCTGCATCATCTCTGTCTTTGAAACAGGTGATCTGATCTGTCCCATGGCCCTCCAAGGACGTGGGGTAAATACCATACCAGCCACTGGGTGTGTCCCACCACATGTGCCAACAAGACATGATCAGGATGGTTGCTCTGGAACCACTCTATATGGCTAGAAGCAATATTCACTTATTTTGGTTGCATGTGCTCTAAGTTACAGTAAGTTTGAGTTACAAGAGAGCCTGGTGATTGGGAGTTGTTTCAACTTCTTCAAAAGATGTGTTTTAATGAGGGACTTGAAGAAAGGGTGATGCCATCACAGAATGGGAAACAGCTGCAAATATTCTTGCATCATTGAACCACCTTGACCCCATGCTACTCTCCCTCCCTCTGAGAATCACCTTTGCAGAGTTGTGTGTTGTTGTTTTTACTGAATATGGAATCAAATTGCATTTCTGTTACAGTATGGTTTTAAATTGTGAGCTAGTGATGCATTGGGATTGAATGCCTTGTTGGGGGATATATCTTCAATGGGTTTGTATTGAATTTTGAGCAAGCTTGTTTTCTGCTGGTCCACAGACTAGGACATGGAGCAATAGATTCAAAATACAGGAAAAGAAATTCCACCTAAATATTAGGAAGAACTTCTCTATTGTGTGAACTTTTAACAGTGGAATATGCCACCTCAGAGTGTGGTGGAGTCTCCTTTGGATGTTTTTAAGCAGAAGCTGGATGGCCATTTGTTTTACTGATGGTTAGTTTAATTTTACTGATGGTTAGTTTAATACCTTTTAATGGGGAGGGTGGGTTTTGGGGTTTCAAACTATAAATTGATGTATTTTTAATTGTTGTAAGCCACCCCAATTGTTTTTAACAGAGGGGTGGGGTATAAATAAATTTTATTATTATTATATTATTATTATTGTTTAATTTGTGTCTTAATGCATGGCAGGGGCTGAACGGGATGGATCTTGTGGTCTCTTCTGATTCTATGATTCAATAATAATAATAATAATAATAATAATAATAATAATAATAATTGCCTATTGCATTTTACATGTTAGGCTATCACTATACGAAAGTTGCATTTGCTTTGTACTCTCTCTCACTGCAATTTCCACTAAGCCCTCCTTTCTTAGCCTGTGTAGTGGTAGGCCATAAAGTGACATGTTGTGTTTGAAGACATTTCAAGGGCATGCCTCATATTAAAAACACAAGATGACCCCTTTCCCCTACAAGATTAGGATTAGACAAGGTAGTAATGGGGGATCTTGGGCCTTCAATATGTTGTTGGGCTTTATCTCCAACAATCCCTGACTATTGGCCATTATGAGCGGTGGTGATGAGAACTGCAGACCAACTCATCTGAAGGCTCAAAAGCTCTACAGTTTTGGACCAGGACTCTGGATCTCTTTAAATCTCTGTAAAGACAAAGGATGGAAGATGGATAATTCATGTTGGGGCAATGGAACATTTTGGCAGTAGCAGATCACTGTCAATGGCTTTCTCTGTACCTGAAAGTCCTATTCTACTATCCTCATTGCTGTATAGACTGCTGGAGGAAAGCAGCCGATGGTAGTCTGGTGTTCTCAAAATCAAAGGCCCCAATCTCCAATGTCTGCACACCTCCAACAACAATAAAAAATATTCTTTGGATGGCAGAGACCAAAAAAGAATTCCTGCTCATCTTCCAAGTTAAAACATGTGTGAGTAACCTAATCAAAAGAATCCAGGCTTCTCTTTTATATCCAGCATGAGACAGCAAAGCATATATCCTAAGAAATTGGTAATGCACTACACTGTTGCCATCTCTGTACATTCAAACATACTCACTTTCACAAATCTGAAGATATGACAATGTCAAGGAAGCAACACACAGGAGTGAGAATGCTTACCTTCTATTGTTCCCCACTTTGTCTTCCTTCCCAGAATTCTTCTGCCATTAATCTGGTATTCCTGGTCACTGCCCACCACAGCAAATGGAATCATTTCCTACAGTGGAATAGATAAGTGTCAGAAATAGGGGTCATAAAACCCAACCTAATTTTAATCAAAGCTGCATTAAAATGTGAAACTGATCCCTATTCCACCCTTCATCTCATTATTTCTGAGACTTCTGAAATCCCTCTTCAGCACTTCTATCAAGGGTTTCCAAAACAGTGGGGTTAAATAAAACTCGAGTGAATAAGAGATCTTGAGAAGCTTTTTGAGAGACCCATTTTTCATTTGTTAATTGTACATAAGGGATGAAAATTAATCAGTTTTCCAGATGCAAAACCGTGTCTCATTTCCTATTCTTCTCCAGAGCTTGAATACACATGCAGTGAGTTTATTAATCATGAGCAGGTATTATGAACTTATTGTACCCATCCTTTCTTGCCTGCAGCAGCTCTTGATTCACTTCATTTAAACACCCCACAAAGCTACCTAGGGGGCGTGGGGAATATTTTTGCAAAAAAAAAAAAAAAGGAGAGAGAGAGAGAGAGAGAGAGAGAGAGAGAGAAAGGATATTTTTTTAAGGTGTCCTGGTAGGTCTCAAAATGGCTTTGAGGGCTGCATGTGGCCCACTAACCATACTTTTTTCTGTCCCCAGACTAAAAGGAAACCTCTTCCCATATGTACTCTTCAGACTGAGATTCAAACGGTGGCAGGAGGATCGGGGCCTTTTTGGCTGTTGACTATTTGTGCAACATTTTCCAGAGAGAGGCATACCTGGTGCTCACTTGAATGCCTTCTCAGCAGCAGGCTAAGATCTCCCCCACCAGCCTTTTTAACATTGTGTTAACTTCATTCTGTTACTTATCTCCACTGAGGATGTTAACTATGGATTTTTCTCTTCTTTTTTTAGTTTTAGCTCATTTACGTAACTTTTACTGGTACTGGCATACAATTTATATTATTTATGTGGGACACAGATCTTATTTCTAATTTTATTGTATTGTTTTAATGCTATTTTATACTTCATTTTATACATCGTGTGGTGACTGAGCTATCTTGACTGGCTAGGCAAGATGGTGCACGCTGCCTCCCTTTCCCCATCCCATGTACAGAAGGCTGAGTAGGCTAGGTTGGCACTTGAATCTGGCATCAGAACAGCTATCCCAAAAACAAGAGGCTGGCAAAGAGTTCAGGGCAGGCTGCATGGCACACACAGGTCTTTCCTCCTAACCTCTTGCTGAAGCTCTTTGCATCTGCTGCAGGCTGCCTCACTCTGCTGGGTGGCACGGCTGGCCCTTAGAGACTGTCTCATTTTGTAAGCCATTAGTAAAGACAACAAATAAGTAAAATACATGTAATTGAGCAGGAAGCTTTAGGTTTAGACAAAAAACTCAACTGTAAGCCCTCTGAGCACAAGCTAAGTGAGATGCAAGGAAGGGCTGCCCACTCACTCTAAATTTTTCATTTATTAGTCGGTCTTCAGAATCTTCATCAAACTGCTTCTGTGGATACACATCAATGCCATTGGCAAGGAGATCAGCTGTGATCTAAGAAAACACAGAGAACAGGGAAAAAATGTGATTAGACAGAAATTGCCCCACCTTGCCAAAAAAGAAAAAAGAAAACAAACAGGGAGGGAGAAAGAAAGAAAAGAAAATATCCTTTCTTGAAAGAGCTGGAGTGCTGAACCTCAAATCAGCCAACAAACTGCAGTAAAGTTCACATGGGGCCATATTCCTCCTCACCCATAAGGGATCTCAAGACACTGTATGGTATAGTAACCCTGCAGAAGCTAAGCTGGTCTGAGTCTGGTCAGTGTGTGGATGAGTGTCTGCCTGGGAAAACCCAAGGGCAGTATTTTGAGTTCAAAGGCAGGCAGGCAGGCAGGCAGGCAGGCAGGCAGCAGTTTGCAAAGCAAACAAACAGTATTGTTATGATTGTTATGGACATGGTTGACAAGATACACATTAAACAGTAAGCGCAGAACATTATTAAGTAGTGTCAACACTTGAGGATTTCCTTTGATCATCTAAAGGATCCATGCTATTTACTGCAGCCTCCCACTGAGGTTACATAGTGATCTTCCCCTTCTACCATGGGCTACCTGCTCCAAGGGCACCCATGGTGGAAAATATGCAAAGGGAAAAACAGTACTCCAGCTTTCTCATTACTGGATCACAGAGAAGCAAAGGAAGATAGAAAAGTAGGTAACCAAAACAGGGTGAGGGCAAAGATTACAGTACTTCGGGTATTAACACCAGGCCCAGAGAAAGTGGTTGAAAAGTTAGATGGCGAGAAGCCGGGGGCAGAAAGTTCAGAATGCTTCTGGGTTACACAGAGAGGCTCCCTTTTTCCATAGCAATTTTAGTAGACGGGTGGTTTGTTTTTTTTAAAACAAAACTTTAGAAATATCTGAGAAAGAAAAAAAGACTCAAAATAGGGAAATTGAATTTATTCCCTCTCCCCGAAGAGAGGGAAAGCCAAGAGAAATATAGGCAATTCAGTGGTTCTGGAGATCGATGAAGGCCTTTCCTCTCACCACGCAGGGGTGCTCTGAGCTGCGTCGCAAGGAATGTGCTTGGCTCCTGGCCAGCAACTGGGCTTTTCAGAGAGCCATCATGCAGGGGTGGGGGAGTGGGAAGCTGTAGTAAGATCCTCAGGAAGGTCAAAGAAGGCACCATCTCACCGCCACACCTGACCCTTACCCTCTGCTTGAAGTAGTCCCTCTCCTCCAGTGTTAATGTGTCCGCTTTGGCGATGACAGGCACAATGTTGACCACTTTGCTCAGACGTCTCATGAATTCAATGTCCAGTGGCCGGAGGCTAAAAGTGAGATTACAGAAGAAGGTTGAGTTATGTGGTTTTAAACCATTAATTCCCCCCTCTTCCTACAGATTCAAATGACACAAAAAGGTAGGGCCCTCTCCCTGCTCAAGAGCTTCTAACAGAAGTCAAAAGTGCAGAATTGCAATGTGAACACAGGTGTCCTTGGCTCTGCTCCATCTTTTCCCTCTAAAATGAGAGAAAGTTGAATAGGACCACACAAACTAGATGGGGGCTGGGACCAATATTTGGTCATTGAGGACTGTTCTCTTAGGCCCTAAATCTGTTAGCCCCAACTGAATAGAAATCTTGTAATTCAACACCAACTAAGTTACAGTAATTCCATGCATCTACTCTAGTTGGATTTAACTGGATTCAGACCTCAGATTGTCAGAATAGCATAGATCAGGGGTAGGCAACCTTTTTGAGCCGGGGGCCGGTCCCCCGAAGTCCTTCCCTCTGCCGGGCCAAGGGGGGGGGGGGAATGGCATTGCGTGCGCTCATGCATGCGCGCGACCCCCCGCACACTGTGCATGCGCAAACGAGTCGCGGCCGCCATTTTGGAGAACAAAATGGTGGTCGCGGCACGCGTGGCTGCATGGCGGCCAAAATGTGCGGTGGCAGCGGCAGGGGTCCGCCTGGGCTGGTAAGTGCCGGGACTTGGGCTGGAACTGGCCCGCAGGCCGTAGGTTGCCGGCCCCTGGCATAGATGCAATAAACATGCCAATGGGCCTTCCTGTCCAGGTATTCTGCGACCTTTGCTCTCCCTGCTGTTGGCATTGCTATATTACAAGCCAGCATTCCCCAATGTTTGTAGATAGGGGCATTGGTGATACAAATTGATCCATTTATACATGATTAACAGATGGCAATTCCATAGGAAAGAGATACTGGTGCCAAAGAATATCTGGACACGTGTTTAACATAGATACTTTCTTTCCAGATTGGATAAGCATCAAGCCAGGTGAGGTATCTTTCACATCACTAATTTTTTTAAAAGTATAACCATATATACTCAGCTATAAGTCAATCTCATGTATAAGTCAAGGGCAGGTTTTGGGGCCAAAATGATGGATTTTGATATAAACCATGCATAAGCTGAGGGTAAAACTCAGGGACATGTAACAAAAGATCTAAAGAATGAAGCAAAGGAATATAACGCCAAAGAACTTACAAAATTCCACCAGGCATAACTGTGCTCACCCTAAAGCAGGGGTAGGCAACCTTTCCCCTTTAAGGGCCGAGGGACTTCATATTGGCCAACATGGGACTATTGGCCAACATGGCTGAAGCTTCTGGGAGCTGAAGTCCCTCGGCCCTTAAAGGGGAAAGGTTGCCTACCCCTGCTCTAAAGGCTAGATGGATGAGAGAGTAGAGAGGGGACAGTGCTTCCAGGACAGATTACAGGCTTGCCTTTCACCAGGGAATGGTTCCTTTTTAAATAAGAGTTAAAGTACAGAACTCTGTACATTGACCCGTGGATAAGTCAACTCATGTTTTTTTAGACTATTTTTGACTAAAATTTCTAGACTTATACATGAGTATATACAGTAGGTGCTCCCTCACTCTTACTGAGATGCTGGAAAGAGGGAATAGGAAGGCTTTAAGCATCTAGCTGTCATCCTGATCTGGATTGTGCTCCACACACCTGCTATTTCTTTTGGAAGAACACACTCCCATTCAGACAAATGGAACTTTTCCTCTCAAACTGAGTAGCAGGCACATGGATATATACATATACATACAACAAATCAATCAGTAAAATAAAATGGTAGTAATCTCCATTTATGCTGCCCTGGTCTCTTTGGAGGAAACACAGGATAGAAATGTGATGATTAAATAAAAAATATTCCCTATTGTGAAAGTTAAAGGTTAGCAGTTTTTTGCACATGCTATTCATTTGGAGCAAGGTGTGGAAGTGGATTGATAGATCCAGTAGCTTTAACCACTGCAACAGGAAGCAAAAGGTTACTTTCCTTGTTTTGTGTGCATTCAGACCCTTGCGAAGGTGATCATATGTGTTAAACCTTAAAAAACATACCTTTTTGGACTACAACTCCACAGTCAGAATGGGTTGTAATCCCCAAAGTAACTTTGCATGTGTAGGCACATAAACATGTACACTTGTCATATATCAAACACTAGTAATATCCCTTTTTCCGTGGGAGTGACAATCCAACTTAAATGGTGTGTGTTAAATTCCCTGACTTATGTAGACATCAGCAAAAACAGGAGGTCGAAGAATTTCAGCTCAGAGAAGGCTTCCTAATTAGGGAGCGTTTTTGCCAAAAAATACAATGCCAAATGCTTAGCAGACCAAAAGTACATTCTCCCTCTCCCTTCATCCTCATCACCCCATTTCCAAAATATCTTGGCTGGGCCTGGCAGTTTATAAGGGGTAGCCATTCCATACCAATGACCCACAAAAGGAAAATGTTTGTCAAGAGCAAGTTTAAAGCAGTTTTCACAGTCCCAAAGAAATGTGACTCTCCTCTATGCTCAGCAAAAGCTAATTGGGATCCAATTAATCCTTAGCCTACTACGGTACAGGGCTGACTGGCTAAGCAGATTATGTGTGTTTAAATTTTGGCTGCAGGGAAAAAGCTGCTTGGCTACAAGCATGCTGGTTGGCCTTCTGGTTGGTTGGCAGCCTTGGGGACTCATCTCTTCCCCTCACAAAAATAAAAGCAACATGGGATTGCCTGACTTATTTATTCATTTTGGCCTTGCATGCAAACACACACTTTGCCAAAGGAGGAAAAATGCTCCTAGTGGAAGAAAGTAGGAGGTAACAGAAAGAGCACAAGCAGAAGCCCACAGTGCTGGGTGTTGTGTAGAAAAAGATTATGTGGGTAAGCCTAAGAGGTCTAGAGAAAAGGGAGAATATGTGGGGCTGGAAGCCACGCTGCCTGGGAAATGCAAATGGACAAGTACTAGCCTTTTGATGTCAGACCACAGCAGGACAGAGATGGAAAAAATATTCAAATGACCAATGAAGCATATGTTTCTCAGGTGTTGGTAACCCTGGTGATGAGGACACTGGGAAAACAAGAATCTTTGCAGTGTGGATTTTTTGCACAAAAACTTTGCTCATTTTTTGTATCTGTGCAGAAAACATCATTTTCTTTTCTGCAAAGAAGGTAACACTCCTATGGAGAAAAGAAAATTGGCAAATAAAAAGTGCTGTTTTCTGCACACATGCACAAAATGTGCTTTTTAACAAAAACTAAGTCCCAAACTGTGAATTGCCCTTGAAAACTGAACAGTTCTTGAGAATTTTCTTACTGTGGGGAGGAAAACAGCAAAATTATTTGTTGTTGCCCACAAGAATGAAATTTAAGAAAATCCACATCCCTACTGTGAAGTCCCTAAGAGGAAATAAAACACATGGGAGACAGCCACTTGTGGGATGTATCACATGGGGAGGTGAATATTAAGTCTTAAAAAAAAACAACAACAATGAAATACCTCATCCAATTATAGTTGGCTTTACTGGACGCTGCTCAGCCACTCTCCTAATTGTCCCCCTCCCCAAGATTTTTTCTTCCTAAATATTTTATTTCATGCTATTTATCCTTACCATGCTATTTACTGTGGTGAAATGAGGGTTCCAAATCAGAAAGAAAGAAAGAAAGAAAGAAAGAAAGAAAGAAAGAAAGAAAGAATAGAAGGAAACCCTTATTTCCATCCTACTGCCTTTCTTTGGGGAAAGTATATGGTTCCTCCTTTCTTAGACTAAGGAGCTATGAAGACGGGCAAAAAGAGGTGCTTTGAGGGTGACTTGTAGGCATGTTGTTTAGACGTACGCCTAAAAGTCACCAGGAAAGCGCCCTCTAGCCGTCGTATGCCGAGAGAAGCCGCTCCAAAAAGGAGCCGCTTTTTTCCGCTTCTTTGGCAAAGATGCACGCTTTTGCATGTGCATATGTATGCAACAACACCAGTGCACCAGAAAACACTGTATAAATGCACTGCTGCACATGCGGCGGAAACCGACTCAGTGATCCAGAGTATGCACCCTACGATGCAGTCTTTAATTTAAAGCACCCTATGCTTCCAGGTGTGGATGCACTGGCACAGGTGTGCTTGAATATTAGAACCCTAATCCTAACTCAAATTGTAACCCTAACCCTAATTGTAACTCTACACATGTGCCCTAGCAACTGCCCTCTGTTATGACAATAAATGCATTCTGTTGCATGTACACTTGCTGTTAGCATGCACGGTAGTTTGCATGAAAGAGGCTTTTGAGACCGCTTTTGTGCAGGTGTGCATATATGCATAAGACCTGCACACCACTTCCTGGCATGCTTGTGGGGGGGGCTCCTGGAGTAACATTTATCCATGGGCCTCGGCAGACGGCTTATTAAGGCGTCCTGGAGGCAGGGAAGAGGAGGTGCAGCTGCACGCTCGGCGCCCCTTCCTCCTCCCGAGGTTGCCCACGGAGCCGCCGGCCCTCCGCACGGCCGGAACTCCGGGGGCAACCTCCCGCCGCAGCGTCCGCACACGCTGCGGCAGATGTCAGTGAAAGTGCACCTCACGCTTTTGGGGTGCACTTTCACTGACTTGTGAAAGGAGCGCTATTTTAGTGCTCCTTTCAGGGATGGGGAAGGAGCGCCGCAGGATCGAGGCATGGGGCTGCCTCAGTCCTGTGGCGCACCTTCCCGGGGCGGTGCAGAGCCGCCAGTCTGCTTCCCCCTCATGTGTCCTGTTGACCACCAGCTGCATGTATCAAGTCTGTCCACACAAACCTCCCTTGCATGTACCTCTCCCCTCCTCCCTGATCTGTTTGGGACAAGTTTTGTGGAGAACGATGGAGTAGGTGTCTTTTCACTTCACAAACTTGTTCCTTCGCCCCAAGGGTGGCACAATCAGTTAGTGGCACCTGTCCACTACACCCACTCCTTGAGGGGAAGAGGAGGTCAGTGAATCCTTGCATAATCTGTGGGTGTATGACAGGTCCTGCGCAGGTGCACAGGGATGCCGAACTTCAGTCACCTTTGTACAGATAAAACGACAGACTGTATACCATCCTATAACAGGTCCTATGCAGATGCATAGGGATGCCAAAATTCAGTCACCTTTGTACACAGAGAGTGACAGGCTGCTTACTAGCCTATGACAGGTCCTGCGCAGGTGCGTAGGGATGTTTTCCTACACAGGTGCGCAGAGATGTGTTCCTGCACACATGCGTATGTGTTTGAGAGAACAAAAAAACATTAAAGCAGCTGCTGCCAGCCCATGCGGTTGCTCTGTCCCCCTTTGCAGTGTCCTTGGGGCTAGCAATGCAGTTGCAGGTGCTTCAATACAGCCTCGGAAAAGCTGCACTGACTCCTCCCAGTGCGGTTGTTCCATCCCCATTTAGGGCATCCTCGGGGCAGGTGGTGCGGTTGCTGCAGCTTACAGAAAGGGCAGCTTCAGGTCACCTTTTCCTGCCCATCTGCATAGCCCCATAGGCTTCTTTTTGATTGGGGATATTGCATTAGTAATGAAGTTGACTTAATCACATGTTTCAAAGTAGCCTTATTGAGATAAGTCCATTTTTGACAGCAAAAAAAAAAATTAGCCAATAATATCCATATACATTCCTTATTTTTTCTGATAGGAAATTTTTACTAAGGATGAATTTTGTGTTCTGTATGATTTGAGTAAAATGATAACAGAAAGCAAAGCAAGCCAGGTACCAATGCAGCCCACAGACACGCTATTTTTGGTCAATGTGCTCACTTTCTCATTAGTGAGCCTATTGTCTCCATACCTAGAACTTACTATATATACTGTGCAACAGTTATAGAAGCTTAGCAGAACATCCAGCCACTTCTATACATATAACAAAAGGCATAACATACAACAGTGCAGACTGATTCAATGTCAACATGACACTAGATAAGGAGTAGGTGTCCTAGCACCTTCCTGAGTGAAAATAACCATAACAAAGCATTGTGTGTGTGCGTGCGCGTGCGTGCGTGTGTGTGTTGTGTGCCTTTAAGTCCTTTACAGCGTATGGTGACCCTCAGGTGAACATATCATGGGGTTTTCCTGGCAAGATTTGTTCAGAGGTGGTTTGCCATTGCCTTTCACTGAGCTGACAGAGTGTGACTTGCCATAGGAAAGCAATGGGTTTCCATGGCTGAGTGGGGATTTGAACCCTGGTCTCCAGACTCATGTCACAGTCCAACAACCAAACCACTATGCCAACTGACACTGTGTGTGTTGTGTGCCTTCAAGTCATTTCCAAGTTATGGTGGCCCTAAGGCAAATCTATTTTGAAGTTTTTGTGGCAAGATTTGTTGAAAGGAGGTTTGCCATTGCCTTCCTCTGTGGCTGAGAGCATGTGACTTGCCCAAGGTTAACCAGTGGGGTTCATGACTGAGCAGAAATTAAACCCTGGTCTCCAGAATCCAACATTCAAACCACTATGCCACACTGGCATAAGAAGGTGTCTCAAATCCTCAAATAGACTAACCCAACATTTATTAGTACTACTGGCAGTCTAGAGTAACCCACAGCCACACACAGTAATGTGCATAGACAAAGGCTGCTGATGAGTTAAGAAGATGTCCTAATTTATAGCCTCTGTTCAGAATCAACTGGGAATTTTCTAGATATCAGAAATTGTGAATTTAGAGGGTGTTGAATACTTGCTGTGTTACTACCTTGGATGGTCAGAAGTATGGTTCATGCTGGTAAGAGACGGAAAGAAGGACAAGTTCTCCCTACAATAGGATGGAACGCCTGCAACTGCCAAAAATAATTTACAGAAAGTTCTACTTTAAAACAAGATAAAATGGGAGAAGCTTTTTAAAAATACTATAGCCAGTCCAATATCAGAATCAAGCAAAAACCCATCAAACTTGGGCTGTAAGGAGATGGGACAATAGCACTGCATTACAGACTTGAGTAAGGGATTCAAAAGGCTCATAAAAGCCACTTGGAGCTTTCCTGTGCATGCCTGACTCAATATATGATAAATATTTATGACTACTGAAAGAGTGAGAGAGAGGGAGAGGGAGGGAGACTTGAGTTGAATTGAATTTAATCCAAATTCTATCAGCCTAGAAAACAGTGCTCATTTCAAGTTGGACTCCATGTCCCAAAGGCATTGAAGCTTGATGTATAATATGCTAATACAGGCAGCGTGTAAAAAATGCATGTGTTTCAGAGGGAACGAGCCAGGACTCATGGGTGGCTTAATTAGAACAAGGAGAAATGTAGGACATGTATGGAGCTTATTGGCATTTCGAGGCATGTGTGTAGAAACCTGCATTTATTTATTATTACCATAACCCACTGACATATCTGCTCTTTCACTATATATAGTGATTTTCTGCCTAGGGAAGACCCATAAAAATGCCTTCCAGGTTATAATAAATTACTGCTCACATATTTTCATGCTTCTCTCCATAACTCAGTGCAGGTTAGCAGCTTTTGTATTTTTTGAAGCAGGAGACCCTATGGAATAGGCATCTGGTACTGGATACTTTCTATGCAGTGGAACCACAAACATGTGGTTTTTAAATTAGGAAGAATGGACTGTTCACACTCTTGGAATGTGGCTGAGATGTTTTCAGGTGTCTGGCATGGGCTAATAAACACACAGCAAGAGCATCCCCATCATTTAATAGGGAAGACAATGAAAGCAAAATGTGACTTTGGTCGCACTAAGAGGCTTCCGTTAAAAGAATGGTTAAACACATCCAGCAAACCAAAGACCACAAACAGGGTCAACACAAATACTGCATTTTGTGTGCATACACATATGAAAACATTGCTGCATGTCCCTCTCCTTTATCTTTATAACCCAAAGGCAAGTGGAAGTAGGGTCAGGTTTCTACCCCCCCTCCCCCCCAAAAAAAACCCTACATAGAGCCTCACCATTTATAAAGATTTATGACTTTCACAACATGTAAAATCTGGGATACAAAACAGTATCTAGAGGAAGAAATATACATCTTTAGATGAATTACACACTTGATCTAGGGATGCAAGGTCAGAGGTTGCGTCGCTTGAATGTTTTCATAATCTCCCCAGAGAGGGAAGGTAGAAGGCAGGGGAGGCCAACACAACCCAAGGGCCAATGGCAAGATGTCTCTGGCCAAGAAATAATGGCGTCCAACAAAGTCACTGCAATCTGGCCCTGTTTGCAGCTGGTACCTGGGTCAGGGAGTTAATTTTGTTACACATGGGCAACTAACATAAGGATCCTTGGAGCACCAAGGGGAAGGCTCCCTGATGAAGGGGAGAGCAGATCTGTCAAGAGGGAAAGCATGACAATGTTCTCCTCCCCACTGGCCTCTTTCTGTCAATAATCCACAAGAATATAGAATTTCACCTGGTATCAGACAGTGCAAACCTAGTATTCCCTGAAAATGATCCAGTTCTATTATGGGGAACCAAGGGGCACTGTTTTTACATCTGAAAAGTTCTGTGAAAGTCAAAAATAGCCAAGCTTAGAATTCATTTCTATCACTAAATTGCTGGAACTGAAGTGGGAGTGATATGACAAGCCAAAGGAATTTCTAGGGCAATGATAACCATCAGCATATGTTTCTTTTTTTTGGGGGGGGGAGGGGGGGAGGACGGGCAATTTCTTTCTACTAAAATTTATCTTCTGCTACAAACCTCACCTCACCCCTCCTCACTCATCTGAAAGACTGCAACCTAAGTCTTAATTGAGGCTTGCTGGCTTTGTCTCCCCCCATCTACAGATCTGCATGTTCATTTTGACATCAGGATCAAAAACCAAAAGCCACAGAACAAGCTGTCTGTGGCAGGAGCCAAGGGAACACCTAGTTCTAACCCCCAGCAGGGATATTGTGCTACTTGTAGCCAAAAGCAACTGAAGGGATGTGAAAGTCAATAATAGAGTGTCTCATAGCTTCAAAACCATTTCTTGTATTGGAAACACATGTTCCTGGGAGAAGGGGAATACACCAGGCAGACTTCTAGGCACCATCTACCATACAAGCAGCTGGGTGAGAGGCAAACTGCAGGATGCTATTAGAAGGTCTCGGTCAGGCAAGCTAAGGTTTCAGCGGCTGTGTATGTGAGAAGCAGAAGTGTATAATTACACTGGTTCACAAGAAGGGCCTGACTATCGAATAGGCCCTTTACCAGACAAACTCAGAATCAGCATTATAGCCATGGTCACATGCACATGAAGACGTATGAGAAGAGCACTAACAAGAATTTAAGGCTTGCTTGAGACTAAATGTGCCAGTGCATACTTGCTGAATCTGATTGGTTCCAGAGATAAATTGTGGTTCAGTTCACCCTGGTGGAATTTTGTCTTTGATTATAATTCATATCCATACCTATACCTACTGTATATATATAACTCTATAATGAATGTGCTCTAAAGACCTTTCATACTAATGTATATGCTATGCCTATAAGATAGGTTAGCTTGGCAAATAGTAACTAAAGTCCTAAAGTAACTAAAATAGTAACTAAAGTGTCCTAAAGTCACCTAGTATCATTGTCAGTGGGTGGGATGTGAACTCAGCTCTCAGTAGTCCAACATACTAGACATTACACCATATGTCTGCTTGAATCACAACCTGCAAAAGGAGCCCTTGTGAGAATACAGCATAAAAAAGTGACAGCAAGCCAATCTGGCAGAGGAAGTAGGGCAGATGAGTACATATCTGGACTTTGGTAGATGAACAATTTGTTTTCTTCACAGAAAAAAAAGTCCAAGAGAAGTATACATACGAATGGCCAGTGGCAGGGATGAAGTATATACAGCAGTGGACTCTGCTATCTGGTATCCGCTTCTTCCGGTTAATATTGAGCTCTTCTTGAAGGTACTTCTCATACTGGTCATTGATGAACTTCATAATGGGTTGCCAACTGGACAAGGAAAAATATGTATGTAAAGGGAGGAACAGCATCTGTGTAGCACGCTTCAGAAAACACACACACACACAGTTTAATATGCAATACTGACAGCTACCTGCTTTTATTTTGGGAGCTCTTCACAGGCTGCTTTTGTGTGATCATATCATGGCTTAATAAGAAGATTTATAAACAAGACCTTCCCCCACTCATGCAACTTCTTCATGCAAATCATGATTAATCTAGGATGTTTCTAATGAACCAAATTTCCTCTTACCTTTTAAGTAGAGAAACAAGTTGTTTAGCATTAGAACAAGCCAGGATATTAAGCCAAATCCATACCAGTATTTTATAACATGGCTTGTTCTGAAGCTAAAAATGATAGCTTTCTGATGTAGATGAAATTGAGAATTATGGCAAATTAGAGACAGTATTTGTTTCTGTATGCTGTGAAGGGAAGAAGAAAGGAGATGCATGAGGAGTTGTTGGTGTTGTTGTATCAAAATCAAGTAATTGATGACTTAGGGTGACCCTAAGCCTTTTGGCAAGTTTTTTCAAAGGGAGTTTGAGAGCCCAAGGCCACCCAGTGGATTTCCATGGCTAAGTGAGACTCAAACCCTGCTCTCCAGAGTTATAGTCCAACACTCAAACTACTACCCCATGCTGGATCTCATGCATGTGAAAGCAAAAGGATAATTCATATCTCATCTAATGTGTATCTCCTATCTTACTAAGCTGAGGTCTTATTTTGATCCAGCTTACACCGTGCTTTAGATTTGTTATCTAGAATAACCAGAAATCACTGGCAAACTTACTATGATTACTCCTTTTAGTACCAGGCAGGCTTCCTAGGAAGACACTAATTCACTTTTTGGGTTTTTTCCACTCAGTACATGGCTTTAAAAGAGCAGGACTCAGTTGCCAGCCTACTTTTGCCTGATTCACAGTATAGCATTTGCATACGGAGGCCTAGACCCTGATTTTAGTCTCAGTTTGAGCATGCCTAACAGCAAGTCCACACTTACATGAGTCCTACTGGTTCAGTAGGTGTAATGTAGTTGGGATTCAACAGCAGGATTCAGGCAAAAATTCTCCCCAACCTGTTGTGAATGTCAGTGCCACCGCATTCTGCATGAGAGCTCCTGGGCTGCAGGAATATGCTATACCTTGCATATTCACCCAGTGATCTTCTGCTAGTTTCTACACTTAAGGACAGTGATGAGGTCTAAAACAGATTTGTATTTGCTGCATTTAGGGAGGCTCAGACATTGTTTTGCTGCTTATTTTGATTGAGAACTCTTTCTTCATATACCACAGAGAGTAGTAAAGAAATTACTTTTCACTTGCTCCATCATATTTTTCCCATCTGTGTAACTCACACAGATGGCAGATGTAATCTTTCTCTAATCGTGCATCCAGAGCATAGTAGATTCCTATTATTTAAAACCTTTTTAATAATAATAATAATAATAATAATAATAATAATAATAATAATTTTATATCCCACCCCTCTGCAAAGCAATCGGGGCAGCTTACAACATTAAAATTTACATCAATGCAGTCCCCATCCCATCCCAACACCCCAAAACCCACCCACCCTTAAAAAAGTATTAAACAATCACAAGTCTAAAAGCATGCTTAAAATAATACATTAAAAGGACCAACTCCCATTACAATAGGGAGAGGAGAAAGAGGGAAGGAGAGGAAGACTGACTCCTAGGCCAGGAATCTAGTCAGGAAAGGTGTGCCAGAAGAGATCCATCTTAACAGCTTTCTTAAAGCTGCTCAAGGTTGTAATTTGATGGATCTCATCCGGCAGGCTGTTCCATAGTCTGGGAGCGGTTGCTGAGAAGGCCCTCTGGGGGGTAGCAGACATCCTAGTTTTTATAGGCTGTAGCAAATTCCTCCCAGAGGACCTGAGTGCACACAGTGAATTGTATAGAAGGAGGTGGTTCTGAAGATAGGATGGACCCAAGCTATTTAGGGCTTTAAAGATATTAACCAACACCTTGTACTGAGCCCGGAAACGAATAGGCAGCCAGTGAAGAGACTTTAATACAGGTGTTATATGGTCTCTCCTTGATGTCCCAGAGACCAATTTGGCTGCCATGTTCTGTACTAATTGAAGTTTCTGGACCAAGCACGAGGGTAACTCCATGTAGAGTGCATTACAAAAATTGAGACGGGAGGTGGTGCGAACAGTGGTTCTTAGTTCCGCTTTGATCAGGAAATGATCTGTCCATGACAATGCGGTGGTTTTAATAACCTCTGCGCATGGATATTCCTGTTCCGTACTGAAGACTGCATCAAAGGTATGACCAATTGGGATAGGCCCATGTTTGTCATGGAATCCATGAACTCCCGAGCCGCACCTGTTAGATTTGACAAACTGGTCTCGAGTGGGATGTTGAAATCACCCAGAACTAACAGCTTGGGCAACTCCAACAGCAATTCTGAGACCAGCTGTGTCAGCTCGGTTAGGGAGTCTGCTAGACAGCGGGGTAGTCGGTATACTAGCAGAATCCCCAAACTATCCCTAGTCCTTAGGCTCAGGTATATACACTCGAAGTGGATTGTGTTCCAAACAGGTATCCTGATCAAAGTAGAGTTGTTCTTGTGAACCAGACCACTCTGCTCACCACCCACTTCCTCTTACCTGCTCATGAACAGAGTACCCAGCTGGGAGAGCCTGCGACCAGGTTATAGCGTTATCTTCTCCCAGCCAGGTCTCTGTGAAGCAGGCCAGGTCGGCATCCTCATCTAACAAAAGGTTGTGAATAATATGAGTTTTATTTTTAACCGACTTGGCATTGCAAAGGAGCAGAGTAAGGTTCTGTAGAATGATTGGTGCACTCTTCAAACCATTTCGGGGAACAGAGTGAACTGAAGGGATGATAAAAGCTAAAAGAAGGGATAGCTTTCAAACATCGATTCCACCTTCTTTTGTAACAACCTTTCACTTTGCCACAAAGAAACTCAATTAAGATGACAATCCTCATGAAAACAGATGTATGATTAATTACAAAGATCCAAATCTGAAAAGCATGGTTTTGTTTTAGCATCTTTGCTAGTACTGAAAGCCCTCCAGATGCATTTCCCTTTCTTTTAAGCTTCTGTCCTCATACGGTGGGTGAAACAGGATAATTCTATCCTCTTCCTATCCCTGACCTAGCCCTAGGCAGTCAGTCTCACTGGGAAGGAACTTATGAAGATAACACTCAAAGTAGTGCCCTTATTCTTGCTAAGGTTCAATCTCTCTTTCTCTACTTCCCAGTCCAGAAACACAGAGTCTGGTAGAGAACAGTGAATCTTTTCAATCCACTTGACCAAAAAGAAGGGTTGGCCATACTTTAGAGCAGTGGTTCCCAAACCTGAACCCCCAGATATTGTTGTGCATCAACTCCCCAAATTTCTGACTACTGGCCATTCTAGTTGGAGCTTCTGGGTGGTAAAGTCACCAAAACATCTGGGTCTGTTCTCTCTAGTGCTCAGAGATGATGTATTACACCCCCACCTCTGTTTGCTCAGTGTGGCTTTACAAAGAGCCCCTCTCTTGCTCCATACCACACATGCACATCTAGTATACAAAGTGGCCTTCTGGGTTACTCATTTGATTGTCACGCACCAGTTCTCATTGTTGATGTGGTCTCCAAATCCTGGGGTGTCAATGACAGTGAGCTTCATACGCACACCCTTTTCCTCAATATCTGGAACAAAAGTTGAAGAAGGCAGATAAGAAGATGTTACCCTAGATGAACACTGTGGAGAAGATCCCTCCACAGTCAAACACCTTCAGCAAAGAGACAGCAGGGACCTTACAGACATTTAAAAATATTCTAAAATCTGCTATTCTAAAGACCAAAGGAATTGTCCATCCTCTTAGTCCTCCATCCTGTCTCCAGGCTGTTAAGATTCTCAGCATTCCCCCCCCCCCGACTCCCCCCAAAAGCAACAACCTCACAATCTCTTGGCAAGGCTCACCATGTGTGATGGACTTGATTTCAATTGTCTTGGGGATACGCTCTTCAGTACTTGGCTGCACTGATTTACGGCTGATTTTCGATTTGAAGAGAGTGTTGATTAGTGTGGATTTTCCCAAGCCACTCTGACCTGAAAGGCAGCAGGGGACACAGATATCAGAAAATGATGCTGTTCAAATCACCCCACTGTGGCTTCTACAGTGTATATATTCACGTTCTGTTCAAATGTCATTTGGTTAGACACAGGAAGACTGCAAGAACTCAGTCACTGCTGGAGAAAGTCTCATACCATTGATTTTGCCCTGTTCCCACAATAGTAAGCATTTGGAAGGATTTTATATCTTATGTGGGGCACCATACAAGGTGTCTGAATCACAACTGTATATGCATATCAACTTGCAGTCAACTCTTTCATTTAATCTTCCTCATGTACACCAGACAGCTTAAACTTTATGAAGAAAGAGGAATTGAGCTACCTTTAACTTAGTTTAAAAATGGGGGATAGAATTGTCCATAGCCTGTGTGATTTCTGCCCCTTTCATCTTGGTTTTAAAACTTCTTTTCCTTTAACACAAACTCCTGTAATTAATAGTGGTTTGCACTTTAGACTAAGACTCTGGACCAGAATTCAAATACCCATTCAGCTATGGAAACCTACTGGGTAATTGTGGGCAAGTCATGTCTCTCAGCCTCAGAAGGAGACAAAAGCAAATCCGCTCTAAACAAATCTTGCCATGAAACCCCAATGGTAGGTTTACCTTACGGTTGCCATAAGTCAGAAACGTCAGAAACAATCTGAAAGCACACAACAACAATAAAAACTGCCTCAAATCCATTCATGTTGCAACACAGAAATTCTGTATTAGTGAAATCCCTTCCATTTGTATTTCTCCCAGGATCATGTTTCCCCACTATATAAGAGAGGTTTGTTTCAAGGAGATTTTCAAGAATAATGAGACATGTGAACCTTTTTCACAAGGTTCCACCTGATATTCTTAACTCCAGATAGGGGAAAGTTTCCACTGTGTTTGTCCGGGTTGCATTTACATTCCTTCCTTGCTTCAAGAAGCCACAAGGGTGGCTAATTTTTTTTAGTTTAATCAGCACCCCTTTACCTTAGGTCAGATGCGATGGACTACAATTGCTATAATTTCCAGTCATGCTTTAGGCAACACATTCTTGACTTATGGGCTATGCGGATGGGTGGCTCTGGGCCGCCCCTGCTAGCCATGGATTGGGGCTGCGGCAACTGCACACTGTGGCCCGATCCTCCCTTTTGCCGTCCCTAAGAGTGGCAAAATCCCGCTCCTTTTAGGGGCATCAAAAGGCTGCCCTAAGAGCCGGCACCACGGCTCTTCTGCGCCCTTCTGCACAGCGTGTCTGCATGTTGCGCTGGGAGGGCGTCCTGATGCCGTGCACTATGCGTATGGCCGTGTGGCGTCAGGATGGCGTTGGGCTCAGGTTGGGGCAGCTGGCGTGTGGCTGCCTCACCCCAACTCCAGCCCCAGGCCGGCCCTTTAGACTGGTCTGCAACCCCCCTTAGTCTGACAGATAGTAGGCTGGACCGAGCTAACGGGATTCAGTTCCCATTAAAATAAATAAGACTAAAGTGATGAACAACTTTTCACATCTCAATGAGCTCTATGTTTAATCAATCCAGTCTAGATCTAATACAGTGGTTTTCCCAAGAATATTTCACTACTGAACCTATTTTTCTCAGCCCGACATAAAAATTAAACTTTGTACCGTTGTTGTTGTGGACCTTCAAGTTATTTCCAACTTACAGCAACCCTCAGGTAAACCTGTCATGAAGTTTTCTTGATAAGATATGGTCTCTAGTTGTAGTCCAACATTCAAACCATTACACCATACTGGTTCTTTTGCACCATACTGACCAGCAATTATGAAATATTTTGTTTGTTTGCTTGTTTATATTTAATATACATCAAAAACATAGTTCAGCTAAGATCTTATTATGCAAAAGTTTTTTTAAAAATTAAACAAACTTTTCTGTTTTAAAACCACATAATTAAAACAATTCAAAGCACATTTAATAAATAGTTTAGAAGCTAAAGGCACAGCACACAACCAAAAATAAAAAATCCAACCTTCTGCAACATGATTTAAGAACCAGGCCCCTGCCTAAATAAAAAAAAAAGGTCTTTGCCCGCTAGCAGAAAGAAAGTAGAGGGGGAGGTAACCAAACCTCCCATTTCCCTTCACTAGTAACTATCTAAATACCCTAAAGGTAAAAGATCCCATCTGATCTTGGAAGCTAAGCAAGATCAATCCTGATTAGTACTTGAATGGGAGGCCGCCAATGAACACCAGTTGCTGTAGGCTATATTTCAGAGAAAGAAACTGGCAAAACTACTTCTGGGGATTCCTTGCCTAAGAAAACCCTGTGAAATTAATGGGATCGCCATAAGTTGACAGGCGACTTGAAGGTTCACACCCACACACCTGTCCTAGGCTGCATCTGCTCTGCAGAAATAATGTAGTTTGACACCACTTTAACCACCATGGATAAACACTATGGAATTATGGAATTTTTAGGTTTGTGAGATATTTATTCTTTGCCAGAGCACTCTGGTGTCATAACAGACTACAAATCCCAGGATTCCATAGCATTGAGCCACAACTTTTAAAGTGGTATAAAACAGCATTATTTCTGTAGTGCAGATGCAGCCTTAGTCTTATAGAATTTCTGTAAGGAAGAAAAACACCACTAAATGTTGTTGTATATCCTCCTCTTCTAACATAATATGTGATCTTTTCAGATACTAGAAAAGCTGCTAGTGACTCAAGTGGAACAATTCACTTTTCCCCTCTTGTCTTACATTTTTCTTTTTCAACTGATTCTCAACATTCCAGGATCCCAGTTGTACCCTGAGCATGCTTAGACCACATTGGTCTGTTTGGGAAAACTTGTCACCATCTGCCATTAGACATTTGGATACTTGGCCTTCCCATGCATACTGGGAGCTCCCTCTTGTTTTCCAGTTTAGCGCTACATCTGCTGGCAAAGGAACACTAATATGTCCATTAGAGAGAGAGAAAGAAAGAAAGAAAGAGAGAGAGAGAGAGAGAGATGGAAATGTGAAAAAGAAATGTGTCTTAATTTCCCAAAGCAACAAACTCCCTTTTCAGTGAAGGGGAACATGGTGCCTTCACCTTCAAGGTTTTAAAATGACCTCTAATCCTCCACACCTTATTTTCTTTTCTTTAGTTAGTCCAGTCCACTATCTGTTTAACAAATCTAGTGACTGCAGAAAAGAGAAAATTGTACCCAATAGTTCTGAAAAGACTGACACATGTTTTCATGGATCATTTTCCCCCAGCCAGATGAGATGCAATATTAAGCTAAAACAAGTATGGCAGTACTGAAAAGGCATTGACAAGGAAGATTACTGGTTCATTTGCAAAGATAAAGCCATCACTTGCAGCTTCAAATTTCAGTCAAAACTGAAATATGCAAAAATTAAAAAAAAAAAAAAATAAGGAAACCGATGAGTGTGTCTTGTTTAGATAACAGCTTTTGCAAAGGATTGTCACAGTGGTTAGGTTTTGTGCAGAACACAGGAAATCCAGGTCACAGAGTTCCCATCCATCAAGGGCTACTTATTAAAATCTACAGTTACTTATTAAAATCTAAAGTGGAAACGTCTGCAGAATCATTTCTAAATGTCAGCCCAGTAAGAACACAGCAAAAGCCATGGTGCTGGGTCAGACAAAAAGCCCACCTAGTCCAGCATTCTGTTCATGCAACAGCCAGCAATTGCTAATTCTTCTTCTTCTTCTTCTTCATCATCATCATCATCATCAACAACAACACATCTTGACAAAATGCAGGACTGTGACTCTTAATTTTCTTTCTTTTGCATGATTTTTAACACCTTTGCCTGTTGAACAAGCCAGTGGAGCTTCAAAAGCTTGCAACATATATATTGTGCATTTTGGTTGGCCCAGTGAAGGTATCGCTATCTTGTGGATTTTGGATATTATTCTGCTTTGCTACATGGCCAATATAGCTACCCCAGATATGTTTTCAGAACCCTATCATGTACATCCACAAGCTCCTCTTCTCTCCCTCTCTGCCTTCAGAAAGACAAGTGTGCTTAGTAGGATGAGAGGCAGCAAGGGGTTTTTAGCTTCTTTTTAACTTGTGTATATTTTATGTGATTTTATATTGGATATAGATGTTTTAATTGTTTTGAATTTTATTGCAATGTTAAAGGTTTTATCTGTGAGCTGCCTTGGGTCTCTGGGGAGAAAGGCAGACAATAAATGAAATAAATAAATACATAAGAATGGGAAAATGCTGGTCTGTTTCACTCTGGCTGGCCTTGTAGTGGGAGGCTGTTTTGGATAGCAAGGATGGCTGACATGGGGGGGGGGGGGGGGGCGGGGCGGGGAGAAACTGCACCTATTCCACCACAATCTCTTCTATTAGTACCTGAGCTAGTAAGGATGCTAAGGCACACACATGATCATGGTGTAAAAGAAACACAGGGAGGGAAAGGACCCCAAGAATTTAAACACATCTGGTTAAGCTTACAGGTAATCATATAAATATCCTCATTGAAATCATGCTCTAGCTAACTATACAAAGTTTTACTTCACTGTTAAGTCAGGGTGGGGGTGGTTTCCAGAATTGCTATATTGGCTTCAACCTAGAGCAGGCAGGAAGAGAAATGTAAGGCAAATGATTAATGAAGAGCTAGAGAAAACTACTGAAACAGACCCAAGAGGCCATGAGGCCACAAAAAATTAACCCAACATGGAATTGCAATGAGAGGGAGGGAGAAAACAGAGAGAGAGAGCCAGCTAACCTTTGAAACTGCACTTTTCACTTCTATTTTCTAGAATAGCCAGCCAAGAAATCATTCATAGCTCCTATTACTATGAATTCAGCACCATAATTTCATTGTTCTTGCCATGTCAGAAAGTATGCCTCCTGATATTTGCAAAGAGACATCCTAAAAGGGCCGGGGAAAACCCTAAGTCTTTTCCCTAGACATAAACCACTGAAGTACAGGATTGCCGATTTTCCTACTTAAATCCAACACAACAGTGAACAGCAAGACAGGAAGACCAAACCAAAGGAAGTAAAATCCTAGACTATCCCATTGCTAGTCCTGCATACCCATGTTTGTTTGTGTGCCTTTGTGTGTATTTCATACATATTTGCCACAAAGCAGATGCAAGTAAATTCATAAAGAAGGGAGGGAAAGGACAGTGGCCCAAAGGATATACTTCAGTGTAATCAACTTGGTCCTGTTGATTCAGCAAAAATTTGCACAAAAATGTGTGTGTTTGCACACATGCTGGAATTAATCCAATTCAGTCTTCCAGAGGTATACTGAAGCTGCTATGTGAACAGAAATGAATATTTTATAGGCCTCCAAAGAAATGAGGGAAGCAGATGGACTGCTATATTCCTGGCGCTGCCTTCTATCAAACCTCAAATAAAGACAGAAGAATTTTAAACTTAATGCTTCAGTTTCTAAACATCTCAAGTCAGCTCTGCACAGCCTTCACCACAATCTGAGGTTTTATTAAAATCTGTATGACCAAGCCATTGCTAGCAGATGAGACAGAGGATGCTTAAAGTTCAAATATTCATGGTGATACAATTCATTCCATGAGAACTCCAGTGAGACTAGAAATTTGTAGTTTTAACTACCTTCCAAATAAAAATGAACTATCTCAATTTGCAAAATAGATGTTAAAATAGCACGTGAATGTAGTTGGTAGTAAAAAACCCAGAAGAATGTGTCCTTGTTTTAAACAATCCCAGCAAGAGGGCAAAGGAGAACAAGTCATCTTTTTTGTAAACAGTTTGTGTTTGGTTTGGAAGTCAGAAATAGAAAAAAGGACACTTCAGTGGAATTCAGGACTTAAAATTGGGCAGGACAGTAACTCTTCCCTGGTTGCCTTGGCTGGTTCTAAGCAGTCAGATAAGAAAGGTCTGTGTGTGTTGCATTGTGCTGTAACTCTGGAAATGTCATGTTCAGTTTCCTGTCTCTCCTCCAAAAGAGCAAAAGGTTAATGGTTACATTATGACGACTTTCACAGTACACACTTATACCAATTTGATTTTACTTTAATAGCCAAGATATTGTTTTAGGCTGTAAACCGCCCAGATTGGGCGGTATATAAATAAATATTATTATTATTATTATTATTATTATTATTATTATTATTATTCTATGGAATCCTGAGATTTATGGTTTCATGAGGTATTTGGAATTCTCTGCCAGACCTCTGGGGCTTTCCTAAACTACAAATCCTAGAATGCTACAGTTTGCAGCCATGGCAATTAAAGTGGAATCAAAGTGCTCTGACATCAGGGTTGATGGAGAAATTGTCAGGCAAATAGTAATAGGCTAACCTATTCCTCTCAGCTGGCTTGCCTTCAAAATGGGAATGGCAAAAGGAGAGTGACACCTGTGGCAAATAGGGCAATGCAACTCTACAATACCACAGGACTTTAAATGTGCACACAAACTGATGGTATCTCAAAAGTGGCTTTTATCATTTCAGGAGATTCTCAGGATGTCTCCTTCAGTGAGAAGGCATCACTCCATCAGTGAGACTTCAGGTTCCTTAGGTGGCATGAGGTGAACCTCTGTAGGCACTGCAGTCACTACCAGCAATCTCATCTAAAGACATGTTGGAAGTGTATTGCAGCAGTTCAACCTCCATCTTGTTAGGATTCTGTATCCCTCCATTGTTAGAGCTCCGAGTGAACTCATTCTGCTTGATAATGAATCACCCTGCAGTGGATCCTGCTTTTCTTGGCTTGCTACTGAGCATAAAAACCAGGATTACACACACACACACACACACACACACACACACACACACCTTGTGCCCATCTAGGGAAAACAAGTCTCTTAAAATTGATAGTTGGCGACAGTAAAGAAGATGGCACCTTGGAACGTGTCTGAGGCAGAAAAGGACCAGACTGCTCTAGGATAACTGGGGCATTTAATGAGGCCATCTGAACACACCTCCCTCCTTCCTTTCAGAAGTTTCACTATGATCAGTCATTTATAACTTGCAAGTGTTTTGTGTGTGTGTGTGTGTGTGTGTGTGTGTGTCATTCTTTCTCCCATCTGAACTTGGCAACTGGTAAATCCTCTACCACAAACTTTGGCACTGCTGCAAACCCAACTCATTCTGTCACTCAGGATTCCAAAATAGTTTTGATACACTAGAAAATATTCCAGCTGGCAAGCAGTCAACCTAGACTCAAAAGCAATGCCCTCTGCTCCTGGCATCATTGTTAATTACAGTATTATAATATGACATTTTCATTCTTCCCATAGGAGGTGTGCACTTCCCAGCCCCAGAACAGTTTTTAAGGAGTGGGGCTCATCGCTGGTAGGCAGATTGTAAACAATTTTGCCTTCTTGCAGGTACTTGCAGGGAAAGGGTGAATTACTTTCCCCCACCCATTATCATGCCAACATCCTTAAATATGAAGACTCCTACAAGCACAATATGTACATAGCATGTGTACCCAATATGTAGACAGAAGTGCCTTCCATGTGTTCAGTGCAACTTACTCCCAAGTAAGTATGCATAGGATGGATAGACTGCAGACAGCCTTTGATATACCTGGGAGAATTTAACTACAACAGCTGTCACTATATTTCTTACTGCTTAATTATTTAATACACTTGTGATTGATAATTCCTGAGGAGGCTCAATGACCCAGATGTCCTGCTGGTCAAGTGTTTCCAGATCATTTCAGGGGGGCTCACTTCCCTAAACTAGTCTTTGGGGAAGAGACTCAAGCCTTTCCTTTGCCCTTGTTCCAGAGACAGACAGAGAGAGAACACAGTCTAATTGTACACACAAAGTTAACCTTGCTGCCTATTTTTATAGTATGTTTTAACTTATTATTTGATTTAATAACTTTTTAAGGGGTGGGTGGGAATTTGATTTTATTGCTGTATGTGTATTTTATTGTTGTTAGCCGCCCCGATTGATCCCAAAGGGGCGGGATATAAATACATTTTATTATTATTTATTATTTATTATATGCACTTCAAAAGAAGGGCCTCAGAATGTGGAAAAATCCCCAAATGTGATCCCCTCTCTGGACTATCCCAGAGAAACACGAACCTCTGAACCACATGGCAAAGTCTCTACTGAACAGGGGAATGCACCTGCTAGTCCCCTCCCTATGCCAGCAGCCTGTGATTTAGATTTATGAGCTTGTTGTTTGTTTGTTTGCTTGTTTGTTGTGTGCCTTCAAGTTGTTTCCTTATGGTGAACCTATCATGGGGTTTTCTTGCCATTGCCATCCTCTGAGGCTGAGAGAGGGTGACTTGCCCAAGGTCACCCAGTGGGTTTCATGGGAAGCAAAGTACCATCACTTTCTCCAAAGGGCCAGGGAGCACTTTGTTCCAGTAAAAATTTCCTCCAGGATGCATAGATCAGTGCAGGAGGAAAACTCTGGAAAAATGTGACCCCTGGTGTTCGGAAGAGTAATGGATCAGCTGATATTTTTCCTACCAATGCTCAACACTCTCATTTAGTGAAACATGACTGCAGCAACACTCACCACATAGACACATGTTCTATTATAATGAGGAAATGAGGGGTGTTTCCATTTCTATTTAAAACCACAAAGAAAACTGCATTTTTCTACTATACAGTGCTAGCTTTCTATGTTACAGACCTATGTCCCGTATGTATTTTGTCCTCCCTTGCCTTTTACCGAGACAGAGAGAGAGAATACAGTCTAATTGTACACACAAAGAACTAGCTGTGAAACAAACATCTAATCCTGGAAGTGGAAATAAGCCTCTCTAAAGAGTCCTGCATGGCTACTCACTGGGATCCTTGGTTGCTGTAGCAACCAGAGGTTATCTCTTGCAAAACCTTAGAAAGCAACAGAAGATGCATGGGTGATACACAGAGACTTCAAGGGACTGGGAATCTAGGACAAATCAGGCAGGAACAGAAAAGTTGTGGCTGATGCTCCATAAATTAAGCTGCATGTAATAAGAGCTAATCTACTCTCAGCAGAAGCCTTTGCTTTCTGCTCAGATCACAACTATCTAGTTCAGGGAAGGTCATCTGTAGTCCTCTAGATGTTTTTTGGACTGTAGCTCTCACATTCCCTCACCACAGGATATTTTGGCTAGCACTTCAAGGCCAAAATACTTGGAGGGCCACATGCTTCCCACTCTTTACCCATTACTGACAAACAGAATTGGAGCTAGATACCACTTCACATACCAGAGGTAGGGAATCTTTAGTTCTCCAGATGCTTTGGGACAGCTCACACAGTCCCTTTCCATTGGCCATGCTGGGTGATACTGGAAGGAGCTGAGAGCCAAAACATCTGATGGGACGTTGATTCACTGTTGTTGCTCTTCTTTGTCTTCAAGCTGTTTAAGACTTATGAAGATCCTAAGGAGAACCTATCATGGGGTTTCTGGGGCTGAGAATGTATGGTTTACTCAGGGTCACCCAGTGGGTTTCCATCACCAAGCAGGGAATTGAACCCTGGTCTCCAGAGTCATAGTTTAATGCTCAAACCACTACACCATACTGGTTCTCCAATAATTCCTGACTCATGCTTTATACCATAAGATTGCAAGCAGTTTATCTATATTCTCTGTGGACTGCAGTAGACAACAGTGTAATCACTGAATGTCTTTCACACCACACAGTTGTAGTGCTATGATTCAACTTTAACTGTCTTGGCAACATCCCATAGAATCTTGGGACTGGCAGTTAAAGAAATGGCCTTTGGAATCCTGTGCTAGGGAGTTCCTCTGGGTCCTCTGACCAAACTACAAATCCCAGGAGGATAGACATGGCCATTGAAATGGAACCCTAGTGTTAAAACTGTGTAGTCTGAAATGGCTGCTGAAGTACCGTTTACAAATCCCAATGCCCTAGAAGAATCACAAAGACAAACTGGATCACAGATCATACTGGAAGAAACTCCATAGAACAGGGATAGGCAACCTTTTTGAGCCAGGGGCCGGTCCCCCGAAGTCCTCCCCTCCGCCGGGCCAAGTGGGGGGGAATGACGGCGCGTGCGCTCCTGCTCATGGAAATCAAAATGGCAGCTGCGGTGCACGTGGCTGCACGGCGGCCAAAACGCATGGCACCGGTGGCGCGGCGGCAGCGGCAGGGGTCCGCCTGGGCCGGTAAGTGCCGGGACCTGGGCCGGAACCAGCCCACGGGCCGTAGGTTTCCAGCCCCTGCCACAGAACATACTATTTTGCAGTGTAGGTGCAACAATAAAAACAACTTATTAAAAGATACATATTTTTGATCTTTAATATTCCAGAGCACAATGGGCCAAGCACACTGTCACTTTGACTTTCAGGTTACAGAACATCTGCAGTTAATTTGGAGTTTTATTAATATAAGAATATAATATAAAAATCTACCAAAGCTTATTCATCAGAATTTCCAGCTCTCAAAAGACCGCTCCTACAGCAGAATTGAGTAATTTCCAGGGTTTGTGTGGGATGCATTAGCCCCCACAGGACCCTGACGAGTCATACATAAAGTTGCCAAATCTAGGGTCTGGACCCATGTATTCAATCCTCAAGGCAAAAGGGAGGAATTTCAGGGTACGAGCATTGTCTTGAAAGTGTTGTGTGTGTGTGTGTCTTTGTGTACACCTTAATTTTTAAAAAACCTTGACTGACTAGGGTGGCAGTGATGTGTAATGGGGTGTTCTATTTTAATATGCATTGAGTATTTTAAATGTTTTAATTCTTTTAAGTTTTAATATTTAAAAAACAGTGTTTTAATTGAATGCGCTATGTAATGCTTTTATTTTTAACCTTCTGTACTTCATACTGTTTTAACTGCTCTGTTTTAATTTGTGCTGCAGGCCACTTTGAATCCTGCTTTAGAAAGAAAAGTGGGATATAAATAAAATAAATCACACCAACACCCATACCCATTTATACTTGTCCCTCCACATTTGCTGCGGTTAGGGGCAAATGACCCCCATGTATGTGAAAAAATCACAAATAACAAAAACACTATGTTTTCACCTGAGAGAACACATCTCTAGGAACCTCTAGGACAGGTCTTCCAGTGCAACTCTGGGGTCAACATCTGCCAGACATTGACCACAGAATTGCACTGAAGGAGCTACAAATGCCTAGTGGAGTGTTCTCTCTAAGTCCTTCAGTGGGACTTTTGGTTAAAGTTGACCATAGAGTCGCACTGGAGGACCTAGATATTCCTAGAGAGAACATATTATTAAAATCAGTGAATAATCAAACCTGCAAAAGTCAAAGCTGCAAATGTGGAGGGATGAGTGTGCTCATTTGTTAGGCTTGGTATTTTACTGTTTTGTTTTTTACTTAAATGGCATACTTTGTGCAACTCTATCCCGCTTAATGACATCATCAGGGTCTGTCCTCTATGGCATTACAAGGGGCCATCTCTAGATTTCAGGTTTTGGTAGTCCTGACATGCCAGCTTGACCCAACCCCTTCCACATTTATTTCCCACATGTTTCCTCTGACATATTTTTCACTGGGGGAAACACAACATTTAACCAAGTATGGCCAGCAGTGCCCCTCACACCACCACTGTAGCTCATTTTCAGTGCCCTCATATGCATTCTTGTTCAATGTCACAACTGACCAGACAGTCACTTCCTGTTTTGAAAAATGATCTGCATGGGCCTATCCCAGGAAATGGGATGAAACATGCAATGACACATTCCCCAAAGGCTTTAGGGGGCACTACTGGCCATTTTTTGCTACAAAAAAGTATGGAAAGATAATCATACCTGTAAGAAATGATACAGGTAACAAGTAGTACCCAAAGAACAATGACATAGCCCACTGCTACTCAAAGTGGTGATCCATGGACCGATGCTAGGTCATGAGCTGTGGGTTACTGGTTCCTATAGTTTCCAGGATAGAAACAATTGTAGCCAATGGGCACAAAAATGGTACTAGTTCCTACAGGACACTGGTGGAAAAACCTTGTTGATCCTCCACAACAGATAACTTAAGAAGCACTGCTGTAGTCTACACATGCAGTAAGACTTACCAACTACCATGATGTTGAACTCAAATCCTTGCTTCATGGCTTTCCTCCGCATCTGTTCAAGAATGGCATCTATCCCAACATAAGAAAAGTCAGGAGCTGGTTTCTCTGTCCGCGTTGGTGCAGCTTGCTTGAGGCTAGCATCTCGAGTGGCATCCATCATGCTGCTTGGGTAGCTGGGAATGGCCTCTGAACCTGCAGATGAAGAGAAAAAAATATTATAAATATTACATAGTATTATTTCTACCAGCAATGGAAATAAATAAAAGCAATAGTTAATTAATACAAAGTAAGCTAAACCACTGGAGACATTTAAATTTTTCCTTGTGGCTAGCAGTGAAATTCAACAAATGAAAGTCAGAGAAAATATAATCTGTCTGGCTATCATTATTATTTTTTACTTCTTCATTTATATTCCACATTCCTTCTCAAAACTGAGACAAGGAGATTTGCAAAATATAAAACAACTAAAAAGCACATTCAAAAATAGAAGCAAAAGCATAAAAAAGTTATTTTCCTGTCTCCATAATGGATGTTAAATATAACAGATAGAATTAGTTCAGGAACAAAACTGACATAAGTCCAAAACACCCTGCAGAAATAATATAGTTTGAGACTGCTTTAACTGCCCTGCTAGGGAATTCTGGGAAATGTAGTTTTGTGAGACATTTAGCTTTCTCTGTCAGAGAGCTCTGGTGCCACAATAAACTACAATTCTCAGGATTCTCTAGCACTGAGCCAGGGCAGTTAAAGCAATTTCACACTGGATGATTTCTACAGGGTGTTTTGGACCATAATAAAATGGGCATGCATCTGGTAGCAGATCTGAATTTTTGAGTGCTGGATGAGATCCAGGTTTCTTTACAAAAGACTCTCCAGGGGACTCATGGCCTCAGTTTTTGGCTCTGGAAGGAATAAGAAATGGGGCCATCTCTTGCAACTGCTCTGGATACTCAATCACAGTGAGATGGAAATCTTTATTTCTTTCTTGCAAAGACATCGCACTCATTCCCAACCACACAGTCTGTGCATATATACCTGAAGTTCTATACTGTACTCCTGCTTTGTTTTGTGATGGTAGTAGCACCCACTGCTGATCAAGGGTGTGTGAAAAATGGCCTCTGCCTCAGCACAGTTGCCCACCCCATCTTAAAGATGCCACAAGATGTTCAGTCGCTGGAAGGGCCTCAGGAAACTTTACATAACCAATAAAGAAAGCCACAAGACAGCTTTTGCCCTTAAGCTGGCAATCTAAAAGAGTATGGAAGAAAAGGCAAAGAGGAAGGGAGGGGAAAGGAATAACAGAAATCTCAGACACAAGCTGTTGATGGTATGAGATTCATCAAATGACCAGATTTAATGCAGCTGTAGTGCCATCATGCAGCCAGATGTTGCTTGGTTTTTTCATCTAAAGAACAAACAGTTCAGACAGGAGAATGTTGAAAGACTACTGATCTATCCAGCTAGGTTGATGAAGTAGCCCAGCTCCCCCCGCACCCCGCTTTCTATGGCCTGGTAGAATATCTGCTGGATGAGCCAAGTTCAGTGGAGCTGGCTTCTCAGAAAGACTGAACAAAAATCCTGAGTATGAACAAAAATCTGGGGAAAGTCTAAATGGTGCTGAGATAGATGTTGCAAGTCTCTTCTAAATTGGTTAATTTCCTAATCTTCATTTATTATGTTGATTTTGAATTCATGTATTCAGGTTATAGGTAAGTACAGATGTGCATGTCATTATGCAGATATACAGTATGCTTTTTAAATTTAGGAATGAAACTTCGAAAGGAAACTGGACCATTTTGAGATGTCCTTCCCCAAAAAGCACAGCTCTCATCAAGATGTTGTCCACCCACAGTCATGCTTCCAAACTTCTCAAGCTTTCTCTCTAATTCTGGTTATATTCTCCATCATGCTTTACAGTGTATTATGCATCATGCTTCACCTTGTTCAGTGCTACTCCAATACATGCTATTTGGTCACCAGCATTTTTGGATGTGAACTGATGCAAGATGTCAGATTATTATTATTATTATTATTATTATTATTACGCTTTATTTATATAGCGCTGTAGATTTACACACATACAATCAATAAATGAGATGAGAGAGTTCAACCTTCACATGCCCCCTTATTCTAAATCTCTGCCCAAATTTATGTGATGGACTCTTTGCAAGACTCCTGAGTCAAAAAGATACAGAGCAAAGAAGCCAAGATGCCTTTCAATGACTCCCTAAATAGAAACATTTTTCAAATGGGAGAGCCAAGCATTTTGGGGGTGGAGGTGATTATCCTTGTACACCACTAGGAAAGAATCATTCCACATGGAAACTATTTAGCCATATGTAGAAATGTTTTGTTATCTAACACCCAAACTGCAGGCACCCAGCAAAACAAACCAAGTTTCTAATCTTCCCTGTTTGAAGCCAACCCAAAAAGAAGAGGAGGGAGACTAGTAACCGTGCACCTTTCTGACTCTAGTTCTCCATGCAGACCCATGAAATACATCTGGAAATGTCACTGTATAGTATGCCAGGACCCCCCCCCCCCCATGGATACCAAAATCCATGGATGTTCAAGTCTCATTAAATACAACAGTGTAGTGAAATGGTGTCCCTTATACCAAATAGCAAAATCAAGGTTTGCTTTTTGAAGTGTTTCTCTTTTTGGAATATTCTCAAGCTGTGGATGATTGGATCAATGGATAAAGAATCCATGGATATGGAGGGCAGACTGTATTATCTTTCCAAACTAAGCCTGTCTCCTTTGTCAGAAAGCCAAATGGCAATCCTTATTTTAGCCAGAATTATTTATTTGCTTATTTAATAAGTGCCATTTTCCTTATCATACATAGGGCCTTTGCAGACTGCTAGAAAGAGTGCAAATTGAGTCCACTTTAACTGCCCTGGCTCAGTGCTAGGGAATCATGGGAATTGTATTTTTTTTCTGAGACATTGAGCCTTCTCTTTTAGAGAACTCTGGTGCCACAACAAACTACAGTTCCCATGATTCCCTAGCACTGAGTCAGGGCAGTTAAAGTGGGCTCAATTTGCACTATTTCTGGCAGTCTGCAAAGGCCTATAGTCATTCAAAGTGGCTGAAAAGGGTGTATAAGAGAAAAGCAACAACAAACTGGCCATTAAAAGTGCATTCAGTGTGAAAGAAGAACATCCTAATAAGACTAGAGACAGCACAAAAATAAACCAAAGGAGCTCAAACTAAAAATATCTTGGTCTAAACATCAGCAAATCAAAAGTGGATGGAAAGGAAGATCTTCAAACAAAGGCAAGGAAGGAGATGTGACAATCTCTTGGGAGCCGGAAACTTTACAGATGTGGTTATCAAACGGCATGCGTTATTCCTCCACTGCCACCAAACATATGTCAGGAGACTGCAATATATGTAAAAGCAACCCACCCCATAGATTTTGAAAGGTGGGCAGAATCACATGGGAGGAAGTGGTGCTTCAAGATCAGGACTATGTCTTTTTTCTTTTTGACAGTGCAAGTCTCCTTGAGGCTTTGCCTGCCTATCCCCTACTCCATTTTCAGCATGCCCATCTTTTCCTGGTTTTCTCTCCTCAAACAGATACTTTGACTTTGATGCTGGCTAATGAACAATCCACCCTCTGGAAAGCCTCTTACTAAACTACCCTATGCCTTAAAACCCAATGCAAGCAGCTTGGGGAGTTTCCTGGTAAGACTGGCAACAGACCCTGCTGTTCTTGGGCATGGCTCTGCTGTGACTGCTTGTAGCCCTGTGCTGACAGCATACTCTGCCCTTAGCAATTCAAAAACATATTTTTTTTAACAAAAAACCTCTTTTCTGATAACTTGTTACAGAACACTGTATGGAACAAAGGCTATTTATAAATGTGTTTTTCTTCTTAAAGCAAAAGTTTCTTACTTCAAAGTAACAGTGTATCTCCAGTAAAAACAAATAAACACTAACATTGTTCCCATTCTTCCTCCCCACTCTCCCCTTGTTTCTTTGGCAAGGCTTTTTATCATCATAACTTCATCCTCCTTTATCTTCCCCTCAGACACAAATCATACGTCTCCATCCTGTGTAACTCTGGAGGACTCTGAGTATCTTTGGATTAAATACTGTAATGCCATCCATTATAGCTGCTAGAAGTGGGGAAGGAGGAATCTGTGAGCCAAAAATGTGCCACAATGTTTCAGGATAAAGTTTATCACAGAAGCAGTGGCTGATTGCAACTTGCCAGAATTTTCTGTTATGGTGAAGAAGTGTGTCATCAAACTTACTCACAACAATGCCAATACAGTTAAGAGAGTTAACTACATTTCTACTGTCAGGGCTTCTGACTTGGGGTTTGCATTTGACAATGCAATCTTGCACACACTAACTCAGAAGTTACCCCATTAACTTTGAGGGGATTTACTAACATAGATGGAAAACATACACTGACAATCTTGCCCTGAAAAGAAACAAATTGAATTTAAGATATAAGAAAGAGGAGTGGAGCTTTGTTAAATAGCGGCTATAAAATTTTTGCAAATATATTGTCGGAACGCCTAAAAAAAAGTGTTACTTAATTGGATTAATGAAGATCAGGCAGGATTTCTACCTAAAAGACAATATTAGAACTGTGCTGAATTTGATTGAATATCATGGAAAATATATATAGATAAAAAAGTAGCCTTGATTTTTATAGACGTGGAAAAGGCATTCGACAAGCTAAACTGGAAATTCATCTTTAAAGTCTTGGAGAAAATGAATATAGGTGCAAATTATATGAAATGGGTAAAAAAGCATGATAATCAGAAAGTGGCATTAATAATTAATGGAGAACTAACAACAAATTATAAAATACAAAAAGGAGTTAGGCAAGGATGCCCTCTGCCACCCTTGCTTTTTATAACCACCTTGGAAATTTTAAACAACGCGATCAGGGAAAATCCAAAAATTGAAGAGGTAAAGATAAAGAAATCTGAATTTAAGGTAAGGGCTTTTGCTGATGATATATTGATATCGTTAGCAAACCCAAGTGAGAATATAGGGAAACAATTCAAAAATACTGCCTAGCCTCAGGATTATCTATAAATAAAAATAAAACAGCAATGTTAGTAATGAACATGCCGAAGGAAGAGAAACAAAAAATGAAAGAGATGACTAACTTCCAAAGAAAACAAAATATCTAGGAATCACAATCACCACAAAAACTCTGATCTATTTAAAAACAACTATGAATTAAAATGAAAAGAGATTAAAAAAAAAGGATTTAAAGAAGTGGGGAGATATAGGCCTTTCATGGATGGGGAAAATATCAGCTTTTAAAATATCCATTCTACCTAAAATGATTTTTCTTTTTTGAAACCTCCCGATAATTACAAATGATAAACCCTTCAAAACATGGCATAAGGATATTTCAAAATTTCTATGGTCCAGGAAAAAGCCCAGAGTAAAACTTAAAATACTGCAAGATGAGACAATTAGGGGTGGATTAGCATTACCTAATCTACTATCTACTACTATGCCTGTTCAATGGACTGGATAGTATATTGGATGAAATTGGAGAACAAAAGGTTATTACAGCTAGAGAGTATTGGTAACAGATATGGTTGGCATGGATAGTAGATAAAAGTTTTAATGACCATTACATAAGAAAATCCCTACTACGTATTTGGCTAAAATTAAAACCAAGATTGTGCAAAGTATTATTATTATTATTAAACTTTATTTCTAGAGCGCTGTAATTATACACAGCGCTGTACAAAGTAAATGAAGCTTTTTTCAATAGAACAAAATTAAGTGATCAGAAATGGGTTACATATGAAGACATGTTAAAGGGAAAAGAGATGGAATTAAAATTTTTGGATCAATTAAAGGAAGAAAGGTTAAAATGTACTTGGTTCACTTATTGTCAGATAAAAGAAAGATTTGGCTTAGACAAAAAATGAAATAATATTCAAGAAGCGGACCCGGGATTGAAAAAGATAGTTAAGTCAGGAGAAAATCATAGGATAATTTTCTTTTATAAACTGTAATTGACAATAGAACTGGAAGATAAAAGGATTAAAACTCAGGTGATAAGATGGGTTCAAGATGTGGCTCACCTGATGAGTTTAGAACAATGGGAGAAAACAAGGACAAGAAGAATAAAATATACGTTAAGCTATAATTTGAAAGAAATTTTTTATAAAATGTTATACAGATGGTACCTCACACACAAAAACGCGGAGTAAAAGAAATAGAGTTAGAATGCTTAAGAATCAGTGATGAAGAGCAGTAAGTCATATCCTTGTTTTATGTTGGTATGTTATGTGTTTGTATATTTATGTATTTGTATGTTTTTTATGTCTTTTAAGTGCTTTAATTAATAAAATTAATTAATTTTAATTAATAAATTAATAATAAATAAATTAATAAAATTAATTAATTAAAACACTTAAAAGAGGAGTGGAAGACATATTATAGCCATTTAGCATTTGATGCCTTTTAAATTCTAATTGCATAATTAAGCCCAACATTACTAACTATCCAGATCTGGGAAAGAAATGTTATTTTAAGTACACAAGAATAACTGGGATTGGATGAAAGGTTTTCTGGTTCAAAATTCTGTTCTCAGAGTGACCAGACTGATGTATATGTTTTCTGCTAGTAGCATGATGTCGTCTGCATATCTTAGATTGTTGATATTTCTTCCTCCTATCTTATTCCTCCTCCTTTGATGGTTTTTTATCCTCCCTCTTTTAAAAGCTGTGGTGGTTGTCAAGGTGGTGGTTGTCACTACCACACACATCATTGTTTAGTTCTATGCTGTTTGAAGAAATAATAATAATAATAATAATAAATAAATAAAAAATATTATTTGTATTTATTTGTACCCTGCCCCTCTGCATAGCAGTAGCTTTTCATCTGTCATGAACCACCACTGAGTCTCACTGGATGACATTCCACACCATGCATACTTCTGTACACTTCAATCATGCCCCCTACTCACCTTTTTTCTAAACTAAAAAGAACCTAGTCTTGTATTTTTCTTCTTCTTCATAGGGTGGTTGCTCCAGACTGTTGATCATTTCAGTTGTCCCTTTCTGCATTCTGTAACTCTGCTTCATCATCATTGAGATGTAGTGACCAGAACTATACTCCAAGTGTAAACAGATGCACAGCAAAAGCACAGCATGATTTTGGCAGGGCTTCTCACTCCATTCCCAATGATCCCAAACCTTCCCCATCATAGTTGTATGTCAGGCCTACAGCTTCACTGAACTATCCCCCACCCCATGCACACACACACCCCTTTTCTGATCACTTACTGCCAGTTCAGACTCCATCAGTATATACATGAAGTTATTATTTTACATCATTTTATACTTGCTTGCACTTCATTCCACACTTTAAGGACCATTCCTCCAATTTGTAGCTCTTTTGGAGCTGTTTGCCATTTCTTTTTGCTCAAACCACTGAAAGTAATGCGGTACCGTCAGCGAAGCCAGCTCACTCCTCACCCCTACATCCAGATCATTCTTGAACAAGTTAAAGCACACTGGTCCCAATACCAATTCCCACGGTTTACAATCTTCCATTGAGAAAAAGGAAAGGTTACTCCCACTTTCTGCTCTTTAATTGGGGAGGGTGGGAGGAGAAATCTTAAAGACTATTTCAGAGACTGAAGAACAGGCATTCGTATGGTATCTATGCTGAAACCACTGAAAGTGGTTTGAAGCAGAGATACCAAATGCCTGTTTTTCAGTCTCTGAAAAACCACTGAAAGTGGTTTGAACTCAAAGCATTTTTGATGTTTATCTCTTGCTTGTTAGTACATGACTGCAAAAAGCAAAAGAATAAAGACTTCTGCAGAAAGTTCCAGGAAAAGCCAGTGAAAACTACATATAAACCGTATTTTTAAAACATGGCATCAATGCAAATTTGACTACAGTAAATTTTCCAGTATCCTCAAGGGAAATTATCTGTTGCAGGTATCTGTCCAGAGTGATTGTAAACATGATGTTAAAAGCAGAAATTCAAAACAGATTTAGAAACTGATCTAACAGTCCTGCAAAGCCAGACACCCAAGAGGCAGAAGGAATGTCCACGTATGTGATGTCTGGTTGCTGTCATGTAGGATACAACCAGTCTTTTCATGGAGGAAGGAATACCCTTTACTAGAAGATAACCTAAACTACAAAACATGTTTCTCAGAATTAATTTTAAAACATAATCTTTGTCATCCTTGAAACTTTTTTAAATAAAAGAAGGGGAGGAGCTGAAAGCTTATAACCCACAAGTACCACCTGGTTTTACCCTCTTGCTTAACATTTTCATCCCTAAGGTATGAGGGAAAATACAAGACTGATACAAGACTGAGTGTATGGATTTTAAACACACACATACACACACATTGATTTAACAGTGTCCTCTAAAAATGTGCATAAAAAAAATTCTTATTCAGGCAATCCTCCTTATTTGAAAATTTATGAGAGATATAAATAAGTACACCCCCAAATATTGCATAGGCCACAGATGTTGGGAGTAAAGTACAACAAATGAACAACACAGCTTATTCTAACAGGTCTGAAATCATGTGAAAAACAGAAAAGATACAATCCTATACAAGTGCCTTATGGCTGTGTGGAACATTAAAAAGAACACCTCCAAAATCTTTTTTAAAAATTCCCACAAAACCCTAGAACAGGCATTTCCACATATTACTGAAACCATGTCCTACTAATATCTCCAGACCTCTTCTTCCTAACTAATTGCATCTTAAGACTTTGATCATGCAGGCTTACACATCTGGGTAATCTCTGAGTTGGCCTAACAAAGGTATTAAACTACTATGGATTTGGGAACCTCTAGTGGAGAGCACCATAGTGATCAAAAACCAACTAAGACACTGTTAAATAGTCACCACTCACCTAAAAATATATTAGGTTTTAACTAAGGGGGGTTGCAGACTGCCAGAAATAGTGCAAATTGATTCCACTTTTAGGGTTAGGGTTAGTGCTAGGGAATCATGGGAACTGTATTTTATTGTGGCACCAGAGCTCTCTGACAGAGAAGGCTCAATGTCTCAGGGGGAAAAAAAACAATTCCCATGATTCCCTAGCACTAACCCTAACCCTAAAAGTGGACTCAATTTGCACTATTTCTGGCAGTCTGCAACCCCCCTAACACACACACCTTGCAGCAATATCGTTGTTCCTAGTCCTTTAAATGTTGGTGAAGATGGTTAGGCCACAGAACATTAAGCGTATAAAAGCAATCTAATTAGGGACTTATTATTAAAGCAAGAGTGGGAATCTTGTAGCCTTCCAGATGTTATAAAATGGCAGCTCTGAGCTTTCCTTACCACTGGCTATGCTGGCTGGGGTTGCTGAGACCTGGATTAAACTAACAAGAGAAAGTGAATTCTTTCTGAAAGCCATTCTCAGAGGGATAGTTTAATTCAGTGTCCACATGCTAGCTCTGTAAGATACTTGTGAGCTATACTTGGGACTGTAGGCTTTTGGTTTCTCTCATTTCTTTTTTAAAAACACATATGTTTATATAAAAGTTGAGATGCACCCAAACAGAGTTGCTAATGATCGTGCAGCACTACTATGAAGGTGCTACCCGTGTGCTTTGAGGATGATGGAGGCAAGAGGAATTTTTTTATTGTGGCCACTACATGAAGCTCTGCCACATGGAAATGTTTTGCAGTTACCCCCACATGGTATTAAGTAGGCCTCTATAGCCATATGGAAATACTCACAAAATGCCTTCTGTTCCTTCCATGGCTTCCCCCATCTTCCCACAACTTTAAAGAGAGAAAGTAGTTTGTCCCATGGCTATGCTAAAGATATCATCTATGTCTGTGTTGGTAAAGCTATGACCAGCGTGCCATCTCTGGCACGTAGAGCCATTTTGGAGGGTACACAGAGACAGGAGGGTGGGGGAAGAAGAGCAACAGGCATGTGCCTATTTCTCCTCTTTCCCCACCCTCCTGCCACTTCGACTGCCTCCAGAGACAATTAAAGGCATGGGAGGGCAGGGAAGAGGAGGAACAGGCACACACCCATTCCTACACACACAGACACACCGTGCCTTCGACTGCCTCCCCAAAGACAGCTGAAGACCTGGTACGGCAGGGAAGAGGAGGAATAGGCATGCAGAGAGGCAGCTGAAGGCCCGGGAGGGTGAGAGGAAGAAGTTCCTCCCCTAGAGGGCAGAAATTTTGCCCCCAGCCCCGGGTAACACCCGGTGCCGGAAGGCCTTTTTGTTTGGGCACTTGGCCCCTAAAAGTTTCACCATCATTGGTCTAGGTCTTTCTGGTGGTCCAGAGTACTTCTAGGTGGTCCAGAGTAGCATGTACACCATGCAATTTTGTCTCTATTACACAACTTATACTCTGGAACACTCTCTTTTTCATACAGGAGTGCAGTTATAGATAACAATCCCCTACACACACACAATTTAAGACATCTGCAAGCAGCATCTCATAAAGCAGGGAGACTCAAACAGCACTCTTGAGATGTCGGAAAACTATACATCCCAGCTCCTGTCTCTGTTTAAATGCTCAGTGGTAGGAAATACGGCAGGAATGGGACTTCAGATCTGTGCTCTGCGCAGCTGGCTAATCTTTATTAGGTTGCTATCATATTCCATTAGGTTGTCTTCCTGTCTTGTCTAGGTTGTCCTGGTCTTGTTAGTTTGCCTCCTCCTTGTCAAGGACCCCTGGTGGCACAGTGGTTAAATGCCTGTACTGCAGCCACTCACTCACAAACCACAAGGTTGCGAGTTCAATTCCAGCCAAGGGCTCAGGCTTGACTCAGGCTTGCATTCTTCCGAGGTTGCTAAAATGAGTACCCAACTTGTTGGGGGCAATTAGCTTACACATTGTAACACCATTTAGGGAGTGCTTAAGTGCACTGATAAGTGGTCTAGAAATGTACTTGCTATTGCTATTCCTGGTCTTCTAACCTGAATTTTTGTTCCCTCTTCATTCCTTGGTATACTGTATTATGAAATGTTTGTCACAAAAAGATCGGTGTTGCTGGACTATGAGACCCTGGCACAAGTTCCCACAGAGACATGAAACTCACTGGGTGCCCTGGGTCTCGGTCTCTCTCTTTCTCAGACTGGCATACATCACAAAGATGTTGTGAGGCTAAAGCAGGGAGAATGAGATTCATATATGGCACGTTTTTTTTTTTTCCAAGGAAATGCAGAGATAGAGATCATCACTAAATAAACGGTTAGAAGCAGTCAACATTCTTCTGAAGGCCAAATCTACTGTGACATTTCACCTTACATTGCAATACACAGCTGCACTGAAGGACTGAGGGGCTAAACAGACAGGCAAAAAGAGGTGCTTTCAGGCTGGTTTGAAGGCGTGGCATTTAGATGATGCATGCCTTGAAGCCTGCAGGAAAGCACCATCTAGGCACCTTAAGGGGAGAAAAGCTGCTTCAAAAAGAAGCAGTTTTTTTCTGCTTCTTCCTGAAAAGTGCGCACCTTTGCATGTGCATATGAATGCATCAATGCCAATGCATCTCTAAAGGGCGCTATTTCCAAACCCTAACCCTAATTGTACTTGTAAACACTCCATCCCAGGAGTGCACTTAAAAGGGACAGAGCTGCCGTACACAAGTGGTGGGGGTGGCAATGTCCAAAAGAGAAACCATGGAACCTCTCATGGAGATGAGTACAACATACACAAAACAGACAGTCAAAGAGGGGGCATATGGTGAAGGGGGAGATGAAGGGAGGCATAATAGGACTTTGCTGCCATCTGCATGGGCACACCTCTGTTCTGATGCCCTGCCCCAGTGAAGTGCCATACATGTGAATGTGTGCAGATTCACAGGAATGGCCATGCAATGGGATGGCAGTCTCCAGCAGAGCATTCCTGCAAAGGTACACAGGGATGGTGGTGGGAACAAAAAAAAAAAAAATGAACCAGTGGTGCAGCTTGAAGCCATGCTGTATGGTCATGACATGCGTACTCCAGCCACCTTGGTAGCTGGCGGTGGGGTTGGTGGGGTTTCAATGTGGCTTTGGAAAAGGCAGCTTCAAGCCACTTTTCCTGCCTGTCTGTTTCACCCCTGAGTTATACTATACTCAGTTCAAAGAAAACAACAAATATATAAAACAGAACCGAACATCGTGACCCAAAATGGTTTGGGATGAGGATATTGGAAATGTATTTAATCTCTCCTTATTTCAATTTTTGAAATGAGGACATTAATATGGCTTCAAAAGCATGTTAAGGATTTAGTGAATTACACGTGTGTATACATTTGGCCTAAAACTGTGATCCACAGCCCCACTGGAAACATCAGCAGCCCAACTAGTGCTTGTTAATAGACTCAAGAGATTCCAGCCACCTTTTATACTTAGTCCTTGAGTTTGTGTGTGTAACTGCTTTGTGTGAATGTTGACATCCCTCTAGTTGTTCAAATAATAAAACTGAATTGTACTTAGTACTCTGGAGTTCTAGTTTTTTGGACCCAATACACATAGGCTGAAAGTCCCGGCTACCGTTACCCTGGTGTATTGAGCTAAATTAATTTCCCCATTGAATTCAATTTCTAGATGCCCTCTAGGGACCCCTTGCTATTTAGGTAACACATTTGTAAGTGAAGTCTCAATGTCTATACAAACAGTATTTGGTTCTTGTTGTCATAAAGTAAATAAAAGCCTAACATTCAGTGGGGTGGCAACTCACTCTGGCCTAGAAAAGTATCACATGTCTGAATGCCCCTCCTCATCTTGTGCAGAAGAAACCCAATGTCAAGGAGAAAGGTTCTGAGGCTTACCTTCTCCCATACATACTATTTTTCTATATGCAAAGAGATGACAAACAGACAGACATGGGCGAGCAGGCAGGAGCATCCAGTCTTGTGAACTGAGCCCCTCCAGGGGCTTGGAATTGATACTGTCCAGACACAGGACTTCCACCACCAGTGGCATCACTAAAGTTGGCATCGCTCGGTGTGGTACCTTATGGTGTCACCCCACATTGACCTCCTCCCATACCACACCATGGCAGAATCCTTAGTAATGTTTTTTGTACTAGTGTTACTCATAAATCATAAGTCTCACATATCATTGAATGTAGTGGCAATAGTTGTGACATAAACAACTTGCAAAATCAAAATTATTTCTTTAAATTATAATATCATATGCACAGCCTGTATGTATTTATCTATACATAGTTTCATGCGGTTAAAATGAAAATTTGATAAGATTTGATGTTTTTAAAGAAAATTTAAAAATAATTAAAAAATAAAAATTACATTTAAAATATTAGAAAGGGGCCTCTCATTTCTCCTCCCATTGAGCCTCACCCATCTCACGCCATCTCTTCAGCATTTTAAAGGAATGCAGGTGAATGCCACAGCCCATTTCTGCCTAAAAGGCAGATGTTTAGGGAGCAGGGTGTCACCCCACTTTAGGATGTCACCTGGCGCGTCCTTCAGCCCCCCCCCCCCATGACACCAATCCCCACCACATTCAAAACCAAGCCTTATTCCTCTCTCTTTCCGCTCTCCACCACACACACAAATGAAAAGGAGAGTCCCTGGGAAGAGAACAGAAGAGCACCAATTCCTGAGAAGCACTGATTCCAACTGGAAAAAAGGTAAAAGCATAGGCCATTTCACTTTCAAAATACAAAATAAGAAAAAGCAAGCCCTCATACTTTCTGCCTTCAGAATTTTGATGCTACCGTGGGTTCAGTCATCAAATCAAAGGAGAGATTTTAAGCAAATCAGGTTGCTCTGCTTTGCCTGTGTTCACAGGTTCGTGGCAATGGAAATGTCTGTTTTAAATAAAACATCTCTAGCTGAAGAAGGAGGAGGAGTACAGGATTTTTAAAGTGGATCCTCAATCACCACACACCTCCCCCAAAGGGAAGTACAGCCCCAGCTGGTTTTGCAGTTGCCAGCAACCTATGTGTATGCTGAAGTGTGTGGCTGGCAGCTCTTCATTATATAGAGTTTCTGAAAAAAAGCAATGGGAGTGAGATTCTTTTTGTTCCCCCTTCGCAACAGTTCTGAATTTAGTGTGGAGGGTTCCCTCCCCCTTCACACACACACCATGAGAGGAACTCAGAACTGATTAGTGTGGATCAACAAACTCCCAGTGGGAGTTCTTGCGCCCTCTCTCTCCTTCCACTGTTTAAAAGAGCTCACACTATCTTGGCCTCTCCTTCCTGCAGAGCTAAGCCTCCTACAGCTGGTGTGAGAAATGGAGATGGGAGGAGGGAGAGATGTGTGTGTGTGTGTGTAAAGGGATGGTGGAGATGGAGAGCAGGACAAATGGTTATCCTACCTTTTCACCAAAAGGGGTGAGTGTCCAAGATGACTAACGAATAAGAATCTCAAAACAATCAAAGGAGATCAATTGCATGTCTATCTCACAATCAAAACACAGTAATACAAAGAATTAAATGCCATCCCACCATTTACAACCTCCTTCTGCAACAAACAGGGTTAAATGTCAGCAGCCTTGTTGCTGTTGTTTTGTGCCTTTCAGTTGTTTCTGACTTACGGTGACCCTTAGGCAAACCTATCATGGGGTTTTCTTGGCAAGATTTGTTCAGAGAGGGGTTTACCTTTGTCTTCCTCAGAGGCTGAGAGAATGTGACTTTGCTCAAGGACACCCAGTGGGTTTCCATGGCTAAGCAAAGACTGGAACCCTGGTCTCCAGAGTCACATCCAATACTCAAACCACTACACCAAATTGGCCTGTCTGAGTACCAATCTCTTTGCTACCAAGACAGCCAGTCCTCTTGGCTGGGAGTTCCAGAGCCTAGGAGAAGCCACCAAGAAGGCCTTGTTTTGCATCTCCACCAGTGGTAGTGGGAGCAAAATAAGGACCATCCCAATAGGTTTAAAGCTCAAATAGGCACTTTCATATAGCCTGAACTTGTGAGATAGCGCATAGTAGCTCATAACAGGTGTTTTAACAGGCCATCTGCCACTGGAGTTGTTCTAATAGTAAGTCACATACTCCTTTTTCCTGGTTTTAGTCCAGAGACTGGGCTCCAGTACTGTGGACCAGCTGGAGTTTCTAAATACTTTCTGAAGATAGCCCCAGATAGAGTAGTTACAGTAGTCCAAAGAGGATGCAGGTAATGCTAATGTATCATTCTCACCAGATCTAACAACACCAAGGATGGGCACAGTTGATGCACTAGCCTCAGCTTCAAAAACACATGGCCTGGCCACCACAAAAACCTAGCGATCTCAAATTCTGACTAGATCCAAGTTTGAGTACACTCAAACTGAACCAGGTGTTCTGGGTGGGAAAGTTTCAGAAGAGTAAGCTGGGTGACATCAACTTGTTTCAACCTCTATCAAAAGGCAACTTGGTTGCCTCATCTGCTACATTATTTGACAGCAGATAGTGGTTTTCAAAGTAAAACAGCTTCCTTTGATTTAGGTGGTAAGAAGAGATAGAGATGAGTGTCATCAACATAATTATGCCACCAAACCCCTCAAATATCACAAACCTCTCTCAGCAATTTCATGTGTATGTTAAATAAAATGAAGGTAAAGAGTGCCAATGTGGTGTAGTGGTTTAAGTGTTGGACTATGACTTTGGAGATGGAGGTGCAAATCACCACTCAGCCATGGGTGACCTTGGGCAAGTCACGCACTCTCAGAGGATGGCAATGGCAAACCTCCTCTGAAGAAACCTGGCAAGAAAACCCAGCCTTAGGGTCACCCTAAGTTGAAAACAACTTGAAGGTATGTGAAGTCGTAGGCTTTCATGGCCGGCATCCATAGTTTTTTTGTGGGTTTTTCGGGCTGTGTGGCCATATTCTAGAAGAGTTTCTTTCTGACATTTCACCAGCATCTGTGGCTGGCATCTTCAGAGAAGATGCCAGATTTCTCTGAAGGTGCTAGCCACAGATGCTGGTGAAACGTCAGAAAGAAACTGTTCTAGAACATGGCCACACAGCCCGAAAAACCCACAAAAAACTTGAAGGTACATGAGAACAACAAAAATATCCTGAAAACACACACACAACCTCACTGAGCCCATGAAAGGCCACGCTAGCTTCCTTCCTACACACCCTTAGGGGATGCATCTCAACCAAACTGCCCCCACCCTCAGAATTACTTTTTAAAAAAATTCTGCTCAGAGCACTCCAGTGGAAGGAATGCAGTTTTGTTACATTTTGGGGGGACCCAAGGCTGTTTTAGGCCTCACAAAACTTTGTATTTTCCCATAATGTAAACTGGAGCTCAGCATTTTTAAAAAATCTCCACCCCACCTCATCTAAGGAATGAGTATGATTTAGTAAAAAAAAACCAAAAAACAAAGTATTATAAATGAAGGACTGGAAGCCCTAAAGAGACATAAATGGACTTGGGGGCCTCATGAAGCCTGTAGGCAACATCCCCCCCCCAATCCCTGCCATAGAATCAATGGCCATGGTGTTGAGTCCCCCAATTCAACTTTCTGAAAGTTGGTCCTTCCAAGTCCCATCCTAAAGAGACACTTCAGGAGGATAACATGGCTGTTTGTTCCCAAAATTACCAAAAGGTCCAGGGGAGCTAAAAGCCAAACACTCCTTCTGTTCAGTTGTCAATGCAGATAATCTACAAAGGTGACCAAAGCCCTCTCTGTTCCAACAAGTCTGAAGCTAGAGTGTAATGTATCCACATGGACTGTTTCCAGCACTGCCAGTGAACATATGTGATTCCACCTCACCCACCTTCATGGATTTTTTTGTGGTAGAAGCTACAAAATAAGGGTAGGAAACACAAGAGGGTTACCAGTGGGAGACAATAATCTCTGGACCCCTGTACAATTCTGTGTCCAAAGAAGGCAATTTCACAATAGTAACATTGTCAGGAAGCACCCACAGTTCCAATACTTAGACTGCTATTATTTCCTCTCCCTTAAACATGGATAAAATCAGAATCGAAACTTTTTACTCTGTTTCAAAATACTTGCCTATGTTACTATATTTCTTTAATAGTGAACAGAATTGGTACCGTTAAGAGCAGAGATGTAGAAGAAAAATACAAAATATGGGGCAGTGATAGTACTGTGTGCAATTGTTGATATTGAACAATACCAATTGATAAGGTAATTATCATAATCATGTGTCTACTTTATGTGTATGGATGTTGCCTAATTATTGAGCAATAGGTATAACTGTTAACAGCTTGCAATCCAAAGCTAACCATTTCATATTAATCAGGAGAAGCACACATGGACTAATAGCCCTGATTATGCAGCTCTCTGATACAGAGCTTTGTGTCTGCTAATAGTAGCCAGCAGGCAACTGTGCATTCATTGTCAGGAGAAGTTCTGAGCTGGAAATGTGACATTTTTAAAAACATCTTAGACCGTTAGAGCTTTTGCAAAGTGATTGCTGAGACAAATAAAAAGCAGAATTCAGAAGTAAAGAATTCACCCTGCATAAGGGTAATGGAAAGAAAACGAAAAAAGATTTGTGTGCTGCAAATTTCCCCAAAAATATGATTGAGGAAAGAGAAAAAATGAGGATGACTGCAAAGGAAGACACAAAGCGGGGGAAAGCAGTGCAAGGGACTCTCCTTGGCTGCACTGTAGACTCTCTCAAAACGTTTACAAAAGATGCTGATTTCTGTTCCTACCAGCAAAAGTGCTGATCCACTGGCATGCCAATCCTTAGCCAGCCTGGAGGCCCTCTATTTCTCCCTGCCAAGAACAGAGACAGCTATTCATTCAATTGTAAACAATACCTTGCATCTAAGCAAGCCTTCCAACCATGGGATGTTTGGTGGGGAGGGCGATGGGGAAAGCAGAATAACAACAGCTCTTCTTATAGCAGTGGAGCAATTAGAAAGACAAGGGAAGGACAAAAGAAAGAGAAGGAGAAGCCTTTTTCCATTAGGCTTCATATGTAATCTGGTGGGTTTGATGCATGACATATGATGGGGAAAGGGCACCACAGTTTGCCTCCTGCTGCCTTGAGCCTTGATGCTGGGAACATTTTCAACTGCATTGTATCCACTGTTTACTGACCCAAATTAACATACAATATGCTGGCCTTTATTCTGGAACATGGGAGGAAAGGCTAGTGCTCCAAGCCCCACTCAAACTAACCTGCTACTGCAAAGTTCTTTGGCCACAGAGACACAACTAATGCACCTTTTCCCTGGGGGCTGGCAACCATGTGGCGGGGCTGGCGGGGGGGGGGGGAGAAGGTAGCTAACCTCCAAGTTAAAGAACAACTATACTTCTAGAATTGTCTGTACTCGTTTAAACCTCATTGTGGTTTATTTATTTGCAGCTCACTGTACACCCAAGGTCCTAAAAAAGTGAACCATTTCTGTACAATTTGACAAACTACAACAGTGAATTCACAGCTCACAGCTCCAAAGCCAGCAGCATGTTCAAGAAGTCATACTGGCGTTTACAACTGGAACAGGACTGGCACCACTAGAAGGGTTGGTAAGGGACCACTGTAGTCATCATTTACACAATGTAAATGAGATAATGTAAATGAGCTAATGGGCCTTTGCAGACTGCCAGAAATAATGCAGCTTGAGTCCACTTTAACTGTCCTGGTTCAATGCTAGGAAATCATGGGAACTGTAGTTTTTTCCTGAGACATTGAGCCTTCTCTGTCAGAGAGCTCTGGTGCCACAATAAACTATAGTTCCCATGATTCCCTAGCTCAGGGCAGTTGTGCTAGGGAATCATGGGCAGTTAAAGTGGACTCAAGCTGAATTATTTCTGGCAGTCTGTAAAGGCCCAATGTAATGTAATGCGATGTAATGTAAATGTTGAGATAAGCATTACAAGTACAGAATGTACAGTACAATACTCATGCCCTACAACATGGTGAAACTCTTGCACATTTTCAGTGTCTAAAACAGAGAGAGCATTGCTTTCATATACTTTTCCCTCATTTTGCCTGCAGAAAGTCACATTTTGCCTGCAGAAAGTCACATTTCCAGAGACTGTAATTAAAAGCCAGTACACATATTCCTTTATGTTCTATGCCTACTCTGCATTCAAATACCATATTTTCTGGCATATAAGACGACTTTTAAACCCAGGAAAATCTGGGTTAAAGTCGGGGATCGTCTTATATGCCGGGTATAAAGATGAGGAGGAAGACAGAGGCAAGAGGAGGGAAGAAGCCAGGCAAGAAGAGGAGGACAGGGGTGGCGAGGCAGGAAGAAGCCAGGAGAGAAGAGGGAAGAAGCCAGGAGAAAGAAGGGAGAAGCCAGGAAAGAGTATGTGGAGGACAAGGAAGACGGGGGTGGGGAGGCAGGAGGAGGAGGAAGAGAACCCTAAGGCGATCCTCTCCTGGGGTTTTCTTGGCAAGACTGGTTCAGAGGAGGTTTGCCATTGCCTTCCCCTGAGGCTGAGAGTGTGTGACTTGTCCAAGTTCATCCAGTGGGCTTCATGGCAGAGTGGGGAATCAAACCCAGGTCTCCAGAGTGGTAGTCCAACACTCAAACCATACACCATGCTGGCTCCTACTCCCATGTACTACCTATGAAACAATTGAGACTTTTTTGTTGTTCTTGTGTGTCTTCAACTCCTTTCCGACTTATGGTGACCCTAAGGCAGGGGTAGGCAACCTTTCCCATTTAAGGGCCGAGGGACTTCAGCTCCCAGAATCCCAGGAGCTATTGGCCAATATGGGACTATTGGCCAACATGGCTGAGGCTTCTGGGAGCTGAAGTCTCTCAGCCCTTAAAGGGGAAAGGTTGCCTATCCCTGCCCTAAGGCAACCTTATCATGGGGTTTTCTAGCCATGTTTCTTCAAATGGGGGGTTGCCATTACCATCCTCTGAGGCTGAGAGTGTGTGACATGCCCAGGGTCACTTACTTGGCTGCAAATTGTACATGCCCCAGAATGCATCACCTAGGATATTGGCAGTCCTTCCCCCCAACACTTTGTCATTTCCCCCCAACCATCTCATAGCTGGGAGATGGGAATAATTTTTAAAGCAACATTTAAATCTGGACTATTTTTTAAAAAGTAAGGTCCAAAACACACTGCAGAAATAAATGCTAGGGAACATGAGAGCTGTAGTTTGTTGTGTTTATAACTGACAGTTTTCCTGCTAAGTACCTGCATGTCATAAGCATTTGAATTAAAATTACCATATTGAAATCAAATTTGATGTTTTTTTAATTTTTATTTGGTGTGTGTTGGAAGAGGGGTCATCTTATACGGCAAGTATATCCCAAACTCTATATTTTGACTGGAAAAGTTAGAAATCGTCTTGTACGCCCAGTCGTCTTATGCATTGGAAAATACGGTAATCAAGCACATCGCTGCCTGCAACGGGAATAGAACATTTTCTCCTTCCCTGCCTTAGACAGAAGCAAGCAACCTGCGCATCCACTAGTTTTTAAGAGCCTGTCAAAGATCATCAATGGTCACCTCTTTCAAGAGGTAGGTGCTAATTTTTTCCTCCATGCCCCATCCCATGGGCTGCACTGGCACTTGAGTGCCACACTGAAAGTGATGTCATGTCACTTCCAGTTCCCATTTTGGATGATTTGAAAGTTCCCAAGGGATGGGGGTAGGAGAGAAGGATGTAAGGAGCTGCTTTTCCAAATAGTCTTAGCACCTTTGGAGTCAAGGGCAAAAATCATCACCCAAAATTAAAATAGAGGGATTCTGGAGACCTTGAGGGTGAGGGGGGGGTTGATGGGGGCTAGCTCAGATATTACATACAACCCAGAGGCCATACTTTTTCCACACCTATTTTGAAAGAACCGATTGGTTCTCTCCCTATTTAAATAATCCAGTCATTCACACTCTCCTGGAAGGGCTCTCCTGACCACCTTCAGAGAGCTGAAGAACAAGTAACATAACACTGCCTTGCCTTTTAGTAACCCATTCAAGTCCTACAATGCACACAGATACCACTTCTTCTCTCTTAGGCATTGCCAAAACCTGACAAACCCATTCACAGTATTTTCACAAGGCACTGCAAGAATTCATATGCTTACAGAGTAACTTTGTAGCAGACAAACCAATTCATTTGCACCCTGCTGATTTTTTCTGCACCTTTGAAGATGAAGTTGCCAACTTGGTGCAGAGAGGTTGCACACAGTAACATGATTTATGGGCCTGTCTGCAGTACTTTTGATTCAGGGGAGTGGGCATTAGTGAACGAATATAACTGTTTTATGAGTGCTCAGTGCTCTCTCCAGATAGGTAGCTAACATACTTCAAATATGGGAAGTACCTTTCTTTCTTCAACCTGTGTAGCATTTTACAGAACAGCCCATTACCCAGCAGGGAAACAAATACCTTAATCCTGACTCAAAAGTAAATCCTACTGAGTTGTATTCAATTCCCCTCTCACTGGGTGACCTTGGTCAAGTCACATGCTCTCAGCCTCAGAGGAAGGCAATAACAAACCTCCTTTCAAGAAATCTTGTCAAGAAAACCCCATGATAGGTTTGCTTTAGGGTCAGCATGAGTCAAAAATGACTTGAAAGCACACAACAACAACAACAACAACACTCACCCCCATAGCCTTTACACACCCTTCATAGGAAGTCTGGGATGCCACGGATCAAGTGGTTAAGACACTGACTCTGTTGATTGCAAGATTGGCAGATTGGCAGTTCGAGGCCCGGGTGCTGCATGATGGAGTAAGCTCCTGTCACTAGTCCCAGCTTCTGCCAACCTCACAGTTCGAAAGCATGCAAATGCAAGCAGATAAATAGGTACCACTTTGGTGGGAAGGTAAACAGCATTCTGTGAAATCATGCTGGCCACATGAGCACAGAGTAGTCTCTGACAACACTGGCTCTTTGGCTTAGTAATGGAGATGAGCACCACCCCCATGGTCAGACACGACTTGACAACCTTGTCAACAGGGAACCTTTAACAGGAAGTTTTACTGAACTCAGTAGAGAGAGTTAACTCTCAGGTAATATGCTGAGGATTCATGTTAAAGGCAAATTGGTCAAGGCAAGTCAGATTAATCAATTGATTTGTGTTTAGGCTCTGGGGTGTGTGTGTGTCACTATTTACCACATTAAACCAAGTTCCTGTGAGCGTCTCTGGTTCAGTTCATCACAGCTGAGAATGGCAGGTTGTACAAAAAATAAATAAAAAATCCACATTGGCTCTCCTTCTCCATGATGAATTGTTATTACCTGCCTCATTTCCCACACTCAATGCTCAACTTCCCATTGATTAAAAATTTAACACAGCTCAGCTGGATTCTTGCTTTTCCACCATTGCACTGCCAAGAACTTTGGCAGTTACAAGCTTGTCATTGGAAAGTAGGTTGGACAAAAAGAGATCTGGGCCTCTTTCACTCTAGAAAGCTGCACAGACAACAGTGTGAGAAATCACTACTCCTATTATGCAACCCATGCTGGAAATCCAGCCATCAATCTAGCCTGCCAGCAGCATGCAAATTTCCTGTGGATTACACACCCCTATTTATGACTTAATAAAAACTTTACCCACTACCAATGGGCATTAGAAGTTTTTAATCTCCTTAATCTTGGTGAAAATCCTCTGCTTTATGCCAAACATGGCCTTGCCCAGTAGCAGCTGGTCTCACTTCTTAACACAAACTCTTTCCAAGTTCACATTAGTTCAACCCAGGGAACCGGAGCCAGGTTCAAACCAGCCAGCTGAATGAGGCCAGTTAGCTGCTTCCTCACCATTGACTACTGCTACTGGCCAGAGTCAATTAGACTCTTATATAGACCATAGAGAGCCAACATGGCATGGTAGTTTGACTGTTGGACTAGAACAATGGGAGACCAGGGTTTGAATCCTTGCTTGGCCACACTCTCTCAGGCTCAGGGGAAGAAAAGGACAAATCCCCTCATAACAAATTTGGTCAAGGAAACCCTGTGATAAAGTCACCTTAAGGTTGTCCTAAGTCAGATATGACTTGAAGACACACAACAGCAATAGACAATCATAAGCAAAGCAAAGCAGCTTCATTTATATACTGCTTCATATCGCATTATGGGGTGTCTACGCAGTTTACAACTGTAAGCTCATTGCCCCCCAAGAGTTGAGTACTCATTTTAGCAACCTCCGAAGGATGCAGGCCTGAGTCTAGCCTGAGCCCGCAACCTTGTGGTCTATGAGTGAGTGGCTGCAGCACAGGCATTTAACCACTGCGCCACCAAGGCTCCTTCTGTAAAATAGTGTAAAATAGCTGCTCTTTGAAATGAGCTAGCCCAGGGCTGCCTCTGCCATGACCACTTATGAGAAGCTGTCTGCTTTGAAACATAGAAACAAATAGGCAAATCAACTCTTTAGTCAACAGCTTCCCAAAGAGATCACATTCTTCATTGCTAATAGAACAATTACTGGTGAACAGTAATAAAATTTCTAAATTTTCCACATGAGAGATGTGGACTTGTACATAGAGGCACCATTCTTCTCAAAATGCAATTCTGATGACACCTTCCAAGCTTCTTTCCCTCTATTGCTATTTGTACTACTGATATTTGGTATTCCCCACAATGGTAAGTTCCCTAAACATTCCTCATGATACTGCCCACCACTGTATCACTGTCAGTAGCAGCTTTTTAAAAAGTGCACATCTATTCATGCACCTACATGCTTTGTATTATAAAGAAATGCCAGTTAGGAAACCAGTGAGCACTAGGAGCCCTACAGATGTGTGATTGTCTCTGGAGAGAAGGGAGTTGACTTCTCCAAACGAATGCTACCTTAGTGGACTGGAAAGTGTTCCAGTGGAGCAGAGTGAAAACCCACTGCTTCCTCCTTCTCTCCATCTCTAAACACACTGCCTCCTTGTTCTCTCCATCTCTTCTGTCCATCTTTAAAACTTAGTGGAAGTCCCAAAATACCCTCTTGATGGAAGCCAGGGGCAAGCAATGGAGTGTATTTTAAGGTTAATCACTGGCCATTCTGGGTGGAATTATTATGGGAACTGCAGTCCAAAATATCTGAAGGAAATAAAATTGCCCAGCCCTAGTGTAGGTAATATTTTAAGGGACCAAATACAGACACCCTTCCTATATATCTTTGAACCATGGGAGTGTTTGCCTCCCACAGTAATAGCTAGCTTGGGTTTTACTTTGCTCCACAATCCACAGACAGATATACCTCACAGAGGGATGCTTTAGTTCAGATCCATCAGCTCACAGCTTTGGAAGGCTAAATAGATATGTTAACATTTTTTCAGAAATAAAAGAGCTATACGGTTGTATTTGTACTTCCAGGATTCCTTAGTTTAGCCTCTCATTTCATTTTCAATTGTGAGATTTAAATTATGGGTTACCTGCATGTTACTTGTTGTGATATTGACCAAGAGTCATTAAGAAGGAGTAGTTTATGCATCCAATAACATCCGGCAGATCTAATGCCCTAATGGCACTGAATCTTATTTACAGACAGATAGCTGGAAGATTGAGCCATGAGGTTTACATGCAGCTATTGGTGGTCTACCATAACCAATAAACCTAATCACTCAGCTCAGAAGTGGTTATTTTTGTAATAGAAAGTGCCCTTAACAATAGAATCTGACTTTAATTTAAGAAAGGCAAGGGTAAAAAGATTAAATTGCTTGAAGTAACAATTCTGAAAGATTAAGTTTAAGCTTCATAATAGGAGTAAGTCCATTTGTTGAACAACTTGTTGAAATGGCACCCATGCACTTGAATCTAAAAGATGACAATAATATTGGGTCTCTTTTTTTCTTTTCTTTTCTTTTCTTTTCTTTTCTTTTGGTAAAGACTGCTGTTGTAGTGCAATCAGAACAAACAAACAGCAGGGAATGTAACCTAGTTATATCAGTTTTATTTTGGTGAGAGCCAGGAAAAAGAATGCAGATTACATTTTAATGGGGGAGTTATATTTTATCCAACTTAAGAGGGGGATGAAGAGGAGGAGGCAGCTCCTCTATTCTCAAATATTGGAAAGCTAAAATAAAATTCTGCAATTTTCTGATCTACATTTCTCCTGGATTCTGAGTAGTGCAAGAAAAGATGCACCCTAAATTAACCATTTTATTTCCCTATGAACTTCAAGGTATGTTTACAGAACTATACACCATAAATAAATCCTAATGGTCTTTGGCCTGGGCAAATGGATAATTATTTTTGGAATCATACAGTAGCGATGGCAGCAAAACTAGCTTTGGGGCTCTCACACAGTACATAAAACAACAGCAATGTGTTCCTCAGTTTGTCTACGCAACTGTCCAACTCTGTTGGTTTCAAATAAATCACTTCATCTGCTAGTGCGTGTACATCCTCTCTCCAAGCTACATGTACACATACACTCTCATTTTCCACTTTATATTACATTTCCTCTCCTGGTTTTGTTTTGTTTTTGCCATCTTTGTTTTGCATCTACATGTAGCAAACACCATCTAACCATATAGAACTGGTGGCAGCTAGTTACCTACCATATTTTCCGGCGTATAAGACGACTGGGCGTATAAGACGATCCCCAACTTTTCCAGTTAAAATATCGAGTTTGGGATATACTCGCCGCATAAGACGACCCCACTCTTCCAACACACACCAAATAAAAATTTTAAAAACATCAGATTTGATTTCAATATAGTAAATTTAATTCAAATGCTTATGACATGCAGGTACTTAGCAGAAAAACTGTCACTTATAAACACAACAAGCTACAGTTCCCACGTGTTCCCTAACATTCATTTCTGCAGTGTATTTTGGACCTTACTTTTTCAAAAATAGTCCTGATTTACCATAAATGCTGCTTTAAAAATTATTTCCATCTCCCAGTTATGAGATGTTTGGGGGGAAATGAGAAAGTGTTGGGGGGGGAAAGACTGCCAATATACTAGGTGATGCATTCTGGGGTATGTACAATGTGCACCCAAGTAAGTGACCCTGGGCATGTCACACACTCTCAGCCTCAGAGGATGGTAATGGCTACCCCCATTTGAAGAAACATGCCAAGAAAACCCCATGATAAGGTTAAAAGTCACCATTTTGACCATTAAAACGTCCTCCATTTTGAGCACGGCTAAGAAGCATGGATTTACATTTATATTAGTGTTTTTAGCTTTCTCTACCTTTTTTTCTTGTATGTCCTACATTTTTTGTAGTGACTTGTCCTCCTTTGCATTGAAGACATTTGGTCACCCTGTCTGAGTATCAGAGTATGACTCTAGAAACCAGGGTTCGAATCCTGGCTCAGCCATGGAATCCCCCTGGGTGACCTTGGCCAAGTCACACTCTCTCAGACTCAGGAGATGGCAATGGCAATCTCCACTCTGAAGAAACCTTGCCAAGCAAACACTATGAGCCTTAGGTTTGCTGTAAGTCGGAAATGATTCAAAGGCATACAACAACAACAATCTTAGATGTCACACTCTCTCAGCCCCAGAGGGTGGCAAAGGCAAACCCTGTCTGAAAAAACACATAGGAAAGAAATGATAGGTTCATGATAGGTTTGCCTTAGTGTCATCATTAGTTGGAAACGACTTGAAGATGCACAACAACAACAACAGTCCTGAAAGTCACACTCTCTCAGCCTCAGGGAAAAGCAATGGAAAACCCCTTCTGAACAAACCTTGCGAAGGAAACCCCAGGATAGGTTCATGTTTGAGTTGCCAAAAGTCAGAAACGACTTGAAGGTATACAACAAGTCCTGAAAGTCACACTTTCTCAGCCTCAGGGAAAAGCAACGGAAAACCCCTTCTGAATAAACCTTGCGAAGGAAACCCCAGGATAGGTTCATGTTTGAGTTGCCAAAAGTAGGAACGACTTGAAGGCAGACAACAACAGTCTTGAAAGTCACACTCTCTCAGCTTCAGGGAAAAGCAATGGAAAACTCTTTCTGAACAAACCTTGTGAAGGAAACCCCAGGACAGGTTCATGTTTGAGTTGCCAAAAGTCAGAAACGACTTGAAGGCACACAACAACAGTCTTGAAAGTCACGCTGTCTCAGCCTCAGAGAAAAGCAATGGCAAACCCTTTCTGAACAGGAGGACAGGAGGAAAGGTGGTAAGGAGGAGGGGAAAGGCAGGGAGAGAAAATGGAGGGCTAGTAGGATGAAGAGGGGAGGGGGAAGGAGGGAGGGAGGGAAAGGCAGGGAGAGAAAATGGAGGGCTAGTAGGACGAAGAGGGGAGGTGTGAAGGAGGGGGGTAAAAGGCAGGGAGAGAAAATGGAGGACGAGTAGGATGAAGAGAGGAGGTGGGAAGGAGGGGGGGAAAGGCAGGGAGAGAAAATGGAGGACGAGTAGGATGAAGAGGGGAGGTGGGAAGGAGGGGGGGAAAGGCAGGAGAAAGAAGAAGTACCTCCTCTTCCTCCTCCTTCTCTCCCAGGCTTTTTTCCCAGCCTCAGAGCAGTCTTCCTGCTCCTCCTCCTTCTCTCCCGGGCTCCTTCCCCCCTCCCACCTCATACCGGCGTATAAGACGACCTCCAGCTTTAACTCCAGGTTTTCTTGGTTAGAAAGTCTTCTTATACGCCGGAAAATACGGCACTTAACTGAGTTCTTAAAGATTTCCATGAACAGATATTTTTAGCTTCCCGAGGCCTCCATGGAGGCAATATCCAGATTCTAAAGTTGCAGAGGCATGATTTATTCCCTAGATTTCATATCTTGTAAGCCATCCTGGGAATTTAATTGAAGGGCAGAATGTAAGTCTCTTTCTTTCTAGCTGTCTGAACACACGCATGCACACACACACACACACACAGAGTTCCTTGACAATTATGCCTGTTGTGTGATAGATCACTAAAGTGCAAAGAACAGACTCTCTCACTGTTATTGCCAAGAAATAAAGAATAGAACCACCCAGCAAAAAAGGGGAAAAAAGAAAACACATTTGTTCCAGTGAACACAGTAGTTATTTGCTCTCCACCATCAAAACAGCTTATTGTCAGAGTCTACCATACCATATTCTTCTGGTTGCATTCTATGGCTAATAATAAGGCATTGCATTATTATAACATTTCAGTCTTTGGCCCATTTTAGCCCACTGCCATTGTATCTCCCTTTATGAGCCATTACAGCTCTAAGATCTTCAGGTGAGGCCTCCTCTCTGTCCCACCACCTTCTCATGTTCAACTGGTGGGAACAAAAGAGAAGGTCTAGGGAGGCTAGGATGGCTCATTCCTTGCTCTCCTGACAGGTTAAAACATTCCTGTGCCACCAGGCTTTTAGAAAATGACTGGGATGAACGTTCAATGATGTTCTGTGCTGTTTTGTGGTTTATATCTAGTCTTTTAATGAATTTTAATGGTTTAATTTTATAAATTGTTTAATTATTTTTAAATGTATACATTTTGATGCGTGTATATAGTTTTTAATCTCTACTGCTTTTAACATGTTGTAAGTATAGATTTGCCCCAGAGTTGCCATATTGGAAACAAAATGAAGGCACACAACAACAACACTTGGGGCATTATTGGGGAGAGGTGGGATATAAATGAATAAAATAAACCAATAAATCCAAAATTTCTCTGTGCTAGGGAGAATATAATAGAATATGAGAATACAGTAGCCAGGAGCTGCAGCCTCAACTCACTTATGTATAGCTCTGCTAACATAGGGAAATGTCTTAACAGATGCAAGGTGGGAGCCAACGTCATGTAGTTGTTTGAGCAATCAGCTATGACTCTGGAGATCAGGGTTCACTCAGCCAAGAAAATCCACTGGGTGACCCTGGGAAATTCACACTGTCTCAGGAGATTACTACACACAGCTTTTAAACTGCAATTCAACCAGGAAAAAAGCAACTTTGGTGATACTTATCACACAATGCCACCTCCAACCTGCGGCTGCTCTGTCCCCAACTCATCCCTTTTCATTGATGGGAAAAACCCATCAATGACCTCACAACAGTGCAACTCCCCAGATGCAAAATGTCACTGCCAGGGTAGTTGCGAGTCTGGCAGTCACGTGGCGTCCTTGTCCCCTCCTTTTCCCCTGCCACCCTCACCCTCACTACTCTAAAGCAGCCTGATTGCCTTTATTTATTTTTAAAATCTTAACTCCCAGAATTGCTCCAGAAATGCATTAAAAATGAAAAATAAAATAAAAATAAAACGATTGAAAGGTATGCTGGGTAGGGTATATGACAAAGAGGCATGGTTAAGGGAGAATCAAGAAGAGAGCACAATGGGAGTAGTAGCCCAGTTATGCAACTGAGAAGATGTCGGCAATGGCTGTTCTGAGAGTGGCATGTTTCCATTTTTAAAAAAAACTGATGTGATTGCTGAGAGAACGGGGTTCTCAGCCTCAAACCAAGGCAAGGGCAAACCTCCCCTGAACAAATTCTGGCAAGAGACACCCATGATAGGTTCACCCTAGGGCCTCTGTAAGTCAGAAACAACTTGAAGGCACACAACAACAACAACAGCAACAGCAATGACAATGATAATAGTTAAACAGAGAGCAGGACAACATGAATAACTGCATCTGACAACCATTAAGAAGAAATGAGTTCCTTTAAAGGTTTGCAACCTTTGGGGGTGCAGTTTTCAGTGACGTGGGGATGGTGAATTTTACCAAAATTCATTAAATTGTTTGAGTTGCTTGGAGCAATAGGAAAGAAGTGCTGACAATTCAAAGGGCCATATATATATATATATATATATATATATATATATATATGATGCTCTTAGCTGGAGAATTGTGGAAATTCCATCAGAATTCACAGGGCCTGCCTTTTATAAGATGCATGGTAGGTTGGCTGAGCTTATGATTGTTTTGTCATTTCAGAGGAAAAGCTGTATTCACCTTGTATTTGAATCTGCCTACTCTTGGTCCCATCAAGTACATTTTATCCTATGTTTTCCATTTTCCCATTTGTAGTTTGTTTCAATAAATTTTAAAAAACCCAAGAGTTTTTAAAATCATGTTACAGGTGGCATCCCTTCTCAAGAGTTACAGAGTCACAATCTCTAACCTGCTGAGGCTTGAAGAGAAAATCTGGGCTTCCTGTCACCAGACTCTCCTCCTTTTTGGCCCAGTTGACTGGCTATTTTCATTTGCAGAGACAAATGAGTTGTTAAAAGTTTCCTGTTTATCTCCATGGGGCAGCACCAGATGCTGAATGCATGCTCCTGCGTAAGACATTAGAAGTGCTTCCCTGGGAAACCAACATACCCTACTCTTATGACACAGTCTATTTGAGTGTCATAAGCAGCAAACGTCTCTCTCAATACAGCTTAAAAGGAGGAAGGCCAGAATCTGTATGATGCTGGTCAAGAACATCCCCAAAGTCTGAACAATACCTCTTTTTTCTTTTTCTAGTGCACAAGTAATGAAACAGGTAGAGGAAGGAAAGTGCCAAGGTAGGCTTGATGTTGAACATTAAGAAAACAAAAATAATGAGCATGGAAGATTTACAAGAATTCATCCTAGATAATGAGAAAATGGAAACAGCCAAAAAGTCTTGGAGAAGTCTCATCCACAGTGTTATCTGAGTCAAGGTCGACTCGAGGGCAGTTAACAACAAGGCCTGTCCCTACACAGATGGGAGTACCTTACCATTAGTTTGGCCCAAAGCAGATGGGCCAAAGGTTGCAGCTTCTGGCCTCTTGGGGGCATGGCGTGTTGATAACGCATGCTCTTGGATCAGCTGGAGGCTGCTCTGAGGCTGCCTAAGGAGGTCTGAAGCTGCTGACAAAAGGAACAGTTGACAAAAGGAACAGTAAAAAATGCTCCTGCTGGCAGCTCATTTGAGACTGTGGCAGTGGCCCACTTTCAGAGCAGGCCATTCAGTCACTGTGGTCCCGGCTGATCAGAGGTTGATCAGGGCTGGACTGGCCAGAGGCCGCTCCAAGCAGCAAATCTGCTTTGCCTCTGTTGAATTAAAACTAGGAGAGAATCTTTCTGCACCTTAAAGATTAACACATTTATTACACCATAAACATGCCTGGCTTACAGTCTACTTTATCAAATCAATGAAATATTACCCTTGAATTTCAGGTGTGTGTACAGTACTCATGTTTTGTTGATGGGACTGTAGACAGTGAAGTTAGAAGGAAATTAAATGCAGAACATACTGGCATTAACACCAACCATTCATAAAACCACTTAACATGCAAACGTTCTAGCACTAAGGTAAGCCAACAAACACATATAGGCCTAAATCCATGGTTAGTTCCAACTACAGAAGAATTAACTAAACTCACATAAGTGTTGATTTGCCACACTCCATTTAGTCAATTGGATCTCTAATCTCTAGGTGAGACGAATAACTGGATGTAGGCTGTAGTGTGATACGAAAACTTTATTTCAACACAAGCCACTTGACTGGAATCAATTCATGAATTTTAACTTGGCAGTTTCTCACTCCACTCACTTCCTTAAAGTTTCACTATTTGAATATAGCCATTGTAAGGTCAGTGGCAGAGCTGATGGTTTCTCCCACTAGTTTTGGATTCTAGTCACTTCTGATGACAGATGTCTATCCTTTTATTCTTTTGAGTAGAGAATGTCCTACTCGCCTTATGTACAACAGAGAAGGTTGTTGCTGTCAGGACATGGCACATATATTGGAAACTGAGCAAGTGATGTTACAGGTATCATTATTAGGTTCTGAGGTAGCAGAATGGATATGGATGCAAAATTGGCATCTGGATTAATTGTAGATTATGGACTATGCCCACTTTGCCGGTTGTTGCTACTGAGTAGCCTAATCATTTCAGACCAGGCTCTAAACAAGTACAGGCTGAATTCCAAGTCTTGTGAGGGAAATTGAATCATTTGGAATAGGTTATAGCTTAGTGATATATTGGAGATGTGTCAGCTGGCAGCTATATGGGACAAGTCTCATTTTCTAGATCTTTGCTCTTCCTCCCTTTTACATACCTTACAACTGAAACTGAAGGGGAGACAAAGGCTAAAACAAGGGGAAGCCTTTTCCTGAGACTATACAGAAAGACCTGTTTGCTTTGCCATCTGCCTTTCAATGCAGAAAGTGCTGTGCTTAAGATGCTTCACAACATCCTGTTTCAAATATTATGGAAGTAAAATTGTGTTTGATACCTGGATTTGCTGACAGAACACCATTTTTTCCCCAGGAAGGATGTCACCTCCCCATCTGATGTTATTTGTGCAGCAAACCATGCCTGAAAACAGTTTCATTACAGTAACCATACAGTTTCAGAACAACTCTATAAACAGCACAGTATCCAGCTGTCAGATGTTCTAATAGTCCAGGAAACTAAGAGAGTATTCTCCATTTCCTATTTCTCTGTACTGGCACAGCCCATTAAAGAAAATATATGTTTATGCCATCTTCTTAAAGGGTCCACAGCAAGACTCTTCTACCTATGCCACTTCCACTTTTGTCTTCCCCTGAGGCTGAGAGACTGGGACTTGCCCAATGTCAAGTGGCTTTCCATGGCTGAGTAGGGATTTGAATCTGGACCTCCAAAGTCATAATCCAATACACACTGTATCATGCTGGCTTTCATATATAATTTAAACTCTGACTATTTCATTTGTAGTATAAGCTAACCAGACCCACCTTTGGGCCAAAAACCCTTAAGTGGAGTTGGTTATAGGAACATTTGCTAACAAGTCATGCTGTTGTTCAACAGGTTCGCGGGTGGGCGATGATGGGAAACTGCTCCCTGTTTTAAAATACGGCTTAAGCTCAAGATGATTGTGAAGGGGGGGGGCATGTGCACTAAGCCTTCCCCATCCACCCATTGTCAGATGAACAGTCTCCAGTATGTTTGGTTGTAATGTGCCTGCTGAGACCTACAGAATGCAGACAGAATAGTACTTTTAGCTTATATTCTTTGCTGGGAACTTTACAACAAGACTGCACTTCTGCTTCATATTCAAATTGTGAACTCAAACATAGGCAAATGGACTCAAGTATTCATGCACCCACTTCATTCCTATTTTCTCTCCCCCGCCCATGCTATTTTGAGAGTAAATACTTCAGAATGTCAGTGTTTGGTTAATATTATTAATATGATTGATTAATTAATATTTTGTGTTTTTTTTGTTTTTTTTTTAAAGATGTCTTATTCAGTTACGGATGAGATATCCGAAATCTGCAGACAGGAAAGGGACATTGTCTGAGGAAGAAGACAATCATAATCCTTGGCATTCTCATATGCTGACTTTCACTTTTATTGCATCCCACTTCAGACATTTGAGACAAAAGAAAGAAAGAAAGAGAAAGGGGAGGGAGCTTTACACAGATCCCAGAGAAAGAACCTGAAAATGCTTCACCACCAAATAGATGCCTCTTTACTTTGGGATTACTGTAGTTATCTGCAATCAGGACAACTCTGACTTACAGTGACTTTATGAGATATATCCAGAAGGTTCTGTTATTATCAGCCCTGCTCAGGCCCTCCATACTCAGGGACTCCTTTATTGAGTCAAACTTTTGAAATAGCCAGACTGCATTGGGTTATTTTGTACCCCATAACCTGACATTGGGTGCACATTTTAATTCATGTGGCACCTTTTACACACACACACACACACACACACACATAGTGGAAGAGTTGTTCTGCTACTCTTCTCACATCAAACAGCATTTACTGAATTCCCCCCTCTCCCCTAGTCTCTGAGATATGTCATCCATCCCTTAAGCTTCTCTGGGCAGGAGATACCTTGGAAGAGTTGAAGGAAGGGCTGTTCATATGGTATTTGCCCACATGGGGGAGAACAAAAGGAGAATTCTATGGCTCAGCAACTGGGGCTGACAGACTTCTTGGAACAGATTGACTACACCAGGGGTAGGCAACCTAAGGCCCGGGGGGCCGGATGCGGCCCTGCGAGGCCTTTGGACTGGCCCCAGGCCGGTCCTGCCGCCGCTGCCGCCCCCCGCCATGATGATATTGATTATTGTTGTTACTACTTGTTCTTGGGGTTTTCTTGGCAAAATCTTCACAGGGGTTTTGCCATGGCTTTTCTGGGGCTGAGAGAGTGTACATGCATATGTTTTTATTTTTTAATTTATTTTTATTTTTTATTTTATTTATTTATTTTTTATTTATTTATTTATGATGCTTCGCCCCCCCCCCCCCAATTGTCTGAGGGACAGCAACCCGGCCCCCGGCTCAAAAAGGTTGCCTACCCCTGGACTACACAATACAGCAAGGATCTTCACTGTACTCTGTTTATATTGCCTAACCAAGGCCTGCCCTATTATGGAGTGATAAAAAGATTCAAGAAGCAACAATTATTGTAATTTAATTCTCCTACAAACTTTTTTTAAAAAAATCAATGGAAAGGATCTTCAGCACTGGCACACTGATAATGGCACCAGAGATACTGTGTTGTGCAAGTGTGTTGAGCAAAAAAACAATAAAGCATTTGGTTGCACTTTGAAGTCCATCAAATTTATTGTGGAATAAATTCCCAAGGGCCAGGACCCACTGCATCCAGTGTAGGACATGTTATCTCCAATGTACAGACACAGATATCAGGAAAGGGAATGGAGTGAACTTGTAGCTTGAAAATGACTGAACTAAGGCTATCATACTCTGGACAAGACTCATTAGAAAAGACTATAATACTTGGTAAAGTGGAAGGCAATAGGAAAAGAGGAAATCATATTACAGGTAGCCAGACTCAATCAAGGCAGCTGGGGGCTCTAAGTCTGCAAGACTTATGTTGCTCATAAGTCTGAGCAACATAATGGAGAACTCCCATTCATAGGGTTACTACAAGTCAAAGCCAACTTGACTGCAGTTAACAACAATATGCAGTCGACTCTCCGTGGATTCTACATCCATGGATTCAACCATACATGACTTGAAAATATATATTGCTTAAATTCTTAAAAGGAAATATTGATTTTGCCATTTTATATAAGAGACACCATTTTCCTATGCCATTGTATATAATGGGACTTGACCATCAATGATTTTGGTATGTACAGGGGGTGAGTTGGGCCTGGGGACTGTAACCAAACCCCAGTAGATACGAAGTGTACACTGTATAGGGGCCTTTGCAGACTGCCAGAAATAGTACAAATTGAGTCCACTTTAACTGTCCTGACTCAGTGCTAGGGGATCATGGGAACTGTAGTTTATTGTGGCATCAGAGCTCTCTGACAGAGAAGGCTCAATGTCTCAGAAAAAAATACAATTCCCATGATTCCCTAGCACTGAGCCAGGGCAGTTAAGGTGGACTCAATTTGCACTATTTCTAGCAGTCTGCAAAGACCTTAGGCCTTCTGGAAAGTAAGCTCTAATAAATGAAATGGGACTTCCCATTAATTATAGGTTTGCAGCAAGAGTGGGAATCACCACCAGCCATGCTGGCAAGGACTGCTGGGAGCTGCAGTCCAACAACATGTTTCCACCCTCAGTTTACAGCCTTCATGTCTGTTGTGTCTCAAAAAACAAGCAAAAACAAAACAAAAACCTGCAAATAATTCCAACTCAACTACTTCATGCTGGAGTCTTCCTTTAAAACTTCTGTTGTTGAAGTAGGACAACTTTCATGTCTGTTATAGATCACATGGTGCAGGCAGACTAAATGAGTTTGTTACCATTTAAGTATCTGACTTGTCTCTGCTTATTCACTTACAATGAAAGAGGCCAAATGGCCTCTGTGAATAGGAAAAGGACATTACTGGCATGTAGTGAAGCCTATTGTCAGCCCTGCAGCTATGCCCAGTTTAGCCTCATTTGGAGAACTGAGGCCTGAAACAGACCGACCAAATAAAGCAACTTCTGGCTGTTTCGGGGGTGTGGTGTTTAGATGACGCACGCCTCCAAAGTGGCCTGAACCTGCTTTGAAGCTGCTGGCAAAAGGAATGGGTTCAGGAGCGAGCTGTCCAGTCGCCACGATCCCAGAGTGATTATGGCTGGAGATCGCTCCTTCCGGACTGTTTGTTTTAGTCCTTAGTACATATCAGTAGTGAGGAAATTCTGACCTTCCAGGTGTTTTTGTCATTCAGTTCCCATCAGCCCTACCTAGTTAATGGTACAGGACTATGCAAGCAAAGGTCTGGAGGGCTTGTGTGTGCACGCCTTCAAGTCACTTGCTGATTTATGGTGACCATATGATTATGGTGACTTCTGGTATAAAATGAATCTGTGGAGTAAGCTGCAAATGAATAATTGCCAAGCTAGCACCATACTTACAATCCTTTTCATAAACCCTACCTTAGCACTAGACATATAATACATTTACAGGATGTGCACTGGTAACCATCATATTCATGCAAATTACTGAGATTAGAAACACACAGCTCATCCTCTTTTTATCATTATCTGTACAGAGTCATCACCCTGCATGGCATTTCAAAAAGAAATACAAATTAAATAATGTAAGAAAGACATGTCTTTGCCACAAAGATCCTACAATTTAGTCTCTGAATGGTTGAAGGAGACAAGAAGGTGAGATGCAATGGTAACCAATACATTCTGTTTGATGGCTTGGAGAAACATGAGGAAAGTTCTTTCTTTCCCCCTTCCATCCTCTGAAAATTACTTGTCAACTTTATTCATGATGCAAAATCTGAATGATTGATACAAAGTCTCTCCCAATAAACCTGAATTCACAAGAGGTTTCAAGGGCATAGCTATTTTAGAAACTATTTGAGGAAGGTGTGTCTCTGTGTACAAAACTCCTTCTGAAAGGGACTGCAAAGGGCTCTCACAGGAACACACACATCTATGTCCCTTCACATTGCTTCAGTCAGTGCACTCTTAGAAACCGCAGGGGCAATGCTGTCTGGCCCCTTCAGAAAAGTTTGGCTTCCTCTTCCTGCACTGCCTTTCAAAGTACATTTCTTTGCACTTGCAAATGAAATGGCTGCAGCTTTCCACCTACCACCCTTTCTTCATGCTATCCATGTGGTCATCTAGGCTAATGGTTCTCAAATGGTGGGGTGAGACTCTATGGGAGGGCATTAGGGTTGCTCAAGGGGGAGGGGGCGAGACTTGGAGGCTCTGATCCCTCCTCCTCTTCCCAAATTTTTTTATCTGTAAAATTTACACATACACTCATCCCTCCACATTGGCTGGGGTTAGGGGCACAGGACCCTCGTGAATGTGGAAAAACTGCAAATAACAAAAACACTATGTTTTACCTGAGAGAACACCTCTCGAGGAATCTCCAGGTCCTCCAGTGCAACTCTGTGGTCAACATCTGCCAGACATTGACCACAGAATTGTGTTGGAGGGGCTACAAATGTCTACTGGGGTGTTCTCTCTAGGAATCTCTAGGTTCTTCAGTGCAACCTTTGATTAAAGTTGACCACAGAGCTGAACTGGAGGACCTAGATATTCCTAGAGAGAACATATTAATAAAATCCATGAATAATCAAATCCGCAAAAAACAAAGCCACAAATGTGGAGGGACGAGTATACATTGAAATAAATATTGAATTTACTTAAATAAAACTGTTCTAATTTGAACCAAGTTATTTCCTTATAAAATGTTAATATATAAATATACATGACTGTGCAGATGAAAATACACACATTAAATAAACAAAATATTTTATTCCTATACTACATCCAGTGGAATGTGTGCAACATCTGCATAAATGGGGTCCGAAGGGTAAAATGTTTGAGTGCCACTGATCTAGACCTTTAAAAAACAGGTTACGGAGCAGACTCTGAGACAGAAAAAGAAATACGCCTAGCCTCCACCACCCAGCATGCAGTAGGCCTCAGCAAAAACTGGATATACTAATATATTGCTACAAAGTATATGCAAATGAAAACTAGTGTTTAAAGGGTGTGGGGGTGTAATTTGTTGTTGTATGCCTTCACGTTGTTTCTGACTTATGGTGACTTATGGTTTTCTTGGCAAGATTTGTTCAGAGAAGGTTTGTCATTGCTTTCCTCTGAGGCTGAGAGACTGTGACTTGCCCAAGGTCACCCAGTGGGTTTCATGGCCAAGCTGGGAACTGAACCCTAGTCTCCAGAGTCAGAGTCCAACACTCAAACCACTACACCTTCAATTGGGGTAGTACAGTTTCCATTTGGGAATAACTGGACAACAAATGGAACTTCCAATGCCCCTAATCATTTTAAGAAGGGTGCCCAGACATACCTCTGTTATTAAGGAATGCTCCATATAGTCCACAATACCACAATGAGAGAAGAGTTGGCTGTCTAGCAATTTCCACACCCCCATGCTCTGAAATGTTCCTTATTAGATATTTTACAGGTGATTCCTTCAGTCAAGGAAGCCATGGTCCTGAGGCTGCAAGACTTGGGCAGAGCTGTGAACGGCTGGGACTCTTGAGGTCTCTCACGCATAGGGTAGCCATAAGTCAAAGCCGCCTTGACAGTAAGAACACATAACCAGAAATGTTAACCTGGAAACCCATCTGTCAGCTTCCTTTGTCCAACCCACATTAATTTTTAACCGGGGGGGGGGGGGGGGGGCAGGGGGGAGACAAAGTTCTCACCGCGTGTGGTTGACTGTAGCAGTGCCCTAGGATAAGGAGGAGGAGGAAGAGGAGGCAAGAAAGGAGAAAAAGAAGGAGAACCTCCCTGAGGAACAGTTAAGAAAGTTTAAAAGCCAAAGTATGAACAAGTCTAAAACCTACCTCTGGGGCTTATGTTCTGCAAAGACAGGAAAATGCAGGCGCTCCCAGTGTGCTTTCTCAAACCAGATGGCTAGATAATAAGGAGTAAGGGGGAGGGAAGGCTGGTGGGTTGTGTGGGGAGGGCAGGGAGGGAAGGACAGTGAAGTTTTGTCCCTTCTTTTCAGAGAGGAAGGAGGGCGCAGGAGGGAAGGCGCTCATCAGAGGCAGAAATTAGCACACTCAAGGCACCATTGGCCAAATATTTACAAAGAGATAGCTGTGAGGCACAAAGCCCTTTTCTTCCCGCAGCAAAGCAATCTGGTCAAGACATGGAAACTGAATTCCCCTCCAATGCTGGCTTCGCTCTTGTTACAAGGTCCCAGGCAGGAGGCTCATGCGTGCCTTTCTTCTGGGGAGGCTAAAGAGGGGGGGAATAAAGTCTACATGCTGATTCTCTCAGCCCCACCCCAAAAGAAACCCCACTTCACACGAAACTCCCCTTCCTCACAGATTCCCCCCCCCCCCGCCTTGCCCTCCAACAACAACCCACAAAACCCATGGCTTTCTTCCCTTGCTCCAGCAGTCCACCCTTCCTGCCCCATGCTCCCTCCCCTTCCACCCGCTTTCATGCTCTGCACAAAGCAACCTGAAGCAGGAAGGGAAGAGGGAGGAAGAAAAAGAGGGGCAACTTTCCCTCCCCAGCTATATAGGCAGCGCATAGGCAAAATGTGCATGCTCTTCCCAAGAACAAAGGCAGTGTTGAAGAGAACTCACCCCAGCAGCTGAACCCTCTCCAGTCTCCTGGCTATGTTCACTGGGAAGGCCCCGCCCCCTTCCTGGGTCACATGGTTCAGAAGCCTAGTCAATGATCAAAGGAGCATTGTCATCCTCTGACTAAGGACTAGCAGCATCCCACAAGGCAAGAGCAGGGGAAGGGAAAGAGCACCACTGATGCCCAGCAGGGCAGGGCAGGGCAGGGCAGGGCTGGCCAAGCAGGAGGGAGCCTCAGCCGCAGGATGCCCAGGTTGCCCTGGAAGCAGCAGGATGCCAAAAGCACTACAAGATCCCTTGGCATCCTGATTCTCTACAGCAGGGGTAGGCAACCTTTCCCCTTTAGGGGCCGAGGGACTTAAACTCCCAGAATCCCAGGAGCCTTCCGAGGTCGCTAAAATGAGTACCCAGCTTGTTGGGGGGCAATCAGCTCACAGTTGTAAACCGCTTAGACATCCCATAGCGTGATATGAAGCGGTATATAAATAAGCTGCTTTGCTTTGCTTTGCTATTGGCCAACATGGGACTATTGGCCAACATGGCTGAGGCTTCTGGGAGCTGAAGTCCCTTGGCCCTTAAAGGGGAAAGGTTGCCTATCCCTGCTCTAGAGTCTAGACTAACATGGCTATGTCTTTGAACTCTACCACCATGGAAGCAGCAGTGTGTCTGGGTATGTATATGTATGTGTATGTATGTGTGAGAGAGAGACTTTGCAGACTGCTAGAAATAGTGCAAATTGAGTCCACTTTAACTGCCCTGGCTCATTGCTGGGGAATCATGGAAGTTGTATTTTTTTTCCTGAGACATGGAGCCTTCTCGGTCAGAGAGCTCTGGTGCCACAATAAACTGCAGTTCCCATGATTCCCTAACCCTAACCCTAACCCTAACCCTTAAAGTGGACTCAATTTGCACTATTTCTGGCAGTCTGCAAAGGCCCTTAGTGGATGAACCATTTGCTCCTGGCAGGCTCAGAAACTCATATTCTGACTCCAGGTATATTTACTGCAAAATAAATCTCATCAATTTCAGTCGTTCTTTGCAAGCAAGTTGTTTTTATTCTTTTTCTTTTCTTTTTTGCAGCCTGGCTCTGCAATCCTAGGTGGGCTTCAAGGAGCAAGCCCCACTGGTCTTTGCGTGCATCTACACTGTAGAAATATTGTAACACACGGAATCCTGGGATGTGTAGTTTTACAAAGTGTTTAGCCTTCTCTGGCAAAGAGTGTTTGTGCCTCATAAAACTAGTAATGCCAAGATTCTGCAGGATGGCACCATGGGAGTTATTGTGGTGTCAAACTGCATTATTTCTACAGTGTAGATGCCAAGATGACCAAATTGAGGCTGTCGTATTTTGCCCACATCATGAGAAGGCATGACTCATTAAAGAAGACAGTAATGCTAGGAAAGGTGGAGGGCAATAGAAAGCGAGGAAGACCACACACCAGATAGCTAGACTCAGGGCCTTTGCAGACTGCCAGAAATAGTGCAAATTGAGTCCACTTTAAATTGAGGCACTGCCCTGGCTCAGTGCTAGGGAATTATGGGAACTGTAATTTATTGTGGCACCAGAGCTCTCTGACAGAGAATTCCCATGATTCCCTAGCACTGAGCCAGGGCAGTGCCTCAATTTAAAGTGGACTCAATTTGCACTATTTCTGGCAGTCTGCAAAGGCCCTCAGTCAGGGAGGTTATGAGCCTGAATCTGCAGAAACTAAGCAAAGCAGTACAGGACAGGGGATTTTGGAGACATCTCATCCACAGGGCCGCCATGAGGGGGGCAACTCAGGAGCAGTTAACAACCGCAATAAAGATGCACCCTAAGTGGGACTTTCTTCCAGGTAAACATGCATTGAATCAGACTGTATGTCCCCTTAGATCCAGGAATGTGGCAGTCAGCAAAACACAGAGATCCATCTCCTGAAAAGAAAGTCCTCCAAAGTCCTCTAAGCTTAGCTGCAATACTAGTAGGACACACTTCTTGCACCAAATTCCATTGAATTCAGAGGGCTTTATCTCTGAGTAAACATGCAGAAGAATAGAAGGCTGCACTTCCAAGGCACCAGTCCTAATTCAAACTAGAGGAGTCAAGTCAAGGAAGAGAACCAGCAAGCACCCATGTCTTACCATACAAAGAAATTGAAATAATTATTATTATAACAGCAGCAGCAAAAACACTATTTCTGCTGAGCAAGGTGTCTTGGACATAAACAGGGGAAACTCCTGTTCAAATCCCTGCTTTACTTGACTTATGGTATGGAGCACATAATTCTCTGTTCAAACCTATCCTGCAAGGTTGTGCTATTAAATGGTTCTTCCCAGCTCCTCATATAAGGGTGTGGGGTTGGGGTTGCTTTTTTTAACATTATACCAAACACATGCACAAGCTATCAATACCTGTGTTTGCCTTATTGTAAATTAGATTCTCTTCACGTTCAGTTCTGAAATGTCCATGCATACCTCACCCAAGCTGAAACTGATCTTCCATTCACTGTACTGTGCTGTAGTACTGTAGATCCATTCCCACCATCTGTCTGCATGGAAACATGCATCTGCAGATTTCTATAATCCACAAACTCCTCTCTACTAACTCTCTCCCATCCCAGAAATATTCTTTCCACTCAAAGCATTGGTGCTCATTCTCACCCATCAGGCAAGATTAACAAAACTCTTCCAGTGGTCAAGACATGGGTACATAAAAAAACACCAAATGGGACTGAAAACAGTACACTTTCCTGAATAAACTTTGGGCCTCGGCAGACGACTAATAGGGTCGTCTTGGAGGCAGGGAAGAGGAGGGGCAGCCGCACGAGCGGCGCCCCTTCCTCCTCCCGAGGTTGCCCTCGGAGCTGCTGGCCCTCCGCACGGCCGGCGCGCCGAGGGCAACCTCCCGCCGCAGTGTCCGCACACGCTGCGGCGGAAAAGTCAGGGAAAGTGTGCCCTACACGTTTAGGGCGCACTTTCCCTGACTTCTGAAAGGAGCGCCTGCGGCGCCCCCGACGCCATCGTCTGCTTCCCCCCATAGAGAGTGAGCAAACAGAGTGGAAATCTAGCAGTAGTGCAAAAGGCTGTGCACAAAACAGTCAATTAGAATGACAACTGGGCTCACTGGAGATCAGCAGATGGAGATCAGCAGATGGAGGATGCAATCCTATATATCCTTTTGAATTTGGAATAAGAGTCCCTGAACTCAATGGGATTTTCTTCTGAGTGGGAATACATAAGGGCAACATGTGATATGCAATAGGTCTTCCCCTTTCTCTCCTCTATTTTCTCATCCCCTCCATCTCTTCTGGTGGATCCCCCAACCATATGAAGCTCAATTTGGGGGTACATGGGGGGAGATTTAGTTTTAAAGCAGAATGGAGGTTTGGATACAACCTTAGGATTCTGCTGTAAATGGTTTATAGCAGGGGTAAGCAGAGGAGTGAAAATAGGAGGAAGGAATATCATCAATCTAAGATATGCAGATGACACCATAATACTAGCAGAAAACCTCACAGACTTGGAACACCTACTAAGGAAGATCAAAGAAGAAAGTACAAAGGCAGGCTTAATGCTGAACATAAAGAAAACAATGTATGGACATGAGAGCTGGACAGTAAAGAAAGATGATAGGAGGAAAATCAACTCCTTTGAGATGTGGTGCTGGAGAAGAGTGTTGAGGATCCTGTGGACACTCAAAAAGATAAACAAATGGGTCCTAGAGCAGATCAAGCCAAAAACCTCCCTGGAAGCCAAAATGACCAAACGGAAGCTCTTGTACTTCGGACACATGAGAAGAGAAGACTCATTAGAAAAGACAATAATGCTGAGAAAGGTGGAGGGAAGTAGGAAGAGAGGAAGGCTACATGCTAGATGGATGGAGTCTATTAAGGAGTTCACGGGTGTTAAGGGGTTGCAGGAATTAAGCAGAACAGTGGAGGATAGGGGTTCTTGGAGATGCCATGGGTCGAGACCGACTCAAGGGCAGTTAACAACAACAAAAGCATATGAGTAGTCTATTGCATCCAACTACACAATTACAGAACTTTGATACCACTTTGATTCAATTATCATGGCCCCATCCTATGGAATCTTGGGATTTATTGTTTGATGAATTTCATACAATTATTTGATAAGGAGCTCTATTAGTGTTGCATTTCAGAGGAAGTGGACTTGAACTGTCTCTGGCAGAGAAGTCCAAGTACTTCATATTACAAATCCCAGGATTGTGCAGGATGAAGCCATGAAAGTACTATCATACTGCTGTAATTGAGTAGTATAGAAACACTCATAGACCCTATCGTAGCTGGAACATAGAATGGATTTCTTAGGTGCCTTCCTGCACTGACTAATCCTGGGCAGAGTTGAGTATGCCTAAACTGACGGATGGGATTATTCATTGTCCAACCTGCATAGGATCATACCATGATAAGGAAGCAAATTTTACTTAATTTCCTGTAAAGATGGTTAGACTAAATCTATATTTAATCTCAGGAAAATATGGTTGTAAGAGAACTCCAATGTGTTACCAATCATAGAGGAATATAGCTCTAGGAACATAGGTTTTCCACAGAAATAGCCTCCTTGTTCATTGTCAGGTTGAGTTTCCCTTTCTGGAATTCCAGAATCCAAGATTGTCAACATCGGTGGCTGAGATAGTGACACCTTTGCTTTCTGATGGCTCAGTGTACACAAATTTGTTTCATGCATGAAATTATTAAAAATATTTATAAAATTAACTTCTAGCTATGTGTATATAAGGTGTATATGAAACATAAATGAATTTCATGTTTAGACTTTTGTCCCATCTCCAAAGTATTTTATTATGTATATGGAAATATTTCAAAATCTGAAAAACTCCAAAATCCAAAACACTTCTGATAAGGGAAACTCAACCTGTATAAGCACACTCCTCATAAGTGTGCACACACATAGGCCTGCATGGGAATAAGAATAGAGACAAATCTGAAAAATAATTATTTGGATATTTGCTATGTGCAGTACAGGACACTATTTCATCTTTCAAAAAAAGAAAATATATTAATGTGGCTTTTAGGAGCTGTGGAATGTGTATGTTTTGGGATGAAGCATGGAAATGATAGGTTAATATGGAAAAAATGGAGGAAAAGATGATAATGCTTGGCTTCCTCAATGGGTCCAAGAGCAAGTCAGGTTCCAACACATGATTTCAATTTGGGCAACTCTGCCCCAAAGATTAACAAAGGGGACTTCAAAGCTTCCTGTGAGTTAGGCTAAATAAATTGTAATTGGGAAAACTGTTTATGTTATTATTTAGCATTTCATAGAAAACAACACAGACAAAGACTAGCAGATGGGTCACATACTGCTGGCAAAAACTTGCAAACTTGGAGGGAACTTTTCATCTTGAGGGCTTACAAACTCAGTCACAGAACAGACCTATTTATATCTAGAGCCAAGAACTTTTTGCTCCCTACTATGAAGCAGGATGCCAGCATTTTAAAAGGCAACATTTCAGAGGAAGAAACTGGCAAAACCACCTCTGCATATTCATTGCTTAAGAAACCTCTATTAAATTATTTGGATCCCTATAAGTTGACAGGTGACTTAGAATCATAGAATCACAGAATCATAGAGTTGGAAGAGACCACAAGGGCCATCCAGTCCAACCCCCTGCCATGCAGGAACTCCCAATCAAAGCATCCCCAACAGATGGTCATCCAGCCTCTGCTTAAAGACCTCCAAGGAAGGAGACTCCACTACTCTCCGAGGGAGTGTGTTCCACTGTCGAACCACCCTTACTGTCAGGAAGTTCCCCCTAATGTTGAGCTGGAATCCCTTTTCCTGGAGCTTACATCCATTGTTTCGGGTCCTAGTCTCTGGAGCAGCAGAAAACAAGCTTGTTCCCTCCTCAATATGACATCCCTTCAAATATTTAAACAGGGCTATCATAACCGTCCCCTCTTAACCTTCTCTTCTCCAGGCTAAACATCCCCAGCTCCCTAAGTCATTCCTCATAGGGCTTGGTTTCCAGACCCTTCACCATTTTAGTTGCCCTCCTTTGGACATGCTCCAGTTTCTTCACATCCTTTTTGAATTGTGGTGCCCAGAACTGGACACAGTATTCCAGGTGGGGCCTGACCAAAGCAGAATACAGTGGCACTATTACTTCTCTTGATCTACACACTATACTTCTACTGATGCAGCCTAAAATTGCATTGGCCTTTTTAGCTGCTGCATCGCACTGTTGACTCATGTTCAACTTGTGGTCCACCTGGATTCCTAGATCCCTTTCACAGGTAGTCTCATTCAGCCAAGTGTCCCCCATCGTATATCTGTACTTTTCGTTTTTCCACCCTAAGTGCAGTACCTTACATTTCTCTGTGTTGAATTTCATTTTGTTAGCTTTGGCCCAGCTTTCTAGTCTGTTTAAGTCATTTTGAATTTTGATCCTGTCCTCTGGGGTATTAGCTATTCCTCCTAATTTGACTTGAATGCATATACACAACACACACACACACACACACACACAGAGAGAGAGAGAGAGAGAGAGAGAGAGAGAAGGCAGAAATTCAACAGATGAAGCTTTTGCATCACTGCATCCCCATGCAGTTAAAGCTTCCCTGATTGAATGTATGTCAGCCATGTGACACTTAAAGGGACAGCAGTCTTTCATTTAAGAAATTAAAAGAAAAGCCAGTGTGACCAGGGACTGTAAGTAAACACAAGGAAATTGCAAACATGAAAGAATAGGGATTGGGGATGTTGCAAAGCTCCAGCAGTTAATCATCATTCATTTATCATCATCATCATCATCAGCAGCAGCAGCAGCAGCAGCAGCAGCATTTCTTACCTATCTCTCCCTAAGGTTTGAGGCAGGGTACAATACAGATGAAAACACATAAAACCATTTGAACACATAGGTTAAAAACATAAACACAAAGCCCCAAACAGACAGGCAAAATAGAGTGTCTTCTGGGGTGTGGCATTTAGATGACGCTCTCCCCGATGAGGTTGGAAGCTGCTCTGAAGTCGCCAAAGGTGGCCCAAAGCTGCCAGCAAAAGGAGTGGATTTTATCTGCGACAACTATCAGTCCAACTTGGACTAAGGAAGCAGCTGACTTCAGAAATGGGCCACCCGGCTGTCATGATCCTGAAGCAATCATGGCGGCAACAGCTGGAGATCGCTCCTTCTAGGCCATCTGCTTTGCCCTACAGGACACATTAAAATCATCCAAACAAAAAATGTAAAATATACCAATTTAATATTTATAGTTTAGGACTGACAGGAAGATTAAGTTTTTAATACTGTTTTAAATTCAGACAGCACATTTATCTGTTGAATCTTTCAGGGCAGGTCATTCCGCAGTCTAGGGTTGACAAATGAATGGGTGACAGTTGCCAGTCTAGCCCTGGCTAATTGAAGGAAATGTCTCCCAGATGACCTGAGTGTTTGGGCAGATTATACAGGAGGAGGCAATCACACAGGTAACCTGAACCCAAACCATGTAGGGCTTTAAAGGTAATAACCAACACCTTGTTCTTTGCACAGAAACTAACTGGAATCCAGTGGAGTGATTTTAATATTGGTGTGATATGCCCACTCCTAGATGTACCAGAGATCAATCTGGCTTCTGTGTTTTGAACTAATTGAAGATTCCAAACTTGGTACAAAGGTAGCCCAATGTACAGCACATTTCAAAAGTCCAACCTTAAGGCTACATTTTCTTTCAGTGCCCAGACTAGCAAGCAAGCCACTAAACAAGCAACCATCAGTCTCCCACTTCAAAAATTAAGGGAGTTGTTTGTGAAATATTGTTTCCACTGTAACAATCCAGTAGGGGGTTCAAATGGAATTTGGGCTTTTAGAGGAGAGGGAGAAAAGGGAGGGCTAACTGATAAATAAGTCAAAGGCCATTAGGCCAAACAATGAAATGTCATCATTCAGTTTAAACAGGAAATTAGCTGCATTTTGACCTATGCTTTGGACCGATGAGCTGTTCCAGAGACAGCAGCAGCAAGCAGTTTAAACTTTTCTGGATATTTTAAAGATGGTTATAAAGATAGCAGGCAACTTCAAGGCATAAGAAAAGAGTTGCAAAAGCAGCCTTGTTCACTCTTACATGTCCCACATAGGAATAATTGAAGGGCCCTAGTTCAGTTCACTGAAGGGCCACAGAGAACCCGTTTAGCATACAAAATGTCCCAGATTAATTCTCTGGTATCTTCTCTAACTAAAAGGCTCTCAGCCAGCAGGGCTAGATAGGCTGCATCCATCCCCCATCTGGACCCTGGAAATCTGCTGCCATTCAAAGTAGACAATACCAGGCTAAATCAACCACTGTCTGACCCAGTTTCAAGCAATTTCTTATGTAATTGTCTTTTGTTTCTTAGAAATATTGTTGTACAGTCTCATAATAATACATAAAGCAACTATTCATAACACCACTTGGCAGTTAATAAAGAGTTTTATTTATATTACTGAATATATATCAATACCTTTCACAACTCTATATATCTCCACAGAACATAGGTTTACATAATTTATAATCATTGCAAAAAGATAGTGGGGGGGCTGTATAACATTGGAACGTCACTACCTGAATTGTACACTTGGAACGTCACTACCTGAACGCGTGAACTACACGTATATTATCCTTCAAGTAACATGAGATGTAGATTTCCATCTGTAATGGTATCTTGGCAATCCTCCATTCACACATGCAAATAATAATTGATATACAAAGTGGTGATCATCAGTGTCAAAGTCAGGACTTAGCCATAGCTACATGAACATGCATATTCATACTGTCTACTCCTTGAAAATTTTGTTCTAGTGGATACAATAGCAAATACATAGGATTTCAGGGACAGAATGAGAAAGAGCAAGTAGAGAAGAGTCAGGGAAGCTGTTAGGTGGGAAAAGAAGAACAATGCCATCCAGTTTCAAATCAGTGTTTGCATTGGCAAGGCAAACGAACAAAAAACAACAATGACACCATAACATGTGTCCCTCTTCCATTTCGTTTCCAGCACTCTATGGGCCCACAAAAAGGCTTTACTAAGGAAAGAGCATTCTCTATGTTCCTTCCAGATTCTCGACCATGTAAACCACAAATTGTGAAGGCCTGCTACACCCTTTGTGTGGGTTAGGCAGTCTGTGTTTATTCTCCTGAATCTAATGTAATAATAATATTAATAAAACCCTGTGCCTGTGCACACCTGGTGCCTTCCAGATATCTTGGACTACAAGTGAAATTTTGGGATGAGGAAGACTGAAAACAAACATACAGTTGGCCCTCCATTTTCACGGGGGATTCGTTCCAGACCCCTCCACAAAAATAGAGATTAGTGAATATTCAAACAACATAAGCTTGAATGGGTTGCACCCCATTGATGTAAACAGAGGTCACCCCTCCATGAATATGTAAAACCATGGACATTCTTCCAAACACAGACATATATTTTCCTTAAAAGCATCTGTGCATGTGTATATTTAACATAGGAGGAAAGTCTACAAAGAGGGAGTATTTGCCAGAAGCAACCGGAGTTATGGAACAGCCTGGAGGTGATTTTTCAAACTATGCACTATCAAAATGTATTGACCTTGGTCAGTGTTTATACTAACTCCAACTGTCTTGCACAGAAGGGACTAGGCCCAGCATTTTCAAATTCTGAAGCAGCTTTATTGACGTCTACTCCAGAATAAGAAACTCTCCATTCTGCAGCAGGATCACAGGAGCTGCTTTTCTGTGAATTCATTCCACAACATTGCTGCACCTTTCAACATTGTGGCACCATTCAGCAATACAGAGCCAACTCTTTAGGTTCTTCCCCTGACCTTGTGCTGGTTGGAGAAGGGATGACTGATTGGGTAGAATTTGTTGATATGTACCTTCGAGTCTCCTCCAACCCATCACAACTCTAAGGCAAGCCTATCATGGAGTTTTCTTGGTATGGTTTGCACTCAAAGCACTACACCACAATGGCATGGGTAGAACAGGGACCTGCATTACTGACACTAGGCAAGTGATGCCAAACCTTTAAAGCTGAGCTAAGTAAAGTTAATCTCCAGATATTGTTGGACTGAAATACCCAGCAGCCCAAGGTTGCATAGCCAATATTGTTGGACTGAAATACCCAGCAGCCCAAGGTTGCATAGCCAATAATGAGGAACGCTGGGAGAAGCAGTCCAACTGCAGCTGGAGGGACACATGTTTCCCACTCCTGCTTTAAGTGTTATAATTTTCCATCCATATTATGGCATGCAGCTCCTGTAAAATGTAAACAACAACAACTTATTCATGTGTTTTAGTGCAAGATCACAGATCTGCTGAGTCTTGCTGGTGGGTGAGCACTGCAGCATGGGGAATTTGATGCTCAGAAATGTATCTAAATGCAATCAGATACCTTCACAAGCACCATGACATTCAGATCTTCCTATTTTATTCAGATCTTACTATTTTATGTATGTTTGTTATTCAGGTACATTTACTCAAGAGGATCACAGAAGGAAACAGCAATAGCAATAGCAGCTTCATTTATATACTGCTTCATACTGTGCTATGCAGTCTCTAAGCAGTTTACAACTGTAAGCTAATTGCCCCCATCAAGTTGGGTACTCATTTTAGCGACCTCAGAAGGATTCGAACCTGAGCCTTGGCTGGTATTGAACTCGCAACCTTGTGGTTTCTGAGTGAGTGGCTGCAGTACAGGCATTTAACCACTGCATCATCAGGGCTCTAAGCACTTGCATGTAATTATAGGACATTGGGAAAGATTGCTAGAGGTTGAAGCAGTGGTTGCTTACACACAAAATCAGGGGGCAGCTCCTAGCTTGACTAAAAATGGAGCAGTATCCCTCCAATCTGATCTGTTTTGCCCACTCTCATTCATGAGTGGCAAGCACTTTTCAGCCACGTGAACAGCATCTGACACAAATGGCAGTACTTCAAGTGAAATGGAAAAACACTTCAGGCAGAATGATCCTATTGGGAGGATGTGGAATGGTAGACAATCCACCCCTTCCAAAGCCCTACTGGTTCATTGTTGCATAGTCAAAGGGACCAATCCTTGAGCCTTCTGGGCTATAGGAAATACTTTAGGCCCAATGGATCCAAGGACATGTCCAGACCACACTTGGAGCATCCAACTTGGTGGTTTGCTGTTGGTAGTTCATCTATTCTTGCAAAACTTTCTGTGGGTATATTTGGTGGTGGTGGGAGGTTCCCCATCCCACTGATAGAACTTCTCTCCACTGACAGAGGGATATTTCTATCCTGTCCTAATCCCCTCTCCTCAACTCATGAGCATATCCCCCTTGAATCATGATTACTCTCTTTGCCAATGAAAATGGGGGAGAGATTTCATCTGGAAGAAAAAATAGGTACTGAAAGGATGAGCATATGGACAAGCAGGAGCTGCTGCCTTTGGCCTTTTGGATTACACCAAAGTCCCTACTGCATCCTGTTTCCCACAGTGGCCACCCAGAGGCCATGAGAGAAACCCAAGAAAAGGTCATGAAGACAATAGCACTTTCCCATTTTTCTTCTTCAGTAACTGGAACAGATAGGGATTCTGCCTCTGATACTGGAGATAATATATAGCCATGATGACTAAGAGCCATTGACTGCCTATCCTCCATGAATTTATCTAATCCCTCTTTAAAGCCTTCCAAGTAAGTGGCCATCACCACATCTTGGTGAACTTCCATTCCCATGAATGATCCAAAGCTCTAGTGTTCCAAGAAAGGAAGAAAAGCTTCATCCTACCCATTTTTTCTGCCCCACTAACAGAACTCCTATGGCTTGCCTCCCCAGCCCCACTTAAGCTCAAAAACCCTAAATGGTGTGACATTTCCTCATTGAGGAATTACTTCAGGCTCTTGATAATTTTGGTTGCCCTTTTCTAGGTCTGGCAGCTTTGATAAGGATAGCCAGAAACACAGATCCACTTTAAACCTATGTTGCAATTCTTCAGAAATAGTTCAGAAGTCAATGGAACTCTGAGAAAAATCAGAAAATCAGAATTAATCTCTGCATTTCAGTTAAGAAACTTTTCATCCAACAGAAGGGTATAATTATGGAGGGGAGGCAAAATGAGGATATTGCCACCCCAAATAAGAATTCTGCCCTCCCAATAAAATTTCCCTTCAAAATTCAAATTTCTAGATTGCAGAGAGTGAAACATTGAAAAAAAAATCATTCACACCTAGAGCTCTTACATCTGCTTTGTTCAGATTTCCTTGGTACATTTGCTGCTTTTCTTTGGATGCCTGAACTGTATTCCTAAATCCTCAGGTGGCATTTTAAGTTACTACAATGCTGGAAATTTGGGGACAAAAATGTATTTTGGACAGAGTGGGCATGTGCTTCTTGACAAAGCATCCTTGCCCTCTGACAGCAATTTTAATGCTATTATTGGGAGACTGAAAACTGTTGGTTAAGAGAATGAATTCAAATCCCCACCTTACCTCATTCTCCCCACCCCTTTGATGTCATTTTGGTTACTAAGTTGGCTGTAAGTTGCGTACCCATTAATTCTGCCCAAGACAGGGAGAACACAATCCCTTCATATAAGGCAGCATCTAGTTCCACCATATTAAATGTATTATTTACATTATTTACACTATATTAAATGCATTAAACACCCCATCCCCAAAACAGTATGTGGCTCTAAGAATGGCTCAGAATGAGGTGTGAATTGTGATTATGTTGTAGCTTTCTCAGCTGAGCCAGTGAGTCTTAAAAGCGTGTCCTGTGGGAATCGACTCAGACATAGGCAGCACAAGCTAATCAAGAGACGCAAGACATTCTGCTTTGCAAAATCACCTCTGCATTTCTCAGCATAGTCAAAGCTCTTTGCTGAGACTTCTTGATGCCTTGGGATGTTCACATGTCTGGCTTGTAGGAGTCAAAAGGTGTCACTGGAATAGTGTGCTTTGAGTAACATGGGGCTACCCTCGTGCTTGATTCGGAAACTGCAATTGGTTCAAAATATGGCGGCCAGATTAATATCGGGAACATCCAGGGGGGGGGGGCCATATTATCCCGGTATTAAGGTCCCTCCACTGGCTGCCAATTAGTTTCCGAACCCAGTACAAGGTGTTGGTAATTACCTTTAAAGCCCTAAATGGCTTGGGTCCAGGCTATCTTAAGGACCGCCTCCTCCCGTATAATCCTCCCCGCGCTCTCCGGTCCTCTCGGAGGAATTTGCTACAGCCTCAAAAAACGAGGCTGGTGACGACCTCCCAGAGGGCATTTTCTGTAGTTGCCCCCAAACTGTGGAATGGCCTGCTGGAGGAGATCTGCCAATTGTCATCACTTGACAGCTTCAAGAAAGCTGTCAAGACGGATCTCTTCCGGCAGGCCTTCCCAGATTAATTTACCAGCTTGGCTCCAGAATTTTTCCTTCCGAGATGCTCCCCTCTTTTGTGACCGGGTTCCTCCATGAGCCAGCATTTATACAACCGCTTGTACTTTCTTTTTTATGTATTGTTCGCTTTTAATGGAGGAATTTACCTCCTTATATTGTGTTTTAAATTGTATTAGGTTTAATAACTTTTTAAGGGGGGGAGGGGAGGAAATTGTTCTTAATTACTGTTTGATGATTTTATGATGTAAGCCGCCCCGATTGCTCACAGAGGGGCGGGGTACTAAATAAAAATTATTATTATTATTATTATTAACATTACCATAGTCATATGACCCCTCACATGCCTCCAGGAAGGCTCAAACTATAAGAAACTCACCAGCCTCAAAGGTGCCAGAGGACTCTTTTTTGTCATTTTACATGCCTACAAAGTTTTCTTGTTTGCTTCAGTGCTGCTCGTCCCACCCCAGCCCTGTTTTCCTGGCCTCTGCTTCCTGTTCTCACACCCGCTCCATCTCTAATGATAATTTCGGCCAGCGTGTCTGTCTGATGTTGTGGAGAAGAGCAACTGTCAGCCAGCTAGTGAATACCTTAGGCCCAACCACAGCCTCTTAATGGTGGCCACCTTTGTGCGAAGTAGTAGAAGAAGAGAAGAACTGGTCAAACATGAAATGTGAAACCTCTGATAAAATACTATATACACTTTCAAGTCACACTGAAAACTAACTTACTCGATTGGGGTGATAGGTGAACCAAGAAAACTAATGAAAGAAAATCGAATTCAGAAGAGCAAAATGGAGGAATTCCTAAGTGAACAATTTCAGCAGAGATTTCTAATTTCTAATTTCAAACTCAATCCTCCCACTCTATGTCTGCAATACTATGCTAAATTTGCTCGTGAAGAGGATCAGGAAAAATTAAATAAATGATGAACGTGGACACTCTGTCACCTCCAGAGGGCAGCTCAGCCCTTTCTTTCTGCTCCAACTAAGTGCCAAGTTTGTGAGCCACTGAGCAACATCCAAGTGGAGTGGGAAACATTCAGAGGAAGAACATTGAGCACATGGGAGTTACATCAGATGGAGAAGAGGTCCCAATGGCAAGAAGGTCTTGAAGTTACAGAGGATTACAAGGGCAAAAATACACAACTCCTTGAAAAATCTGTCTAGTCACTACCCTTGGAAAGAGCTGATTTTTTGCTTCTTTATATTCCCCACAGTTCAGAGAGTTCCTTTTCCTGTATTGGGGGAACCTTGAATGCTATCATAAGAATTTTGGGATAAAGAAAGAAGAGGAACCAGGCAACAGAGGGCACAGCAATTTTACACTTGCACAAAGAGGCTGGGGAAGGGAGAAAGGATTACTTGGAGTAACTCTGCTCCACTTCTGTGGTCCTTCTGCCAGAGTCAAATTGGAAAAGTTTCCATTTGAGTATTGCATTTGGCTTCTTGCCTCCTTCACATGCATTGCTGGCTTGAGGATAGAGGGGAAAAAATGAAGGATCACCTCTCAGCTGCAATGCCACATAAATCTGTCAACCTGCTTACATTATTTGCTGGACAAAGATAAACCTCATTTTCCTACTTTCCCCATTAATGTCTCTGAAATAAACAAAACAAAACTGTCTGAAAACAGTTATTCCTCCATTCTTCTTAGGATTTTTAAGGGTAAGAATGGGACTAGGAAATCAAGGCCCTTAACAAGATCTCTCTTCAGGGCTGTAATTATGACTATGTGTGTGTGCAAAATGACGGCACTGCACCCCTAATAAGTATTCTGGGCCCTCTTTTTAATTTTCCTTCATTCTCCAAATTTCTAGCAATGCAGAGAGTGAAACATTGAAAATTATTCACACAGAGAACTTTTTCTATTTGCCATGTTCACATTTTCTTGGCATTTTCTATTTGGACATAGCATTCTTTTTTGGGTGTATATTACCCTCAACCCCCCCCCCTTCCAGCTACACTACTGGCATGTCACTTAATATACAAAAAGGGTAAAGAGATGTCTTTCATAGCATCCAATTCAATACACCAGAAAGGCTCCCTAACCCTTCTAATTGTTTAATGAACTACTTCCTACCAATAAGTGCCAGCAGCTTTTGAAATCCTTCTCATTTAACAACATAGACCCAATAATGAGGGATGATTTCACTGCCCAAATGCAGTTCACAAGCTTCCAACAGGCACACTAAAACTTCAGTCAGCTTAATACCATTGGCGTAAAGGAGGCTAAACCAGCTTAAGTGCAGTTATGAATCCTTCAGGTTTTCTGCTTGCACTGTTTCTATCTCAGGAACATTATTATTTCACAAACCAAATCCAGATGCACTACATTTGCTGGGTAGGAGAAGAGAACAATGTAAGGGTGTAATTTTTTTTCCAGGGCAACCAGAGTGCAAGTAGCCTCAGTGTTCTCTTTATCAATAGGTCTCAACATTTTACCTTCCAAATGTTTTAGATTTCAACTCCCCAAATCCTTTGCCATTGGCCATATCTACTGGGGCTTCTTCTGAGAACTGGAATCCAAAATATCTGGAGAACCAAAGACAGAGAACTATGGCTCTGTGTCACTTTTTTGGATCTGTGTGCTGCTACCTTTGGAGAGTCTTGCTATTCTAGCTGAAGTTGGCAGAAGCCAAACTGTCTCAAATCCAGATCCTTCTGTTTACTTAGTTTCTGAACAGGGCTCCATAACTGTGGGATCTGTGTTATAGCAAAATTTAAAGTGCTTTTTTAAAGTACAGCTTTCCAAATTAGTGTACATGAAATACAATCCTACCCAGATTTGGCAACTAGCTGTTGGCATTTCCTTTCCCCTTTAGAACTTGAGAACTGAGATAGGATAGGGCCTGCTAGCATGAATGATGAGACAGGAAGTCCTGCATTCAAATATATCATCCATAAACGTCACAGCTGGTTTAATGTAAACCCTCTGTTCTCTCAGCTTCAGCCTCCCAGCTGCAGTATGGAGGTGATTACACTGGAGTCTTTTACCATTTGAAACACACTACATAAATGCTGAGCATTGTTTTACCTTGAGAGATGAAAATGTTTCAGTCCCAGCAAATGGCCTGGCTTTGAGAACTGATCTGTGTTATGGATGGCGGGGGGGGGGGGGAATGCTGGGCGAAGGAGGAGCACTAGTGCTTGCAGGCTTGCTAGGGTCAGGAGTGCTCTCTGCTTTGAGGTTCGCAGTTGCACAGGAAGGATGTGGCTTTTCTTTCTGGTGCACCTCAGTGATAGCCAAGGGCAAAACATCAAGTTTCTGACTCAGAACTGCAAAGTGAGGCCCAGAGTTTACAACAGAGCAGCCAGATGGCTCTTATTTTCAGGGGGAAACTTTCTTGCAGTGTGCTGAACCTTATCCCAGAGCATCACAGTACTACAGGGCATAACGGATACACTCCTGACTTCACAACATTTCCAGCTTCAAAGCAAACACAATGCAATTCCACAGCATTCCTTATTTTGGAAATCTTGACCAGGGAGCAGCTCTGGCTTGCAATGAAACCATGCCAGCAACAAAATACAGGCTTGCATAACATCACCAGACACCTTTGGATTATAAAGGAAAGATGTTAAAAAATAAATCACGAGCCTAAGTTTTGTTTGATTTGTACAGATCTCCACAGCAACTCATTTTCTTGGCATTTTTGTGACATTCTCATTTTTCTTCTTTGGAAAAAAGTGGGACAGGTCAGCTTTAACAGCTAGTTCTGCCCTCCTTTTTCAGCTTCATACACATGAAATGGGGAGGTTCAGTTACACTGATGATATTGTCATTGAAAGGCTATTAGGCATTTAACCACACAAAAAAAAACTTTAGGACAAGGGTGGGAATTGTACAGTCCTACAGATGTTACAAGCCACACAGACAGGAACAACTTCAGGTCTAACTAAAATCTGTCAAAACATATGGAAAACAAAAGAGTGGCCCACAGACAGGAGATCAATATACATCCCAATTCACAAAAAAGGAGACACAAAAAACTGCAGGAATTACAGGACCATAGTATTGATCTCTCACACAAGCAAAGTCATGCTCAAAATTCTCCTACAATATATGGAGGAAGAAATTCTAGAAGTGCAATCTGGATTGAGAAAAGGAAGAGGCACTAGGGATCATAAGTTGGTTAATGGAGCACACCAAAGAATTCCAGGAGAAAGTATGTATGTGCTTTATAGACTACAGTAAAGTCTTTCATTACATAGACAGGAGGAAAAAATAAATGCTCTCAAAGAAATGGGAGTGCCATTATACTTGATTGGCTTGATGAGAAACCTGTACTCAGGACAAGAAGTTATTGTTAGATCAGAATATGGAGAAATAGAGTGGTTCCCAACTGGCAAAAGGGTCAGACAAGTGTGTATTTTATTGCCTTACTTGTTCAGCTTGTATGTAGAAAATATCTTATGCAGAGCAAGGTTAGACTCTGATACTTGTTCAACCTTCTTTACCTCTCCAGCTCCTGGCCTTGTGTCACCCTTTTCCCTGTCCATTTTCTCTCTGAGTTTTATTTTCCTTCCTTTAGCATTTTCCTCTAGCCATCTCTCTTCTTCTATTTGGGAATGATGGGACTTGTTGTCCAATAAATCTAGAGAAGTAGTTTTTTCTTTCTCTCTTTTTTAACCATTGCTTCTTCCAATCTTCCTTTTCCTGAACCTGTCATGCTCGGGGGTGACTTTCTGCTCCTTTCCTAATGGAAGAAGTAGACAACTTGTGGCCCTCTAGATGTCTTTGGTCTAGAACTCTCATCACCAAGGTTTATACTGATTAAGGCTGATGTGGACAAGGTTGGAGAGCAACATACATTGTTCACTCCTGCCTAAAATCTTTCTGCCTGCTTTCTTCCTCTTTAGTATATGACTAACAGTCAATGGCAGCCAGAAAACTTCTCCTGCCTGCCCTCCCTGCAATGGCAGCTGGCCAATGACTAATGGGCTCAGAAACTTCCAGCAAATTTCTTCCTACCTTGTAGTATATGGCCTTTGCAGACTGCCAGAAATAGTGCAAATTGGGTCCACTTTAACTGCCCTGACTCAGTGCTAGGGAGTCATGGGAACGGTAGTTTATTGTGGCACCAGAGCTCTCTGACAGAGAAGGCTCAATGTCTCAGAAAAAAAATAAAATTCCGATGATTCCCTAGCAGTGAGCCAGGGCAATTAAAGTGAACTCAATTTGCACTATTTCTAGCAGTCTGCAAAGGCCTATAGTCAACTGCTGCAGATGCAAGAAACACTTCGTAGAATCACAGGCTGGAAGTTACAATTTCCTGCTTGATTTGCCATCCTCAAAAACATTCCTAAGAGATTAACTCCTACCACCCTCTAGGTTAGTGAGATCAAAAGAAGAACTACACTACTCCATGCCAGAATGTGCATGCAGAACAAGAAACAAATAAAACCAATGCAATCAGGTGGCCTAAGAAAGTGAAGAAGCTACCCAGCAGGGGACAAGAAAGTAGATGACAGACATCTAACTGCAGAGGAAAGTCTTAATGGACTCAAATCTTACTCTTAGACCTATCCATCATTTTTATTATCCTGTCCCCACATATGACAGTCCTTCAATGTCCAGAACATCAAAGAACCAATGTGTTCCAGTGGCCCTCAGGCACGTGGCTAAAAATACTACACCAATCAAGACCTCATGGAGTGATCAGCAGAGATGGGCAAACTGTCCTTCCACTTGAACACTCAGAATCACCTGGGGATAGCTTCTACCATATAAGAATGCTCAAACAGTCCAATTCTCTCTACTGATGTGTCCTCAGCTTGGCCTATGGCCATAGTTGTAGCACCATAAAACTATAATCCACTTCCTCTAATAAAATCTAGGCCTTCTGTTTCTACAGGACTAGATCCAGCCTTCCTGGGCAATTACTCTTTGAGGAGTGGAAGAGAGACCTATGGTTTAGACTAGAGCAGTGGTTCCCAAACTTTGGTCCTCCAAGTGTTTTGGACTTCAACTCCCAGAATCCCTAGCTAGCTTGGTCAACAGTCAGGATTTCTGGGAGCTGAGGTCCAAAGCATCAGGAGGACAAACATTTGGGAAGTTCTGGTTTAGAGCCTAATACTACTTGGCATTGACATTTTCCTCCAGTTTCACTGCCTGCTATCATGGGAAAACATGTAGGAAAGGGTCCCTGGCACTGAAGGGTTCAGTCTGACTCACTCATCTTAACTGTAATGAAAAGGAAAAATAAGAAAGATAGAAAAAACACATTTTTCAACTGTTAAAGAACAAACCAAATAACCATACTATACATTGTTAGATTTGTTATTGTTCAAAAAGTCCATAAATGGTTTCCAATCTTTAAAAAAAAATCTTCATTTGGCTTGTCCTTTAGAACCCATGTTAATTTGCAATTTGGGCTAACTCAGCAACCTTAATAATCCATTCTTCTATTGTCAGTGCTTCAGTCTGTTCTCAAGTTTGTGCAAACCAGTTGCATTCCTAGGGTTGGTGTCACCCGGTGTGGTAATTCATGGTGTCATCCCCCCATTAACCTCCCATTTCACACCATACAGAATCCTTTGTAATTTTTTTTTGCATTAATGTTATTCATAAATCATAATTCCCATATACCACTGAATGTCATGCTAACAGTTGTGACATAAACAACCAGCAAAATTAAAATTATACTTTCAAAATACAATATCAAACACACAACCTAAATGTATTTATATATACATAGTAAGGATCTGATTAAAATGTGATGTTTTTAAAATTAAATTTAAAAAGAATTTTAAAAAATTTAAAAAATTGAAATTTGAAATTTTAATTTTAAAACATTCTGGGGGCCCTCCTTTCTCCTCCCAATGAGCTTCACCCCACTTCCACCATCACTTAAAGCATTTTAAAGGGAAGCAGATGGATGCCACAGAGGTAAGTGTCTGAGGACCAGTGGTGTCACCCCATTTTTAGGGTGTCACCTGGTGCGGTCCGCACACCCCGCGCGCCCCTAGTGATGCTACTGGTGCAAACAATAATTTTGCTGCTGAAGAAGTAGTCCATATTTACTATCCAGTTCTTTATCCATGATGCCCAACAGAAACATTTCTGGTAACATTACAAAATCTACCCTTTAGAAAAAAAAATAATTTGGTTTAAACTAAGTTAACCATCCAACCCTGGATTTAACAGATGGTATAACTGTTAATGGTTGGTTTCAGGTATTGTTGTTGCTACTGTTGTTGTTGATAAAACAATTAAAGATATTTCAACAAAATATTTTTACAATCATTTCTCTGGTAGAGTAAAGGTTAAGAATGACTGATCTAGAATATAAACTGGCCTTCTGGGGTCCTTGCAGGAGTTTCTCGTGTTAGCAGAGCATTAGATAATTAGTTATATTGTTAAAGGGTGTTGCTTCCGCTAGAATACGACATCTATCCGAGGCAGGATATGGGATTTAAGCAGGACATTGCCCTCTTTGGTATAACAACTCCTCTTTTCAAGTTTGACATTTCCCTGCCCTTCCTCCAAGGTTTCCTTTACAATTTATCTTCCAAAAAGCCTAAAGACAGATGGACTCATACACTCTGTGCATTTTTTTGCTGGTATTAACTCCCAGTTGGTTTTGTTTACACTCACAAAATGAAAGCTAGGGAAGACATCAATCATTTCCACCACTGTATCCAACATATCTGATAAGTAGACAGCTTCCAAATCACTACGTGTCACATAATAACCAGCAAGACCATGATGCATCATGCTAGAGAAGTTTGAAGGAACAGGCCTAACATTAACAAAATGCTCACAGGGAACACAAAGAAGACACACAGTGTGTTGGGGCTAGTAGCTGGTAGGCGTGGGGAAACTGATAATACACTGTAGCGCATCAGAAAAGGATGTATGTTTAAGGAATTTGTTTGGCCTGCATTAAGAATATCCTTACCAGATCTTACTAGTCAAGATAGGCAAGGGTCAAGCTTTCATTTGGAAAGATGGTTTAATTCAAGCATCTTGACCACATTATTAGCCTGCAACAATTAAACCTAGTGTCAGTCAACTTAATCAAATAGAGCGCTTCAGGCCTGCAGTAACAATGGCATCAAGTTCTGAATGTGTACAAACAATTTTCTCATCTAAGAGTCTAGCAAATAGGTTACAAGAGGTAACCTGTTGTTTCTGACTGATCACAACAGATTCCTAACCACTATGAATAACTCTGCTGGGTAGCATGTCAAGAACAAAGTATTTGAAATATAATAGGATTTATATTATATTTTGGGCAGGCCCCAAAATTTAATTGGAACAGGGCATCTGGGTCAAGACACCTATCTGATGCCATGCCACTGCCTCAAAGGAAACCTCAGTTCATGTTACACAGCTAGAAGGTGAACCCTGTTCCTAAGATCATCTGTTCACCTGCAAGATAATATCTCTCTTTCTTCTGTTTCAGTGCTGCTAGTTTATATAGCCTTTTCACACATTATGGAGCATTTCTGTTTGCCAAGACACCAGAGTTGTTCATAGCAAATATGCAGAGTGGCGGGCAAGGATATATTTCCAGACAGGCACTTGGCATACATCAGATAAGCCAGGAGTCTCAGGGGTCCAAGACACACTGCAGAAATAATCCAGTTTCAGACCACTGTAACTGCCCTGGCTCAGTGCTAAGGAATCCTGGGAACTGTAGTTTATTGTGGCACCAGAGTTCTCTGACAGAGCATCAAGCCAGGGCAGTTAAAGTGGTCTCAAACTGGATTATTTCTGCAGTATGTTTTGGACCAGGAGGTCTATCCCATGTTGATGAGTGTATGAGGGGAAAGTGTCTAAGTATTTTCCAAGAGAAATTCCAGTTAAGAACCATAATGGAAACGGCAAATCATTGCTACATAAACAGAACACCAGCTCATAGACAAAGGGCAGGCTAGATTGTTTCTCTCATTCAATAAAGCCAACTGCAGACATGGGCTGTTTGTTGTAGATAGGAGGGAGGGAATATTCTTCCCGCTGATTGATTGAAATTAGCCTTCTGGAGCCTTCCTGTACATTTTTCTTTCTCTCTTTGCAGCTGCCAGCCTTTGCTGGGTTGGCACTGTTCTGCAAAATCCTAGTTTCAGATCAGAACAACCAAGAGGATGCATCAATTCTTTTTTCCTGGGGTGGGTCCCTAAGTGCTTGCAAAAAGTTCACATCTTCACCAGCAGAACTGCCATGAGTCTGAAAAGCAGCAGCACTCAGAAGTGCACAAACTGCTCAGCACAGTTATGACAAATAGATTGCTACAATGGGTCAGGCAGAAGACCACACCAGCATTTGAGAGAAACACAGTTCTCAGTGGACTTGGGGCTCTGCCTCTTGATTTATAACTTCATTTAACGGAGGCAATGAGCAGAAGGAAGAACAACACCAAAATCTCTTTTCAGTCCTCCTCCTCCTTCCCTCCCTCCCTCCCTCCCTCTTTCTGTTTCAGATTTTTTTCTGAGGATTTTTTCCACATAAATTTAAGAAGTACCCCATGCCTCCAAAAAATAGACCTAGAGCAGCAGAAATTCAAATAAACATTCACAACCAGCCAACAAATCACACCTCTTATGCCATCTCCCTGCCTCCACTGTATAATTACAGAATTGTGCACACATCCTTCTCAATCTCCAGGTTAAGAGAAATGGATGATCAAGCCTTTCTTGGTACAAACAATGAAATGCATTTTCCAAAAACATAAATGTGACAAAAGGCTTCCTTTTATTTACCCAGCTCATCAACACTATTACCTGTAGTCCTATGTACAGCTGGCCCTCCACATTTATGGTTTTCACTTTTACAGATTTCATTATTTGTGGTTTTGATTAATATGTTCTCTCTAGGAATCTCTAGGTCTTCCAGCACAACTCTGCCAGACGTTGAACATAGAGTCGTGCTGGAGAACCTAGAAGTTCCTAGAGAAAACACTTCTCTAAGCTTTGGAGCCATGGAGAAAATCTGACTGTGTTTCTGAACCAATTAACAACATCCACACCAACATCCAATTCATGATGGAAAAAGAAAAGGAAGGAACATTGCCATTCTTGGATGTCCTGGTCATCCACAAACTGAACCAATGTTTGGGCCACACAGAATACAGAAAACCTACACACACAGAGAGAGATACCTACATAAGAACTCCAACCATCACCCAGGACAAAAAAGAAGCGCAATAAAAACACTGGTAGACAGAGCAAAAAGGATCTGTGAGCCCCACTACCTGAAGATGAAGTGAAGCACCTAGACTGGGCTCTACAGGCTAACGGTTACTCCAACTCAGACATCAGAAGAGTGGCCAGACTCAGAAAAACACATAGGAGTGAAGACAAACAACCATCCAAAGGGAAGGTATTTTTACCATAACTCAAAGGAGTCACAGACAGAAAATGGTGAGGAAAAACAACCTCCAAATAATCTACAAACTGACCAAGAAAATCCAGCAAATGCTGCACTTAGTGAAGGACAGGCGAGACCCTCTCACAGCTGCATGAGTTTACTGCATACCATGCAGCTGCAAGCAAGTCTACACCAGAACCACCAAACGCAGTGTTCAAACACGAATCAAGGAACATGAGAGACACTGCAGACTGGGTCAGCCAGAAAAATCAGCAGTAGCTGAACACGTTATAAACCATCCTGGGCATAAAATGCTATTTGAAAACACTGAAATTCTGGACCATGCCAACAACTATCAAGTCAGAATGCATAGGGAAGCCATTGAAATCCACAAACACCTGGACAACTTCAACAGGAAATAAGAAACCCTTAAGTAAACAAAGTTTGGCTACCAGTCCTGAAAAACACCAAAACCAAGACTCAGCATGTGTGAATGGAAACCACCCAGAGTCAAGGGGTTTCCCAGCAGACAACAGATCACTAATTAGACACCCTGAGGCTTTGCCATTCAACAACAGACCAACACACAGATTAACATGTAAATCACTTCCTCTCAATTAAAGGTCACACAGTGTGTGTGTGTGTGTAATAAAGAATATATATATACACACACACACACCACTTACTTCCATGCCAGCATTCTCGGAAGATGCCAGCCACAGAAACATCAGGAATAAATAAAGATATACACACACACACACACCACTCACTTCCATGCCAGCATTCTCAGAAGATGCCAGCCACAGAAACATCAGGAATAAATTCTTCCAGAAAGCCTTCTACTTCACACTTCTCTAAGCATTTGTAGGTCCTCCTACAGGATTCTATCATCAGCATCTAGCAGATGTTGACCACAGAGTTGCACTGGAGGGCCTGGAGATTCCTAGAGAGAGGTTTTCTCTCAGGTAAAAAGAATGGTGTTTTATTGGCAGTTTTCCCACATTCATGGGGGTCCTTCACCTCTAACCCCAGAGAATGTGGTGGGACCACAGTACACTTATTTCAAAATAAGTCTCCTTTCATACAGCAGAGTTTATTTATGGGTGAAGATGCATAGCATTGGTTATACATGTTTAATGTACATCATGTGAGATATGGACATTTTCATAGGCTGTAGCAGATTCCTCCCAGAGACTGGAGTGCACGGGGGGAGGGGGGAATCAGGCGGTCCCAGAGATAAGTTGGACCCAAGCTATATAGGGCTTTAAAGGTCAAAAAACCAACACCTAGTACTGTGCCCAGAAACTAATTGGCAGCCAGTGGAGAGATTTGAGCACAGGTGTTATGTGCTCTCTCCTAGATATCCCAGTAACCAGCTTGGCTGCCATATTCTGAACCAATTGAAGTTTCCGAGTTAAGCACAAGGGTAGCCCCATGTAGAGTGCATTACAGAAATCCAGGCGTGAGGTTACCAGAGCATGTACCACAGTTTCAAGATTCCTAGTCTCCAGGAAAGGGCGCAGCTGGCCTATCAGCCGAAGCTGATAACAGGCACTCCTGACCGTCGCATTCACCTGATTAATCATGTGAAGCGAAGAATCTAGGAGTACCCCAGACTGCGAACACAGTCCTTTGAGGAGAGTGTGGCTCCATCCAGGACTGGAAGTTGTATTCCCAGACCTGGTTTCGGGCCCGCGACTGTTAGTACCTCCGTTTTGTCTGGATTCAGTCTCAATCTGTCTTTTTTTCATTCAGTCCATTACCGCCTTAAGACAATCATTGAGAGGAGAGATGCCATCTGAAGTCTGAGCCAACAACCGGATCATGGAGAAGTATATCTGGGTGTCATCAGCATACTGATGACACCGCGCTCCATGCCTCCAAATGATCTCTCCCAGCGGCTTCATATAGATGTTAAATAGCATCGGGGACAGGATGGCGCCCTGAGGGATGCCACAATAAAGTTCTATTCTGGAACAGCAACTGTCCCAAAGCCTCACCCTCTGGGATCTGTTAAGTTTAAACAGGAAAATATAACCCATATGAAACATTCACCTGAACATGGGAGCACCAAATGTGTACTGTGGTGGAGGTAACGGTATGTCCCTGAGGACCTTCCCCCAACACTCACAGGCATTGTGTTTTCCTTCAGAGCTCGTGTACTTGGTGTAAATATCTTTAAAGAGATTTTGAGTCCTTTAAAACTTACATGTGATTAAACTGTCATATTATTAAACCTATCTTATCAGGGCTTCCAGTAAGGTTTGAGTCCAAACTTTAAGTACCATGCAAGGTATTGAACCCTGTCACCAAAATAGGCTCAGTGTCCTGAACAGCTTCTTTAGTTTGGAATAGAAACCTGAGAGAGTCAGCATCTGACTGGCCTTGAGGCCCCCATGCCTGACCAGCAGTCAAGTGGGGTCTTCCAAGTGAGTTCAGCAGAACACACTGAGTAACTGTCTCTAGACCAGGGGTAGGCAACCTTTCCCCTTTAAGGGCCGAGGGACTTCAGCTCCCAGAATCCCAGGAGCTATTGGCCAACATGGGACTATTGGCCAACATGGCTGAGGCTTCTGGGAGCTGAAGTCCCTCGGCCCTTGAAGGGGAAAGGTTGCCTACCCCTGCTCTAGACCTTTGTGCCAAACATGTGAACATCTGAAAAAAGGTTTCACAGGGTGGAAGGACCGTATCTGCATGTCCCTGCTCCTTGCATGGGTGCTAGCCCTCCTACAGTCAGATAAGACACCTGAAAAGAGCTGCTTTATTTTTCTATATAAGCTTCCAGAGAATAATGGGGACCTCAAAAAAAAAGTATCTAGGAGTCAAGGAGCAGTCTTACATAATAACATGTCCTTTCATGATCTTTCACATTATAGAAACTGCACAGAGAACAAGGTCCAGTTTTCATGACTAGATAATGTACATCAGGCTGCATAAGCTCCAGCCTGGGAACCTCATGCAGCTCTTAACAAGATGGGCAGAAAATGTGTGGCCCTCAGTCCCGCAGCCAATATCAATCACTCCAGTAATCTCAAAAAGAGATTGTGTGTGACAATGATTGCATGTGTAAAGCTGCACAACTTGTTGTTTAACACACATTTATAGCAGAATGCAATTCAGAAATAATACTGGAAACCTTTTAAAAGAATGCTGGTGGTGCTGTTGCCATTGATAATATACTGAACATCACATATGTTCTCCAGAGAATTTGCCATGTTCATAACATAGAAGAGAAACATAAACAAATTTGTGCTGTTTTTATAGCTGATCACGTCTGATTGTCCTCTACTGTAGTCCTATTTACATTAATACAAATGCAATGGCACTAATGTTCTTTATATCAAGATTACCTCTGTGTCACACCATGAAAATGCAGCAGTACATTCTACAGACTGCTATCCAAATGTTACTTTTTGTTGCCTTTGCTACACGTACCAGAATCCGGCACAAGGAGTATGTAAAATTAGATGCATGTCTCTTTTATTAGTTTTATTTATTTATTTAAAGCATTTATTGATTGTTTCTCAGCCATTAAAGCTCCCATGGCAATATACAACAACCTATACATTTAAATATTCTTTTTTAAAAATGGAACAAAATCCATTTTAAAAGCCAGTTTTTGGAAGCCAACTTTGAAAAGATAAGGCCATATGGAAAAATACAACTTCGACCACCCAGCTTGATTTCCATCGTATAGGAATCGCACAACAACTGAGATGATACTACAGTACAATGAAAACTCCATCTCAGCTACTTACTTCTTGGGTGAGTTTTAGGATTTTTTTTTAAAGTTATTAGAGTGGAAGCTTCTCTGGAGACAACTTCTGATTTTCTGTAACTGGAATACAGGTTATTTGAAGGACTACATCTCCCTATATGAGCTTGTTCAAGCTCAAAGATCTTTGGGAAACCCCTTCTCTTTTTCCCACTACCTTCTCAGACTTGTTTGGTGGGGCTTCTCACTTGCTCCCAGACTTTAGCACCCCCTCCCTAAGATGGCTCCCTCCTTGCTCTCCTCCTGCTTGCATATAAAAACTTTCTCTTCTGTCAGACTTTTAGGACTTGACTGAGATGGAGTTTTAACCAAGTGCTGTTTTCTTGGGGTTTTTTTAAAATCTATCTTTGAATTAATTTTAAATGGTTTTAACTCTATAAATTGTATAATTGTATAATAGTTTTTAAAAAATCTCTCCATACACTGTATATATTTATATGAAGTTTTTGTATGTTTTGTGTTGTTGTAGTGTGCCTTCAAGCCACTTATGGAAACTCTAAAACAACCCCATCATGGCATTTCTTGGCAAGATTTGATCAGAGGGGGTTTGCCTGTGTCTTCTGAGGCTGAGAGAGTGTGACTTGGCCAAGTAGGATTCCATGGCCAAGTAGGGATTCAAACCCTGGTTTCCACTTGTAGTCCAATGTTTAAATCACTACCCCATGCTGACTTTCTCTTTGTTCTAGTTTTAATGATTTGTAAGCCACCTTAAGTACCTGTTATTGGAGGAAAGGTGGGAAATTAACTAATTAATTAAAATTCTTAATTCAACAGGTATATATCCTCTACATGAGAACCAGCATGGCTTGGCAGTCTGGGTGCTGAACTGGGATCCTGTGAGACCAAGGTTCGAATCCCTGCTCAACCACGGAAACCCCTAGGTGATCTTGAGCAAGTCACACTCTCTCAGCTTCAGAGGAAGGCAATGGCAAATCTCTTGAGATGTAATCTTGCCAAGAAATCCCTATGGTATGTCCAACTTAGGTTCACCATAAATTAGAAACTGCTTGAAGAAATTGCTTCATATTTTATAGGTGTATATATTGTATCAAAGTTGGCACCCCAAGAACAAAAGGAAAGTGAGAACTGGCCCCTCGAATCCTCTCATTCGGAAATTGGTTCCAGGACTCTAGTCCAAAACAGGAGAGGGGAAGAAAGGCTTGTACCTACAGTCCTCCTCTATAGGAGCTCAGAGTGATTACATCACAGGACTATCTTGAACACATAGGATCTCATCTAATTTTGGAACCTGAGCAAGGCTTAGCCTGGATAATATTTGGATAGCAGACAATCAGGAAGGAAATACAGGGATCTCCCAGTCGGACTAGATAGAAGAGACAAGGTGACAATATTGAGCTAGATGGATCAATGGTCTGACTCAGTCTAAGTCTAAGACATCTTCCTATATTCCTGTGCATCTTTGGTGGCAAGCACAAACTTTGGCTAACAAGGCCAAACAAAACATCGCTCAACACCTGCATGACATACATGTATTAGGATTAAAAACAGGGATGGTATAACCACACTTGCTTGGGAGTAAGCCCCCAAAAGTGTGGATCCACACTGTAAAAATAATGCAGTTTGACATTAGTTTAACTGCCGTGGCTCCATCCTACAGAATCCTGGGATTTGTAGTTTTGTGAGGCACCAACACTCTTTGGCAGAGAAGGATAAAGACCTTATAAAATTTCAGATCCCGGGAATCCATAGGATGGAGCTACATCACTTAAAAGGTATCAATCTGCATTATTTCTACAATGAAAATACACCCCTAAACTCAATGAGGTTAACTTGTGAGGTAGTCATAGTGTAGGGTAGCACTATCAATGTAGCTTCACCACATCTTAACTGACAGCCTGCAGGAAGAAACTCAAACTGTATTCCACAATAGATCCACAACCCTCACTTGTGCCACCCACACATTTCCTGCTTGATTATAAGGACTTAGGAGGTGACCTTGCCAGTGGGGTGGTCCATTGGGGAGCAGGAAGAAGGTCTTGGCAGCCTGTGAGGTCATTTCTCAGAAGCTCCACTCACTGATGCGCTGAGCTTTGCCGAGGAAGTGAGTTCATGGTCACACAGAGGTTGTCTAAACACTTCAGTGCTTTCTTCAAAGCACTGTTCAGATCTCAAGTTCTTTTCCCAGGCAATTCCTGACAGCTCCAAGGAGGTGCTTGCTTGCTTGCTTTTCTTCTTTCTTTCTTTCTTTCTTTCTTTCTTTCTTTCTTTCTTTCTCCTTCCATCCTTCCTTCTCTGTCTCACTCTCTGTGTCTCTGATTATCACAGGATGGAAGAGACCAAGAAGGTTGAGGGGAAGAGGCCAAGACAAGCAGCTGGTACTGCTGGGGAGAATTTTCAAAAGAGCTGTATCGCTAAACAGAAGATGTCTGAAGTCTGTCCAGAAGACAGCATAGAACAGAGCCTGCAAAGTCTACCTTTTCTGGATTACAACTCCTAGAATCTCTTAGCTATTGTAAGGTTATGTTTATGGACTACAATTCTCAGGATCCATGCTGGCTGGAAGATTCTGGGATTCACAGTCTAAAAAGGTGGCTTTCCCAAGCTCTGAAAATTACATAGAATCTAGCATTGCCTTGAGACCTGGAGCTGCCTGATCAGGGGATTATGTTCATATACTGTTCTACTTCGTGGGAGTGGGGAGGTCTCTAAAGGAATTTTTGGTAATATCTACCAAGTGAACTACAGTTCACCTTTGCAACTGGCTTGGAGGTGGGGGGGGGGGGGAATTGAGCCCTCTTGGGATGATCAGCTAAAAACAAGGATGCTATTGTAAAGAAGCTAAACTGAAAAAGAAGAGGTAACAGTACAGCCCACTTTCTAGGTCTCAAAAAATAATGCCACTATCCTGCTTCCTATGTCTTAGGAACAGAGCTTTGGTGGGAGGATAGAGCCACACTGAGTGTAAAACTAATGTGGTAGAGACAAAGAACTTGGGCTGTGAGTGAAGAGATCAAACCGAATCTATAATATCCATGAACTATGTTTCTTCAGTACACTGGAGAATGTTTTTTAATTTTGTTTTTAATTTGATATTGGGCTGCTTAGAGCCTCAACTCCTAAAAACACCCCCAAGGTTTTCAGTCTATGCCACAGTCTTACTAAATTAATTGGGACTTAACTTCCCAATAAGTGCCCATAGGATTACAGTCTGAAACTATCTTAATGTAATTTGCTCTATACATCTGGGGTGGCAGGGGGGACTTCAACAGTGAATTCTCAGCAGCTTCAACACAATGCAATTCACAATTTTATTTGAAGAAAATCATAACTAAAGAAAATAAAACCTTCAACGGTTGACTTTGGAGGCAACGTCTTCTGTACCTACAATAATTTGATCTGGAAATCATCTTCTCAGATACATGATAAAACCCAGACTATTCAAGATTCTTGGTTATGCTTTGAGGCAGAACAAGAGATTTATTATTCTCTTGTGTAAATTCTGGACTAAGCCTCTCTTACAACATCTGCTTGCAAAGCATTGGATCTGAGCTCTTTCAGCAATGCAGATAACAACAATGATTTGTCCCAATGATTCATTAACAAGATATTGGAGGATTTTGAAAGCAAACAGGTTGCCAAAACAAAACAAAACACTGGGTTTGTAGTTGCAGATTTCAATCTGTATCCCCCCCCCCCCCCCCAATTTCCCCTCAAGTGTTAAACAACTTCTTAACTTGTTCAGGTGCTTTGAAAAATGCTGTTGCACGCCTTCTGGGAAGTACTTCATCTGGGCTTAGATGGAACCATAAACATAGTGTTTTAGAGATGAGAATCACCCCTCTGCTGGGCCTGTGACTTTTTAAGTTAGTACTATACACAGAGGGTGCCACCAAAAGGTAGCTCTTGGTTGAGTGCGAAAATCATCATAAAGAAAGAAATGGATGGGTGAAAGTATGTAAGACTAAGGCTGTACAGGGCTATATATCTTCTTTCCCATCTGGGACCCCTCCAGAATAACTGATGGCAATGCTGACTGGGGGCAATGGAGGTTTCAGTGTGTCAGACTGGAAAGCATCAGGTTGGAGGAGATTCATTAAACTAATGATTCCCAAACTTTTGTCCTCCAAGTGTTTTGGACTTCAACTACCAGAAGTCCCAGCTAGCTTGACCAACAGCATGGAATTCTGGGAGCTGAAGTCCAAAACAACTGGAGGACCAAAGTTTGGGAACCACTGCATGAAACCATCACCACATTGTACCCAGTAGATACCAATGTAATAGGAGCAACTGAATTTTATACCAGTCAACATTTCTAAGCAGTAAGCAATTACATACAACAGATGATCTATTTTGAGTGTGGTATTTATTTCCATTAACCACAGTGTATCAAAAACAACTTAGGCAGCAGTCAGTAATATTTTTCCAAACTACTGAAGGAACTCCCACTGGGTGGCCTTGGGCAAGTCACATGCTCTCAGCCTTAGGGGAAGGCAATGGTAAACCTCCACTGAACAAATCTTGCCAAGAAAATTCTATGACAGGGTTGCCTTAGGGTTGCCATTGCAGATACACAGCATACACACACACACTGAAGGAACTGATTTGCAAGAGGATTCACTGTTCAGAGTATATACACTCATCCAACTCTTATCTTTGGCCAACTGGTTTTTCAAGTGTTTGTATTACAGTCAGCCCTTCTTATCCACGGATTTTTTATCTACAGATTCAAGCATTCATGGTTTGAAAATATTTTTTAAGAAGTATAAATTCCAAATAGCAAACCTTGATTTCACCCTTTTATATAAAGGACTCTATTTTATTATGCCATTGTACTTAATGGCACTTGAGCATCCACAGATTTTGGTATCCACGGGGAGTCCTGGAACCAAACCCCAGCAGATAGCAAGGGCTCACTATATTTTAGAAACCTAAAATCCTGGTCCAGCCAGAGTTAACAGCAGGACAAGAGGAATGGGTATACAAACTGTGGGAAGCAAACCACATCCAGCAATCCAGAAAGCCACTATCTGTCTTTAACCAAGCTGATGAAGCCATGGGCCCATTTGAATCATTCCTTGATACTCCTATCCTTTCCCCTTCCTGACTGCCAATGTGCACAGTGCTTTTCATGACTCAGAACAAGTCTGTTAGAATCACAGACAGAAATCCATTGAATTAATTTTCCTTTGTGATCTCATCATGGTTTCAGAAGACAACAGAAAGTCCAACAGCCTCCAGCACCAACAACAATGAATCATTGCAACCCCCACTCCCTCTTCTTTTTAAAGTCATCTCCCTTGCTTTTCTTGTTTTGTAGGAAGAAAACAAGAAAGGAATCTATTCTTGAAATATTGTTCCTGCCTGATGTCATGCAAATGTCACTAGTCATAAAAACACAAAAGAAAACAGAGAAGCCTCCTTGAAAATAAGAAAAGTCATCCCAAAGACAATGGCTTTTGAAGTTTCTTGTAGGTTACCAGCAAAATTCCCAGATACTGTGAAGACAAATGAAAGAACTGGCCTGAAGGGGACATAATAAAAACCATTTTTGTAGCAATACAGCTGTTCTCAGGCATCTTCCCATTTACAGGCAAAGTGCATACACACACCACCACCACCAAGAACAACAACTTAAACTCACAGTCATTTTAATAGCTCTTCAACTCCCCACAACAGAAAGGAGCTTTAGAGAAATCCTGAGCTTGCCTATGCATTTCATATAGTTCAGCAATAGCTCTTGAAATCACACAAGGTCTGAAGGGGCTTATAAGATGCACACACACACAAATTCATATTAAAATTGTCAGGAATCCACCCTATCTATAGAAAATGAGCTTGGGTCATTAGGTTTTGAACTATTGCTCCTAGAATGGCCAAGGATTCTAGGAGTCGTAGTCTAAAAAATAACTTTCTCATGCTCTGCGTCTACAAAAGGTATCCTTGTAAGGTGGTTTTCAGGGACCATGGGGCTGGACTACCACCAGAGTGGGAGTGCTTGCTTGGTCACACAGGGCCTCTGCAGACCAGGCCAAAGGGCTAATCTGGAGGCAGAGTTGCTGTCCTGATGCCGTCTTGATGCCACACGCTGTTATGCATGGCACAAGACGTCAGGACGCCCTTCCAGCACAGCGTTCAAAGATGCTGCACCAAAAAGGGTGAGGAAGAGCCGTGTGCCAGCTCTTAGGGCGACCTTTTGTCATTCTCTCCTCCATTTGTGTGCCCCACTCAGCAATTCCTTCAAACAATATGCATCTCCCATATGACAGCTTCTATACTTAAACCTATAAGAAACTCCCCATCAAGGACACTACCTTTCCACAGTGGTGGGATGGTGTGCTCTGGTGAGGCAAAAGGCTATCATGATGGCAACAGTGCTGCTGGTAGGATCTCCAATATGAGATGGCTTTTGCTGAGGAGCCAGACTAAATGTGCCAAACAGCTATTTGACAGCAAAAATAGCGGAGAGTGATATTGGAAGAGGATCTGGCAGTGGCACCATAGTTAACACTTGTTAGTACTGCACAGAGGGAGGCATGGTAACCCCCTTTTGAATGTCTTTCATTATGATGAGAGAAACCAAAATGAAACAAGAGATAGTGGCAGAGGATGAAACTCCCAGATCGGAAGGCATTCAATGAGCTACTGGGATACAGCAGGGCACAACTACAAGTAGTGTCGTGGCTAATGTGGACTCAAGCCAAAAGGAGGGTCAGCTGTTGACATGCTCAGAGGGGAAAGAAAAGCCTGAAGCTGCCCAAAACATAATCTAGGAACAGGAAATGTGAGAAGTGTGATTCAGGGGAAGACTGAATAAAAAAACAAGACATGGAATGTATAAACATTGCAGTACTTGGGGTGAGCAAGTTAAAGTGGACAGGAGTGAGATGTTTTGAGTTAGATAATTACTCAGAAAATGAAAATCTAAGAAGAAATGAGGTGGCATTAACAATGAGGAGAGATATAGTAAAAGCAGTCAAAAGATATAATGTAAGGTCTGATCAAATCAGATCAATAAAACTACAGGTAAAACCTATCAATATAATCATAATTCAGGTTTATGCTCCAACTAAAGATTTAAAATGCAATTCAATTTAAAAAACCAGGAGTATTTTTAAGTCATTTGGTTTAACCAACCTGGTTATATCCATAGCAAAATGGAGAAGAAAGAAATGGTAGGGCCACTGCGTGGAGAAGATAGCAAACTTACTCAACACCTTCTTTGCCTCAGTTTTCTCCCAAAAGGAAAACAGTGCTCAGCCTGAGGAAAATGGAGCAGATGACACAGTAGGGACAATGCAGCACAGAATAAGTAAAGAAATAGTACAGGAATACCTGGCTATTCTACATGACATCAAGCCTCCAAGGCCAGATGAACTACATCCAAGTTTATTGAAAGAACTGGCAGAAGTAATCTCAGAATCACTGGCAATAATCTTTGAGAACTCTTAGAGAGCAGGAGAAGTCCCAGAAGTCTGGAGGAGGGCAAATGTTTTCCTCATCTTCAAAAAGGGAAAAAATGAGGACTCAAACAGTTACTGCCCGGTCAGCCTGACATCAGTACCAGGAAAGATTCTAGAGCAGATCATGAAACAGACAATCTGTAAGCATTTAGAAAGGAATGCTATGATCACTAAAAGTCAACATAAATTACTCCTAAAGATGCCAGACTAATCTTACCTCTTTTTAAATAAATAGAGTTATAAGCATGGCAGATGAAGGGAATGTATGGACGCAGCATATCTTGATTTCAGTAAGGCCTTGCTAACAAGCCAGTAAAATGTGGGTTAGACAATGCAACAGTTAGGTGGATTTGTAATTGGTTAAGTGACTGAATCAAAGTCTGCTTACCAATGGCTCCTCTTCATCCTGGAGAGAAGTGACTAGCAGGGTGCCACACAGTTCTGTTGTGGACCTATTCAACATGTTTATAAATGACTTGAATGAAGGAATAGAGAGTGTCCTTATCAAATTTGCAGATGACACTAAATTGGGAGGGGTAGCTAATACCCCTTAGGACTGGATCAGAATTTAAAATAACCGTGACAGATTAGAGAGCTGGGCCAAAACTAACAAAATGAATTTCAATAGGGAGAAATATAAGGTATTGCACTTAGGCAGAAAACCTGGATTGGTTCCTGGGATGGCATGGGGATGGGTGAGTATTTACATGCCCACCTGTCCCCACACCATGCAGCCACTACCGCCACATGCCTCTGAAATTACTCAGCTGTTGCCACCAGTGAGAAGCCCTCCATCACAGCATCTGACAGGGGGGAAAGTGCCTGGCCATGGGGTTGTAGCTAGGCATCCCATTTCCATGTCAGACACAGTGTTTGTTTGTTTGTTTGTTTGGGGGGGCTTCATACTAGCTCACTAGCCAATATGATTCTAGACTGTATCAATAGGAGTTAGAACTAAAGAAATAATAGTACCATTCTCTGCTTGGGTCAAACCTTACCTAGAATACTGTCTCCAGTTCTGGGCAACACAATTCAAGAAGGCTATTGAAAAGCTGGAATATAAAAAGCTGAAAAATCCAGAAATGCAAATTACAAGTAGACCTCCAATCTCTTACAGGTTGTAATTTCAACTGTGGTGTATTCCAGCAGGGAAAATTATTAGTTCTCACAGTTGTTCACCTCTTTCCCTAGAGCAGGGGTCGGCAACCTACGGCCCACGGGCCACACCCGTCCCACCGACCTCTGCAGACTGGCCCCTGCCGACCCCCGAACTTTTGCGGCAGCAGGGGTCGGCGGGGGCTGTGTGCGCACCGCCATTCCCCCTCCCCCAGCCCGGCCGAAGACCTGGGGACCAGCAACCGGCCCCAGGTAAGTAAATCTTGCCAACCCCTGCCCTAGACTCAACAGTCAGTACTCAGTAAGCTTTGAGCAGCTGCTTTACCTCAGATTTGACAACAGAGGATATTCCCAGCACTGCTACCCAAGAACATTTAAATAGGGTTGCCAGGGTTGGGGACTATGGCTGAGATCCTACATTTGTGTTTAGTCTGCATGTCCATTTCCATGTCCTCCCATTTCTCAATAGCTGTCAAGCCCTAGGAGAGACCTCAATAATAATAATAATAATAATAATAATAATTTATATCCCACCCTTTGGACACCCAATCAGGGCGGCTCACAACTGTAAAATCTTACACAATACCCCAAACCCAACAACCCCTCCCCCCCTTAAAACAGTATTAAATCCATAGGAATTAAAACCAACAATTCATCAATTAAAACAATTAACAACCAAACAATTTTACAAAAAACAATATTAAGCCCACGGCAATAATCCTCATCCATCCTTAGTTGGGGCCACGCAAGGATCATTGGGGTGAGAGTACCCAAGGCCAGGATAATTAATTTGGAAAGGCCTGACGGAAGAGATCCATCTGAGGGAGAGATGCAGGCCCATCTCCATCGAGCCTAGCCTAAGTTGAAGAGCCCTCCCTCCACTCCATCCAACGTCATCTGAGAGAGAGATGCAGGCCCATCTCCATCGGGCCTAGCGTAAGAAGAGGAGCCCTCCCTCCACTCCATCTGACGTCATCTGAGGGAGAGATGCAGGCCCATCTCCATCGGGCCTAGCGTAAGAAGAGGAGCCCTCCCTCCACTCCATCTGACGTCATCTGAGGGAGAGATGCAGGCCCATCTCCATTAAGCCTAGCCTAAGTTGAAGAGCCCTCCCTCCACTCCATCCGACGTCATCTGAGAGAGAGATGCAGGCCCATCTCCATCGGGCCTAGCGTAAGAAGAGGAGCCCTCCCTCCACTCCATCCGACGTCATCTGAGGGAGAGATGCAGGCCGATCTCCATCGGGCCTAGCCTAAGAGGGAGGGAAAATGTTGTTTTATGTTATATGTAATTTTTATGCTGTAAACCGCCCGGATTGGACTACCAATGGGCGGTATAAAAATAAAATGTATTATTATTATTATTATTATTATTATTATTATTATCTTGACAGCCCTTTTAAAGCTGTCTAACGATGTTAACTGACGGATCTCATCCGGCAGGTCTTTCCAGAATCTGGGGCGACAACTGAAAAAGCCCTCTGGGAGGTTGCTGCAAGCCTCAATTTTTGAGGCTGCAGCAGATTCCTCCCAGAGGACCGGAGAGCACGGGGAGGATTGTATGGGAGAAGGCGGTCCCTGAGATAGCTTGGACTCAAGCCATTTAGGGCTTTAAAGGTGATAACCAACACGTTGTACTGGGCCCGGAAGCTGATAGGCAGCCAGTGAAAGGACCTCAAAACCGGAGTAATGTGGTCCCTCCTAGATGTTTCCGAGACAAGCCTGGCTGCCATATTTTGTACCAGCTGTAATTTCCGAACCAAGCACAAGGGTAGCCCCATGTAGAGCGCATTACAGAAATCAAGGCATGAGGTTGCCAGTGCGTGCACAAGAGTCTCGAGATCCCTTACTTCCAGAAAAGGGTGCAGCTGGCGTATCAGCCGAAGCTGATAACAGGCGCTCCTGACTGTCGCATTTACCTGATTTCTCATCAGGAGCGACGAGTCAAGGAGCACCCCCAGACTGTGAACACAGTCACTGGAGGAAAGTGTGACCCCATCCAGGACTGGAGGTTGCAACCCAATTCTTGGTTTCGGGGCCGCTACTGTGAGCACCTCCGTCTTGTCCGGATTCAGCTTCAATCTGTTTTTCCTCATCCAGCCCATTACCGCCCGAAGACATTCATTGAGAGAGGAGATGCCATTGGAATTCGAGGCCGACGAACGAGACACGGAGAAATAGATTTGGGTGTCATCCGCATACTGATAACACCCAGAACCATAACTCTGTATAATCTCACCCAGCGGCTTCATATAGATGTTAAATAACATCGGGGACAAAACAGCCCCCTGAGGGACCCCCCAAGTGAGCTCCCTCTTACTAGAGCTACTGTCCCCGAGCAGCACCCTCTGGGACCTACCCGAGAGGAAGGACCGGAACCACTGGAGCTCAGTGCCCCCGATACCCAACCCCCTCAGGCGGTCCAAGAGGATGCTGTGATCTATCATGTCAAAAGCTGCTGAGAGGTCTAGGAGCACCAACAGGACCACACTACCCCTGTCGATGCTCAGACGCAGATCGTCGGTCAAGGCAACCATGGCAGTCTCAACCCCAAAGCGTGTCCTGAAGCCGGTTTGAAATGGGTCTAGATAATCAGTTTTATCCAAGACAGCTTGGAGTTGAAGAGCAACTGCCCTCTCGATAACCTTGCTCAAGAATGGCAATAGTGAAACTGTCCTGTAGTTGTTTATGTCCAGGGGATCCAGGGAGGGTTTCTTTAGAAGCGGCCTAACAGCCGCCTCCTTCAAACAAGATGGAATATGTCCCTCCCTGAAGGATGCATTGATGATGTCCATGAGGAACCTCCTCAATGCATCCCCCCTCGGATGGCCAGCCACGATGGGCAAGGGTCGAGAGGGCAGGTTGTTTTCCTCACCTTACCAAGCAGCTTGTCCACGTCCTCAGTACTCACGGATTGGAGCTGATCCAGAATAATTTCATCGATGGAGTTGCTGGATACCTCGCCTATAGACTCTGTTACAACAGTGGTGTCTAAGTCGGCTCTTATCTGAGAGATTTTATCTGCAAAGAAGTTGTTAAACGCGTCACAGCAGGCTGTTTTCAGGTTAAGTAAGGGATTTTGCGCAGGGGGCACCTGCGTCATCTCCCTCACCACCCTAAACAGCTCTGCTGGACGGGACTCTGCAGACGCAATACATGCAGAGGAGAAGGCTCTCTTCGCTGCACACATTGCCTCCCAATAGGAACAAAGAAAGTTCCTATGGCGAGTTCTGTCAGATAAGAGCTGAGTCTTTCGCCACCTGCACTCTAGTCGTTGTACAAACCGCTTCATCCTCCTAAGCTCAGGTGTATACCATGGCCTACGGTTTGAAGTGGGATGGCAAGGACGCTTGGGAACGATTGTGTCAATAGCCCTGGTGAGACCGCTGTTCCAAGTATTAACCAGAGCCTCGACAGGATCACCGGCATTCCCAACCATTAAACCCTCTAAGGCTTTCTGGAATCCAATTGGCTCCATTAGCCTTCGAGGGTGGACCATTCTAATGGGTCCACCACCCCCGGCGGGGCGGAAATTGACTCTCAGTTCCATCTTGACCAGGAAATGATCCGTCCATGACAATGCGGAGGTACTCTACTGCTGTTACTTATTAGTAGGCCAGGGAGGTATGGTGCAGACATTTCTGACCATGGTGAAGCAGTGGGTCTCAACAGGGTCAGCAGGAGGAGGAGAAATGAAGCTGCACCCTCAAATGGAGTACATGTACCTTTTCTTCACCATTGCCTCCAGATCTTTTAGTTTGAATTGTTTCCCAATTTCTTCTCTGCCCATCAATAAGCAACAACTTATTGGGGCTTGACAGCTGCCAGACAGGGGGTGGCTTTTGGGATTTAGGGCAAGAGAATAGCCTTATATACCCCATCTAAAATGGGATTTAGGCATACATAAGTCACTACCAATATCCCAGCCACTGTCACTGTACATGGAAACCATGTGCTCTGATCTTGAGGCCCCAACTACCACCAGGAGTAGGAACTGTACAGCCCTCTAGATATTTTTGGAGTGCAGCTCCCAACCATCCTCACTTTTGGCTATGCTGGGTTTTGCAATCTAGGAACATAAGGAGGGATACACTGCTTCCCATCCCTGCTCATTAAGCGTCTTTAAGACCATATGGGTGACCTGTATGCTACCAGCTTTGGTGTTGCTTATAAAAGTCTTTCAGGAATTGATGAAGAGTTTGCCCTTAAGCAGGCATAGTGTTTTCCTTCTTGCTTGAAATCAGTAAGAGAGAAGACTTCGCTATCATTAGTCAAAGCTTTGAGTGAACATCAAAGGGATTCTGAATCATTCTTCTGAGCAGATGATTATATTAAGCATGAATTGATTACAGAGCTGCCTGGCACAGTGAGATCAGCTTGTTTCCTGACAAAGGCAGAAAACAGTGGAATGATGGAGCCAAGGAAGAAGAAAAGATGCAAGACTGTCTGACAGTTAAATTTTACACAATCCCAGATTATCTTGTCACCTTCAATCCCCTATGTCATACCCACTTTGAGTAAAATATACAACAAGTTGAGACTGCCACTTGACAGTTTAATGACTTACAACAATAGCTTCTGTGCTTGATGATATACTGTCATACTGCCCATGTCCTCATGTGCAATAAATAGAACTGTTCAGTAGTCCCCCTAGTAGACAAGAGAAGAATAAACTACATTTAATCTACTATTTAGAAGTATTTTGTCTAGTTTCCTTTTCTAGATAGTGTTGCATGAGAAGAGGACTTAGAGTGGGGGTTGGAACAGGGGAAGGAAATAACCCTAACCTGGGCTGCCAATGCTGTAGTCTTGACACATTAAAAAGTTTTTTACAGGCCCCTGTACACCTGAAAGAGCCTACAGAAGACTTTGTTATGGCTCTCCTCATGTTTCATCCAGGTTTGACTTTAAGATCAGCACAGGCAAAGGGTTCACAGGTTCAGAATTCCATTATCACTGTGTCCTTCTCTTTGGAAAAACTCTGTCTATTGATATTCTGCCTGTCTTTCAACAGGTAAAAATAGTTATGTGCAAAGAAGAAGAAGAAGAAGAAGAAGAAGAAGAAGAAGAAGAATCCATGTGTGCTCAACTGGCCAAATGTATTATACAGTATTTAACACCTCTTGGCATAACTCTTAGGATTAAATAAGCTTTTCAAAAAAATTTCTATAGCTTTGATATATTTATCATTTTTCTTCCATTAGCTGCACCAGTTTGAGGGCAATGTGAACTATCCATAATTGGTTTGACTGGATGTGATTCTCAATTGTTTTCAGCTATCTCCAAAAGCAAAAACATTGTGGCAACTGAGTCACACCTACTGTGCTGCAGCCCCACCTCACCATCTCATAAAGCTGCTAAAGATGGATGAAGCTCAATCCATAAAAATATCTAGCAAGGTTGATCTTTAAAAATCCATTTATTCCATTTAATCACCTGCCATTTCAGAAATTTCCAAGGAGATGATGTACCCTATAAATATGGATATTTCTGTTTTTATTTTATTTTTTCATATGCAGTTCAATTCTTGGGGCTTTAGAGATTTTTCAGTCCAAAGCATATTCCAGCACATTGAAGAAGTGAATGCACCAATTACAAAAGAAAAACAGTGCTTCTTCACCATTATCTTTTTTAAAAAACAAAAACAAAAACATTCTGAACAAAGAAACAATGAGTGGGCTCAGTAAAAATTCAGTACAGGCTCCATTCCAAAACAAGTTGCTTCTTCCATTTATAGCTATGTTGATTCCTGGTTTATTGGAACATCCCATCCCTCAGAAATAAATGGTGACTATGTGTGTGGCTTTAAAGGAGGGGTGGTAATATATATATATATATATATATATATATATATATATACACACACACACACGCACACACACAACTCTATAAACTGGCCAATTTTCAAGATATCTTGTCTGATTACAATGAGATTTGATGTTCCCCAAAACAAAACTATCTTTGTGTAATCTTAATCCATTGCTTTAGCTTCTTTTGCATGATTTATTGTATTGGCATGTTACCAGGCTCTTCCCACATCATGCACTGGCCAACAACATAGAGAAACACTGTACAGAGACAGAACCAGGTCTCTATCAGTAGTCTGAGACATGTGATCCAGCTGAGGCAACCCCTTCCTATCTTCTTAATGTAAACCAGGAAGGTATTTATTAGATGAGTAAGAAGACAATACTCAAGGCGTCACCTACAGACAGCAAGCTGTAATCTCAGACTTTATAAGGGGGCTTGAGCAATTGAAAATGGAATCCTTCTTTTCTCTCACTTCCCAAATGTGAGAGGGCAAGAGATAAATTGGCTAAATTATCTTTAGGTGCTATATCAAACACAAAGATTCATCACAATCTTGAGCAATCTAACCACTTTCATCCACCCATGGACTTTTTGAAACTGGTTTAGTGGATCTATCCACAGAAATAATTTTACACAGAATCAGATGAAGTGGGCTACTACCCAAAAAGGTTCATGTAAAACAAAATGTATCATCTCTAATGTGGCACAAGATTGTTTGTTATTCATTCTATAGAAGAGTCTGTTAGACTCAGCATAGCCAGCTCACCACACGCATGCATCCTCTGTCTAAGAGCTCATCATTCAATATTTGGAAAGATCATGATAATCATCAAGCTGAATTTCTGAGCTGAGATTTGGGTACACACTTCTTGATAATAGTCACGAAACACCATAAAAATATGAAGCCATGGCACAGGAGAAATAGGCTGGTTGGAATCAGCACATTTTCTTTGCCTTCCCTTGCCATCAATGCACAGCCCTGGAGAAAGTCCAACCACTAGTGCAATGCACTAACAGGGTTCCAGCCCACATCTTTATTCTGCTTTGGGAACAAAAAGAACACAAACTGGCTAGTCAATTAATAATTAGTCTGTTAAATACCTTAAAGACACCAGATCTGTCTGATCTTGGAAGCTAAGCAGGTCAGCCCTGGTTAGTACTTGGATAGGAGACCAACAAATACCACGTGCTGTAGGCTATATTTCAGAGGAAGAAAATGGCAAAACCACCTTGCCTAGGAAAAACTTATGAAATGTATGGGTTGACAGGCACCCTGAAGGCGCACACACAGATGCACACACATACACATATAAAGAAAGAAAAGCTCCATGTTAAGTCAGACTAATATCTAAAATATATTAAAGAAATTTACAAATAGGTCAAGGTTGTGAGGTGTCAGAATCTGACAGTCAGAGTTCTACAGTCTCTGAAAATGATTGGTGCATTTTTTAAATTAAAGATCCAGAAGCCACTGACAGACTTATCCTCTGTGGAGGGAGCTAATCTTTTCAAAAGCCATTTATGCTGTCACCAACCAATGTGGAGTCTTGTTTTCTTGGAAGTAAACATATTGCCTATCATTTTCAATGGATTACTCCAAATTTTTGTGCATTGAGTGTGAATTATTTCTTTCACTACTCCACTAATTCATTAAGCAGCAGTTGCTCTCTTGGGCTTTTCGGACTGCAGCAATATATCACCAGCTCCTTGCATGTTCCTCAGCAAATGCCATGCTCAGTTTTATATGCATGCTGACAGAAAAGGTGAAGGGGCTGAGAGTGGCAGTTCCATAAGCCACACCTAGCAAGGTACCAAGTGCAGTTTTATGGCAAAATGGTGGGTTTCTTCTCTTTTCTGTCTGTAAACTAAATACTCACACAACTGCCTTTAGGGGATTCATAGAATCATAGAATCATAAAGTTGATAGAGACCAAAGGCGCCATCCAGTTCAACCACCTGCCATGCAGGAAGACACAACCAAAGCATTCCTGATAGACAGCCATCTAGTCTCTGTCTAAAAATCATCAAAGATGGAGACTCCACCACTCTCCAAGGCAGCATCTCCCACTGTTTAACAGCTCTTACAGTCAGGAAGTTCTTCCTAATGTTGAGATGGAATCTCTTTTCATTATTCTGCTCTACATTATACAGTGAGGCCTTGGTGTCCGCTGGGGTTTGGTTCCAGGACCCCCCGTGGATACCAAAATCTGTGGATGTTCAAATCCCAATATACACAATGGCATAGTAAAATGGTGTCCCTTATATAAAATGGCAAATCAAGGTTTGCTTTGGGGATATATATATCTTTTTTTAATATTTTCAAACTGTGGATGGTTGAATCCATAATAATAATAATAATAATAAGTTTTATTTTTAACCCGCCCCTCTGCATCGCAATCGGGGCGGCTTACAACGATTAAAAATACAATAGTTAAAAGACAGTCCAATATCCCAATCCCTCCACCCACATCCCTCCCACACCCCTTAAAATAAAATTAAACTTGAAGATATTAAAACAAATAACTACATAACAATATAAAATTACAAGCAAACATCCATAGATAAAAAATCTGTGGGTACAGAGGCCCGATTATAGATGCCTCTTGGCACCATTGTTAACTCCACCACTGGCCCAGAAGGACTGACTGTGAAAATCTCAAATCTCTTCATGCATTACAGACTTGCAATTTGAGTATGTGATGATTAATCTGTTAATACAAGGAAATAAGTCTGGAGCCTGGCTGTGATTCACATTGGAGGCAGTAGGAAGCACCATCTGTCAAAATTATTAATAACGGCTGGAATCAGTAATATGGCCTTACTAGCCCATGACTCTATTCCTATGTAATCCTCCACATCACAAAGTTTACTTAAATAAAACAATATCTAAAAGTCCCAGTTTTAGTTACTTCTCCATGCTCACATATGTCCAAGATATGAGAGCCTTATTTCATAGTAAGAGGAACCGGGAGGGGGGGGGGGGGACTGGTGCATTATGGGTGCAGTCCCCTTCCTAGCCTCCTAAGTTCCAGATGTTCAGCAAATGATTCCTGAGATTGACCTACATGCTAAATAACTATATGTTAAAAAGTTTCTCTCTGTGGAGGCAGAAACCCTGGAAAAGTGACCTTGGTTGTGTAGAAAGAGATCAGTACACATAGGCTGTATGCAAATATTCATCTGAATGGAATTGGGTGGAGGTGAGGAGACAGGAAAGCATCAGTCAACTCCATCCTCTCCCATTCACCACAAACTATGGATGGAGCTGGAGAATTTTATACTAGTGCTGGTCCAGAATCTATCTGGAGAAGTTGCATTTCATGTGTCTCTGCTCATTTCTGAGCTAAAATATGCTTCCAGCATCTGACATTTATCCCAACTCAGCATTGCTCTTGACATAATAAATGAGAAGGACAAACACAATCGATAATTGAAATTTTGGAATAAATTACTGGTAAGATTAAAACAAGTCAAATAATGCTCAAAAAGGCTGCCTAGAATTACTTCTTCCATAAGAGGAAAAACTGCTTCAAAGGGATCTCTCAGTAAGTAAGAAAAAGAAGTGGGCAGCATAAGCTCTCAGACTTAATGCTATCAAGGTCTTTCTGTTGGTTAGTCTCAGAGGTGCTACAAGATCCTTTTGCATTTTGATCCAGACTAACACGGTTATGTCTTTGAATTCTACCATCAAGAAATCTGCTGTTTGGTATCCAAACAAAGCCAAATGCCCCTCCATCCCCAGCCTTGAGGATGCACACTAAAATGAGAAAGGCATGGTCCATGGGGTTCATCAACCTCATCTTTCCTGCCACAGTTCATGTCTAGTCTAGGCATTTCAAGATACCATTAAGAACTTCATTCATTTTACCACACAGTCTGAAGCTCATCCATGGTCCCAATGTTCAGATGAGGTCAGTCACTGGTTCTGGCATTTTAGTACTGCAACCCTCTTCATACATGTATCACACATTATAATGAATGAGTGCAGATGCAAAGCGTGAACATTCCTAGACAAGTTCCTCCACAGTCCTGATTTTCAGACAATGTCAGCCACTGCCTGACTATCTAAAAGAGTATGCACACCCATGACCATACACACACTCTGCCCCCACTCTTGGCCTCCATATGTTTAGCTTGTCTTCCTCCCTGTGTTCACCTCTTGGCTTCCCAGCATGCATCCGATTATCAACTTGCCTCACCACAACAGTTTCCTTCCTGACTTTACCACCTTCATTCTCCAACCACTGATTGTCTGTGGCTTCATGCTGGAAAGGACTAACAAATGGGCAGGGGAGAGAGTCAGGGACTGCAATGTGCTTTCAGAGGGAAGAAAGCACCAGCAAATCACAGAATTTATTCTGATATGTAGGGTGATACCGGTATTCATTTGAAATTGCCTTTAATTGCCCTAAGTTGTTTGTACTATTTTAAGGGGTTGCCTTGTTGTTTCTATCCTGTTTTGAGATCTTCCCACCTAGGTCAAGATGTTGATATTCTAATAAATAAATACTCAACAGTTCTCATTATCTAAAGCAGGAGTGGGTAAAGTGGGGTCCTGGAGTCACATACACTTGCCCCTCCCAAGGCTACTGGTGCAGTTGCCAGTTCTCTCAAGACTCCACTGGACTTCTATGTCATCTCAGGGATTGGGGGGAACGGATGTCAACTGCTAGTTCTGGAAGCTTCTAGAACTGACAATCACCTTTGAAATAAATCAGATCCAACTTTTAGATAGCCTTCCCCAACTTCTTTGCTTAAAAGGCATATAATTTGTGTTTCTATTTAAAGAAAAAACAGAAGTGGACTCCAGCCACTGTTGGTTGAGGGCAAACTGATATGTTTCAGAGGGGGAGAATAGGCCCATTGAATCAATGTGGCTCCTGCAGAAACGGAGGGGGCAGGTTTTGCAAAAACTGCCCATCCCCCAGAATTGCTGGAATTGCTGACTGTGATCTAAAGTCCATGATAAGCCTTCTATGATGTTGGCAGCTCAGTTCACTATCCCAGTGATTTTTACCTCCCCAATCACATCATACTGATAAGAGAGGCTGGAGCAGTAAGCGTAGATGAAATTGCAACAGTAGAGATGGAAAACCATATATTACCTCACCAGTTTATCCCCTCTTCATTCCAGTCCTGACTCACTCCATCTCATTCAAAATAGAAAGCACAGCAAGTTTTTATTTTTCCAGCTTATCTCACATTTGGCACCTGCCCTGCTTGGACAAAAAATGAACAGTGTGTACTCTCTGCCCACCACCCCCGCCTCACTCCACATGCTCCTCTTCTCCCTCTCCCCCTCCCTCAGCTTCTCAGAGCTGAAGGCTCTTTCCTGTGTAAAATTATATCAACACACATAATCTAGCCCAAATGTGTCAGCTGGTCTGTAGGAAATGTTCCCCCAACATCTTTTAGTCTCTCAGTGCAGCTAAATTGCTGAGCGGCTCAGGGAATTGGAAAGGATTACTCACTGTTTATCTGCCCAGCTTTCTGCCTGGTTTTTATTTTGAGAAAAGTAGTTGTGTTTATTGTCTTTTAAACTGATTTAAACCCTGGGCTACAATTAAGCAATCAAAGGGTGAGCAACCAGAGAGAGCTCAATAAGGCCTTTAAAAACTGTATCCCTCCAGTGCAGCATCAACTACACGGCTTACCAGTTAGCCTCCAGGTACAATTCAAAGGAGTTGGCCTTTAAAGCCCTACTCAATTTAGGACAAATCTAACGCCTCTCATATATTCCTTCCCCAATCATTAGGATTGTCCTTAAAGACTCTTCTGTGGGTACCACCACCCACAACAGTTTGGCTACCAAGGAAAGAGCCTTCTCTAGCCTCGTATCAGTAGCAAGCCTTCCAGGGTAGGAGGGGACCCACTTAGTGTCTTCATTTAAGTACCACACAGACCTATACCTCTTCCAGCTGATATTTTATGTTTAATTTATTGCTTTTGTTATGAGTTTTATTAGCAACATTTAAAAAAAAGGAGCAGCTGCTTTGATTCCATATCACACCTGTTGCCATCAACTTCAATAAATTCGCAGTTCTGAACCCGTGCTTTGATGAAGTGAAAAATAAGACCAAATAGGAGAGGTTAGGAAGAGGGTTGCTAAGAGATGAGGAAGGAGTTGTGCCAAATGTAACAAATGTAGAGCAACCTGCAGAAATCATCCAATTTGATGATGAAAAGGTCTCATGTTGTGAGGGTATTTACATACAATTCTGTGCCATATTAATAGACACATACTGACCTAAATCGAGTTGTCAGTCTCAACTAGAATAGGTCCATTGAATCAATTAGAATTTGTTAAGTTAACACTCATACAAATTCTATTGAGTCAATGTGTCTACTCTAGTTTGGAGTAACAATTGGATTTCAGCTATTATCAACGAAAGGAGTTATTTTAGCTCTACCAACAGAGCTATAAATTTTCCTTCATTCCATTTCTCAACAAAAGTTAAAAAGACACAAAGGTAACCAAGTATGCAAGTGGCTTCCTAAAGAATTAACACTAAGCCAAAGCAATATCAGAATGTTGTTTTCTGCCACAAAAAGGACACCATTGGACAATGTCTCTGGTTCTGCCACATTTGGAGCAGTGTGACCTCTTGATCTCTCTCCCCAAATTGCTCACCGTACAAAAATGTATCAGAAACCCTTCCCCCCCAATTGTAACCATTGCTGTTCCCCCTTTCATCTACCACAACAATGTCACTGAAAACCTCTGTGATAGAGAACTGAACACAACCTTAGCATCTCGAAGACTGAATCCCAGAGGAGACACACAAAGAGAAGCCTCCCATTTGGAGAGAAGAGGTAAAGTTAAAAGATAAAGCTTCTTCTAATTACTCAAAATAATGCTTCTACGAGTGAATGATCCAGACATTCATTCCATGGGTATCACTCCATTGCCAGCTGCTTATAAACACATGCTTGCAACATAAAATAAACGTTTGAGAGCAAAACGTTTCATTAAAAATACATTAATTCTGGCATAGCATATGATTCTCTGATTCAAAAACACACAGTTGGATGCAACAAATTAAACTTCACGTTTCCTGACCCCAACATCTTATTGAATAATAGGCTAAAGAGGGGAAGAGGGAAATACTGCATTTATCTCTCTCCCCCCCTCCAATATTCTTGATCAGTTCCAGAATCAGTTATTTTTACTGTTCTTCCTTAGCTTTGATTATCTCTATCTCTATTTGAAGTATCAAAAGAAAGAAGGAGAGGGTGGTGTTAGCCAAAGTGCATTTTTCTGAATGTTGATGTGTGTATCAATTCCACATGACCCAGATGTATCCTTCAGTTAACCCCAAGCGCCACCTGGGCAATGACAGGCAAGTCATACCAAGGTCACTTGGAAGACTGACAAATACCATCTCAAAGATAAGCAGATAGTGTGGGAGTTGCAAATGGACCATCATCACAACAACAACAACAACAATAATAATAATAATAATTTATCAGAAGAATGGGCAATAATTGCCTAGATGTCTCACCTGATGGGCCAGCTAACAACTTAATCTTTTCCCCATTCACCTTGAATATTGCCAGACCAGATTACCCCACCCATAAAATCTCACATCTTTGTCCTGCAGCTAGTTAAAAAAAACCTGGATTTTCCCCCTCAATGTTGCTAGTTTGGAGTTCATGGGGACACTACAGCACTGTGATAGCTATAGTTACCAGCACTTCTGTGCAAACTAATGCTCTCGGAACAGTTATGTCCCATGCCATTTCACTCAACTGGATCCCGGAGAAAGCATCATCTGTAGTAAGTATCACCTGTAGTTTTGCCTCAACATCTTTCCAAGCTAACCCCTGATTTCCTGAGCCTTGGATGAGTGAGTGTATGTAAGTGAATTGCTGTGTGATTTTCCCCTTTAATAAATAATACTTTAATTGGAGAATTCTGCCTCTGCATCAATTCTTAGATTTGCCAGCCTCTTGGTGCACATGTCGGAGACAGTGTCACAGGGTCCTTGTAGCCGACCTCCTCTCAGTTTGAGCTAAATAAAATTCCATATACTAGACCAGGGGTAGGCAACCTAAGCCCCTGGGCCGAATGCGGCCCCCTGAGGCCTTTGGACCAGCCCCAGGCTGGTCCTGCCGCCGCCGCCGCTGCTGCCGCCGCCGCCGCCACCGCCCGCCATGATGATATTGATTATTGTTGTTATTACTTGTTCTTGGGGGTTTCTTGGCAAAATCTCCATAGGGGGGTTGCCATGGCTTTTCTGGGGCTGAGAGAGTGTGCATGCATTTTTTTTTAATTTTTAAAATGTTTAAATTTTTAAAAAAATTATTTATTTATTTATTGTGCTTTGGCCCCCCAATTGTCTGAGGGACAGCAACCCGGGCCCCAGCTCAAAAAGGTTGCCTACCCCTGTACTAGACTTTTGGCTACAGTGGGGGGGGGGGAGGAAATTTAGCAACACCTTTAAGGCTAACTGATTTTTATTTTAGCATGAGCTTACATGGATATTAATTCTTCTTCAGATACACTACAAAGTGATATTAAAGCCGTAACTTATTAAACGTATTTATACAATTGTAGGAGTGGGACAGAATGTAATACAAGCCACTGTATCCCATACCCACAACTGTATAAATACAACTGTAAAAATATGTTTGATAACCTGAGGCTTTCATATCACTTTGTATCACATCTGAATAAGTGGACTGATACCCACAAAAGTTCATGGTAAAGTAAAAATCAGTTAGTCTTAAAAGTGCAGCTAGATTTCCATTTTAAAATCCCCTTCACTTTTTTCATGTAGACAGACTAATATGGCTACTTTTTAAAAAATCTATTTGAAATAGCAACTCCTACTCATCTTTCTGCCTTACCTGGACAAATTCACAACAGAAGTGGTAGGGTGATGTTACATTTTATTTAGTGTAATTCTGTTTTATTACAGTGATTGGTAAAACAGATGAGTAGCAAGCAACTGAAAGCATGATGAGAAGCCACTGAGAGCTTCAACAACAGGGTGGATACCATTGTTGGCTTATTAATTGTTTCCTTTTTGTCAGCTGTTCCTAGGACTCTGCTGGAAGTACTGGACACAATCAACACATGACACACATTGTCTGAATGCATGCCATGTCACCTCAATCCCTGGGAAACTGCTAACTGGAGGAAGCCATTCCCTGGTGCCAAGGTTGACATTTGAAGGTCACACCAGGGACAGAATAATAGCAAATAGACTTTTTCAGTAGCAATGATGTTTCACCAAACTCTCCAGCTGTGCTGCTTCAAATATGGAAGACTGAATTAAACTCCAGTCGAAATCAGGTGTTAGATCAAGGTTGTTGTGTATCCAGGTCAGGAGTGGGAAAAGTGTGGCTCAAAGGCCCCAGACACTTTTGTTGACCCACCAATACCACAAAATCCAGTGATCCCCTGAAAATTGGCATGATTTTCAGGTGAAAATCACTGACAAGTGCACCCAAAGCTCCCACTGTGTGCAAAATCCAGCTTCTCCAAAACTGCCTCAGAATCTCTCACCTCTCCATTTCACCTTCAAAATGTTAACAGGAAATGATATGACATCACTTTGAGTCACAATTGTGAAGGAGAAACAGTGAAAACAAGATATTTCAGCATGCTTGGGTAGGACTGTGCCTGTGGACAGATTTAGCAGTGGAAAATCAACCTCCTGCCTCTGCACAGTTGCGCACCTGTGTGGTAGATCAAGGCCTTTTCGGTGAAAGTATCAAACCTCAACATAGGCAACATTGCACGTTTTTGTTCAAGTGGACTTATTCTGCAGTATTGGCTCAGCATTCTTTCTTGGCCAATATAAAGACAACAGTTCGACACAGAGTATTGAGACACAACAAATCAAACAAAAATAAAATAAAGTGAATGCAAGAATGGAACAGTGTGAAAATTTTATACTAAAGGCTAGACGATATCAATAAAATGTAGTATGGTGTCAAGTGTATTGTTTTATTTTGGGATTTATTTCTTGTTTGTTTCTGATTTAAGTATGTCTGCTCAAGTGCCAATCGTTTGCTGATTATTATCAAAAGTGGTAGGTGAACAAAAAAAAGCCCTGAGCCCTGAGCATCATAGCTAATTTCCTTTTAAAAGTTAATGCCAAAATCTGTGACACCAGTGCTGGCTACACACCTTGAATACGTACTGTGCAATATAAGTGTTACACCAACCCAAGAAGGTTTTCAAACAAGGGCAGATTGTACTTAACAAGTAATAGTGTTGTTACAGGGAAAACCAAACAAAACCAAAAGGAAGGAACATCACAAGGTACTGACATTAACTGCTGAAAAAGAATTTGATATATTTCACTGGGTATGCCTGTATCAGATGCCTATTACCATCAATGTCCTTGAGGGAACATTCAGGGCAGTTCCCTTTGAAAAAGCCAGTTCCTTTAGAACATTTTTCTTCAAATCAACCAAATTGTTAATGACTTGCCATCACTCCAACTTTTCCAAACAACTGGAGATGCCTCAGCTTCTCTTTTAAAGACCTGGCAAACAGTTCATTGTGCAACTCAATGAAACACTTAAGCACTGAGTAGGCACCAAAGGTTAAATCCAAGGCAGAGGCTGGAATCATACAGCATGCAGGTATAAAGAAACTGAGTTACAAGCAGGCTTTTTTTAAAAAAGAGGGTGAGAAAAGGACAGGCTAAAACACATCTTCATAGTTAAAAAAATTTCTAATTTTCATGTTCAAGTTGTTTCAGTATGTTAGAATTATGGTTTGGTTATTTGTGGTTAAATCAGTTTAGCAACAGTAGCAGCAACACAGCAGCAAGCGTGTACTCCACAGGTATTTGGTAAAGGCAGCTAGATCTGAGCTTCTGGTAAATAAACACGAAACATAAGTAGGTAAAAGGAAACTTACTTTATTTTACATCTAGGTTCTAAAAAAAACCCTAATCAGTAGAGAAAACTACACTTTGGTACAGAGGTCCATAGATAGCTGACCTCTATGTGTGCAAGTAAGAAGAAAAACATCTTTGCGAGCACAGCATGATTTCTGCACTCATGCTTGCAAGAAGGCCGGCAGAGCTTTCTCTGGAGAGAAAAAAGAATCATAAAAGTTTATTACCCTCAGGAAGAAACCCCCAGGAAGAGGAGGGGTATGGAAAGTGACCTCTTCACAACAACACTGACCAAATGACCATAGAGATAAATCAGCATTTCTGCACAGAAGACATTGCCCCTTTTCAAAGAAAAACATAGAACTACACACAAGCATTGCTGCTAGATGTTGGTGCTTAGCCTGACCACTTCTTGCTGGGAGAAGCTACAATTGTAAGCATTCTTTAGGTAGCGATCAGGAAGAGCCTAAGAAGAGAAAAATGTATTTTCCACTAGACTTGAGTACTTCACTTTAAGAGGAAAGACATTTACACTTGACAAAGTGCCTACTTCCCCTAAAGCCCAAACCAGTATCAGGCTTCTTCCCGAGTTTTTTACAAAATATTCACATCATCAGCTGTGTGAACACCAATGCGAATGGACCCGGATAAACTTGGAATAAAATTCCCCATGCCTTTAACAGGTTTCAAATGCATTTGCATTATCAACAGCCCACGCATTCAAGAAAGTGCCACCCCTTCCCCAGCGGAACAGCCATCCCTGGGGAGAAAAAGAGAAAGGAGAGAGGAAAAGGGGGGAAGGAAAAGGGATGTCACCCCCCCAGTGCAGCTGAAGGGTACCAATGGGTGAGGGGACAAGGGAAGTGTGCCCACATGTGTAGGCAACTGAACTGGCAGAGAGGCGGAGCAATGCGGTTCCCGGAAAGACGCAGTTCTATGGAGTGACTTACAAACCTGGAATGAGTGAGTGAGGTTATTCACATTGTTCAGGTAAAAAAAAAGTGTGAATGAGGCCTGACTTGCTTCCTTCTATGGTTGCCTAGGTGACAGACAGTGAGAATATCCAAACTGGAAACCCTTATGTCAAGCAGCCCAAATCAAGCAATCAAGCAAACATGTCTGGTAGAGGTTTTTGACAGCTTGTAAGACTTCTAGGAAAATCGCTTAAGCCTCTGTTTAAGTACCTACACTCAAAGGTCATAACAGTTTACTATCAGACCTATTCCCATCAGCTTGTAGGCAAGGCTGTCCCCTGTCTCCACATTATAGATCTCTTTGTAATGTCACAGAGGGTAGACCCTCATGATGTTCAAAGGGGATGTTGCAAGGGCAATCTTCTACTGATATTACAAAGCATGATACAGAAGCAAAAACCACAACTTCAAATTTAAAAAATGAAGTCTTTAAAAATGGGGAGGGGGGGGAGAATATATACCGTACAGAATTTTTGACAGTGCTCTCATCCTTAGATTCCTTCCTTTTGCCTCGAGGACCAGAGAATAAATGCCAGGTCCTGAGATCTGCCAACCCTAGCTATAGCTCTTGAGCCATAGTAGATATTCTGAGGACATAAAAAGCATTAAAACAGGGGCAGGCAACCTTTCCCCTTTAAGGGTCGAGGGACTTCAGCTCCCAGAAGCTATTGGCCAACATGGCTGAGGCTTCTGGGAGCTGAAGTCCCTCTGCCCTTAAAGGGGAAAGGTTGCCTACCCCCACATTAAAATCAAGAATATAGAGTTGAATGTAAACCATATGCTACTACAGCTCTCTAACCCACGGGTAGGCAACCTTTCCCCTTTAAGGGCCGAGGGACTTCAGCTCCCAGAAGCCTCAGCCATGTTGGCCAATAGTCCCATGTTGGCCAATAGCTCCTGGGATTCTGGGAGCCGAAGTCCCTCGGCCCTTAAAGGGGAAAGGTTGCCTACCCCTGCGTCTAACCCAAATTCACATCCTGCCTTATTGAAACTGATAATGCATTTTGATGAACTGTAAGATCAGAAAGCAAGTCTCTCTTTAAATGTGTAACATTTATCATTAATAACATAGGCCATTGTTTGATCAAGAAACTTTAGAAATATGATAGAACTGTATGTGAAATTTACCATAGACATTAATATTGTTGAGCAAAGGCAAAATGAATACCCTCCAACTGGACATTGTATTAAGCTCCTATAGAAAGATTTTTTTCCCCAATGGAAAAATGGAAGACAATCTAAGGGGGTCACAGATGGAGTGGGGAGAGATAAAAGAAGCTTTCCACTCCTGTGGATAACATGTCATTTCACTCTGGACAATAGCTGAGTAAGAAGAGAATAATTTCTGAATGGTCAGAACTATCTGATAATGCTATCTCCCACTCCATAGGCTCATTAGGGAAGAAATAAAAGTGAGACAAAATGAATCAAGGAGATAAGCTTGATGAGAATTTCAAGTGGTTTTTTTTTTTTTTTACATATATGAATTATGTGTTCATGAATCCAGGTCATGGGTAGGGTGACCAGATGTCCTCCTTTTCTAGGATGTGCCCTCCATTTCAGTCTTCTGTCCAGGAGGAATTCCAAAATGTCCTCCACTTTGAGCATGCCTAAGAACCATGACTTTATATTTATATGAGTGTTTTTAGCTCTTATTTTTTCTTGAATGTCCTACATTTTGCAAGTGCCTTGTCCTCCTTTGCGGTTATGATATCTGGTCACCCTGTGTGTGGGATTGCATTTCAGATCTGCTTAAAATACTCCTAGGCTGAATGCTGGCTCAAACTTGTCTCCAAGAAGAGCACTTTGGAAGGATGAAACAGCATAGGACCTCTGACTTCAAATCCATATCTCAGCAGCTCTACTCTACTCTTTACTTACGTTTCAAGAAGCCCAGCCACCAAACTGTCATCACTCTCTTGGTTAATCAGATGTCAATGGGGCCATTTTTTCCATGGTGGAAGGAAGCTAGGTTTATTCCCTACAATGTAGCTCGGGTGCCAGTTGTTCTTCATTTTCCCATTTGGATATTTCATGAATGTACAAGTCATGACATTGCATATGTGCAGTACCTTCAAAGCAAATAAAATATCACAGGAAGTCATTGTGGAGCAGATGGAAAGGGACAGAGGGAGGGAACAGAGGCTGAGAACCAAGCACACTTGCTTAGGCTATAATTATAGTAGCTACAAGAATCCACTTACTCATGCTGTTCTCATTATATATATTTCCTCAAGCTGGTGCCCCCCAGATGCATTGGACTAATTCCCGTCATCTCCAAGCCATTCTAGTTATGAGTGCTAAGGATTAGGGTATGGAAGGCACTAGCTTGGGTGTAGCTAGTACAAAGATAGAGAGGATTAGGATTCATCCTGTGGCATTCTGATATTTGTGAGAGAAAAAATCAAATATAAGCCTTGTGATGAGAACACAATGTCACTACTAGTGCTTTCCATTTATAAGTAGATAATGGTTTATGCTGGTGATCCTTACTGTATCTATGCTTCTAGGGTTGCATGAGTAGTAGGCTCTGGCAACATTTTTCTGTCACTCCATTTCCAGTTGCCCTCCATGAACAATTTCATCTTTTGCAGTGGAGCAGCAATTCAGCAGTATTTCAGCAGATGCTGGCATGTGTTTTCAATTTAAGTATCTTTTTTCCCCTTTTAACACTGCATTCTTCTTTTGTGGGGCTACAAATGTGGCTTTTTTAAAATGAGAATCAAACAAGAAGGAAAATGGGAGTGGGAGTGATGAAAGATCCGCTCTACCCTAGGTTGCTGCCACACTGCAAAATTAATGCAGTTTGACACCACTTAAACTGACATGGCTCCATCCTGTGGGATCCTGGGTTTTATAGTTTGTTGTGGCACTAGAGCACTTTGACAGAGTTGGCTAAATATCTCACAAAACTACAAATCTCAAAATTCCATAGCATTGAGCTATGGCAGTTAAAGTGATGTCAAACTGCATTAATTCTGCAGTGTAGATGCAGCCCTTGTTTCTAGCTTCCCCAGCTTTGGAGAGCAAAAACACAAAACAAAACAAAACAAAACAAAACAAAACAAAACAAAAGGATTCCATTACCTAAGTTGCTGACTGAAGAACATTAATCCCCCCTCCCAGTTGAAAAATGAAGAGAAACCCCCAAAAATTGAGAGGGAAGCTTTATCAATTCATGTCCATCATGGAAGTCTTAGATCTAGAGTGCTCATCAATAGGCACCCTTTGTTAATAGTAGGTCTTTAGCACTCAGCAAAGGCTGGCTACAAATTACAATACACACATAATTTAGGGGAAAGATATGGTGTATAGGACACAAGTGTAGAATGTTTAGGAAGTTGTTAGGGTCAAATCTTCCCCAGACATTATGGACAATGCTCTAAAATTATTGAAATTTGTTCATGTGTTTCTTTCTACTCTTTGTCACACCAGGACAGTACTGAAGACAGTATGGGTTTGTTTTTTGGTTTGTTTGTTTGTTTGTTTGTTTTGTCCCTGCATGCCTCTGTGTAACTCAAGACTTTAATACAAAGCAATGTTGTAGTCTAATTACAATCAGCAACAACTCCTTCCATTACCCCATTTTATGATGAAAATAATCCAAGGACAAATGATGAGGCATTCTCCAATCAATAAAGACAAGGGCATCATTTGGAGCCAAGTGAGAGATCACCACAGGCTGTGACTGTCTTGGATCCTTTCTGAAGAATTTTTGAAATCAGCTAGCAGTTCAGAAGATATCCCCGATTCACTTTGCTAAACTTTGCCCATGAAATTGTAGTGGTCAACTTTCAACACACCCAGGAGACCAAAGGAATGCCCCCTGCCCCATGATACAGAAGGAAGTGTCAATGAAAACAATGACGTTACATGGGAGAAAGAAGTAGTTGAAGAGATAAGAGTATATTGGTGCTCAGGCAGTTTTAGAAAAACCAAAGCAGCATTGCTACCTCTTTTTCTGGGCAATGCATTTGAGCAAAGAACAGATAGATGGGTGCAAGGGGAACCTATCATGTCTATTTGCCTTTGATTCCTCTGCTCTTGTATGAAACGTAGGGCCTCTGTGGAACTAAAAGCCCCCCTTTGTATTAATCTCACTGTCTCATGCTTTAAATCTCCTGCCAGACAGCTGCTATCCTTGTTCAAGCCTTACCCTCAGCAGCTGTCCTGGGACACTGGAGCCCCCTCTAAATCACCCTCATCCCACTTCCAGGCAGCTGTTTCTCCACCATGGCTTCTGTCTCTAGACTCCAGTGAAGAACTCTGTCCCACATGATGCTGATCTCAGCTCTCCTGGGAGCTCATGTCACACTAAGCTGAGGGTTTAGCAGGACAGGCCACGTTGCCTCTGATCAATATAGTTTTGTCTCCATGCAGTTTGTTTGAGTGAAAACGGATGAGCCAAATGTTCTTTTATTTCACTTTTGGCTGTCAGCATCTGTCTTCTGTTTTTGCTCCTGCTCCTGCTGATCTTTTCGTTTTGGAGCCATTTTCTCCCTTCCATGTATTTTCTCTTAAGAGTCACCTGGGCTAACTAGGGCAAAGGTATTAGATCTGATGGCAACATGTTGGTACACAATGGCTATATAATAATGTCACTAGAACGAAATGAAAGCCATCTCTGTGCAAAAGTTTCCCATTTTGGTAACATGGGGAATCCTAGCCAATCAGAAACAATTTTCCAGTAAATTTTACATTGGCTCTTATGAGACCACTGAAAAGGAGTTTTTCTGGTACTGACAATATGCCACCCATACCATCACACCCAATTTTAGAGTCACTATTTTATTATTGGTGTTAAAGTAATCACAACTGTCTAACAGACTGCTTTGTTTCCTACCAAGAATCTTGCATTTTAGACAATTCAAGGGAAAGTATGACAGGGAATAGCCTTTCTTGGTTTGTCTTCACAACTTGCAACCTTTCAGTTCTCAATTCCTACATGGTATTTATATGGAATCCACTGGAGAGATGTTAATATTTCATTCAGCTAGCTTGCCAGTGGAGGCACAGCTATATTTTCAAAGCTCTGCCTCAAAGTGGGAGACTTATGTTGAAAATGATGTTCCTTCCAGAAATCTACGATTTCCCTTTGCTGAACAAGGCAAGAGAAAAAGAGTGAAAAGAAAGCAACCTTTATATTGATGGCCAGGTCAGAACTTTCTAAGAAGATTTATTTACTGAAATTGGCCCTCAGCAGGCCTGTTCTTGAAATCATTCCTCAGAGATCAGGATGGAAGAGAGCTTGGACAAGGCCTTGTTTTTACTTCCCACACAATCTAGACTTCAAGAAAGAAGGTGCCTTCTCAGTTATATACAACAGAACACAGTTCTTCTGTAATGTGCTTTGGCAAGGGGAGTTCTGTGGTTATCACACAGACAACTTGAAGATTTAAGAGAAACACTCCCTTCCTATTCCACAGCATGAGTGATGAGAAAAAGTCCAGCTAAGGAAGTTCAAGAACATTAGGGGGGGAGAACCCTGAACATAGTAGATGGTGGTGGGAATTGGTTCCCTATGCCTCTTAATGTTGTTAAATCTAAACAGTCCCAACCAAAGGTATGTTCCCTATAAAAAATAGAAAGATTAGAAACATATATTTAGCATGGTTCACAATTCTTCTGACGTACCTCAAGAGAGTAGTGGTTGACTCTCTCTTATGCGAAATGCTTGGGACCAGCAGTGTTTTGGATTTCAGAATTTTTTATTTTATTTTAGAATACCTATTTTGCCCATATGTACATAATGAGATATCTTGGAGATGAGACCCTGGTCTAAATACAAAATTAATTTATGTTTCATATACATCTCATACATATAACTTGAATGTAACTTTATACAGTATTTTAAATAATTTTGTGCATAAAACAAAGTTTGTGTACACTGATGCATCAGAAATTTAAAAAAAAATCACTATCTCAGCCACCCATGAAAAAAGTTTTGGTTTTTGGAATGTTTTGGATTTCAGAATGCCAGATAAGGAAGACTCAACCTGTACAAGAAAATGAAGCAATCCCCATCCCCAGGTTAACATATTACACAAGCACCTTGAATTCTGGGACTTTCAAAGTGCAAAGGGTGAAGGTAACTGAGTCTAAAGTGAGAGAAGGAATAATTAATAAAAGCCCACAACCCTCCTTGCAATATATGGTGGGAGAACGTAAGACAGCCCAAAAAGAAGCAAGAGAGAAATGGTAGCAGAAGATTTTTATCCAAAAAGCCAACAATAGGTAGGGATCATGCCCTCTAATTATTAACTAATGCACAACATGTTTCATGAACTGGACAAGAAGAGGATGCGATATTGGACAGGAAAACTATACCTAGCAGGAGAAGGAATGAAGGAATCAGTGAGAAGGAAATAAAAAGTTCTCTGAACGTCTTGGGATGACAGCTATAATGGCCTCTTTAAATCAAATGAATAGGGAAGTACACAGAACTTTGTATCAAGGAGGGAGGAGGTGATTTAACACAGAGAGTAATTGAAAGCAAAATAGAGCTAACATAAAACAGGGAAGCAAATGAAAAAGGGGCTTTAGTCCATGGAAAAATCATAATTCCCAATTACAGTATCCAGAGGGGAAAGAATCCTGAACTTCACTAAACAGAGAAGCTGTATTTCATTTAATCTGTTTGTTACAGTAAAATGATTCTGTACAGCAAAGCAACAGGCAAGAACGGCATGCTACCCAGTCCACATCCACATTACAATCTTGTTGGCTGAATTCTTTCCTCAGTGAGTGTTCTTAGTACTCTAATTTTTTTATTAAGTACATCCCCAAGTCCCCCTTGTTAAAAACTTAACATAAGAAACTATCTAAATGCAGCCCTGATAATGTTCTCAACTGCAAAACTTCAGGATTCTTAAATTCTAAGTTTCATTTCTGTACTAAATCATCAAAAACTCTGAAGTGAGTTATTCACAGTGGGATTTAGGTACTATACATACACAGAACAGAGCCTTCCATTCTCAAAATGGGAACATCTAACGTATGCCACAGTTTAACTCAACTGTTTTCAGATCAAATGAGTGCAGTATGGGTAGAGTATCCCTTATCCAAAATGCTTGGGACCAGAAGTGTTATACAATTTATACACAGAGCCTAAAGGTAATTTTGTACAATGTTTTAAAATATTTTTGTTCATGAAGCAAAGTTTGTGTACATTGACCCATAAGAATGCAAAGTCGAAAACAGTTTTGGTTTTTGGAGTATTTTGGATTCTGGAATTCCAGACAGGGGAAACTCAATCTGTACCTCTACTCAGTTAATGCTGTAAAACAGGGAATTTACAGTGGTCCAAAACATACTACAGAAATAATCCAATTTGAGACCACTTTAACTGCCATGACTCAGTGTAAGGAATCCTGGAAATAGTAGTTTATTGTGGCACCAGAGCTTGCTGACAGAGAAGGCTAAATGTCTCACAAAACTACAGTTCCCAGAATTCCCTAGCATTGAGCCAGGGCAGTTAAAGCAATTTCAAACTGGATTACTTCTGCAGTATGTTTTCGACCAGTGACACTGCAAATGAACAAGACAGAGATTCAGTGGTATGCATAAGGTCTTGTCTACAAAATCCACAGTGTAACTGAACACTAGTCAGTTTTGGAACTCATACACAGACGTCTTACAGTCCATTCATTTAAGATCTGTAAGTTGATCTGTGTGAAAGCCATGAGCAAACATATTAATTCTGTAATTTCAAAACAGTGATAATAATAATCCAGATGAGTTGCAAAACAGCTATTAAAAGAATACAAGTACATTTATCCACAAGTAAAGATGCACAATATTTAAAAATCCATTCTTCTACTTACCTTCTTGACTTTTGGGTACAGCCTCAGTCACTCCTACTGCCTGTACTTTTGGTTCTGGTGGCAGGTGCTGGTTGGTTGAGAAAGGCTCCACATTTTCAATATGCTTGGCAGGGGGTACTGGGGCCTCTGAAGATTTTGTTACCTGGATTTCCACACGTTTGGTAGCAACATCAGGCATAGGTGGACTAGTGGCTTCAACTCTACGCTGTGTTGGCTCTGGAATCTTTGTGGGAACATCCATTCTGCGAAGCGCTTGGTCCTGAGGCTTACCTATACTAATCTCAGTCCTTCTCGGAGCAGTCTCTGGGGGCTTGTGCCCCAACACATCTGCTCTCTTCAGACCAAATCTTGAGGCTCCTGCAGTGGAATTCTCCACCTGCTTAGATGAAATATCAATGGAGATCTCTGTTCTTCTGGACACCGTTTCAGGATGTTTTGGCCCAGAGAGCTCAACTCTTCTCAAAGAGGACTTGGGAGACCTTTGTGCAGGAGGCTCCACATGTCTGGAAGGACTCTCTGAATTCCTGGCACCAAAATCCTGGAATTTCTGTGTGGAGCTGGATACTGTAGACCGAACAAGAGTGTTGGGTGTCCGTCTTTGTGGAGTGGAAGAATTTGGTGGCTGGTCTACCTCTTCAACTTCAAAGGATCTCTTCAGAGCTGAAAGATATAAATGTAAACAAATTTTGAAAATACAATCAAGCTTATGAGGTTAACAGTCTTTAGAGATGTAAGCAACTTCAGCTTCCTAAGCCGGTTAATTATTCAACAAAGTCACATTGTATTGTATGATGCCTCCTGAACCCCCTCTCTCTAATAACTGAAATCATGCCTTGAGCATGGAATTACCTGGAGGCTTGTCCCTATTGTGCTGAGCCTTGAGGAAGCTACAGAAGGAGCTAGACATCTGACCAAATATCTCCAAAGAAAGCCAGGAGAGCCTCTGTCCAGCTGGAGGCTCCAAAGATGGTCATGAGTTCTCAGTGGATTCAAATATGAGCAAATGCCTGGGCCGAGATGGGATAATTTGTTGGAATCTTTATTAGTTATACTTATCAGAGTTTGAAATTTGCCCTTCTCCCCTTGTTAAATTAATGGTCTCTGAGAGCCAAACTGTGTAACACTGGTCAGGTTTGTTCTCAAGGTTGTGGTTGGTTGAATTCTAGCTTGTTACTGTGTCAGTAAAAACCAAAATTAAAAGCCTTTCTTTGTTATTGGCTTATAAACCATTTTGAACATGGCTTGTCCTTAAATCTGGAACCAGAACTGTGGCTTATCTTTGGCTTATTTCTCTAGCTATCTACCTAAAACAGGTGCTGAGAACGATGCTGGAAAAAGAACAGACCAAATACGGGACAAACAAACTGTGATTGGTTCAGTTACCTACAGGAAAATTGAAGTCTAAAGCACTGACTGAGAGCCAGTCAGGTTTGAGTCTTGGACCACAACTCTGGAGAGTTTAGGGTTCAATTCCCAGCTCTGCCATGTAAACCAACTGGGTGACCCTGGGGAAGTCCCATGCTTTCAGCCTCAGGAGAAAGCAATGGCAAACTTTCTCTGAACCACTCTTGCCAAGAAAACCCCATGATAGGGTCATTTTAAGATTGCCATAAGTCTGAAATGACTTGAAGGCACCCATCAACAACAACAAAGCACAGACTACAGTTCCCATTGTGCATAATCAAAATTCAGGAGAATTTCAAAGGGTGTAAAAAGGGTGGGCAAAATGAAGAGGTTGCTTCTCCCAAATAAGAATCCCCCCCCCCTCGGCATGAGGTTTCCCCTCAGCCTTCAGATTTCTAGCTCATGGCAAGGCTGGCTTAAAAAGCCACTCTGACATCACTAGAGTTGGGATACCAATGCTAAAGACATCCAGATGGAGGATACTGAATGCTCTCTTCTTAAGTATGTGTGTACCATAAAACCAGCCCTCAGATTTTGTTTTGAATCTCTTCCTCAACTCAGAGCTGCCCAAATATGTACTTGTGTGTTAAAGCAAAGTGCACTTGCTTATTTACAAACACAGAGCAACTATAAGATTAGCTTCAGGCCAGTGTTCCACATTTTTAACATGCAAGTAGCACACATCTAACCGAGTAACCATTCCCAAGTCTGTTGTGGAATACAATGGATCATACACACAGAATCATAACCACATTTAGAGATAAAGAATGACTGTAAGCAGAACTTGGACACAGGAACAATTCATATTTTCAGAGAGTGCAGCTCAGCAAAACCAAAACTGCAGAAAATGGATCATTCATTATTAGACCTCAGAACCAGCATAGTGCAGTGGTTTCTGTGTTGGACTGCAATTCTGGAGAGCAGGGTTCGATTCCCTGCTGAGCCATGAAACCTACTGGGTGTCCTTGGGCAAGTCATATACTCTCAGTCTTAGGGGAAGCCAATGGCAAACTTCCTCTGAACATTAGGAGGAACTTCCTGACAGTAAGGGCGGTTCGACAGTGGAACACACTCCCTCAGAGAGTGGTGGAGTCTCCTTCCTTGGAGGTCTTTAAGCAGAAGCTGGATGGCCATCTGTCGGGGATGCTTTGATTGGGAGTTCCTGCATGGCAGGGGGTTGAACTGGATGGCCCTTGTGGTCTCTTCCAACTCTATGATTCTATGATTCTATGAAATCTTGCCAAGAAAACCCTATGAGCAGTCAGGGCAAGATAGGCATCTAAAGAGAGGGAGACTGGCAGTGCACCATGCCGAGCATTTTTCCATATCTGGAGATTTGGCCAAAAGGATGAGAGAGCAGGTAAAGGTAAAGTCAGAAAGGAAGAAAGTAACATTCTTCTTACACCACTGCTGGGACAGATAGACAAATGGTCTGACTCAGCATAAGAGATTCTACATGTGTCAACATAAAAAACAATGCTGAGCCATCTTACTCAATGGCCTGAAATCCAAGTAGCTTAAGTCAATATCCCTAATTGCTCATTTGAACAACATATATCTACAATGCATTTAAAGAAAGTAATTACATTGCACAGAGATCCAAACACATCTTCCAGCAATGGTACATTTCCCCATAAGGTGGTTAAGTAGAAATCCTACCACAAACAACAGAAAAGAAATGAAAACTGAGGCAGGACAATGCTATAATTGATTTTTACTTGCCACACTTGGCAAGTAAATTTATATTTAAATTATGGGCAACTTCCTTATTGACCCATCATATCATTTCCAGCATTGTGAAGTCCAAGGCTTTCATGGCCAGCATCCATTTCCAGCATTGTCTTATATTTAACAAACATCTGGAAGCCACAAGTCAGAAGGAGGAAGCCTCAAAGCCACACACTTACAGGATATGTAGGATAGCATCTGCACTAGCAAGGCAGTTACTGGGGTATTACAGTGGTGTGTTGCTGGTAACAGTATCTGAACAGCACTCGGAAGCGAAGCCTGGAAACATCACAGCCTGCTTGCAGAATTATACTTAACCTTCCTGGTTTGTGCATTACCACCAATTAAGATAAATGGCTGTTTACATACTGCATTTGCTAGGTAATGAGACACATTATCTTTTCAAAGAGGTTAAGTGTCTGCTCAGATAAAACTACCTCTCAGAAAACATCAGATCTTTATTGCTATCAAATGAAGACAACAGCACAGTGAGTAATGAGGGTTTCAAAAGCACTGAGCAATAAGCTAAAAGGAACCCCAGAGACAAGCGCCACAGAATTTCAACAAATGAGTTAATGAGGCAATAGTATTGTGCATTCTTATAAACTAGGGATGAACAAACCTAGCCTTAGGAAGTTTGTAAATCAATCTCAATTATTTCTGTAAAATGTTTGAATGGAAACCTGCACTCCAATCTGATCTTGAGGGGGGGAAAACCCATAGATATGAGCTGTAGTGTACTGGTGGAGTGAGGTGGAGGTCTAGGAGGAAAGTGGCTAGGAATTAGTTATGCTGCTTCAAAAAGAAAGGGCGAGGAGAAAGGAGGAGTCCATAAAAATGGGAAGGGAAAGAAGTTGAAAGAAGTCGAAGCGCCTTCACAGACTGACAGAAATAGTGTAGCTTGAGGCCACTTTAACTGTCCTGGCTCAGTGGTAAAGAATCATGGGAACTGTAGTTTATTGTGGCACCAGAGCTCTCTGACAGAGAAGGCTCAATGTACCAGAAAAATAATACAATTCCCATGATTCCCTAGCACTGAGCTAGGACAGTTAAAGTGGCCTCAAGCTGCACTATTTCTGGCAGTCTGTAAAGGCCCATAGCCAGTCAGATGCAGGAGAGAAACTAGAGGGTGGGAGACTCATCAGATGTACCTTATTTTCCTGCATATAAGACTACTTTTTTACCTGCAAAATCTGTGGCTAAAGTGGGGGGGTCGTCTTATACACCGGATATAAGGATAATGAGGATAGAGGTGCTAAAACTCTATATTTTGACTGGAAAAATGGGGGGGGGGGTCGTCTTATACGCGGGTTGTCTTATACGCCGGAAAATGCGGTACCTGGGACACATGAGAACCATGTGTTCTTAGTGGGAAGGGAGCTGGAACTAGGACTTGATGAAGGATCAGAAAAGCAGAAGGGTCTTTGGGCAAGGAACCAACAGAGTGCATGAGAGACAGAGGAGGCAAGGGAGAGGAACACAGATTTCTCAGACTGATTTGGAATGGCTTAACCAATATTTTGGCTGCACGGCTTTATGTAATTTTGAATGATGGCATGGCAGAAGCCTCCCATTCCCACAGTATATTCCAATCCAAATGGTTCTGCTTAGCTTCTACTCAACCTGGAATTTTGTCAAAAGAAGGTGTACATAGCCCAGAACCTGGAAGTGATGAGATGCAAATTACTATTTACCTCTAAAGGCATGTCTACATAGGTCAATTGCAACAGTTTTCCCACCCCTTCCCCCACTGCAACCTGTTTACACCATGCAAAGTCAAAGCTCCGATTCAAGTGTGGTCTGTCTTCATGAGAGAAGGCTTGTTCTTCACTGAATCCACCCTATTCCTGTTTAAATCTGATTTAAAAACCTCTAAATTTTGCAGGAAAATCCATAGCACCCCATGCCATGTCATAACAGGACATCCAGCCGTGTGATTAGACATTGGGCACTTCATTTCTAACCTCAGAGGGAGTAACTCACACCAGTGGCACAGCAAGACACATGTGTAGAGAGATGCGCAGCATGGCTATGGAGTGCAGAGGTAATGTCAGAGATGGGGATCTAGGGCATCTCCAGGGCCAGAATACTCAAATTATTCTGAGCAGCCCAGATTATTCTGCGTGGTGTATACAAGCCTTAAGTGGTTCCTTTCCCCAAAACTAAACGTATTGTTGTTGTTGAGTGCCTTCAAGTTGGTTCTGACATATGGCAACTCAAAGGTGACCCTATTACACGGTTTTCTTATCAAGATTTGTTCACAAGGGGTTTGCCCCTGCCTTCCTCTGAGGCTGAGAGAGTGTAACGTGACCAAGATTGCCCAGTAGGTTTCTATGGCCAAGTAGGGATTCAAAACCTGGCCACCAGAGTCATAGTCCAACACCCAAACCATGTTGGCTCAAAGGTATAATTATGTTACTATTGTAACTTAATTAGGGATAATTTTGACACCTTTTACAGTGTAACAACTTTTAGATATCTGTGTCATTATGGGGGTATGGCCTCACAAGGTTCAAGTGATGCCTCATGCTGTGCCTCATGCTCTGTTGTAGTTGTTGAAGAAGCAACATGGTAGATGAGAGCATTCAAATTTTTTAAAGTAATGAAAACAACACTTTCAATAACAATTACCATTAAGTAATGGGAAAGTATAGCTATAACTACAACTGTAATGGCAACTAACTGTTTTTGGTGGGATTTAGAACTATAATGGTAACTAATTACTTTCAAAACAACTTTCCAAGCTCTGGTACTGACACAGAACCCCACAAACAAGGAGCAATTCCACTGAAAACCACAACTGTATGTGTGTGTGTGAGACAGAAGGAACATCTACACTGCAGAAATAATGCAGTTTGACACAGCTTTAAGTTCTGTATCTCCATCCTTTGGAATCCTGGGATTTGTAGTTATACAAGGCCTTTAACCTTCTCTGCCAAAGAGTGCTGGTGCTTCACAAAACTACAGATCCCAGGATTCTGGAGCCACAGCAGTTCAAAGTGGTGTCAAACTGCAATATTTCTACAGTACAGATGCACCCTGAGAAAGGCAGGGAAAAGTAATGAGAGCCACCGACATCTGGGCCTTAGATGGGTTTTGTGATTTCAAGAAGAGAGGAGTATGGAGCTCTCACATCCTCATGACCACACAACTTGCTTTTTCTAATGAAGACAATTTGGGCCGAACAGTTTCCTTTGGATATGTCCTCTTTAGATTTCAGCTGTTTTTGTTCATGATGTCCTACCATGTGTTCCCGCACCGCTTGTTCTTGCACTATTGGCATTTGCAGCAAGACCTTTCCTAAACCCATAGGCCCAAGGAGAATAATTCCCACAGCGCTGGACTTACTTCATCCTGCATTCCTCTGGGGCAATCAAATCTACACCTTGTGAAGCAACCACTAGTAGGAAAATGCACATTTGTCAGGGATAATGCCTCCAAGCCTCTGGCTCAGCACAGAAAGTGGAGGGCACCTGTGGACACCAAGTAAGGCTGTGGGCAAATCAATTCCAGGACAGCCATTCTAGGAGAGACGTTGCCTGATCCCTCTCATGTTTCAAAAGGTCAAATATTTCATTCTCCCAGGATGGAAGAAGGAGAATAGCAAATGGGATGTATATTTTTTTGACAGTCAGCAGAGGAAAATACTTTAGACAAGCTTCTCCTCCCACCCACCATAAAACTTGAGGGAAGCAAAGATTATCCTGGATCAAGGCTGCCTCAGCCCTTTGACCAAACTTTGCCTTCCTCCAGTTTCTGCTAGCATTGCTAAACAGAAGGCTTGCCTTTCCTCCTCTTTTTCTGACCCAGCCCTCCCTTATTCTAGGAGTTAGTTGAAAATAAAAGAATGAATGAACAGAAGAAAAAATTCAGGAAGTATCACATGACGAAGAGGGAGCTTTTTTAAAAATAGCTCCTGGGTTAATAAAAGGGAAGTATTCCCCACTCAAGCATAAAAACCCACTGGGTGACCTTGAGCAAGTCACACTCTCTCAGCATCAGAGGATGGCAATGGCAAATTGCCTCTGAAGAAACTTCCCAAGAAAACCTTCATAAGTCAGAAATTACTAGAAGGCAAACAACAAAAACAGAAGGTGCTCTTGTGGGTTCTGCCTCTTGACCTCTTCACTGGATGTTGGGGCCCTGGCATCCTAAACAAAGCCAGACCAAGTACTGGACCACCCTTCATCTCCAGCCAAGGCTTTCTCTTGCGCTGTTGCCAAACCCTACCAAAGTTGTGTGGTTTGTTCTCAAACCCCCAGTCACTGAAGTCATATGCTTCCAGGCTTGTTTTTCAAATTGATAACAACAAGGCACGATCAGTGGGCTGATTTCTCACATTTAAACAGTTTTATGGCAGCTACATAAGAGAAGAGGAGATCTGATTGGAAGAGTGATTGCAAGGAAAAGGTTTGAAAGTTGTGTTTCTCTGTTTCAGCATAAGAAAATATAATGGAATCCTGTAGCACTTTCTTGAGCCAGCAAAAAAAATAATAATAATTGTATTATATGTTTTTGTGGACTCCAGTTTAATGCCTCATGCAATACTCACTTTATTTGGGCCTGTAGGGCTGAGAGGCAGAAGAGTGGATGCCATCTGCAGTTGTCAAAGATGGACCCCTGCAGCATCTGATATGTATTTTGGAGGCCATTTTGCTGCATCCCAAAATGCTTGGGGGGGGGGGGTCAGTTGTGTGTGTGTCCCCCCCCCCCCCATAACCCTCTGCTCTCACCAGATCAAAAATAAAGTTTGGAGCTGCTCTGCTCAAAAGCAAAAATGTGTGCAACATATTTGGGCCTCACGTGTCCATCCAGACTAGTGGGCTCTAGGAATTTGTACCTGCTCCCTCTACATCTGCCCTGATTATTTTCCTTACTGCCAATGAATGGATAGCCTCTAAAGCTGTCAGTTTAAGTATAAAGTCTGTCTCCTTTGAAAAAGTAAACTTCAGAATGTTTTAGGAACAAATCTGATTGCTGAAAGCCTTCCAAAAAACCACTGGATAACTTTCACCACCAGCTTGGATTAAGTTATTCCTCTCCTTCTGCCATGTGTCTATTTATAATAGAATCTAAACAAAATTGCTTCCTCAAAATTATGAGCTTAATTTGGTCATGACTGTTAACTAATGACATCTGCAAGCTTGGTATGCAAAATAATAAGTATGAACAACCATTAGGAATACCTCATGTGTATGCGATGTCAAGCCGCCCGTAGCTCATATACCCCTTGAAAAATCTACACCTTGTTCTGCCTTCTTGAAAATCAGAGTTAGATTCTATCCCCTTTCCCCCATTCCAAACCACAGCCAAATTTCCCAAGAAAACCCATGATAGGTGTCATCTGGAACCAGCAGTCCCATGGATGTTTGTTGGTGTTGTTGGGTTGCATGGAGAAATGGAACTTCAGACAGGAAAATGGATGATAAAAACAGGGACACTGAGATACATTAATGAAAAATGCTAATGGAATATTTGTAAAATCAATACTAAATTATTTTTAATTATGTTACAGTTTAGGAAGAGTATTTCTAAACTACTGTATTTCTGTTTTGTTTTGTTTTAAAAGTGAACCCAGTCCAAAAAGAGATTTCTGTTTAATTCTTCATTGTATCTCCACAAGTGGATTGCTATCTATGAAAGTATGTCCTGAAATAAATTAGTCTTAAAGGTGCTGCTAGCTACTGCCTCTTTCCCCCACCCAACATCACATTTTCCTTTTTTATGAAGTTTTAACACAAGTTGAAATTCATACCTTATTGCACAGAACTGAATCCACCAGCTATCAAAAACACACTGTTGTGCACCTTCCAGTCATTTTCAACTTGTGGTGACCCAAGATGAACTGTCACAGGGTCTTCTTTGCATGATTTGTTCAGAGGGGGTTTGCCATTGCCATCCTCTGAGCCTGAGAGAGTAAGAGTTGCCCAAGGTCACTTGGGCCCTGTCTTCATGGACCAAATAAAATTTCCATGGTGACAAGTTCAGACAATGCACAGACCAATCCCCAGTTTTGGTGTGAAAGTCCAGATGACATCCAGTCAGTTCAGCACCAAATCAGCTCTGTAACACCTTTAAAATGTTTTTTTAACAACTCACATATCATTGCGCATCTTCCTGGAACATCCAGAGCCCTCCATTGCAACACCAGGCAGCTTTTTACAGTAAGTCCCACTGTGCCACCTGGTACAGCTGCTGCCATGGCAAATCACTCAATCTGAGGTCAGACCAAGATGCCCAGCCATTCTAACCTCAGAGTGAGGGACTCGCCCATGGTGGTGACTGCATCAGATGGCTCAGTGGGACAAGTGTGTGAACAGCCAAGCTGTGTTTCAATGGAGGGCCAAATAATGAGGGAGAGTTGGGGCAGCTCTGGGGCCAGAATACTCTAGGTTTCTCCCATAATATTCTGGCCTGTGTGGACCTAGCCCCAATGGCTTTTCATGCCTGAATGGAGATTTGAATGCTAGTCTCCTGGAATCCTAAATCAACACTCTCATTACTATACCAATCTTGCTCTGACTGTCCTTCAAATATAAAGCTTGTCTATGGTTTTGTTTTTTTGTTTTTTTGTTTGTTTTTTTTAAAAAAAGCATACAGAAATTATCCAGCTCCATCACAAGGCAGTGTGTTCCAGTGAAGAGAATAGATCTGACAAATCCCTTGTGGTATTCCACAAAACACTCATGGTGGGGGAAATAGGCCTCATAGCCTATAAGGGTGAGAGCATTTGACATGAACTCCTTACAGAGTAAATGCTGGTGGCAATAATGACAGCAGTCTTGTTGACCCAAAATGTTTCTCCTTCCTGTTTTGGTGAGCTTTAGAAGCTCGGTTTTCCTGTGTACATTACTAATTGTTGTTGTATGCCTTAAGTCCCCAAGAGGGTCCTTCAGGCTCTACTAAATATGGCTTGACATAAAACACCCCCTTTATTAACACAGCTGTAGAGCAATTTTCAATATGATCCACGTGGAACAAGGGAAGCAGAGCCAGTCACATCTGTTGTTTTGTATTTAAAAAAAACACCTTCAAATTACAGCCAAATAAATGTCGTATATATGAATGCCTCCACTCACGCAGTGCTACAGGAAAATGAAGTCAACAAAAAAATGGAAGAGGAAACTACTTCCTGCAAGCACATGCAGAGTCCTGTAGAGAATGCAAAAGAGAATAAGGAGACAATCTTTCCCCTTCTGAGAGCCAGCATGGTGTAGTGGTTTGAGAACTGGATTGCAACTCTGGAGACCAGGGTTTGAATCCCGCTTAGCCATGGAAACCCATTGGGTGACCTTGAGCAAGCCACATTCTTTCAGCCTCAGAAAGAGGCAAAGGCAACTCTCCTGTGAACAAATTTTGCAAAACAAAAACAAAAACCATGATAGATTTGTCTTTGGGTCGCCATAAATCAGAAATGACTTTAAAAGCACACAACAAGAACAATTTTCTCATCAGTCATTTCACACTCCATCAGTCCACATCTCTCCCCTAACACACATACACACACACTTCTGATTGTTTTGCATTCATGAGACATTGTTCCAAACAATTCACAAGGACAGTGTATAGTACAGTGGTCCCCAAACTGTGCCCTTTAAGAGATTTTGGACTTCAGCTCTCAGAAGCCTCAGCCATGTTGCCCAATAGTCTGGGATTCTGAGAGCTGGTCCAAAATCCCTTAAAGAGCACAGTTCGTATATCCAAGTGCTGGGCTTGGTGTTAGGGCTGGGCAACAAGTAGCTGTCTCAGATTATCAGGAGCTGATAACTAGAAGCCAGTGAGCTGAGCCAGGGTATCAGAGCCAAGGAACAAGGATAGGTTAGAACCAAGAAGGTTAGAGGTTGGGGCTGTTGAGAACAAGGAGTCAGAACCAAAGAACAGGCCAGAGAGAATTCAGTGCAATGGGAGCAAAGAAGAAGCAGAATTGATGGCAGAGGTCAAAGTCATGGGAACAAAGATGAATGAGAACTGAAAACCAAGCTAAAGGTTGGTGCCATGCGTGCAGGAACAGCAAAGGACACACAGGGATCCACCACAGCTGGGAAGACTTTGTTACTCAAGGAAGGTACAACTCAGAGAAAGCATATTTTTATAGTTCTTCTTGTTCAGAAGAATCTATTGGCCGTCTTGGGTGGACAAGGCCATGCCAGAACCTGAGGAAGATTTTCCAGTCAATAGTTTTCTGTAACTCACCACATGAGGGAAGGGCAGAGAAATGCAAATTTTCTAGCAACTTCTGACACTTGGACCTAGGAATCCCTAGCTCAGCTATTCAGTCCTGACACTTTTTGGCATCTTACCATTTGTAACCTACCTCACAACATTTCAAAGAGGGTTAGCTGTGCTACCAAGGAAACTGTATTTTATTGTGGCACCAGAGCTCTCTGACAGAGAAGGCTCAATGTCTCAGAAAAAACAACAACAATACCCATGATTCCCTAGCACTAACCCTAACCCTAAAAGTGGACTCAATTTGCAGTATTTCTGGCAGTTTGCAAAGGCCCAAACATAACCAAGTTATTCCATCACAACATAAAGACTAGGACATTTATTGTGGCCACACAATCAGATGCAACAGGAAAACAAACTGAGATAAACCAATGTATCCTCTTCAGACTTATTTGGTGTTAGAGCAATATATAAATGAATGCATTCTGATAAAACCAAATAAAAATTAATCTAGAATGTCAAAACATCATAATGGATTCAGCTTCAATGTGCAGAGGTTTAAGGTCCTCAGAAAGCAGAATGTCACAGAAGATGTCTGGTGAGAGAACTATAAAAATATTATCCTTTTCAAGTACCGGTAATCAAAATCTTTGGGAGGGGGAAGATGACAGGAATCACATTTAGTGGTGGACTGGTCTGCCTCAGAAATTTTCTCAGAAGCAGACCAGAAAAACAAAGAGTCACCCCAGCAAGCCCAGTTTGCACAAGCACAGTCCATTCAAACATCCACTGGCAGAAGGCAAAGTTTCACACTGTGGACAGTACCAATGACTCAGTTGAACCACAATTTTAGCAGAAGGACATTTTGGAGCAAGGAAAGCAGAGCAATGAGCCAGATCTGCCCCCATCCCATAGAAAATAGGTGAGAATTGTGCAGCCCTGTGAATGTTGCTGGAGTGCATCTCCCAGCAACCCATGGACAGTATAGCTGATGGTTAGGGATACTGGGAGTTCCGGTTCAACAACATTGAGAGAGCCAAACAATTTCCACTGCTGCCCTAAAGCAAGGAAGGCCAACCTCTTTTAATGTGAGGACCAAACTCAAGTCCTTGGGAGCAGAAAATGCATACTACTTAGGGATGAGACCAAAGGCAAAAATACCCATTTTATTTAACATTATGTTTTGACTGCCTATAACCATTCCTTAGGAGAGAGATTCCAACCTTCTCTTTATATTATTGATTGATTGATTGATTTAATATCCTGCTTTTCTCCTGATGTGAAACCCAAGGTGGCATACAACACCTTAAAAACACAACAAAATTAAAAGCTCTTTATGTTGTTGTTGTTATGTGCCTTCAAATCATTTCCCAATTAAACTAATTGAAAAGCACAAGTTAAAACATCATTAAAAGGCATTTAAAATGTGACAAAATAAAGAAACACTACAACCCCCACCCTCACCACCATTAAAAAGCTCTATTTGCTTACACCAAATGTCTCTTAAAATAAAACTGTCTTCACCTGCTGGCAGAAAGAGAACAACATAAATTCCTGTACAAAAAACTGGCATAGATCCAAATGATGGTGTTATAAGAAAGGGAGCGAATCTAAGGGGATTGGACTGAATCTCCAAGAGGGCAGAATTTGGCCCCAGGGCCTGAGAATCCCCTACTCCTTCCCTAAAGTTTGTTCTTAGCCAGTCTTCTTTGCACAGTCCACCAGTTCTTCTACATCCCTCTCTTGCTATTGTGGTGACAACTGGTGGACCAGCTACTAGCGCTTAGGAGGCCTAGTTTGGCCTCAGTTCTGATTGGATACAATTGGTGATTGCCACTCTAGAAACACAGATTCATAGAGTTGGAAGAGAGCACAAGGGCATTCAATTCAACCCCATTCTGCTATGCAGGAAGACACAATCAAAGCATTGGCTATCCAGCTTCTGCTTTAAAACCTCCAAAGATGGAGACTCCACCGTTCTCGGAGGCAGTGTGTTCCACTGTCAAATATCTCTTACTATTAGGATGTTCTTCTTAATGTTTTGGTGGAATGTCTTTTCCTGAATCCATTTCTCTGTGTCTTAACTTCTGTTGCTTCAGAAAACAAGTTTGCTCCATCCTCAACATGACATCCCTTCAAAGATTTAAACATGGCTATCATGTCACCCTTTAACCTTCATTTCCTGAGGTTAAACACACCAAACTTCTTAAGCTGCTCCTCTTAAGTCAGGGGTAGGCAACCTTTTTGAGCCGGGGGCCGGGGTTGCTGTCCCTCAGACAACTGGGGGGCCGAAGCACCATAAATAAATAAATAAATAAATTTTAAAAAATAATAATTAAAAATTTTAAAAAAATATGCATGCACACTCTCTCAGCCCCAGAAAAGCCATGGCAAACCCCCTGTAGAGATTTTGCCAAGAAAACCCCAAGAACAAGTAATAACAACAATCATCAATATCATCATGGCGGGGGGGGGGTGGCGGTGGCAGCGGAAGGACCGGCCCCCAGGCCTTAGGTTGCCTACCCCTGTCTTAAGTCATGGTTTCCAGATCTTTCACCATTTTGGTCACCCTCCTCTGGACACACTCCAGCTTGTCAATATTCCTCTTGAACTGTAGTGCCCAGAATTGGACACATACTCCAGGTGAGGTCTGACTAAAGCAAAATAGAGTGGCACTATTATTTCCCTCGATCAGACACTATAATCCTAGGATCAAATTGGCTTTTAAAGCTTTCTAAAATTTATTTTAGCCTTTTTTTTTTTTAGTTCTACAACTTATTGAACACCTTCATATTTCAAACTATGCAAATATGGTGTATGCATGTGAATTTTATATTATGTACGTAACACTTTTATGCATTTGTTTGCAAATCTGGTTTTGTCTGCCTTTCCCAGCCTTGTCTTTGGCTCCTGTATACCCACTTTCAAAGTTCACTGTTCCTGAAATGGTTCCTTGGGCTTCAACCACTCTAAGCCTCTGAGAGTTATTTTTATACTATGGTCCTTTCACATTACATAATTATAGCACTATGATTCCCCTTTAACTGCCATAGCTGCATCCTATGGGATACTAGGCTCTTTAATTTAATTAGCTCTCTGGCTAAGAACCCTAAACCCAATCCAATAAACTGCAAATCCCAGAATTCCATAAGATGCAGCCATAGCAGTTAAAGTGAAATCATAGTGCTACAATTCTGTAGTGTGAAAGGGCCCCTAGATTCTTGCTGTCCGCTGCCTTATACCATATACAAGCCTGCCCACATGGGGATCAAATCCATTTGTCAACCACAATATCTTATAGCATGTGCAAAGGCAGAAAGATGTCCTACAGCAGCTTATTAGATCTCTGGATTTATATATGCCTTAACAGGCCCCTGCCTCTTCCTAGGAATTCCCTGTGAAACCCTGTGCACCCAAGACAGCTTGTTCATAACAGCATATAAGGATAAACATGTCTCACTGAGCATGACATCTTGATAAATGCTCTATCAAATCACTTTCCCTCAACAACAACAACCTGGGAAGCCAGATGGATTCCTCTTTGCCCCAGAAGAAGAGGGAGGGAGAGAGAAAAGTGAACGCAACCAACTGGCCAGTCATAACCACCCCCACCCCCAGATAGCACTGTGGCCTGTAGAAGGGGTAAAGGTCAGTGTGACAAACAGAATGACAGTCAGCAAGCTAAAGTGGAGCAAACAGAAACTGGCTAATAGGCAGAATCATGCAGAATCAGTCAGGAAGTATAATGCAGAAAGATTAATTCCACCTTCTACCCCCAGCTGTCAAATGTACTTTTCTTTCTCACTCTTGGAACACACAGGGAACCAAAGTGCTATTCTGACAAGCAAATCCATCCACAATTTTTAAAAATATTAACCTTCTTTCACTTAGATCACATTTGCACCCCTCTCTCATTCTTCCACAGAAAATTCTGGGAATGCCCAAACACTAGGATGAGGGAAGGAGAGGGATACATGTATGAGGAATCAGAGAGAGAACTTGTATAGAAAGGACAGCACAGAAGGTGCAAGGCTGTGATAAAAAGCCTGGATCCATGTTCTAGGATTTCTGCTCTACATTACAAATCCTGAACCTGTGAGAAAATGTGCAGTTGGGAAGCTGGTTTACTTCTGTTTCTGCTATTTGCAAAGTGCGATAGGATTTGGGAGCTATACCAAAAGGAACGTTTTTCCTTTGGGCAGACATACATGTTGCCACCCACCTGATCACCTGAAAGCACATGGCACCATCATGGTGACCCATCTACTTACCTGCACAATGGCCTTGCTCAGTACCTTTCAGCAAATTAAACCTGGGAGTGGCAGAAGCAAGGTAGAACTCCATGTCAGCTATGCATATGACCCAGACTTTGCCTTCTTTTGACTTTGAAGATGGCAGGTGAATATGGAAGCACACACTCATGAGGAATATGAAGCAGAGGGCAAGTGACCAGCTCTTGAATTACCATCATCCTTATGATAATCATCATCTGTAAGCAGGCATGGTAAAGGCAGTAGACATGTGGCAAAATACACCACTTCCACCTTTAGCTAAAGGTATATGTAAGCTTTCGATATGTCTCTCTGTCTATTGAGGGGTAAGCTGATATTTTCAGACCTTTCCAAATCCCACCAGTCCCAAACTGCCAACATGTAAACTTACAGAGTTTCTGTCTGTGTCTTACAAGAGAAAGAGCTGTTTCAAGTGGTCAGGGATATAGTACAAGCTGGCCCAAAGGACAATCTAAGCCACTCATCAGCCTACTGAAAAAATTGCCTACCATTTTGCAGATAAAATTGCTCAGATGTGCTCAGACTTAGATGTCAGAGTTGATACAGTTCCTATGGATGTAACCTTGGCTCCTGCTTTTCCAGTATTGATTTGTGCATCAGGGAATGTGGGCAGGATCCTTGGAGAGGTGAAAGCCACACATGTGTAATAGATTCTAGTACCACATGTGTACTAGACCTCTGGGGGGGGGCTTCCCTGGATTCTTCTATACTAAATAACTATATTGGGATAGCTTGGGATAGCTTCTCAGCTCCATGGAGACAGGGTGAGACAAATTATCTAGGTCCATTTCAGTCTGTTTTCAGACCTGGTTACAAGACAGAGACAACTTTGGTCACCTTGGTAGATGACCTAAGCTGGAAAGTGGACAGGGGAGTGTGTTCCTTTGGTTCTGCTGGACCTCTCAGCAGCTTTCAATACCAAAGACAATGGTATCCTTCTGAGCTGCCTCTCTGGGATGGGGCTTGGAGATACTATTCTACCATGGTTCTATTCTTTCTTGTAGGGGCATTCTCAGAGTGTGGTGCTGGGGGATTCCTGCTCAACCCCCTGGCCATAGGCTTGTGGAGAGCCTCAGGTAAGTCTTGTCCCCTATGCTATTTAACATCTACATGAAATTTCTGGGAGAGGTTATCCAGAGTTTTAGGTTCAGGTGTTAACAGTATGTGGATGATACCTTGCTCTATTACTCCTTTCCAAATAACTCCAAGGAAGTTGTTCCTGTGCTAAACCAGTGCCTGGCAGCTTTAATGGACTAGATCAGGGCAAACATATTGAAGATAGGGAAGAAAAGATAGAGGTGCTCCTGGTCAGTTGAAAGACAGATCTGGGAATAGGGATTCAGCTTGTATTAGAAGGGGTTACATTCCCCCTTCTGGTCAGATTTCAGTAGTGACCAGGAATCCCTTTGCACAGTTAAAGCTCGTGTGCCAACTGTGCTCGCTCATGGAGAATTGAGATCTGGTTATGGTGCTACCTTGGTTGCATCGATTTGGATTACTGTAATGCACAGTAATAGGGCTGCCTTTGACCAAGAGTTGCAGCCAGGTTGTTAAGTGCATCTGCTTACAGGGAGCAAACAATTCTCTTGTTACAACAGCTCCACTGGCTGTGAGTCCATTTTCAGGGACAATTCAAAGTGCTGGTGATGACCTTTAAAGCCTTATACGACCTGAATCCAGGTTATTTGAAGGACCAAGTGGCCAGGATGGCCCCGTCTTTTCTCTACTTCCAACAGCATGTCAAACCATTTCTGTGTCATCAGACTTTTACACATTAACTAGGGTTGAGCTTTTAATGCTGTGCTGTTCTGTTTTTAAGGTTGGTATACAGTCTTTTAATGTATTTAAATATTTTTAATGTTTAATATTTTAACTCCATTAATTGTTTAATCGCTTTTAAAATTTATATTTATACTTTGAATGATTTTATATTGTTTTTAATTTGCATTGTTTTAAATATGATAGCCACCTTGAGTCCCATTATTGGTAGAAAGACAGGATGATAATAATAATAATAATAATAACAATAACAACAACAACAACGATAATGATACATAAAAACTTCACCTCACAGACTATTTGCCATTTTAGTGATGTATTCAGCCCAATGAACATAGACATGGAGAGGGTACTTTTTGTTACTGAAATTTAAGCTGACTGCCACAAGCTCCCTTTGGAGAGGGGACTCTAAAGTCTCCCAAGTCATCAAGAGACCCCAGGACCTAACATGTCAAAACACTTATTATTCCATCCAAGCCCCCATCCCCCAACATACTGCAATCTGAATGCCAAGTACTGCTCTGTTATACTGGAAAAATGATTTCTGCAGAAAACTGAGTCAGAGTTGGTCAGCAACAAGAGCTTCACCTTGTGAGGATTTTAAAGATCAGTTCAGGAGTATGAGTCTCTACTGCTCTTCTGTGCCATCAGAGAAACAATAGAGGAAGAATGCAGAGTCTCACAGCTCTGAAACTTCTTCCAAAGCAGGAATGAAGAAGATGAACCATCTGCCAGAGTGTCAGCATGGGCCTGATAAATTTTTCTTGTTCTTTCCAGTAAGTAAGATGATAATGAGGTTTTGAAGCTTTTGTGACAGATCAGGACAAGTGAAGTTCAAAGAATGAGAAAAAACCATCAAGCAGGGGCTGAACACTTTTTCCCCTTTACTTTCTGCTTCATGCCAGTCATTTAGAAAATAACATTTCTTTGACACTTTGTATGCATTTTCAGTGAAAAGCTAAGAGTTGCATTTCAGCTGGATGGAGATCTTTTGTTAAAGCTCAGTGTATTTTACTTTTTCTGTTGCCAATGGAGTTTACATCTGATTGCCTGGATTTTATGACTCTTTGTTTCCCAGAGTTCACATGACCAAAGAGAGGAGTGGCCTCTACCTGTATTGATATCCCTCCAGATCAGTTTAACTACGGTAACAATAACAAACAAAATGTAGGCTCATTGTCATTTCTTCTTCTTTTCCTGTATGATACTGTAATGTCTTTTATCTGATAAAGAAGTCAGTGGAGCTTCAAAACCCTGCATTATTTTTTTATGCATTTTTGGTTGTCCCAATAAAGGTATCGCTGTTTTGTGGATTTTGGATATTCTTGTTTTACATGTTGAAACTCTGCAGTCAAATATGTAAACCAGTGAAACTTACTCCCAGGTAACAAGTCTGGGATTGAAGTCATGGCCCATAAATTTCACTCGTGGTTTAAGATGTCTGTGTTTTATTAGAGCTTTTAGTCAGAGCATGAGATCTTTTGTATGTGAATAACAGAGAAATAGAAAAGCAATAAATGACTATGGATTCTCTCTAGGGGCATGGACTAAGTTCCTACAAGGGGTGTGTGTGTGTGTGTGTGTGTGTGTATCTTCAAGTTGCCTGTCAGCTTATGCAAACCCATGAATTTTACACAATTTTATTAGGCAAGGAACCCTCAGAGGTGGTTGGTCTGTGTCATCCTCTGAATTTAGCTTACAGCACTGGTATCCCTGGCTGGTATCTCATCCAAATACCAACCAGCCCTGGTCCTGATTAGTTTCAGTAATCAGACAGGATAGTGGCAGTTTAAAAGGTAAAGCTTTTCTGCATTTTATCACTACTCTGCTATGTCCCATCTTTGTTCAAGGAAAAAGTCTTTAAACTGCACTGGGCTTTCTTAAAGCTGGTGGAAGTTCTCACAGCAATGACTGTGAATACCACTAAATGAATACATACCATTTAAAAAGAAAAGAAAAGTTACCTCTGAAAAAAAAATATTTTGTGTCCAGGAAACTGTGGCCATATCAAAACTCCTTCAGCTTTTACTTTTTCCTAAATGGAAACTGCTACTGCATACAGAGAATTATGAAGGCCACAGGTTGATTTATCATATCTGATTTCCACCCTGTGTTCTCTCTCCCTCTCTCACACACATCTACCCTCCTATCTACCAATGCACTTTTTTCTCTGCACACATGCATTGCCAGAAAACTGCATCCAGACCTCACTCTTTTAATACAGACAGCTAGAGGCTTTCAGACATGATAATCTAACACTTCAGGTTGCATGTACTGTCTAACTGACTGATTCAATGTTCTCTTCCTAAGAAAGGAGTAAGTTACTTTGACAGGACAGAGACAACCTGGATCTCAAGGGAAGTTACTTTTCTATTCCTAATGGAGTTGACATTTTATTACCTGTCTGTTATTACGCATTGTCTTGCTGACCCTACTTTCAGTAATGGGAAATGTGTCTTAACCAGCACATTTTCCATCTCATCTCCCTTTCTATTCTGATTTCCTGCTAAGTGAACTCTTGGATAAAGGCATGGCACTTCAGAGAGGAGGAATCTTCAGAGCTGCCATTCACCTCTTACTCAAGTGGGAAACAAGGTATTCTGTTTTTAATAATTCTAATATATTGGTGCTTGTCATTCCCCCTCCTTTCTCTTTTCCTCGGAATAAATCTGTCCTTAAGACAGGCACCTCCTATTGTGGTAACTGTAGTTTCCAGGTGCAGCTGGGAAAGATCTTTAGCAAGATCTCTCTGCATGCTGACTAAACAATGATTCCCAGGAATTTTTTCCCCTAGAGAAGCCATGTCAGTTAAATTACTATAGCACTGGTTTCAATTTATATAGTGTAAGTATATTCCCAGGGTTTTTCCCCCTCAATTTCTCCCCCCAACTATTATTTTTACTTGTTTACCCCACCTGCACCCACATGAGGGAGATTGTGGCACCATTTGTTCAATCCACTTTAAATCAGGCCACAAACCACCAATGAATCTTGAACCACTAGTTGAAGACCAGTGACTCTGAGAGAGGTTCATCTACTAATGGCCACAGCAACAAAGAATGAAATAGGTTTGTGTTTAAAAGACTGGAGGCCATTACTACAAACCCAAAGTGGCACCTACATAAGCTGCAACTGTAATACAAATGCCAGTCTTTAATGTGACAAAGGACTTTGTCACAAAAGATTCTTTGGTTTTTAACAACTTGCATGATGAAGAAGCCAGTGAAGCTTCAAAAGCTTGCAGCATGCATATTGTGCATTTAGGTTGGGCCAATAAAGGTATCACTGTTTGATGGATTTTGGTTGATATTGGAAACGACTCTTTTGTTATTTTTGCTAGGACAGCAAAGCTAGCAAGATCTATCCCTCTGAAAACTATACAAATGCCCATGTTAGGAGGTTTGCTTTCTGTGTTGCCACACATGTGAGGAGAGGGAGTCCACAAGGTTTGCCTCCTTTGGGTCTGTCCCATCCAATCATTGTTACCCTTGAATTATTCATGTGGTCAGAAAGTGATGGGTATAAAAAGGAAGACCTATCTGCATTAGACACTCTCCACATGACTTGGGCTGCTGGGAAATCAGTGTTCCAAATTGCACCAGAGAGCCTCCATGAACAAAAGCCTTCTCTTCAGAATAGTTACCTTCCACATGTAGATGATGATGGAAATGTACAGAAAGAGAAGGAGGTGGTGGGACTGGTATGTTTCCTCTCCTCACACATTTAGCCTACATAACTGACTAGCTTGCTGAAAAGGACTCCACAGTATGAACCAAATGTCAGCGACTGGGAGACTCCTTCCAACATAGAGACCCATGCCAATTGCTAAAGTAGACATAACAAAACCTATCAAGGATACTTTGCAGCACAACATGTCCTTCAAATTGCTTCTTTGGCACATGCAACACAGTGAAGTTCTAATTCTCTATTATATACAAGATGTTCCCTAGTGCATTTTGTACACATTGCTGATAACAGTGAAATGGATGCTTTCCAACTATGGCATAAAGGATTCCCCTCCCCCCAGCTCAGAATCCAAACAGGGGTAGAAAAGAAGGTTTAGCAGATGACATTATCAATAAAATTATAAATCCAGTGAAGCAACAGGGAGAGGTGGGAAAGACTCCATCTAATTCCCTCCCCTCATCCTCAAGGACCCTCAGTGGAGCAACAAGGAGAGGTGGGAAAGATTCCATCTAATCCCCTCCCCTCAAGAAAAGATGTGGCAAAAGCAGTGAGAATACAATGCAAAATCAGACCGAATCATTTCAGTGAGGCTCCATGGTAAACCTATGAATACCACCATAATTCAAGCATATGCACCAACCACAGAGGCAGAAGAGGAAGGAATTGATAGGTTCTATGAAGGAGTACAGGAAGAAACTGACAGCACACCAACATAGGATGTTTGGAACGCAAAAGTTGGAAGTAAAGAAGAATCAAAAACAGTAGGCAGATTTGGATTAGGCACAAGAAATGAAGCAGGTGAGCGTCTGTCTGGTAGATTTTTGTGAAGCCAACAACCTATTCATTGCAAACACATTTTTCATACAACCAAAAAGAAGGCTATACACTTGGACAACACCAGATGGTCAACACAAAAATCAAATAGCTTATATAATTGGAAGCAAAAAATGGCAGAACTCTATATTGGTGGCCAAGACTAGACCAGGTGCCGACTGTGGCACAGATCATGAATTACTCATATCAAAAATAAGAGTAAGACTCAAGGAGAAAACAAAACTAGCGATTATACTAAAATATGATCTAAATAATATCTCAACAGAATTTACTGATAACATAAGAAACAGATTTGCACTACTAAGCATAATAGACCAAGAACCAGAGGAACTATGGTCTAAAGCCAGGGACATAATAAAAGAAGAATGCATACAGACACTTTCAATAAACAAAAAGAAAGAGAAAAAAAAACCTTGGATGACAGAAAAAACACTACAAGCAATAAAGAAAAGAAGAGAAGAAAAACAAAAGAGAGATAGAAACAAACTAAGAATTATGAATGCAACAGTACAATTGCTTGTGTGGAAAGATAAATTACTACAATGACCAATGCAGAGAAATAGAAGGCAAAAACAATAAGGGAAGAACAAGAGACCTGTTTCACAAGATCCGAGAAATCAAAGAAACATTCAAACCAAGGACCGGGATGCTCTACGACAATAAAAATAACATAATTAAAGACCAGGAAAGAATAAAAAGATCTTGGATGCAGTACACAAAAGAATTATACAAAAGAAATGACAAAATTAAGAACACATGGAATGAAGAGCCATATGAAGATGAACCCCAAATTCTAAAAAATGAGGTGGAAACTGCAAAAAGAGAAATAGCGAAAAACAAATCACCAGGAACAGACAATATTCCAGTTAAATTGCTACAATCCACATTGACAGAGTCAACTTTAGTGCTGACCAACATATGTCAACAGATATGGAAAACAAAATGATGGCCAACATATTGAAAACAGTCAATATACATCCCCATCCACACACAAAAGGAGATACAAAAGACTGCAACAACTACAGGACCATAGCACTGATCTCCCATGCATGCAAAATTATGCTCAAAATTCTGCAGTGTAGACTCCAACCATACATGGAGAGAGAAATCCCAGAGGACCAAGCAGGGTTCAGGAAAGAAGAAAGAGGCACTAGGGACCACATTGCAAACAAATGATGGCTAATGGAGTGCACCAGGGAATTCCAAAAGAAAATCAGCATGTGCTTTATAGACGATAGCAAAGCCTTTGGCTGCATAGATCATGAAAGGCTATGGAATGCCCTTAAAGACATGGGAGTGCCAACACATCTGTTAGTCCTGATGAAGAATCTGTACTCAGGACAAGAGGCTAATGTCAGAATAGAACATGGAGAAACAGAATGGTTCTCAATTGGCAAAGGGGTCAGACAAGGTTGCATGCTTTCACCCTATCTGTTCAACTTGTATGCAGAACATATTATAAGAAAAGCAGGCTTGGACACAGAAAAAGGAGGAGTGAAAATAGGATGAAGGAATATCAACAATCCAAGATCTGCAGATGACACCATAATACTAGCAGAAAACCTCACAGACCTGGAACACCTACTAAAGAAGAAGAAGAAAGTGCAAAGGCAGGCTTAATGTTGAACATAAAGAAAACAAAAATAATGACCACCGAGGACATTCACAAGTTCAACCTAGACAATGAAGAAATAGAAATAGTAAAAGAATTCTCATACCTAGGATCAAACACTGATAGAAATAGGGACTGAAGTCAGGAAATCAGAAGAAGATTAAGAATGGGGAGGGTGGCTCTGAAAGAACTAGAAAAGATTCTAAGATGCAAAGATATACGACTCAGCACAAAAGTTAGAATTATACAGGCCACCATTGTATTCCCTATTACCATGTATGGATATGAGAGCTAGACAGTTAAGAAAGATGATAGGAAGAAAATCAATTTCTTTCAGATGTGGTGCTGGAGAACAGTGCTGAGGATCCTGTAGACAGCTCAGAAGAAACCTCCCTGGAAGCCAAGATGACCAAACTGAGGTTGTCATACTTTGTACACATCATGAGAAGGGAAGACTCATTGGAAAATACAATAATGCCAGGAAAGGTGCAGGGAAGTAGGAAGAGAGGAAGGCTAAATGCCAGATGGATGAACTCTATTAAGGAGGTCATGGGTATGGGTTTGCAGGATTTAAGCAGAGCAGTGGAGGACAGGGAGTCTTAGAGATGTCTCATCCATAGGGTCGCCATGGGTCGAGATTGACTCAAGGGCAGTTAACAACAAAATATTTTTTTTCCAGCCTGGGGGACATTTACTGCAGAAAAAGCAAATTACAGAAATTAGTCACTAAAATATAATCATTATGAAAGAGACATGAGATCACCTAACCTTACTTCATCCTCAATCACAATTCTCCAGGTACCAAATTAACATCTGTTTTTACTGAGAATAGAGATGAACATGAGCTGCTGTGGGTTGGAGGGTCAGTTCTGGCACATCCTAGCCATTTTGGGGGCTACATTAATGGGGTTGCTACAACTTGAAATGACATTTCCAGCAATTGGTAGTCACAACCAGCTGCAAAGGCTCTTCAAAAAAAGAAGGAAGGAAGGAAGGAAGGAAGGAAGGAGGAAAAGAAAGAAAAAGAAAAAGACCTTCCCACTATATTGTTTACTAAATGTCAGGCTCCAGGATAGTCATGCCATGCCTTCTGCCCTCTAGCCACACATTGGAGAGGAATATTATCTTAAGCAAATGTTGTCCAGAGGTCCTCCATGTTTACATCATGGAAAGGGGGGGGGGGAAACATAGGGGGAGCAGTGCAGCTGGCATACCAACTTCTGTCAGGCCAGCTGCAGGCACTGTGTCCCACCATTCAAATGTTAGGAGTCAGCAATGTAAATATTTGGAATGGTTCTGAGGCCCAAAGGCTGATTGTTATTGTCTTTAAATTCACAGCATGCTCCCATCACCATTTGGCTGCGGCTGTCCAGCCTCCTTATTTACATTTGTTTTCCCTTCCAGGGGAGAAAATGTAAATGGCTTGTTTTTCAGGGGATGCAACAAATCTTCCTTTTAATACCATTGTGTCTGTTTCTGTGTGTGTATGTCTGTGTGTGCATGAGTGTGTGTGTGACTTCAAGTCATTTGTGGACTTATGGCGACCCCCATGAATTTCATTGCATTTCCTTAGGCAAGGAATCCTCAGAGGTGGTTTTGCCAGTTCCTTCCTCTGAAATGTAGCCTACAGCACCTGGTAGTCATTGGTGGTCTCTTATACAAGTACTAACCAGGCCTGACCTTGCTTAGCTTCCAAGATCAGACAAGATCTGGTGCCTTCAGGGTATTTAGGTCTTTAAAACCACAGCAGTCAACATGTTTTCCAGGGCTTAAGCTGGAGGCCCATCAGGAAATTGATCAAAGGGGCTCAATTTGTTTTCAGTGCAGACTTGGTTTGGAGGGATTTCCTGCTCAGTAGGATACTAGAGAATTTATTATTTACTTGGGAAATTGTTTATTACATTAGATACTCCTATTTCCCTCAAGGAGCTTAAGGAGCTATACATGATTCCTCTTCTCAGAGCTACCCTATAATATTGGTTAGGACAGGAAGAGTGACTGCCCCACACTCACCCAATGATAAATGAGAGGATTTAAATCTCGGTCTCTCTAACCTTAATGGAACGCTCCAACTACACTGAGAAGTAATACAGACTTCTTCAGAGATCTCACTCTGGCCATTATATGGAGTATATCATGTATGACTATGGGTTGGTCTACACTGGTTGCTCCTGGAATATTCTGGCCTCAAACTGCCCTGGATTTCCCCCTTTACCTGGGCACTCTGGAGTGGTGGTGTGCATTTGTTTACACACATGTCCTGCTGCACTACCCAATACTGGCCTCTGCCACCATCATGGATTGTTCTCTCTGAAGTCACAACAAGGGACTCAGGCATGTGATAAACACTGGGCACCTCGTTGTGCCCTCAGAGGGAGTAACTTGTACCAGTGGCAACAGTGGCATGCAGCACAGAAGGATGCTATTTAAGCAGCCACCCCAGCATCAGTCTGGAGTGCTCCAGATTTTCTGAGAAGATCTGGCAATGGTGAGACTTTTTAATTAGCTTTAAAGGAAAGATGGCCCAGATTCAGTGTGGAATTGCTCTTTCCATGTGAAAACAGTCCTCAGTCGAATCAGGCCTTTGGCCCTGCCCAGTGTAAACAGAGTGACATGAGAGCAGGAGAAACTGATGGAAAAGGCCCATGCAGACATGCCCTATAGCCTATGGTTTCAGATTGTTGTTAGAGGCAAATTGTGGCTTCAATGTCATCTGGACAGAGAATTCACTTTTGATTGTATTCTGAAATTTAAGGAAGCTACCCAAGCTACAGACCCTCATGTTCAGAAACTTTAAATAGCTCTTTTAAAAGTTTTGACTGAAACCCAGAGCAGATTTGTTGCCTCAGTAATATTACAAAAGCCCCCAAACACTACTGACTTTAACTCCTATAATCCTTAACCCCTAGCCATGCTGGCTGTGGTTTATGGGAGCTTTAATCCAAACTATTTGGCAGAAGGCAGGTTATCTACTCCTGTTGTGGTGTGTTCTAGCCATGGAGCCAAGGTCATATTAGGGAATGTACACTTGATATGGGGACAGTTGAGAAGGCCAGATCCAAAACCCTATGTAGCACAGGGCAGGACCATCTTCAGGCATGTCTTCTTCCTGAAACTGCAGGAAAGTCCCAATGTGATATAATGGTTGATGCCAAGCTAGGATTAGATAAAGTAGACCAAGAGTCAATCTGCCACTTAGTCAAGAAGCTCACTGGGTGAAACTTGAGCCAGTCATTCAGAAACTAAAACCCTTACAAGGGTTTTGTCATTATAAAAACAAATGACTTGGCGTCAAATCCCATTGCGACAAACTGTGTCTGTTTTAAACCTTTAGAACTGAGGCTAAGAATGGTTGATTCTTTTAAATACTAAAAAAAATGTTCTGGAAAAAAAAATCTACATTTGGATCTTTTTCGCCTTACATCACTACAGATGATATCTGGCTGTTGTGCTGCAGTTTCCTGTCCCATGTAGTATCACATCAGCCAGGTCTTTCCATAAGCAAAATACCAGCCCTTCACAAGGGGCATGCAGCCTTGCAACTGGCTCAAGGTGAGTGAGGGCAACTTCTGTCATGTAACTACTTCCTTCAGTGCCCCTGTGCCAGTGAATATTCCTTATGCACAAAGTGTGAGTCAGTTATCAGTGTGGCAATGGTGCCCCTGCCCTCACTGCTTTTCTTGTAACACAGCCAAGATACTCCTTAGTCATTACTGTTTTTGATTGGCAGCTGGTGGATCCCATAGTAGGGTGGTGAATCCACTCTACATTTCCATCTGGACTTTAAATGAGCTGTCCATGGTTCTAAACCCATTTCAGGGATAGCACCTTTGAGACCCCATTTAGAATTCAGACTAAGTCACAGAGTGGATTCTCCATCATCCACACCCACCCACCATGGGAGCCAACAGCTGCTATTGGTGATTTTAGCCTAATGGGAGAGTGACCTTCCTATCTCTCAACTCCAACCATGCCCTATGAGGGACGACTTAGGGAGCCGAGTAGGTTTAGCCTGGGGAAGAGAAGGATAAGAGGTGATAAGATAGCCCTGTTTAAATATTTGAAGGGGTGTCATATTGAGGGTGAAGCAAGCTCGTTTTCTGCTGCTCCAGAAACTAGGACACAGAGTAATGGATGCAAACTACAGGAAAAGAGATTTCACCTAAACATTAGGAAGAACTTCCTAATGGTAAGAGCTGTTTGACAGTGGAATATGCTGCCTCAAAGTTTCCTTCTTTGGAGGTTTTTAAACAGAGACTGGATGGCCATCTATTGGTAGTGCTTTGATTGTGTATTCCTGCATGGCAGGGGTTAGACTGGATGGCCTTTGAGGTCTCTTCCCATGATTCTCTATGATTCTATTACCTTAATCTATGATTCTATGGACTGTCCAGTCGTCTATCACGTTTCTTCTTCTCCCTCCTCCCTGCCAAGGCTTTAGAGTCCAAAAATATCTAATGCAACCTCACCTGATTTTGGTGAGTTATCTCCATCAGCCCATCTGCCGAGAAGACTTGAGGAGAACAGAATCAATGGTATGCTGAAGTCAACATCTGCCACCATAAACACTATTATAACTGGGAATAAGCTCTATATCATTCCAAAGTGAAAAAGAAAAGTTGTATCTCAAACAAAACCAGAGCCTGTCCTAAACATCAGTCCTATGCAATCCTGAAATTTGCAGTTTAAGGAGGAACATTTAATATTCTCACCTGTAGCACCCCACCAAACTACAATCTCAAGATTGCATGAGGTGCAGCTATGGCAGTTAAAGTGGAGTCATAGTACTATAATTGTGTGGTGTGAAATGGCCCCAAGATCTGATCTGCCAGTCCAGCAGCATGCCATCCAATGAACATAAAGATTAAGCATTGCCCCTAGATATCTATGCTCAACAAAGTAGCCTGTTCCAGTCTTCCTCTTGCTAATATACCCTTATGCATGGATAATCACATACCCTTATGCATGGTTTTGGGGCTATGATAGGGAACCTGAGCAAGAAAAGTGATCAGAAAAAAAGCGGAAGTAGGAGACTGAGTTCATTCAGGCCACAATCTATTCAGCACTAGGCTAAAATCTTTGTACTAATTTTAAGAGCTTTGTGGCAAAACAAAACAAACAGCCCCCAGGCCCTGGGTCTAAGAAACTGGGAAAGCAACAACTACCTTCCCACTTAAAATTGCCAACAACTTAAAATTGAGAATGATGCTAGGGGGGGGGGGGACCCCACTGGTGACTCACTAGATGGGTGGAAACATCTGTTCTCTCTGTGAAAGTGCTGACATCAGATTACTGTGATCTGCAACATAAATCACAAAACACATAAATTAAATGGAAAAATATATGAATATATGAAGTGTGCTGGGAGCATGTGGATCAGAGGGAAGGAGAAAACATCTAGAAAGCACTATATATACACCTTACAGCCGTGCAGTATGTTCTGTGGGCCATAGTGCAGAAGGTTATGAGTTCAAACTTTCCACTTCCTTTCTTCTTTCCACAGAAGCACTATCCCCCAGGATTACAAAGAACAAAGATGTGCAGCCACTCCTACTGCCTAATAAGCTGAAAGTAAATACATGGAATACTACAGTGGGAACTAGAACTTCCCTGACAGATGGGAACACAACTAAGAATGGGCACATGAGAAACCCAGTAGCCTATAAACCATATGCTTTCAATTGGTGAGCACATAGGTTCCTTTGCACATAATGAATAGAAAGAGCATGTGTTAACCTTACCATGCATTTAGAGGAAGCAACTAGAGCTTGGAAAAATTTCTTTTCTAAGTACTGTTTCAAGTGGCAGACAAAGAGGGAGAAAATGAAGACAGGAACTGATATGACACTGCAAGGCTTTATACAGAATGGTTCCTATTCCCCCAAAGACTTGCTACTGCATTCCTGTTCCATGCCCAGTACTACCTTAGTTTCACTCAAGCAGCAAAATGCCTTGGGTCACCACTGGGAGGAGTTCTGTCTGTTTGTGTGTGCGTGCATGCATGTCTTCAAGTTGCCTTTCAGTGTATGACAACCACATGGATTTCATAGGATTTTCTTAGGCAAGGAATATTCAGAGGTGGCTTTACCAGTTCCTTCCTCCAAAAAATGGCCTACAGCACCTGGTATTAGTTGGCGGTTCTCCATCCAAGTACTAACCAGGATTGATCCTGCTTAGCTTCCAAGATCAGACTGGATATGATACCTTCAGGTAACTGAAGGAACTGTCCACCAGGAAAAGCTAACCTATAGCCTGGAAACCGAGTGAGGCTAGTGCCCTGACAGCTTTTGAAGGATTTCATCACTAAATCTTTCTGTTGTCGCTGTGTGCTTTCAAGTAGTTTCAGACTTTGATGAACCTATCATTGGCACTATCTGCTGCTACATAAGCAATCACAACATGGATGGCATCCTTCTCACAAGTTCAACTGACCCACATTGTGCCTTATAGGGAAAAAAAGGACTCCTGGGGAACTGAATTCAATTACAACACTCTGCCTTCTTGCTCCTCAGCCTGGTCCCTACTTTCACATTCATTTTATCTGGGTCACTAGATAAGACACCCACATATAAACAGAGGGCTTTAACATCACTCAGGCTAGCTCCCTCCTCCGGCCAGTATCATCCTTCTTATTGGACATAGAGACCTGCATCTGCAAAGTACGTTATCAAAGTACGTTATTTTCCAGACCAGCTCCCTTCCCCATTCTTTGGTATGCCTCTCCAGTGGTTTCCTTTTACAAAAGTTTATTGGTTTGGTGGGGAGGGTTGGAGGAGAGTTGGCTTTCATTTTACTACATCCTTCTGCTACATATTCAAAAGTATGGCTCACAGAGTGTTGTACAGGGAAGAGTAAAGGCCAGGAAAGTGCTAAGTATGGCTTTACCACTACTTGGAAGGGCAACCTACAGCTTAGTTCTCTGGACAATCTTATTTTTTCCAAGTGAGGAAAGAAGCACGGGGTGTTGTAACAATGGAGGGGAAAGAAAAGTTATGAAGATGAAATAATCTTTTCTCTGTAAGCAGAAGATTGGATTCTACTCGCAGTGTAGGTGGGGGAGATTTCTAAGCCACAGACTGCATTGTCAGACATATTGTTTGCAGTAAAAGCTACCCCCACTTCAGAGCTGCTGTTCAGTGCTTCAGAAAACTGGGTTGGCTGGGCTTCAGGTTTGCTTATTTGTTAATTTTGTCATTCTTGAACAAGTGAGCATCAGGCTGTACCAAGACTTCAGTGCATTCTGGATTTTCTTTCTTTCTTTCTTTTTTTAATACCCGTGCACATTTATTATGAATAGCTGCTCATACCAGACCAAATTAGTACAGCAGCAATCACTTGCCACAGATCAGCAATAAATAAGGGCAGCTTCTTCATATAGGAATGCAATACAGTTGTGTGAAAGAGTGTGCACATGGGCAATGAAAATTGGAATGCCTCCATCTGCTTCAAACCACATCTAGATGGATCACAAGAGATGTGTCAGTATTATTCCCATGAGCACTGGTGGTGAATCTGCTCCTGGTTTCAGTAAACACTTGAAAGGAACTATCCAAGGTGTTGAACATTATCCTACAATAGGTTCAGCACATTTGATAGCCACTGATCAAGACCCAGAGCAGATTCACCACTCCACTCACACGAAAGCAACTATCTGCCACTCCCCATGAACCAGTACAGATATCTGGTCCCCTTTTGGATTTCCAAGACAGAAGGACACTCCAGAAAGCATTGTGTGAAGCAAGGTTGAGAAGCAGGCTTACCCAAACCAAATCATGTAAAACAAAAGTGAGGAACCCACGGTCCTCCAGATGTTATTGGGCTGCAATCAGGTCAGCTTCATCAGATTCATTCATCTTCTGCAGCTTCCAAAATCTAGGCTTGCGATGACCTCCCAGAGGGCCTTCTCAGTTGTCGCCCCCAGGCTCTGGAACAGCCTGCCGGATGAGATCCGTCAGTTGACATCCTTAGACAGTTTTAAGAAAGCTGTCAAGACGGATCTCTTCCGGCAGGCCTTTCCAGACTAAAAATTCACCCGGCCGGGGAAAATTGAGATCTGGGACCTGGACTTTCCTCTGACTGTTTTCTCAGCCCCTGTTAGAATTGGAGTCGTATGGGGCTAATTATTTAATTTTAATTGTTTTAATATTGGTTGTTTAATTTCAACTACTGTTTTAATTAATATGTAGTTTAATCTGTTTTTAAGGGGGGGAGGGAGTTATATTATTTTAGTTTGTATGGAATCTTTTTACTGTAAACCGCCTAGATTGGTCCGCCACCGGGCGGTATATAAATAATTTATTATTATTATTATTATTATTATTATTATTATTATTCTGACAATCTCTTCAGTGGTTCCCAACCTTTGGTCCTCCGTTCAGATCTCAGAAGCCCTAGCCAAGTTGACCAACAGTCAGGAATTATGTGATATGAAGTCCAAAACATCTGGAGGACCAAAGGTTGGAAACCACTGATCTAGAAAATCACACATTCCTAATTTTGTTTCCAGTACTATCCTTTATTAATACTGATCTTCCCAACACATGCCTCCCAAAGTCACTTTAGCAACTTAGTAAACAAAAGTCATCAAATCAACTTCCTTCCTCCAAGACACGGCCATGTCCCTATAAATTAACTACCATCATCTTCTCAATCAAAACATAACCGTAGCAGGGAACAAGGCAAAGGATGGCACCAGATGACTGCACTGGGCACAAACCCAACTACTTGAAATAACAACATGAATCTTAAAGCAGTTTTCTATCTGTCTTGCTGCTAGGATCATCTTTTATCTCTAACATGTGTTTTTTGTTTTGTTTTTTAAAAAGATATGTATGAATATAGTTAATAAAACATGTAGAAGAAAATGTATTGCTGTTGTGTGCCTTCAAGTTGTTCTGGCTTATGGTGATCTAAGGCAAAAGGGTTTTCTTGGCAAAATATGTTCAGAGAGGTATTTGCCATTGCCTTCCTCTAAGGCTGAGAGAGTGTGACTTGCCCAAAATAGCCCAATGGGTTTCCATGGCCAAGCAGGGATTCAAACACTGGTCTCCAGACTCACAGCCCAGGGGCCAATCTTTTTTTCCCAGACCCCCATTTTACTTCAGGATCCCTCTCAAAATTTTGATTAGCAGTAATGTTACATCAATCCCTATTGCCAGTTTGGTAGGGAATCAACTGAAAAACAGAGGTATTGAGAGTGTGGAGTGTTTTCACACATTTAGGGGAACTTCAGTATGGTTTGGGAGTGAAATTGCTCCAAAACTTGCTGTATCTTTTTCTAGAACAATTTTTGGGCTTTAGGGACTGACGGTGGGTTTCTATGGCCACAAAAGTGGAGTCCAAGGACAGCATTGGGCCACAGGCTGTACTTTTCCCACCTCTGCACTACACCATCAGCACTACTCCACTGGCTTCTCTGCTCTTCTTTGCCACTAACACAATGGGTCAAAAGAGAAAATGAGGAGAGGGTGGCTTCTCTGTCAGTATGGAGGTGGTGTTTGAATCTGCTTAAGGGAATATGGTTCAGCACATTGGACAGCTCCTTTTAAGTGCGGTTGGAACCCAAAAGTGGATTCACCCACACCCTGACACAGAAGCCGCCAGCCACCAGAACGGGAGTAGCAGTGATCATGATGAGGTTGAGCACCAGCATGGGCACAGGCGAATCATAAACTATGTGTAGCATGCAACTTAAATTTCCTTATTTTTGAACTCTGAAATGAGCATGTGAGGGCCGAGTCTAGAACATGGGCAAGGAGGAGCTTAATCATCCCTTCCTCAAACCTTCTGCTGTATCTACCCTTGTATAGGGCAAAGGGTAAAATAGATTCCAAAGCCCCATTGGCAGTACATGAGTCCTGTAAAGGACAAGAATGGAAACATGACAGATCAGCTTTCCCAGACAACATGCATAGACCCCTTTTAGTGGCAAGAACAGAGTATGAATCAACCCTAATCAGCAAGATGGTATTGTCAACATTGTTTCATGATAAGGCCATATATTGAGAGCCAGTGTGGAATAGTGGTTTGAGTATTGAGACCACAATTCTGGAAACCAGGGTTTGATTCCCAGCTCAGCCATGAAACCCACTGGGTGTCCTTGGGCAAGTCACATGCTCTCAACTTCAGGGGAAGGCAATAGAAAACCTCCTCTGAACAAATCTTGCCAAGAAAACCCCATGATAGGTTCACCTTAGGGTAACTTGAAAGCACATAACAACAACAACAAGGCCTTATATTAACAGATTTTGGTTAACAGGATGCAACAGAACTTTGGATGACCAACCAGAAAAACCATATTAACTAGTAGAAGGCAAATCTGTTCAAAGAGACAATGTATCTACTATACAGGTCTTGGCAAAACTGTATGCACTCCATTCAGCACAACCAGCAGGTAAAAGGGAAAGGTATTCCCCGTTGACAAGGTTGTCAAGTTGTGTCCAACCAGAATCACAGGAACCATCGCTGTTGGTGGAAGAATACCTATCCTATTTGACACTGGCTGTTATGGCTTCTCTCTCTCCTCTCTCGTGTTGTTACCTGAAAATCCCTCTTTCCACTTGGCATCTCTTTCTGGAGTATCCCATAGCAGCACCTCCTCTTGTCAAACACATTTCTCCCTTGGCGTGTTTGTATTTGTATATGCACATGTGCCATGAATGAGTGCTACTCTTCTTGCATCTCTTCCTTCTGTGGTGTCACTTTGAGACTTGAGGCACTGTGTGTTCATAGTGGTAACTCTCCCCTCCTTTCTTCTTGTATTTCCCTCCCTCCTCACCTCATTCCAATCCCCCTTGAAGTCCCCGTTGACAAGGTTGTCAAGTCGTGTCTGACCATAAGGGGTGGTGCTCATCTCCATTACTAAGCCAAAGAGCCAGTGTTATCAGAGACTACTCAGCAATCATGTGGCCAGCATGATTGCACAGAACGCTGTTTACCTTCCCACCAAAGTAGTATCTATTTATCTACTTGCATTTGCATGCTTTTGAGCTGCTAGGCTGGCAGAAGCTGGGACTAGTGATGGGAGCTCATCCCATCATGCGGCATCCGGGCCTCGAACTGCCAACCTGCTGATCTTGCCATCAACAGAGTCAGCGTCTTAACCACTTGAGCCACTGCATCCCTCCCTGCCTGCCTGCCTGCCTGCCTGCCTGCAAAACATCTGTGACCCAAGCTGAGCTTACCTCCCACTATGGCAAAGGCAGATGAAATGGTGCCTATGTGGGTCAGACTATCCAAGCCACCCACAGTGTCACGTCACCACAGTGCTTTCCCATGCCACACTGTATCTTATTTTTAGGATGTGGTTGTCTCCTACACATCCTGTTTGGCACTTAATAAAAACTGGACCAAAAAGGCAAATGCTCCCAGAGAAAGAGAGAGAGAGAGAAAACAGATAGAGGTACAAATGGTTTGCAGGATAACCATGTTATCAGATCTGACAGTTTAGCTCTGTTTTACTATACAGTACTGGCATTATCTTTTCCATTTGCCCCTTTGACACATTTCCATTCATAATTGGTCATTATTTTCACAGCAAAAGGAGAAAAAACTCTGAAACCCTCAATCATAGTATCTATATAAGAAAAGTTTTTATTCCTTTCTTTAAAAAAACCAAAACCACCCACATTGCTTAGAAACTATAGTAAAATGGCCAGATACATTTCAGTTCAACTTGCCTCCTCCCATTAATCACTATTCAAGTCCACTCTCTCCCTCTGTGTTACCAGAATGCTGTCACCATTATGAGTAACACACTTTGTGAGCTGTATTTTGAAAAGCAACAAATCATCAGGGTACGATCATAGTATACACTGGATACCAGACTCTTTTTTGTTTTAGCCCACTAACTCTTTCAGCCATGGGGAGATTTGGTGTTTCTGACTTATGGCCACCCTAAGGTGACTCTGCAGGAGATGTGGTGGCTTAGTGGCTAAGACACCAGGAAGGTTGGCAGTTCGAGACCTGAGTGCCGCATGATGGGGTGAGTTCCCATCACTAGTCCCAGCTTCTGCCAACCTAGCAGTTTGAAAGCATGAAAATGCAAGTAGATAAATAGGTACCACTTCAGTAGGAAGGTAAACAGTGTTCTGTGCAATCATGCTGGCCACATGACCACAGAGTAGTCTCTGAAAAAGCTAGCTCTTTGGTTTAGGAACAGAGATGAGCACCACCTCCTACAGTCAGTTAAAACTAGACATTCATATCAAGGGAGTACCTTTACCTTTTTAAGGTGACATGATGCTAGAAAAGGGTTAGGTGACCTAGCACCTTCTTAAATTGAAATAACTGTAACATTTTGTGTGTGTGTGTGTATGTTGTATGCCTTCAAGTTGTTTCCAACCTATGTTGATCCTAAGGCAAACTATCATGGGGTTTTCTTGGCAAGATTTGTTCAGAGGGAGGTTGCCATTGCCCTCCTCTGAGGCTGAGAGTGTGTGACTTGCCCACAATCACCCAGTGGGATTTCATGGCTGAGTGGGGATTCAAACCCTCGTCTCCCAGAGTTGTAGTCTAATGCTCTAATCACTATAGCATAGTGGCTTTCTCATGAATGGATAGTGTCACTATTTCATTTTTTTTTAATTATTTTTTGGGTCCGAACACTGCATTAGACTAAATAACCTAAATCCAACTGTTGGTCCCCAACAGAGCAGGGAACCTGTTAAGTCAACACGTCTACAAATTTCATTGATTTAAAAGGTCTCTACTCATGATAACCACAAATGCAATCCTTTCCTCTGAACTGGCACATTGTCCAAAGATGAAATTACTATAAAATGGACCATCTTCCACAGTAATTGTTGGGTATATTAGCATTTAGGCTGATTGGTGGAAACCAAGAATCCAAGAATTTTTGATAAAATTACCAGCTTGCTAGATGAAGGGAGTGTGGTAGACATAGCATATCTTGATTTCAGTAAGGCTTTTGACAAGGTCGATATTCTTGCAAACAAGATAGTAAAATGTGGGCCAGACAATACAACTGTTAGGTGGATTAATAACTGGTTGACTGACCGAACCCAAAGGGTGCTCAGCAATGGCTCCTCTTCATCCCAGAGAGACGTGACCAGTGGGTGCCACAGGGTTCTGTCCTGGGCCTAGTGCTATTCAACATCTTTATCAATGATTTGGGGCATGCTTCTCAAATTCGCAGATGACACCAAATTAGGAGGAATAGTTAATACCCCAGAAGACAGGATGAAAATTCAAAATGATCTTAATAGATTAGAAAGCTGGGCCAAAGCTAACAAAATGAATTTCAGCACAGAGAAATGTAAGGTACTGCACTTAGGGCAAAAAAATGAAATGCATACATATAGGATGAGGGAAACCCGGCTTAATGAGACTACATGTCAAAGGGATCTAGGAGTCCTAGCAGACCACAAGTTGAACATGAGTCAACAGTGTGATGCTGCAGCTAAAAAGGCCAATGCAATTTTAGGCTGCATTAATAGAAGTATAGTATCTAGATCAGGGGTAGGCAACCTTTCCCCTTTAAGGGCTGAGGGACTTCAGCTCCCAGAAGCCTCAGCCATGTTGGCCAATAGTCCCATTTGGCCAATAGCTCCTGGGATCCTGGGAGCTGAAGTCCCTCAGCCCTTAAAGGGGAAAGGTTGCCTACCCCTGATCTAGATCAAGGGAAGTAATAGTGCCACTGTATTCTGCTTTGGTCAGGCCCCTCCTGGAATACTGAGTCCAGTTCTGGGCACCACAATTAATAAAGGATGTTGAAAAACTGGAGCATGTGCAGAGGAGGGTGACCAAAATGGTGAAGGGTCTGGAAACTATGCCCTATGTGGAATGACTTAGGGAACTGGGTATGTTTAGCCTGGAGAAGAGACGGTTAAGAGGGGATATGATAGCCCTGTTTAAATATTTGAAGGGATGTCATATTGAGAAAGGAGCTAGTTAGAACAGGACCTGGAACAACGGATGCAAGCTACAGGAAAAGAGATTCCACCTGAACATTAGGAGGAACTTCCTGACAGTAAGGGCTATTCAACAGTGGAACAGACTCCCTTGGAGTGTGGTGGAGTCTCCTTCTTTGGAGGACTTTAAACAGAGGCTGGATGGCCATCTGTCAGGCGTGCTTTGATTTTGAGTTCCTGCATGGCAGGGGGCTGGACTGGATGGCCCTTGTGGTCTCTTCCAACTCTATGATTCTATGATTCTAAGAAACCTGCTTTCCAGTTGCTGAACTCATATTTTTCTGCGGAGGAAAAACAACATACTTTACAGCAGTGGAGGAGATACACACAAAGCAATAATACTTTAAGAATGCTTCTGTATATTTCAAAAGCTGGAATCTTTTCATCCACAGAAATTATGCCCAGCTTTTAGATTCTAATTTTCATGGACAAAACAAAAGAACCAACAATTAACTCCCTGTTTGAAAATTACTCTGTTCTGTTTTGGAATAATCATATACCAGAAATCTGCCACCGAGGATTTGACTGATTAATTAAAATTGATAGGATAATTTTAGCCCAGCATCTGCCTTCTGGAGAACTAGCAACTCTGAAATTACAGTTTTAGATAAATAAATAAAATGCAGGTTTTATATATTACATTGAAGCATACAGATCGCCTGCAGCACTCCAGTTCACAGTTCTGTCCTAATGTGACCTTGGAGATGAGAATATTCTCTGCTCCTTCATTCTCAGTTAACCAATCATGCTGAAGAGAGTATACTGCATATTAATTTTAATGCTATGTTACAAGTGCTTTGACTTCAAAAAATCTGATAACACAAGTTTTACTACCAGCCTAATGCAACATGCTTATGGCAAGTCATCAGCAAAACATATAATCTGCAGATCCCTTCATGTGAGCAGGAATAGAATTTAGAAAAACTATGCCCAGAATCCCTTAGCCACCACCACAGCTCTTGAAATCCCAAATCCCGCATGTAGTTCCAATGCATGGTTTGAAGATCTTGCTGAAGACCAGTAAATCTACCAATGTCAAGATAGATCACTTGGAATCCTGTATATGCTGCCCAGAGTTCCTTTGTGAAAGAAGAGCAAACAAATAAATGGGGTGTATGTATCAACAAAATTATTACTCAGATGTTAAGTCCCATTGAGTTGAGTGTATTATTCCCAGAAAAGCGCACAGTGGATTGTAGCCTCTCACTTTTTCAGCACTTGCACCAGGCAGAACAATGCTTTAGCCATATGATGGAATTATTCATATGGTGAAGCATCCATTATTTAGGACAAATCTGATATCACAGCCAGAAAAACCAAAGAAACCACTTAAGTGATGCTACTCTGGAAGGTTCTCTCCTATTTTTCTTCTTTTTTGAAAAAAAATCCCTCAGTGGCAACTAGTGGCTCTGATGTCAGTGGGGCAATTAAATCATCCCAGGTTTTAGTCTTAACTTGAAATTAACTATCCAAGGTACTTAAATCTGCTTCCAAAATCACTTCAACATATTAGAAACTCTGTTAAAGTTCATATTAAAAGTCTGAGTGGATTCACCACCTCCGCTGACATCAAAGCCACCAGCTTGCCAGTGAAGGCCCCTCCAAAGGGGGAATACCTAACAGTGATAATTTCTCATTTGTTGTGGGGCTATGAATGTTCTTCTAACATGGGGTCTCTGTGTATGTCGAAATCACTGCACTCGCTGCATAAAATCTCTTCATTCTAAGCAGGTGCTAGAACAACACATATACAGAGTTCCATTCAAGCACAACACTAGCAACAAAACAAGAGTATCTTGATGTGGTGCTGGCTTCATAATCAGCAGCTCTGGCTAATTTGGTGTTGCTGGCAGTTAAATGGAGATGCCCTTGGCAAGAGTCAGCCTGTGAGAAAAACTGGCACAAGTACAAGCTGAGCTAATGAGAAGAACTCCTCAAAAGGCCTGCCAAGTTCTGTAAATGCAGCAGATTGAGTCTCATTCTCTTGCCTAAGTGGTGGCAAAACAGAGTTTAAATAATGGAAGGACAAGCAGGAGAGGGATTGGGTTGTGGTATCATGCTATGTGTATTCAAAGCAATTGATCTTTGGCCAGTCTTCTTTCAAGATATTCCAAGATTACCTCACATCATCCCAGATACACTATACAGGCATAATTATGATATCAGTCTAATAACCTCAGCGGGCCTCCCAGAGAACAATAGATCCAAAACAATTAGGTTATTTTTTGTAGATGGTTGCTGCTAGAAGTGTGAGAGGTTTTGAGCTAGAGGTTTTTTTTTTAATTGAGAAAAAGAGCCACCATTTTGACAGACAAAGGCAAACTCTGAGATGAGGAGGGATAATTCCTCTATCCTGAAATAGGAAAACTGTGTGTAACTCCCCTCCCCCTGAGTTTCCAAGAAAATCGGTTACATCCTCCTAAAACCACTGGCCAGAGCCATCTTGAATTCATCTTGATTTATGGGAAAGGCTAGGGTTAGGGGGAGAAGATGGAATCACAAAAGTCAATCATATCATGAAAGGTTCCACCTGCAACACTGACAGAGTGGCTCCCTGCAGACCAAAGAGCAACACATCAACATGGATGACTTGGATTCAAGGAGAAACGCCTTTGGTCTGCCTGGGTATTTTCCCCCCTTGAGTAAAGCTTATCCAGCAGCATCTCATATAATGAGGTTCAAAGCGAAGTTTTTCATACAATTATGTCAAAACGGAAAACTATTTGAGTGCCTATGTGAGATAATCATATCACTTATATATAATCAGATCAGTGGGAGTAGGAATATCAGTCCCTAAACACTGGTACAGAGACAGAAAACAGAATGATCAGTGCAATAATAATGCATTCCAGTCCAAGGGTGGGGAAATTGATTCCCTCAAACATACATCAAGATCAAGCTGGCAGACCAGCTGAGAGCATGATGGGGAAGGGCACCCCCATGCCATGCCTCTCTTTTAATATCTTTCTAGTCCCATCCCTTCTATAGGTCAAATTTGTTCTTCTCTGTGTAGACAGAGAGACACTGAGTTCCATGTGTTCTCTCCACCCAGCACATTGTTCCTTCTATCTCTGATCTCAGGTTTGAGATAGCAGTGGGATTTCCTCCTGCCCTGCTTACATTTCCCAATGAAAATCCAAGGAAAGAGCAATTTCACTGCTCTCTTTGACCTGAAACTGGAGATAACAATAGGCTATCCTCAGCCCAGTTTGCCTTCCCTATTCTTCCCAGCTGGCAGGCAAATAGTACATGGGGGAGTCTTGCCAACTACTAAAAGTAGAACTTGAGGAGGGCATCCCCTGGACCCCTCACAAGCAGGATCTAGAACCTGTGTGGGACAGATAAACTTTTCAGGCCAGAGTTTCCCTAGCCAGAGTTTTCCCTGGCCTAATTTGTGCATTCATCTTATGAGATTTCTTTCCACACATACTGTCTACACCAGGGGTAGGCAACCTGTCCCCTTTAAGGGCCAAGGGACTTCAGCTCCCAGAAGCCTCAGCCATGTTGGCCAATAGTCCCATGTTGGCCAACAGCTCCTGGGATTCTGGGAGCTAAAGTCCTTCGGCCCTTAAAGGAGACAGGTTGCCTACCCCTGGTCTACACATATGATACATATGAGATCTGTATCATATGATACATGGGCCTAACTGTGACCATGTCAGAAACCATCTCATTTTTCAGTTTTGAGATACACTGTAATCTACTAATGTTCACCTCAGACAGGAAACACATGGAAGAAGCAGAAAAGAAACTGCTATATTTTCTGTTCAGTTCTATATACAGGTATATCTGTTAACAAAGCAGATTTGTTCCTGCACACTTCTTCTTTTATAGAAAATTTGGTACCTGAGGCAGAAATAACATGGAAAGTAGAGAGAGGTTCCTATATCACAAAAAAAGAAGAACACTTCAACATGTTTCAGCAAACCTATCCAAAACTAACAGTGTGCACATGTGAAATGAAATAACTAGGTCAGGTAAGCAAAAGAAAAACATATTGAACTTCTAGAGATTATTTGAAAACTTCTTCCAAAATGCATCTAGGGATAACTTTTTCTTTCACCACCCTCCACTTTTCCTATGATTTCCATTTTGGTTGCTAGTACTTCTAGAGTATGGTGGGGATCGCGGGGAAGGCTGGCTTACCTGCTTTCCCTTTTTCTGCCTCTTATGCTGTCTTTGCATGCTCTCTAAGGGATTCTGGAGGCAGCTATTTTTCACTTTGCCTGTTCTAGGCAGGCACACACAACTGTTTCTCCAGATCTCCTTTACCATCCTCCTGATGCTGATAAAAAAATCTCCCAACTAGATAGACAAGAAAAAAAGGAGATTGAGTAGGCATAAAAGGCCTTGTAAAAAGGAGCTTCACCATCATAGACTTTGTTAGCTGAAGTATACCTATATCTATTGATAAATCAAGGATAAGACTCTCTTTTTTTTCTTTAGTGAGCTGCAAGACTGCTTATGAAAATAATTCCACCACTACAAAGACAGCAGCCTGCAGATACTGTAGCAAGTTACAGAAACTAAATAAATGAAATGCAGTGGTGAGCTCTGTTGTGCCTTCCTTTCCTATAAAAAATTATTTGGACGACATCCCTTTCTTTAGGTCCTGTCTCCATAAAGAAATTGTTTCTGCCCAATTATGGTGAATTTTCTGGAACTGTTCAGACTGTTTTGGAATTTTTTATGTTGTTTTTCTTCTCTTTATCCCACATTGAAACTTCCAGATATAGGGCAGGACATAAACATTTTAATTAATAAATAAACAGAAACAAATTTCTACTACTCCCCACATCCCTGCTGCATGAACTTTACCCATGAAAAGGGGAACAGTATTTCTGAGCTGGCATGCTAAGATTCCTAAACAATTAATTTGGGCTATTTAAAAGCCCCATTCCCTTTTCAACACAAGCACATCCATGTCTGGGTTCCAGAGGGGGTACTTCATGCAGAATGCTACCTGTACATTCCACGGAAATGTAGCACCTAATGGTGCTACCTCTTGCACCCATGTACCCACAAGACTCCAAGCATACAAGGCCCACAACACTCCTAGGATTGGCCTAAGTGCTCCATCAAAGAACAAGTCCACATCATTTCCCAGCCTTCACTATTGCCATCAAAATTTTGACAATGTACCAGTGGACAAGTACCAAAGAGCCATGACAAGGCAAGGGAAGTCAGGATAATGATATTTATGGCACAGCAAACATGTAGGCAAGCAAGTGCCAACCCTACCATTAGGGAAAGTAGAATTGCTGTTATGTGGCATGGATAAGGAAGAGGGAGAGCAAAGAGGCATCTCTTCTTCCTAAGTGATGCAGTGATGTATTGTTTGTTGTGGACATGCCTGGTTGCCTGCCTTTGTTCACTTCTCCCAACAGCTTTTGGGTAGTACCACCAAGAAAGACTGAGTGAGGGGGCAGAGACACTGCTGGTCATGGGCTCCAACAGGCTTTCCATGTTTGTCTGCATTGCTTTGATCACGTGATAAACAAGACAGCAGATGAAGTGGTAGGTGAGTGCTAACAACACAATGGAGAACAGTGCTGTGTGTATTGTGTTCCTTTGTACCAGTAGATTGCCCTCTGATGTAGTGGAAGCCACTCTCTCATTACCAGAATTGAAAGAAGCCAGGTCACTTGCCTTCTCTATAGGGAACAGTGGAGATGGCCACTAAGTTGATCTTTATTTTAGGTAGCCAAATGTCTTGGGTACAGCCTAGCAGAAGCTAAACCACACACTACTCTGACATGAAAAAAATCAGACAGGAGCAGGCAATAAAAGGTGTACATGGTAATCCCTTCTCTTAAACGGTTCCACTCCTGCCATCTATTCTCTTCCTTGCTGGATTGCTCACACAAACATCCAATGCCTGGCAGCTGTTATTTGAACATATTAGGGCTAATGCACATAAGTGCATCAGTTCACAGTCTCTCTAGATCCGGGTAGAGTGTACAAATGCATAGAAGACAGCAGTCAAGTTTTACTCCTCTCATAGGCTGCTCCTCTTATAGGCTGCATCAGTGTGTCACCATTTCCAGTCTCTTTGGGGAGGTTTTAGGGGTCTGAGAATGCTAAAACACACCACCATGAGTCAAATTGGAGCCATTTTGTGACATAAAATCTCCCCTAAAAAATAGACAATTTTTTTTTACAAACAAACAAACAAGGGAAGCATTCAGAGGGACCTCGGGGAGTCTTCTCTCCAACTCTGGGAGTAGAGTTTGGGGGCCACATGGAGCCCACACTTTCGGCATCTTGTTTTCGATTTTGATACATTCAATGAAATTAGCTGTGATGTTTTGTTTTTCAATTTGACAATAGCACTGCAAATCATATGCTAATTGCAGTTTGGCATTCTACCACATTCCCCAAACTGGCACATACATTGGGAGTCAATGTGCAAATGTGATACACACATTTGCTACCTAATTCTGAGCTAGAATATAATTCATGTGGCTCCATCATATCAGAGTCACACCATTCTAACTTAAGCAACAACCAAACAGACCTCTGAATTTCTGTATCCATGGAAAATAATATCCTCTGAACTCAGCTGAGCTGTCAAGGGATTGTGAGGAGACAATCTGCCAGCCAGATTCAGACACCTCATTTTTTCAGTTTCCCTTGATCCTATCCCTCCCACCATGCAATTTCAACCACAAAAGTGGAGGGTGTTCTGCTCTCCCAAGACAAAGTCAAATGAGAGTCAATCCGCCCTCTGAACTGAACAACTATGGCCAATAGTCATGACTCTATGAAGGCAAAATGGTTTCTATGCCTCAATAATCTCCCATTGTGGAGAAGAAATGAAAGGATCTTTCTCCATTCCTTTAAGGAGAGAGCACACCCCATTTTGCAGCACAGAAATGGTCTGGATTGTGTGTGATCCAAGGTCTGTGACCCAGCACAGCAAGAGGTGGGGAAGTAGTAATAGTACCACTCCATTTTGTTTGGTCAGACATCAGGGGTCCACTTGTGGGCACCACTGTAGAAGAAGGATATTGATAAGGTAGAACATGTTCAGAGGAGGACAATCGAGATGATCAATGTGTCTGGAAACCAACCCTGTGAGGAACAACTTATTTTGCTGAGTATGCTTATTTTGGAGAAAGAAAGACCAAAAAAAAAAAAAGGCATGATAGTCAATTGGTTGCTAATCTGTCTCTGGACACAATTCAAAATGTTGGTTTTGACCTATAAAGCTTTATAGTTCCCGATTATTTGAAGGACCATATCTTCCTTTATGAGCCATTAGAATGAATCCATAGAGCCCTTTCTCTATGTCCTACCACTCTCTCAGGATCGTTTGGAGCAGGGGTTGGCAACCTACAGCCCGTAGGCTGGGTGTAGCCGGCAGAGGCCTTGGGACCAGCCCATGGCCGGTCCCGCCGCCGCCGCTGCCACCCCGCATGCGTTTCCGCGCTGCACACTAATGCAGGCTCACAGCAGCGGGCCCCATTTTGGAAGGCTCCATGGTGACTGTGCAGCCGCCGTTGGACCTTGAGGAGGCCGCACCGCAGCTGCGCCGGGCTGAATTTGCCGAATTTGCCCACAGTGGGTGCAGGGGGCCTTTCCAAGGCCTAGGGAAGCCCCCCCGCAGCTGCGCCGGGTGAATTTGCCTGCCGTGGGTGCAGGAGGTCCTTTCCAAGGCCCAGGGAAGGCCCCCCACGCCTGCGCCGGGTGAATTCGCCCGCCGCAGGCATGGGGGCCCTTCCAAAATGGCCCCAGCCCATCCCCCCTCTCGGCCCCCTGGCAACAAAGGTTGCTGGCACCTGGTTTGGAGGATACAAGGGAGAGGGCCTTCTCAGTGCCTGTTCTGACTTTGGAGCTCCCTCCTCAGAGAGGTCAGAATGGCCCCATCCTTGCTCTCCTTTTGGCAGCAGGTAAAAAACATTTTTGTACCATCAGGCCTCTCCAAACTGATGAGGCTTGGGCTTTTAAATACTGTGAAATTCAGATGTTAAGGTTTGTATATAGTTTTTAAAATACATTTTAATATTTTAATGTTTAATGTTTTTAATTTTAAAAACTATTTAACTGTTTTTATGCTTTATATTTATCCTTTTAAAATGTGTTTGTATTGTTTTTTAATTTGTATTGTATTTACGGTAATATGTTGTTAGCTGCCTTGAATCCCTATGTCAGAAGAAATGCATGGAATAAAATAAATATTTAAATATCTGAAGGGATGTCCTGTAGAAGCCAGAGCAAGCTTGCCTTCTGCTGTTCCAAAGATCAGAACGTGAACCAGTATTCAAATTATAAGCAAAGAGATTCTGTCCAAACATTAGGAAGAACTTCTTTACTGCAAGAGCCATTCAACAGTGGAATAGACTGCCACAAACAGTGGTGGGCTCTCTTTTGGATGCTTATCTTTGGGGAGTGCTTGAGCTGCATATTCCTGCATGGCAGAGGATTGGACCAGATGCCCTTGGGATCCCTTCCAACTCTATGATTCTAAGCTTGGTCCTTTAAACATTGCTGGATGCCAGATCTGTCTACACTGGCAAGGTGAACTAGGAGTTATAGTCCAACAAAATAAGTTGTCCCACCTGCACCACAGCTTTGAGCTTGGATTTCACTGCAAAACTGAGGCTACCCTTCTCAGGAGATCAATATGCCTTCTTGGCAGAGGATGGAGGAGGTGCAACTGTACCTATTTCCTTCCCACTCCTCTGTTCCGAAGCAGAGGTGGTTAACACATAACCTTCCAGATGATGCTGGACTGCAAGTCCCATGACCCATCACTATGCTTTCCAGGGGTTATGTGGGCTGTAGTCCAACAACACCTGGGGGGTGGTACATTCCCCATGCCTGTTCTATAGCGATCCAATTTGTCAAGGAAAGAGAGAGATCTCAGGACAAGCTCTTCCTGGCTGGAGCCAAGGGTGCTCTATGCCAGAAACTCTCATCATACTATGCCAGGGAGCAATGAGGAAGAAACAAATTTTGCAAGTGGAAACCCACAACAGAGCTCACAGAGCACAAAGAAGACCAAGGAGGGCTCCAGCTAAGGGCTCTGTGCAGTTTGGGAATGGTCAGAGGCAGCAGGATGAGGCAATCTATGCCCTCTCACTGAATTTCTCCTGGTCTTCATGGGGCAGGGTGCAAGGGAGGAACTGAGGAATCCTGATGTGCTTCTGCTGACTATGGGGAGGCTAACAAGGGAAGAGACCTAGGCAGGGCACAAGAATACAGGAAGATACTTTATGAAGGAACAGGATCTTTATATATCTAGCCCAATACTGGCTTTTAACAGCTGTGGCTGGTACACAGGGCTGTCTCTGGAAGTTTCAATTAATACAGAATATGGCTGCTAGAAGTTTAACTAGTACAACCTGATCTACTGATATTAAAACATCAACTCTAAACAAGCATCTCTGACTGACTGCTAGCCTCCAGACTCAAGGCACACTGTTAGCATTTACCTTCAAAATCTTAAATGGGCAGGTAGGGCTAACATATTTGAAGTTACTAGTGGTGGCAGGGGGTGAGCCCTATTTCAAGATGGGCCTTGATCTTCCACCATAAGCTCCACTTCTTGAAGGCACACCTCTTCCTCCCCTTGTTTCCTGTGCCTTAAAGCCTTCAAACTCTTCTCTATCAGACACGTTTCATTTGAGAGAAGGTAGTTTTCACTGTGGCACATTCTCCCTTAGCTTTGAAATAACACTGCCTTGAAGACGGCTTGTCAAATGCCTATGTTGCAAGCCTCTCACTAAATAAGACACTTTTATGTACCCAGGCATTTTAAATTTTCTAAGCGCTAGAGAACATAACAATTTTGACTGCTGTTTTTTATTGTATCATGCCTAATAGAATTATTGTAATAAACAATTTTACCATATATATTTTGCCATATACTTGCTGGATCCATTACCATTGTCTATGCTGGCTAGGACTGATGGTGCATTCATTATAGGCTAAATCCATCTGGAAGGATTTACTCCCAGAGATAACAGAGAATGACATGGTGCATCTATACTGTAGAAATAATGCAGTTTGACACTGTTATGCCATAGCTCCATCCTACAGAATCCTGAGGTTTTCAGTTTTGTGAGGCAACAGCACCCTTTGACAGAGAAAGCTAAAGCACCTGCAAAACTACAAATCCCAGGATTCCATAGGATGATGCTTCCTTCCTGACCCTGGCCAGCAGAATCTCAGATGGTACAGC